>CM062804.1:137560154-138305977 GCA_031772625.1 Pinus tabuliformis | reverse complement strand
AAACTAGGGTAGTCGATAACTTGCAAATCGTTCGTCGGAATTGAACTTCATTCACCACACAAAGTTGCAGCTTTTAGAGGAGTTCAGATTGATGAAACCTACAGTGCAGTTCAGATGAGGAGATCTTCTAGGCCGCGCAAGTCAATCTTTACTTCTGCAGTTACAGCTTCAAATTCAACATCTTCTGGCTTCACAATGTGTGAGAGAGAGACCCATTTCAGCGCAATAGAGAAGAGACTCATTTCTGCGTAGTAGAGAGAGAGAGAGATGTGATGACATGAGTGAGTTCAAATGAGGAAAAGTCCTCTTATATTTATACACAACATTTGTGGGTGAATAGATGCGACTGTTGGGCTTCTGAGCCTACATGAGTTGTAGGTCGGCTTGATAATAATTCCATAATCAAAATAAATTCATATCTCCATGAATACTTATCGGAATCGGATGATCTTTATATCAATCCTACACCTCTCGACGATTGGAATCTAATAAAATAATTATCAGCCATGAATAAGATGACCCACATGAAGTTTTGCGTTGCCAATTTTAACACTCCCTCTCAACCATCGAGAACTTCATCTGCAATCTGTCTATCGGTCGTTACTATTCATCCATCAAATGCACTGCCCTGTATAGCCTGACCCTTGCCTGCACTGCTCTATTCTGCCTATTCTTCTTTGTCTTGTTCTGCCCTGCACTGATCTGTACTGTTTTGCTCTATTCTGGTCCGCTCTTGCATTGTTCTGTTCTGCTCTGCTTTTGTCTGAATTATGAAGAAGAAGAAATGATCGAGGATGTATCATACTGACTCAAAGCCAGTCTCAGAGTATGTACCACTGGTCCCAGTCTAGTCTCAACCAACACGAAGTCAGCGTCATAGTGAGTACAACTCCACTGGTCCTAGACTAGTATCATCCTCCACTGACTCAAAGTCAGTCTCAGAGTGCGTACCACTGGTCCCAGACCAGTCCCAGCCGACCCAAAGTCAACTTCATAGTAAGTACCACTCCTACCACTGGTCCCAGACTAGTATCGCAGTCTTAGAGAGTGTACCACTGGTCCCAGACTAGTCTCAACTGACTCGAAGTCAGCGTCATAGTATGTACCACTCTCACTGGTCCCAGACCAGTACTGCACTGACACGAAGTCAGTCTCAAAGTATGTACCACTGGTCCCAGACCAGTCTCAACTGACCCGAAGTCAGCGTCATAGTATGGTACAACTCCTACCACTGGTCCCAGACCAGTATCGCAGTCTCAGAGAGTGTACCACTGGTCCCAGACCAGTACTGCACTGACACGAAGTCAGTCTCGAAGTATGTACCACTGGTCCCAGACCAGTCTCAACCGACCCGAAGTCAGCGTCATAGTATGGTAAAACTCCTACCACTGGTCCCAGACCAGTATCGCAGTCTCAGAGAGTGTACCACTGGTCCTAGACCTGTCTCAACCGACCGAAGTCAGCGTCATCGTATGTACCACTCACTGGTCCCAGACCAGTACTGCACTGGCACGAAGTCAGTCCGAAGTATGTCACTGGTCCCAGACAGTCTCAACCGACCCGAAGTTAGCATCTTAGTATGGTACAACTCCTCACTGGTCCTAGACCAGTATCACAGTCTCAGAGAGTGTACCACTGGTCCCAGACCAGTCTTAACCGACCCGAAGTCAGCGTCATAGTATGTACCACTCTCACTAGTCCCAGACAAGTACTGCACTGACACGAAGTCAGTCTCGGAGTATGTACCACTGGTCCCAGATGAGTCTCAACCGACCCGAAGTCAGCGCCATAGTATGGTACAACTCCTACCACTGGTCATAGACCAGTATCATTGATCCCAGATCAATGGAGGTCATCTTAGCGTAGGGAGTATAGTAGATACAACGATGCGTCCATCGGTACTACTATGGTCCCTAGCTTCATTTCCCTGCTCATTGATTAGATGAGAGGTACTTCCCATGAGTCCCAGACTGCATGGGTAGGATGCCTCGACAGGAGAACTAATCAATCCTGTCCTCACAGGAGAACACATCAATCCTGCTACAATCTCCGTGGAGAACACATTAATCCAGGCTGCCATGGAGAACAAATCAATCCAGGCCTCACAGGAGAACTAATCATCCTGCTACACAGGAGAGTGAATCATCCTGTTCCACAAGAGAGCGAATCATCTTGTCCCACAAGAGAGCGAATCATCTTGTTCCAGTGTGCACCACCAGGGGAGGGTGAGTCACCCTGTGGTCATATGTTGCTCCAGTAGGAACCTCAAGCCCTCAGAGCTCATAGAGCTCAATGTATGCAACATGCAGTACCCTTGTACAAGGGTTTCTTGCCGATTCCAAGTCGTTTGGGAAAATCACAGATTAGATCTTTCCTCGGGGCTTTGACAAGGTGTATCAACCTATACATCATCTTAATGTGATGGAGCTTCCTTGCTCATCGACTTCCCATATCCCAGATGATGTCTATATGCTGGAGCAATTGACGAATACGGGATTCCTCAATAATCGAATCCCACCTCTGGTTGTTACAGAGAATCACAGTGGTATCCAATGTAAATCCAAACAGCTCACTGAAGAGCTTTTGCAACCATACTGCCTCACACGAGGTTATGCTAGCAACAATATATCCTGCTTCGGCGGTGCTCAAAGCCACTGACTTCTGCTTCCTGCTCATCCAGGATATCGAAGCAGATCCCAAGGTGAAATAGTACCCGGAAGTGCTCTTACGGTCCACCACACTACCTGCCCAATCAACATCAATATATCCAAGTAGTCTCACATCTCCGGTAGTGTATCTTAATCCATGAGAGATTGTGTCCTGAAGACATCTCAGAATATTCCTGGCATCAATCCATTGAGGCTCAACCAAAGATGAGCTCACAATGCTAACTGCAAAACATATGTTCGGACGGAGGTTCACCAAGAACATCAATGAGAATGATTTTTTGAAACTCAGAGGCATTTCCCAAGTCTGGTCCGACATCACTACCATATAACTTCTAAAAGTTAAGATCCTCGAGGTAGTCACAAGCTTGCAGTCCATCATACCGAATCTTTCCAATATATTTACCACATATTTTGCTTGAGATAGGAAAATTTCCCTTGGCTTCTGCCACACTTCAAGTCCTTGGTCCTTCATTTCAAATTCAAAAGCCATCTCCCTCTTACATTTGTGAATGAGAGGGTTTGCACCTATTAGAAAGAGGTCATCCACATACAACACCAGTATGAGAGGCTTGTCATCTTCAACCTTAAAGTAAAGGTTAGGATTAGCTTCACTCCTAGTGAATCCTAGCTTCATCAAGTAGCTATCGATCCTCTCATACCATGCTCGGGGTGCTTGCTTCAGCCCATAGAGAGCCTTCTTCAACCTGCATACATGAGATTTTCAATCATAAATCTCAAATCCTTCAGGTTGCTCCACATAGACCTCTTCTTTGATAGAACCATGCAAGAACGTGGTCTTAACATCCATCTGATGTAGGTTCCATCCTTGTGAAGCCACAAGGGCTATGATCAAGCAGATGGTTGTATATCTGGCAACAGGTGCAAATATCATAGTCTATACCTCCCTTCTGGGATAAACCACGAGCAACAAAATGAACCTTATACTTTTCCATACTTCCATTTGCTGCATGCTTTATCTTGTAAAGCCATTTTGAAGTAACAATTGTCTTGTCCAGGGTCTGGGAACTACTTCCCAGACATCATTCTCCATAATAGACTCATATTCTATAGCATCCTTCCATAGTTAATGCTTGATGACATCTGAGAATGATGAAGGTTAATTTTGTATGATCGTGCTCATGATGGTCAGGTATCCCTGATACCTGTTAAGTTTCTTACTTTGATGGAAGGTTCCTCAGGGTGCAGCATGTCCTTCAGCATCATCAAGTATCCCCCTAAGCCATGAAGGCCTCTTCCTAGAAGAGGAAGGCTCTTGTGGATGCGGATCAATCAAATCCATGGGTTCTTCTACATCAGGCATTGATTCATCATCCTTTTCTTTAGGTTCCCTGGTGTCGACTTCTTGAGAGCTACTCAAAGTCAGCAGATTTTCCACCTTGCTGAGAGCCATATCTTTGTCAAAGGTGACATCATGACTAATCACGACTTCCCTTTGACCGGTGGTGAACATTTCTTCAGAAGTTTAGGAACCCAATGCTTGATGAGGGCATCGATTTTGTACATATATGGTGGTGATTGTAGTTTTAGCCCATAGAAACTTTGGAAGTCTTTGATCATGTAGCATGGCCCAGATAGCTTCCATCATCGTGTGGTTCTTCCTTCCCACCACACCAATCTGCTCAGGAGTGTGTGGTGTAGTAGTCTCCCTCTTAATGCGAACCTCAGGTATGCCTGAGTAAACCAATTGTAATATATTGGAGGTCTTGCTTTGGCTTGAGGGGAATGGTCCCCTTTTGAGCTTTCCTTTGGCACATCCCGGACATACACCTTCTTTCTCTACTTGGAATTCGGGCATTCCTGTTACCATCTGTCTTACATCAGGTAGAGCTTTGTAATGAAGGTGGGCAAACCTCTGATGCCAAAGTTCAGACTAAAGAGTTGTGTCACAAGACATGACACCTAGCGGACTTCCATCGACCTGATATAATGAATCAACACTAAACCCAAGAGTAAAGGCATCTTTAACATTATTTTTCCATATACATACCTTGCCATTGCTGAAGGTTACCTTGTAGCCTCTGTCTTCCATTGCCAAGATGGACACTAGGTTCCTTTTGAGGTCAGGTGCATTTAATACATCCTAGAATTTCTAGCCTTCTTGAATTCTTGTCCTCTTCCTTGATTCCCAGCTCTCCTCTTACCTTTGCTATTGAATTTGTCATTCCTTTGATTACCATCAAAGGGATTTCGAGTTGCACCACTGCATACTATACCATGCTTCTCTAATCATGATTATCATCATGCTGCCCATGTCCATGATTTTATCCATCATAATGTTGCTCAAACTAGTGTGCATCATCATCATGCTGTCATGTATGTCCATGATCTCATGTTGCCCTTTATGTCCATGATCTCATCCATCATGATGCTCATGATCTCATACATAGTGACTTGCTTTATCGCAAATGTAACATCATCATTTTCTTCTAGCCTTAGGTCCAGCCTTTCCTTTTGATTTAGTCCCGGAATTATTTCTTTTCTTTGCATGAGAATAAAAGGCATCAGGAGGACCTTTAGGCATGGGCATTTCTTGCACTTCTTCCCTTGTTTCTTCTTGAATGCATCTAGCCATTAATTCCTCGAAACTAGGAATTACATTATAGTTCAAAAGAGTAGTCCTGAACACATACCATTCAAATGGAAATCCTCCAAGAGTTGTGAGTGCCATTTCCCTGTCAGTAATAGTTTCCCCAATAGATAGGAGATCGTTCTTGATCTCGGTGATTCTTAAGAAGTATGTTTGCATACTTTCATCTTTACCCTTATTGATTTCCCACAGCTTATTTCTAAGAAACAAAACTTGATTTGCATCATTAACTTTAAATAAACTCACCAGTCTATCATAGATTTCCTTGGAGGTGTCCAGTTCAGAGATGTAGGCCACCAAGTGCTTTTCGATAGAGTCCCAGATGATCTTCTATTGTTTTGACTTCTCCATTTTTCATTTGTTCCAGGCAGCAGCGGATGCATTTGATGGAGGCTCAACAATATTGCCTCTCCCATGATCCAACACTCCATGATTCTCAAGGGTTAGATCGATAGACATCTTCCATCCGTGATAGTCTGCTTTCTCACGGAGCTTGTCTTCGGCATGAAAGAGTGTTGAGGACCCCGTAGTTATTTTGGGATAGTCTTGCCAATATTCTCTTCGATGATTGCTCTTGCTCTTGCTCGAGCTTTGTCTTCACCTCAGCTCTGATACCATGTTAAGTTATGGTATGTTCTATGCTTATAACAATTTACTTCTTTTTCTTATTATATTCCACCGATTAGCAATCACATGTACATAAAGTAAAGTGCAGATAGAACATTGAACGATCGACAGAAAACAAGCCAAGACAAGAGACACAAGATGTGGCAGCTAGCCAGGGACAAACCCCACAATGTGTGGGGAAACCCTTTGATCAAATCTTCTTTTATCTTCAATAATTTAGCAGAGAGAAATAGTACAATAAATCTGATTCATATCAGCAGTAGCAAACCCTAGATCAGCAGCATCAGCATTAGCGGCTTCATTATCAAACTAGGGCAGACCATATCTCACAAACCGACCGTCGGATTGACTCCATTCCACCACCAAACGTTTCAGCTTCCAGAGGAGGTTCAGATGAACCTACAGCGCAGTTCAGGTGAGGAGATATTCTAGGCCACGCAAGTCAATCTTTACTTCTGCAGTTGCAGCTTCAGTTTCAACAGTTTCCGGCTTCAAACTAGGGCAGTCGATATCTTGCAAACCGTTCTTCGGATTGACTTCATTCCACCACCAAAAGTTGTGGATTTTAGAGGAGGTTCAGATGAACCTACAGTGCAATTCGGATGAGGAGATATTCTAGGCCACGCAAGTCAATCTTTACTTCTGCAGTTACAGCTTCAAATTCAACAACTTCCGACTTCACATGTGTGAGAGAGAGACGCATTTCAGCGCAGTAGAGAAGAGACTCATTTCTGCGCAGTAGAGAGAGAGAGATGTGATGAGATGAGTGATTTCAAATGAGGAAAAGTCCTCTTATATTTATACACAACGTTGGTGAGTGAATAGATGCGACTGTTGGGCTTCTGAGCCTACATGAGTTGTAGGTCGGCTTGATAATAATTCCATAATCAAAATAAATTCATATCTTCATGAATACTTATCGGAATCGGATGATCTTTATATCAATCCTACACCTCTAGACTAGAGGAATCTAATAAAAATATTATCAGCCATGAATAAGATGACCCACATGAAGTTTTGCCCTGGTTTCCAATTTTAACAGGCTGAAACAAATATCTCTTTCATCCAATCACCCTTGCACCATAGTCCAAGCATGAATGTGGAATCTCATGGAATAAACCAAGACAAAACCAACCACAGATTCTAGAGGCCAAACCACCTCAACCCTCAACGTGATAGTGACTCCACCTCTACCATTGGACATCACTAACACCAACCTGATCATTTTCTACCTAAGTTGTACAGGGCTCCAGGAACTAGTAAATCAACCCACAACCTTCCTAGGCTCCTGAGACTTTGTCCAACCTGTCTCCAAGGACTAGTAACTCAACCCACCAAAGGCTCCATAGTGTTTCTCCCAACCTAGGCTCCAAGACTAGTAACTCAACCCAAGTTTCTCTAGGGCTTCCAAAGAGTTTTTTCCAACCCACACCCATAAGGAACCTAAGCACCAATTAGAAAAGCAAGAAGTGGAAAAACCCACAACACCATGGCTATCCAAGAAATGACAAGGGAAGGCTAAAACCATTGTCAATCTAGGAAAATCTCCATGCCAATGATAGCACATAACCAAAAAATCACATGCATATACCATACATCCATAAATCAACAAGGAAATCACACATGGAACTTATTACATCCAAATAAATCTAGTTGTATCTTCCTTTTCCTTCTTTCTCCAATCCAAGTGAATTCCCAAGTGCTCCAAGAATGCTCCAAGATTTCTCTAAACATGCAAGAGTTTGAGAGAATGAGAGAATGAAAGAGAGCTCAACCCAAAACTATAAAAAAAACTAGCAACTGATACTCAGAAGCCTTTTTATCATTGAGGCCTCTATTTTATTTATTTTCCTTCAATTTCCCTCTCATACAAATATGTGTCTCTTCACCTTCATTTTCTCCTATTTTCCTTTATTTTCATAAATAAATGTGAATCAATGCCTCTTTTCCTTTGCCAATCATAGAAAATTTTAGGGGAAAAATTTTTCCCACGGGTGAAATTAGGGGGTTATTTATTTTGGTTGGGAAATTTTTTTACAAATAGGGGTTTGAATATGTATCGCCCTATATTTATTTTTAAAAAATGGTTGTAAACCATTAGCCCATGGGAATTTGATGGGGAGAGTTTAAAAAGCTATTTCGTCTTCCAAAATTCAAACTACATTCTCTCATTCACCCTATTTTTATGGTAATGGGAAGTATCAAGATATATCTCACCCTATTTTTATGGGAATATCAATTATTTCGATTTTTTTCTCCACTGGGATTTTATTTTCACTGTATTATATTTTTCTATTAACCCAAAATTGTTGGATTTTTTTTTCCAATTAATGTATCTCGCACTCCACGGAATGTGGAATCATGGGTTTATACAAATTATGGGTTTATATGAAAGATATTCCATCACTATTTAAACAACCATTGAAATGGAGAGATCGGTTTGTCAATTCTTCCCTGTTGGGTTTATACAAATTATGGGTTTATATGAAAGATATTCCATCACTATTTAAACAACCATTGCAATGGAGAGATCAGTTTGTCAATTCTTCCCTGTTGTTTTAATTTGGTAAGCATTCACCAACATCCATGTTCTTTAAATGCTCAAATGAAGAAACTATTTGGCATAAAAATATGAATATGATTATTAAATTTTTACTTTTTATTTTATTTTTTACCTAGATAAACTATTATAAATTTTTATTATTGTAATAGTAGAGACTATCAATAAAACTCTATATAAATGTAGAGAATGTGCCATTTTTTTATATTTTTATATGTATTGAAAAATTGTTTCATCTACTAAATCATTTAAATCTCTATATAAAAGAATCATTTAACCCTCTATATAGAAGATATAACTGATTTTATAAACCTAAAATACTCTGGTTGTAAGATAGATTTAATTGTATACATCATTGCATTCACCATCGAAGACATCAAAATTGTTTAGGAATCAATAAAATAATAGTCCAATGAAGATTGTTGTGGGAGTTCACAAATTCCTTTGACATGGACATTCAATGGGCTTGATCCACCATGTATCATGAAAGGGTGAGTGTTTTCATAACTGTAGAAATCTCTAATTTCGAATCCAATTAGCTATAAATAATGATAGTGAGGGTGGTGGAGTTATATTCCATGTAGATAAAAAAATTACTAACTTGTAATGTCTCCTTTTTACTTACCATAGGAGGCTTAGAGAGGCTATTGAGATTGAGAGGCAGGCAATCAATCTCAACAGGGATGATGGTTGGAAATTAAGTAAGAATTGGATTTCATCCCTCTCTTCTTGATTTCACCCCAATTTCCTCTTTCTCTTTCTCTTTCATGTTTCTTGTTTCCTCTCTTTACTTAATTTTCTTTTTATAATTCTATTAACTATTATATTCAATTTTAATAAGAATTTTGGCTTATTTTCTTACCCTTGAATTCTCATTATTAATTAAATTTTTAATTTATATTAATAAAATTACTAATCTTATTCTAATAAATATTCTAATTCTTTCTATACAATTTTTAACCCTGGTAATATTATTAATTTTATTTAATAATTAATTTAATTAATATAGATTTATATAATTAAAAAAAACTAATTCCTAATGGATTGTTTATAAGTTTAATTAATTTACTAATCGTTAATTCCTGATTTCTAACCCTCATAATATTATTAATTTGATTTAATTCCAACCATATTTATTTATTTATTTTATATATATATATATATATATATATATATATATATATATATATATATATAATATATATATAATAACTAATTCTAAATAGCTACTTTATAGCTAAATATTATTTTAAGAACTAATTCATAATGACTAGTTTTTACGTAAATATTATTTTAATTAATTTAATAACTGATTTACTAACAACTAGCTTTGGACCTTGATGCATCCTTTCTATTTATTCTTTAGGATTGATTAATTTTTTCGCCTTTGTCCTGAGGATGAACCACATTAGTTGGTTTGAAACATCGACCAAATCTTAATGATGTGATTAATCTGAAAGACATTATTATTTACATTATGGATCACGAAAGTCTATGATATAACATTACCATAGCATTTTTAAAAATGTTACAAAATAATTAGTTTCTACACGTTGTGATTCACATTCAACTTTTCATGCTTTAAAAATAATAATATCTAAATTCCTTTGATTTTACATACACGTTTATGTTTTGCTTCACTGTAACAATTTTATATGTTTCATTAAACGCTTATTCATGTTTAAGGTATATACTATAAATCTTAGATCTTACAAAGTTTTGCACAATAGGTTGCGGATACATTATATTGCTTACATGTTGTAGTTTTTTGGTAAAAGTTTCTGTATAGAATTAAAAAATATAATCAGCAAACATATGTAGATAAAAAGAATAATAATTAAACCTTTTTTACAAAACATTATCTAAGATACTAAGTTTGTGCATGGAATAAAAAAATATAATTACTTATATAGATGAAAGAGATACTAACTTTGTGCAAGGAATAAAAAAGTATAATTATTTATATAGATGATTTGTTGGTGGAGACGAATCCCTTACTTCTATTTGTAAAGGTAGATTGACTATGTTATCTAGTATAATTTATATAAATTTGTTTAGAATTCAATGCGAGGTTTTTTCACCTACAATTATATAAATATATGTCAAATTCATATATATATATATATATATATATATATGTTGGAATATTTTTAAATAGATTTTGATGTAAAATTTGTAAATGGGTTTTGATGCAAAATTATAGTAACACCTCAGTCTGCATTTTTCTTAATCAATTCACTTGTTCTATTTCATTTTATTGCATTGTACTAAGAAAAAAAAACTATTTATTGCTCTTAGTAATAATATTAGTGATTTATTTTATTAATTTTGGTATTATTATTATTGTTATTTATCTACACTACTTTGATCCAAGAAGCAAGTGTTTCACTAATTTTCTCATTTAAAATTAATATTTTTATACATTTGAAAACAACTAGTAGGTAAGTTTTCTTTTTTAAGATATTAATTAAACAATCTCAATATTTTTTTAATGATTTTCCATTTTCTTTTTTAAATTATGTATTCAAATCTAATTCTCTTTGTATTATATCATCAGTAAAAAAAATGTAGTTCCACATGCCTATTTAATTATTTTTATAATTTAAAGGAAAAGTGATATAAAAATGATTTTAAAAAAATACTAATAATATAATTTACATTATGATTAGATTATATATATATATATATATATATATATATATATATATATATATATATATATATATATATATATATATATATATATATATATATATATATATATACACTTAAAAAAAAATTAAAAAATTATATATCCACTTAAAATTATATTTATATGACTATCAACAATTTAAGAAAAATATTATCTTTTAGTCAAAAGTGAAAAAGATACAAGAAATGGTGGTTGGACAGAGGGAGTTGAAGGAACTGGAGCTAGGGTTGTAGTTGAGGCTAGGGTTTTGAAGTTGGGAACCATGGCGGGACGTGCAGGGGGGAGTGTTGCTCCCTCCTACAGTCAGGTAGTTACAGGCAAAAATAAGGATGCAGGAAAACAACATCTTAAAAAACCTCTAGAGAATGTAGCAGAGATAAGAGGCAAAGGAACATTGGAGGGAAACAAGCCTCGGGAACAAGAAGGGGATCAACCGGTAACAAATAAGGAGAAGGAGAATGAGGGCAGCTATGGAAAACATACTTCCACAAGGACAACAGGGGTTTACGAACCCAAATCGAGCACCATTCCCCGGGTCATATTAAGGGATCTAATGCTTCAAGCTCACAGGGATCATATGATGGAACATGTGATCATATGTAAATTTATGGGGTTATGGCCAACGGAGAGGGCGCTACACGTGTGGATAAGATGTCATTGGAAACCAAAGGGGGAAATACACCTAAATCTGGTCTCTAAGGGCTTCTTGACAGTGGTGTTCACCAGCCTAGAGGATAAGGATAGAGAGCTTGAAGGAGGTCCATATTTCTATGCGGTGGCAAGACTCTACACGCGGCCATGGAAAATGAAATTTCTCCTAGAGCATGAAACCTTCACATTAGTATCGGTGGATTAGACTTTACTCCCTTCGTCTAGATTATTTGCTACCAGAATCTCTAAAAATAATAGGAAATAAACTGGGGCATTTTTTAAAGATATCAGAGGCAACTCTGAAAGGAAAATATACCTCCTTCGCCTGAATCTATGTGGAAATGGACTTATCTAGAGCCCTTCCAGAAGTGATTATTTTAGAGGTATATAATGAAGAATGGGTTCAGATTGTGGACTATGAGCACATTCCATTTCGGTGCTGAAAATGCCATGAACATGGGCATCTATTCAGAGACTACCCAAAATACATTATGGAAGGGAAGGCAAAAATTACTGAGGATAGGAATCAAGAGGGTCTCGCCAAGGTTGGGAGCAAAGGGAAGGGTAGTAAACGTCCAAAAAAGAAGATGAATGAGGATAGATAGCCAAGACACAATAGGTTCAAAATCTTGGAGGAGGAAGAGGGGAACAAGGAAACAGTCCAGGATAAGGAAAAATTAATCAATGAAAAGGAAAAGGAGGTTGACATGGATGGCATCACGGTAGACAAACAACAAAAGGATGAGCCACCAAGTTGTATGGAGATAAGTAGGGACCAGGAGATGACTCCAAATGAGGTGGGAATGGAGGACTATGCACTACAAGAGATTTTGGATAAGGAAAATCTGGATCTAGAAAAATTTCTAGAACAAGGGACAATCACAGGAGTGGACTCCCTGCCAAAAGAATATTATGATAGGGTACAACAACTCTTTCTATGGAGATCACAAGCGAAGGGAGCTCGGGTAAAAAGAAATAACGAAAGTCAAGAGCATAGTGGGGTTGTAATGATGGAAAATGTATAGGCACAATATTCAAAGAACTTGGGAAGGAAAAGAGGAAGGAAAAAACAAAATGAGTAGCTCAATCAATGTGGGAAACTATTGCTTAACTCAGGTAAGATGAAAGAACTTACTAGTTACTGCTTTACGAACCTTTCTTAATGAAGCTCACAACCTAGAATATTAGAGGCATAGGAAATAAAAGGAAACAAAAGACTCTCAACAATAGAATCAAAGAAGAAAAACCAGGCATGATTTTTATTTAGGAGACAAAATGTTCAATGGAAAAGATTAGAGAAATTCATAAGAAGTGGCTAATTAGATATGAGTATCTAGATATTAAGGCAAACAACTCGGCGGGGGATATTCTCATGATGTGGGATCCACAAAAATTTGGGATCCTGTATGCGAAAGCATCCAGAAACTATTTTTCTATGGTTTGATAACCTATAGGTGACAAGGAAATATACATGATCACAAATGTTTATGGACCACAAAAACAAGGAGACAAACTCAAGCTTCTCATCTCCCTTGAGGATCTCAGAGCAAGACACCCCAATATTCCATGGATTCTCGTAAGTGACTTTAATAAGATAAGATCCATCTCAGAGAAAAAAGGGGGTATTAGACAGTTACGAAGAGATTCATCTGCCTTCCAGAATTTTATAATGAACATGGGGCTAGTGGACACTGAAACAATAAATGGAAACTTCACCTGGAACAACAAGAGCGGAGGGGCTTGTCAAATTTACTCCAAATTGGATAGATTTATTATCTTAGGGGACCTCTTTCTTGCAGGCCCAACCATTACAACTTATATTCTACCCTTCGGAGGTTCGGACCACTGGCCCATACATCTTGAAACCACCTTTATGGGCACACCAAGAAACAGACCTTTCAGGTTTGAAAATGCATGGCTTTCTCATCCGAAATTTACCAGTAATATTGAAAAATGGTGGAGAGAGGATTTGAACATTCAAGGAACTAAAATGTTCATGCTCAATCGAAGACTCAAATACATCAAATCCAAACTTAGGGAATGGAATAAAAATGAATTTGGGGATATCTTCAAAGCCAGAAGAGAAGTTGAGTAGAAGCTCCAAGAGATCAACCAGATAAACATCACAGAGGGCTTTACCGAGGAGCGGTGAAAGCTTACTGACTATTTGCAGGAAGAATGGGAAGAGCGATGCTTTCAAGAGGAAATTTTCTGGTAGCAGAAATCAAGGATAAATAGATTACGGAGGGAGAAAGGAATACAAATTTTTTTCATAAATCCAACATGGCTCACAAGGCACACAACAGAATCACCAAGCTTAAAGATTCTCAAGGGATAGAGCTTGTCTCTCACAACGATATGGAAGAAATCCTTGTACAACACTTCTACAATATGTCAGAGGAACCTCTGGAGGATAGATCCATATTCATTGAACATTTCACCCAATATATCCCTCAGCTAGTCACTAGATAGGATAATCACAATCTTAACAGGCCAGTTTTGGAAGAGGAGGTGAGTGGAGTGATCAATGAAATGCAAAACGGAAAAGCCCCAGGCCCGGATTGGTTCAATGTAGACTTTTTCAAAGCCTACTGGGAAATAGTCAAACAGGATATTCTTAAGGTTGTGGAAGACTAAAAAAAATCTAAAAAGGTTCTGAAGGCTCTTAATACTTCATTCATAACTATGATTCCAAAACAGGAAAATTCCATGACTCCGGATGGTTTCAGACCCATAGCCTTATGTGATATGGTGTACAAAATCATTTCCAAAGTGACAACCAATAGACTCAAGCCTCTTCTACATTCTCTCATCTCGGAGGAGAAAACGGGCTATGTGGAAGGAAGACAAATCCTCAACAACATCATCCAAGCACATGAGGTGTTTCACTCTCTCAAAAGCACAAACAATCTAGTATGATCATTCAGTTGGACCTAGCTAAAGCCTATGGCAAGCTAAGTTGGAATTATATAAGAGTAATTCTAAGGGCATATGGCTTTGACCATAATTGGATAAGATGGGTTATGGCACTCATCACCACAACCAGTTTTTCTATATTGCTGAATGGGGTTCCATCAAGACCCTTCACTCCTTCCAGAGGTCTCAGGCATGGAGATCCACTTTCACCTTTCCTCTTCATTCTCATGATGGAAGGGCTAGGTAGAGCACTTAAAATGGCAAATGAAGAAGGACGAATCCAAGGTATCAAACTCACCTTAGATGGAGAGGCAAACACACATCAACAATTTGTGGATGATACTATGCTACAGGGCATACCCACTGTTAGGGAAGCTAAAGAGATCAAACACATCTTGAATGACTTTGCTATGGCAGCAAGCACAGAGGTAAGCCTCAGCAAATCCAAAGTTTTTTTCTTTAATACCAACATTGTTATTCATAGAAATATTACCAGAATTCTTGGGTTTCAAAGGGATCAACTTCCTTCCAAGTATCTAGGCATACCGCTTACTTAGAAAACTTTGAGAAAAGGGGTGTGGGAGACAATAATTAACAAAATCTAGGACACGGTAAGGAAATGGACACACAGATCTCTAAATTTTGTAGGGCGCCTTGTGTTCACACAAGCGATCTTGCAGGTAATTCCCATTTTCATGCTCTCAGCTCTTCTTGCTCCTAAAGGTATTATGCAATAGATTAGAAGTATACAAAGGGATTTTCTATGGGGTAGAGGGGAAGAGAAAAGAAAGTGGGCTTTAGTAGCCTGGGAGAAGATTTGCATGCCCAAAAGCCATGGTGGATTGGGGCTTCATGACCCTAAAACCCTCAGTAGTGTTTCGGGAGCCAAACTTTGGTGGATATGGATTAAGGAGTTGGCTGCTCTGTGGGCTAAGCTTTGGAAAACAAATATGCCAAGTATTGGTAGGAGAAGGATCACATTAGAATGTCAGGGCAAATCAGGGGTTCCCATATTCGGAATCTAGCCTGGGAAAATAAAATTATTGTTTAGCAACATAGTTTTTGGGAAATTCGAGTAGCGAATCTAGCAAGATTTTGGGAGGACAACTGGCAATAGGAACCCAACCTTTATAGGGATGAATTAGAAGCTCTCAAGAGAGACACAAATAACAAAGGGTTGATCATGGTTAAATAATTTTGGGACTAGGATAGAAATATGGGGAAATTGAGGAATTGGAAGGAGCTAGGCTACAATGAGGAGAGCCCTTTGAAGGTCTTGGCAAGAACCCTCACCTAGGAGCCAAAGCATATAAGGATTCTGGTATCCTACCTATCTAACCAATTAAGATGGGGAAAGAACACCAAAGGAAACTTTAACCTCAAAGAAGCTAAAAAGGAAGTAACATGTTTTAACTATCTGAATCATGATCAGTCTGGAGGAAACTATGACAACCCCCACTAGATGAAAATAAAGTTATTCATCTGGCTAGTGCATCAAAGGAAAATTTTAACCCGGGAGAATCTCAAAAAGAAAGAATTTATTGGTCCCTCCCAATTTTACCTACGTAGTTCTCAAGAGGAGATGATGGAACACCTTCTAAACCTCTATCATTTCACTTTGATCTTTTGGGATTGGGTGGCCTCAATCTTTAGGCAAACTGATAGGGATAGACTAAGAATTTCCAATACTTTGAAGAATTGGTCGGTAAACTTCTCAGGGTTTGAAATTATTAATAAAACCTGGATTCTGGTTCCAGGATTTGTTACCTGGAATGTTTGGAAAGAGCGCAACAATCAAATCTTCAAAAACAGAGCAAGCGAGCCCCAACACATAAGGGCCCAAATTTTGAGGCAGCTCAAAGACATAGTAAGAAGTCTATTGAGGAATCTTCCTAAGGATCTGCCTCAGCCCCAAGAGGTAAGCATTATTCTGTAATTGGGTCTCCAATCTATAAATCCACAGGGCCTAATTACGGGAGTAAACCAAGTAAATGCTAATAGTAACATTTGGAAACCTCCTCCTCATGGCTTTCTAAAGGTTAATATAGATGAAGCTTCTAAGGGCAATCCAGGGTTAGTTAGATTTTGAGGTGCTATAAGAGATGAAAAGGGTCAAAGAAACAAAATCTTCCATGGCCACATGGGTAAAGCCACTAACAACATGGCAGAGCTCATGGCTCTAGAACAATGTTTGGAAATTTTGTTAGATTCGAATTCACTTAGTGTCATCATTGAAGGAGACTTTGCACTGATAATTAGAGTGGCCAAGAATATATGTAATGGTACTTCTCTAGAGAAAGTATCAAAGAATTGGAGGCTTTTACAGGTCTTTCACTGTATCCACTCCCACCTGCAATCCTTAAAAATTGCCAGCTTTGTCCATGTGAAGAGGAAAGCTAACATGTTAGCAGACTGCTTGGCGAATGAAGGAGACACCAGTTTGGATAGGGATTCACGGTATGATTGGTATTTTAGTACCCCCAAGCAAACCGATGAAGGATTGTCTCAGTCAGGTGGACAAAGATATAGAGCTATGGATTCACAAGCAGGACTGAGGAGGTTCAAGAGATAGGTGGGTAGACGGGGCATCCTAAAATGTCGACACTTTTTGGGTATGGGCCGCAATCCACAACTCAATAGTCCTTCGAAGGTGCGCCAAAAGGGCCGATGATAGAAGTATCACAGGTTTCATCGTCCTTGGAACAAAACTCTAAGTGGAAATTTTGATGATGTTTTGGATTTGAGAAAGATTTTGGGAGGAGGACACAAGAACCATCTGATGCACAAGATCAATGGCCACCGAAGGGTGCGCACTATTTATTCAGCAAGGAGTAGTTTTCTTAAACCACATGTGGTTTATTGGACGGGGGACAAGTGGTTTCAGGTTTTTCTCACGAAGGCTCTGATGCCACTATTCTCTCGACAAGTAGCAAAGAGATGTGAGAGAATACCGCTCTCATCAAGTGGTTATCTCTTGCACAACTTGTCCTCCCAATATCGCTGTAAACCATTAGATCTTTGAAAGGAAATCGATAGTGGAGGTTTAAGCGTGAAAATTGGCCTATTATTTTGGACACAAAAAAAGTATAGAGGGCTGGCATAAAGTTTTCATCAGGTCCATAGGTTAGGTTGAGGCGCAGGTCCGTTGTGGTCCCGTAAGCTATGCGTGTCCACTGGTCCCTGGCCAAATGGAATGTATGTCTTGCGGCTCTACAAGCTACTGGGATTTTTGGTTGGTCCTTTTAGTGGTATTATCGACCCTCACTTGTAATTGTTATTTTTGATAACATGGGTTCTTTGGTGCTAGTTAGTTTGACCAAATGGTCTTCTACTTGCATTTTGTGTTAGGATTCATTATTTGCAAAGTTGCCTTCGAAACTCTCAAGGAGTTGGTGCGGCTACTTGTAAATTATGTATTATTCTCTAGATGAATAGAAGGTCCTACTCTTACCTGATCAAAAAAAATAAAAAGATACAAGAAATGTCATTGTTATATATATATACAAAAATTAAGACATTATTGGTTTTACAAAAGCCTTTATATTTATGTATACTTTCCTTTAAAAAAAATTTCCATAAAGCTTGTAAATTACTCAAATACATATAAATATATAATTCTTAAAGAATAATGGATATAGATATATAATGAAACTATTTCATTAAGATAAAAAAGAATTAATGTAAAATACAATGTTTATATTTACTATCTTTAAATTTTTACCTAAATACACTAAACATTATTATAATGATATTTTTATATAACTAAAAATATTATTATTTCTAACCATATTATTTATATAACTCAATATAAAATAGAATATAAATAAAAAAGATAATCCATAAGAAAACTTTATATAATTAATCAAAAAATTATTATATAATTATAATAATTATTATTAAATTTTAATTAAAAATATTTATATAGAAAAGATTATTTATTTACTTTATGTTTTAATTTAAAAATTATATACATCAGATAACATTCTTTCTATTGTTGTAAATATTAAAAACTAATCAACACAAAATAATAATTATTTTTGATTATGTATTTATTATTATTTAAATAATAATAATAAATAATTTTAATATTATTTATTAATTATTATCTTTACAGATGTATTTTTTTTTTAAATAGGGTTTTTAAAATTTTAATTTAATTATCAATAGTTATTTGGTGGAACAATTTGACCTACACTAATTTTTAGTACTAGTCACGATAAAGATTTGAGATTTATCTCAAAAAATAACTCCTAACCAACCTAATTGCCCCCCAAATGCCACCAAACCAACCCTACTACAACTCACCACGCAGAGAAAATTCTCCTAAAAATGAGCAAGCCCAAAACATGAAACATGTGGGTAGGGAAATAATGTCATATAGATTAATGGTCCTTTGAACTTTTCTAAGTTGTTGCACTGATCTCACCTAGTGCAAAAATATAACTTGTGAAGGTGTTGAACACTTTGAACATAGCCTCACTGACTTAGCCACCAAAACATTGTGTTGAGAAGTAACATTATTTGCAATGAATTTACAATGTTTTATAATTTAGTGAAAAAATAGCCAAGATTTAACAAAAAAAATTAATTCAATAAAATATTCACCAAAAAATTATATATACATATTATCTAATTGGAAAAAATAACCTATACATTTTTATATGTACCATGGGGATTCACAAATTTATTATACATATAATTTCAGGGGTGGAGTTGGGGGTTGCGGGGGGGGGGGGTGGGGGGGCGTGGTTCTTAAAATTTCCCTATTGCCAATGCCTTTGTTAATTTCCATAGCCATAAATAAATCGAAAGTGACACCCACTATAATGTCTTCCCACCATTCAGCTTGGAATACATGTCCCATGACCTTGGTCTTATTTTATTTACATGGAAAATCAACCAGGGGCTGTTACAAACGCCTCCCCTTTGGGGGAACACCATCCTCGGTGTTCTATGACACCTATGACCAGAAAATCGCTAAAAATACAACATACTACTCATCGAGTTTTATAACATAGCTCGATGTAGTATTTACAATGAACAACTACTGCAAACCATGACCAACATTAAATACATGACAATCATACCGCTTATTGGAGCTTCATAACACAACTCATGGCAGTATCTACAACAACATCCATATATACATATACATATACGGAAAAATCATTTGCTTGAACCAGCAGATAGTGAAGGATATAAAGCCCACATCTGATCATCCATCTCCCATGTAGCTTCATTGAGTCCAAAGTGCTCCCATTGCACTTTAACCTACTCAATTTATTTGTTCTAGAGCATGAGATGTTTCCTCTGCAATATGCATTGGGATTATGAATGAAATTATCCCTCTGGTTCCACCTACAATATAGACCAGTCAATCACATGATCAACATCTTGGACATACTTCTTAAGCAATGAAACATGGAATACATCAGGGAATTTCACTGTCAGAGGTAGTGAAAGTCAGTAGGCCATTGGTCCAATCCTGTCAAGGATCTCAAAAGGCCCACAATACTGAGGTGCCAGCTTGGCACATGATCCAATTATCAAGGATATCCTCTTGGGTTTGATGTGCAAGTACACATGCTCCCCAACCTGAAACTCCTTAAATACCCTATGTTGATCTACATAACTCTTATGCTTGTCCTGTGTTGCCTTCAAATTCCTCTTAATAAACAACATCTCTTGTTCCATCTCTGCCAAGATATCTAGTCCAATGAGTACCATGTTTATTGGATCACTCCCGCTGATATTACAACTCCAGCTGAGTATTACAACTCCACCTCTTGTGCTGATGAATGGCATACATCCTCAACATGTCATCAAGAATCTTGTTAACCCTCTCTATCTATCCATTTGTCTGCAGATGATAAGTTGTACTAAAAGCTAGCTTTGTCCCCAAACCTACAAACAACTCTTTCCAAAACTTGGAAGTGAACTTGGCATCTCTATCAGATACAATATTCTTAGGAACACCATGCAATATCACTATCTCCCTGATGAAAATATGAGCTACCTCACTAACTGAATTCATATAGTTAACTGCAATGAAGTGAGATACCTTACTTAAAGTTTCAACCACAACCATAATAGAAGCATTCTGCTTCGATGCCCTTGGCAAACCCGTAATGAAATCCATGGAAGTGAATCCCATTTCCACTGTGGAATCAGAATTAGTTGTAATAAACCACTAAGATGCTTACACTCTGCTTTTACCCACTGATAGTCCAAACATATGGGAACAAACTCCTCCAACTCTTTCTGCAAGTTTGTCCAATGATATAATTTCTTAAGTATTATCAATGTCATCTGATATTTTGGGTGGCCTGAATATGACTTCACATGAAACTCCCTCAAGATAAGATTCTTAAGTTCATTGTCATCTGCCACATAAATCTTATTCTTGAATATGACCAAGAAAACTACTGTGAGATGATACTCATCATCCCTATTACCTTCACCCTACTGTTGTAACCTATGCCTCAATTATCGATACTTGTTATCATGTTGTCCTTCCTGCAAGATCTGCTCCTGCAAATCTATCCCATAAGAACTCACTGTTGCAATGTGATTCACCTACACCCTTCTACTAATATAATTTGCAACCATGTTCTCATTTCCCTTAATGTACTTGATCTCAAATTCAAACTCACTAAGAGTAGCTAGCCATGTATCTTTCCTCACATTCAAATTAGGTTGGTGAAACAAGTACCTCAGTCCACTATGATCACTCATCAAGATGAACCTCCTTCCAACAGGATAATATCTCCACATCTTCAAGGCATGAATGATAGTTTCCAACTCGAGATTGTGAGTCACATAATTCTACTCGTGCTCATTCAGTTTCCTTGACTCATAGAATACCACCTGACCTTCTTACATCAGGACTCCACCAAGTCCTCTCTTACAAGCATCTGTAAAAACCACAAACTCTTTATCTGGATCTGTAATATTAAATACTGGAGCATCTGTAAGAAAATGCTTCAACTGCTCAAAACTAGTTGCACACTCCTTAGTCAATTCAATCTTCTTTCCTTTTCTCTCCAAATATATAATAGAATAGGAAATCTATGAGAAGTTCTTGATGAACCTCTTGTAGCAACCTTCTAGTCCCATGAATGATTTGACCTCATCCACATTCCTAGGATTTGGCTACTCCATGATAGATCTGATATTTTCTTAATCCACTATTATACCTTCCTTGGAAACAACATGTGCCAAGTAATGATTTTTTGTCTGAAATAAACTGCACTTACTAATCTTGGCATACAACTGATACTCTATCGACAATTTTAACACTACTGCAAGGTGTTCTACATGCTCTTCCTCATTCTTAGAATATATCAATATATCATCAATGAACATTATCACAAACTTGTATAGATAATGACACAACACACTATTCATCAAACACATGAAAGTAATTGGAGTATTAGTAATACCAAAAGGAACTACTACAAACTCATAATTCCCATGCCTGGTATGGAATACAATCTTGTAGATATCTTATTATTTTATGAATACCTGATGATACCCTAATCTCAAGTGGATCTTCAAAAACATTGCTGCTCCCTTCAACTGATCAAACAAGTCATCATTCTGCGGAAAAGGATACTTGTTCTTGATAGCCACCTTGTTCAATTTCATGTAATCAATGCATAACCTTAGAGCACCATCCTTCTTCTTCATAAACAATCATGGTGCATCCAAAGGAAACACACTTGGCCTTATGTGTCCCTTATCAATAATTTCCTTAAGTTGCAACTTCAATTCCACCAACTCTGGAGTGGTCATCTTGTATGATGCCTTTGATGTTAGTGTTGCTCTTGGCATCAACTCAATAGAAAAGTCCACTTTCCCGTGAGGCGGTAAATCTGAAATCTTTGTCGAAAATACATCCTGAAACTGCTACATAATCAGATACATCTTCAATACTTCAACATCCTCAACATCCTTTCCTTTGTCACTTGAAATATGAACAAAAAACAATACACATAGGCTTTCCTGCTACTACATTTTCCCTGCATAGCTATAACCATTCTCACTAACGTAGGCTTCTTCTTACCCTGCAAGATTCTTATTTCCCCATCATCGTCCAAGCACTCAATAGACTTATCATAATAATCTACCTTAGTCCTGTGAATGTACAATCAATCCATATCCAACAACATATTTTATGATCCCAGTGGAAGCACATTTAAATGTGTTGATGTAGACATATTTTTCAGCTCAAATGTAAAAAATATCGCTCAATGATGAACTCTTTTCTTGGTACCTATAGCCAACTGCATCAACCAAGATTCTACATGCACTTCTTTATTCAAGAAACACTTATCCACTAGGTAAAAAATGATATAACTATAGTTAGATCTAGGTTCAATCAAAATATAAACAACTTGATCACAAATCTTACCTTCCATATCAATAATAGATGCTTGATGATCAACTATATGTTCCTCCTTAGCACTGTAAATCTGAGCTTTGCCACCCTGATGTTGTGGACAATCTCTCTTGCAATGATCCTTGCCACAAGTCTAACACTGCAAAGGCTTCCTACCATCACCCTTGTTCTACTTCTCAGACTGAAATCCCTGTCCTTTATCAACTGGATTGAATTTCTTGTACGACATTGCATTCTCCTTATTCCCTACATCCTAAGGTATTCCCCACTTCTTATCCCATTTTCCTTTAGTTTTGTCATTATATTTCCAACCCTTCTTAGGTTCGAACATATGCTTAGACTGCTCATAACAATGTTTCAAATTCCCAATGACTTCCTCCAATATTTGAGGCTCATCATACTCAATCTGATCCTTAAATGCTAATGGAAATCCACTAACAAATCTTTGAATTGTCATCTTCTCATCCTTAAGATAAGGCACATACCTCAACAACTCCTAAAACTTAGTCATATACTCTTCATCTGTCATAGATCCCATCTTCAATTCATAGAAATCCTTAGCTTTATCGTCATAGTATCTTTCTGACAAGTACTTCTTTATGAAGAGTATTTTCAACTCATGCTAACTCAACTCCTCTATCTTGATGCCTCTGACACAATTCACTTCTTCCCACCAGATGTCCTCTTTCCCTTTGAGACTGAAAATGGATATCATGGATTTCATATTCTCTGTATAATCATGCAGCGTGAATAACTTCTTCATCCTATGTAGCCATGCTTCTACATCTTCCATTTTATTTATTTCTCCATCAAAGGTAGGAGGCTTGTCTTTCTCGAACTCATCTAGAAAGTACCCCCTCTCACTCCTCCTGTAAGGATGATAGCAGTGATGAGCATACTATCTCTCTGATCCAGAACTAGAATATAATCCATAACCACTGCCTCTATTGTCATGTGTATCTATTCATCTACCACCTCTAACTATGTCACCCTATCTGACCTATGTCCTCCATGAGACCTACTACCATATGCTCCATTAGCCCTTTCCTCTAGTCCATAACTGATTCTTGGTTGTTCCTGTCTCTACAAACCTGATAAACTATGAAGGATCACTGCATTGAACTCTCCTTTCTTTTCTTGTACCCTAGAAAGCCTTTCTTGTTACTAAATGATCCTATCATTATATGCCTTACAACTTTTTATCTCTTCCTTTAGAGTTCTCAAGGAATCTACTAAATCAGGAGAGTACTCATCTCATTACTGCTCAACTGATCTATAAGGAGAGTCACATGGACTGTAGTCCACCATTCTGCTTGTCATCTCTGATCTTATTCTTCCTACAAGCATACCATGTTATATAAACATAATCAAACATACCTTAGTGAAGTTCAGGGGAGGCTATCTCGTCTACACAAACCAGTCTAGATTATCACAATATCTATATAACATCTGCATATTAATCATCATAACATACCAACATCATCAACCTCTACATGATGACACAACTACAACAATGACGATCATGAGAAATAACCAACATGCATGCATAACAAACAAATAGACAATCAAACATGCATACATAAAAATCGCATCTACCCCAAGGTCTAGTGTTGCAACCTCACTCTGATACCAATATATGGCCACCCCTTCCCACATTTACCAAATTTCACAATTTGTCCATGGTAAACATGAGACAAGTGTCACTATGATCTAATGCGACCTCCTAGTTATAGGTAAGGAAGTGGGGCCTACAAACGGACCACAAATTGGCATCCTACAAGGACTACAAATCACTTAGGAGTTGAAGAAACACCCCAGGTGGTCAATCCTTGAGATGGATCCTAGTTTCACTGACCTAGACCTATAGAATCACCCTTAACACTGCTTGCATGTGGTTGTGAGCCTCAAACGCACTCACAAGCCTTGCTCCATGTAGTTATGACCCCAAATATCTAGTTTTGTGCTTGTGGTCCCAGGATTTGAGCCACTTTTCCACGCTAGTCTCTAGACCACTGGCCATAACTTCCTATAGTCATATTTCTAAAAAAAAAAAGTCTAATCATTCAAACATGGAGGTAGAACTTGACCTAGACTGCCGAGAACACACTAGACATTTCGTTAAACACATGAAAAACATGTAAGCTATAGGTCATGAATGCATATCTAATCATAAGAGGTTGAGATTCATCTAAGAAACACCTAGAAGGCTCTAATCCCTCTCTAAATAGCTGCAATAACACATTCTAGTCAAGGCATTCATCAACCATTCGATAGCTATGAAAACCATGGCATAAGCCATAGGTAACATACATCATGTAACTAGCATATAAACAAGAAATAAACTACATAGAAACCATGGAAACTCAACCACAATATCAGCAACATAATCATTATAATTTTTCATGAATAACACTAGGAAAATAACTCTTATTAATATATTAAGATACCAACCAGGTCAGGGACTTCCACGTACCACCCGAAGGCTCTAGTGGGATATTATGTAATAAACCAAGAAAAAACAAACAAGGTCTTCCAAAGGCGAAACCATAGTGATTCCACTGCTACAATTAGACATAACTAACACCAACTAGATTGGTCTCTAACAAGTTGTCCAGGCCTCTGGAACTCAGCTCTAGTGACTGATAACTCAACCCACCAAGGGCTCTAAAGTGTTTGTCCCAACCTAGGCTCTGGGAATAGTAACTCAACGTATGTTATTCCAGGGATTCCATAGCATTTGTTCCAACCCATAACCATAAGGAACTTGAGCACCAATAAAAAAAAAAATTAATAAATAAATAAATAAATAAATTGGAAAAACCTAGAACACCATGGCTATCCAGGAAATGGTAAGCCAAGGATTAAAAGCACTTTCCATCTAGTAAAATCTCCATACCAATGACAAAATAGAACCAAAAAATCACATGCATGTACCATGCATCCAAAAATCAGCAAGGAAATCACACATGCAACCTTTTTCCTGCAAAGCAATCTAGTTGTAGTTGTTAATCCAACTATTCCCTTGCACTTTCCTACATTCCTTTTCCTTCAAGTGAATTCCCAAGTGATCTAAGGATTCTACAATATTTCTCTAAGTGTGCAAGAGTGTGAGAGAATGAGAGAATGAAATAGAACTCAACCCAAAACTATTAAGAAGCTAGTGGTTGATCCTCAGAGGCCCTTTTATCATTGAGGAAACCTCCTGAGTCCTTTACATCACATAAATGAAAAATTATTGGATGATACAAATGACAAGACCTCCTTAGTATATATAGGAGCCTAAGGGGTCACAATATAATCAAATCCTACATAACAATAATAATGTAAGGGCACAACAATAACAATAGTGGGGTTCTATGGGGAACAACGGTAACAATATGGGGGTTATATGGGCACAATAATAAAAATAAAGGGACTACATTAGTATTATAGAAACCTAACATTCTGACTCCATCTAGAAATGTTAGTGACAAAAAAAAATTATTCCACATCCTTCCCTTCTCTGCTTCCCAGTCCCTAGAGAAATCTCGTCACCCCCTTCTGTGCAATCGCTCACCATCCAAATTCCTTGACATCCCCTTCTCGGGTAATCCATCCCTTCGCAAGGTTTCCTCACATTAGAAGGTCCAAAAACTAAGGCATATTCGTGCCTCAAAACCATCATACCGGCCACAAAATACTCATGGAAATCAATGGACATTATTGGGTACTAGTGTCCTACAATGGACCTACTCTTGAAAGCTTTACCAACACATTGTTGCATGTTCAAATTCCTTTTACTATTTCTTTCTAACATTCTTAAAACCATTTCGAATCACCCCAAACTGGGAATTTTCCATGCTTTCTTGTACCATGCCAATAGTTTCCATTATACTCAAAAGGAATTGAAATAAATTCAAATCATACCTCATTGGTGGCCCTTGAATAAGGTACACTTGCAATCATGTTTACTTCGTGTCACAACAAGTCAAACTAACTCTATGATTAAATGATCATGTATAAACATATCACATCTATTTAGCTCAAAACTCAACCATCATAAGTCATAATCATAGATCATATGCATAATTAAAAATTGAAGTAGAATATTGATACTTATCGTTCAAGTTGTTGTTGCTCCTGCTTTTGTTCTTTTTCTTTTCCATATACACAATGAATTGATTTCCAAACCCGACAAGCACCCGGTGCCTTCTCTTCTCTTTTACCATGTATACACACTGGATCTATTTCCAAACCTAGAAAACACCCAATTCCTTCTCTTCTCTTCTCTTCGAAAGAAATAAGGGAATATGGAGACTATACTGTCTCCTCCCTCAATATTAGCAACAAGGGCATCAAAAGACTATACCACCTCTACCCTCAATATCAGCAAGAAGGGCATCCGAAGACTATAGTGCCTTTATCCTAAATATCAACAACAAAGGAATCTAGAGACTATACTGCCTCTACCCTCAATATCAACAATAAGGGCATCTCGAGACTATACTACCTCTACCCTGAATATCAACAAAAAGGTCATCCATAGATTATACTGCCTCTAACCTCAATATCAACAAGGGAATTTTGAGACTATATTTCCTATACCCTCAATATTAACAACAAGGGAATCTAGAGACTAAATCACCTTTTCCATTAATATCAACAACAATGGAATATACAACAACTTAAGATTGGTCTCTTTCCCAAGTTGTCCAGGCTACAGAAACTAGTATCTCAGCACACAACCTACAGCGAACCCAATTTGTTTTAGTGATCTAGAGTGTTTATCCCAACCCGTAAGCTCCAAGGATGAGTAACTCAACCCACAGCCTTGAGGGAACACAAGTTGTTCTAGGGCTCTAGAGAATTTGTTTGAACCCACAACCATAGGGAACCCGAGAACCAATCCCCTTTGCAAGAAAAACACACACATATTGTACAACATAACACATACACCTACACCTGGTGCACAACATCACACATACACATACATCCAGTGTATAACACAAAACATATATGTACAGATAGTACAATACAATGAATACACAATTCATGATACTATGACTACACAATACCACACATACACAACACAACATGTACAACATATACACAACAACAATATTTCACATCGATAGACCACACCATTTATACTAGGAAACCTTTCCTATACCATATTCCCACACCTTATTGTGTTAATCTACAACCCAAGTCCTGAATCTGTGGCTCTTTCCACTATCCATGCTTGTCCTAGCATGTCACAGATCACATTGCTTTCATTTTATTGATGTATCCTTCAATATCACCTGTCCATAACATAAACATAGGCATAATTATGAGCACATAATATCATATCCTATCCACATGATACTAACCTCACATGACTTCCATGGATACCCTACCCACCCCATTCCTTATAGAACCAAGAAACCTTTCATGCTATTCACCTACATAAACCAATCATTCTTCCACAAGAATGATATCTAATGACTGCGTTAGAAAATGGAATTCACACACACACACACACACACACACACACACATATATATATGTTTGCATAATCATGATTACAACACAATCACTAGTTTTGATAAGGTCAAGGTAAAGATAACACCCTTTCTCTATCCAATGCACACACAACATTGAGAACAATAGTTCTGAACATAAACAAGGCATTTGATGCCTCAAATCCATTCACCTTACGTTTCCTAGTTACCTTTCTCATCACTGTCCTGCCACTATCCATTTACCACAATGGACCCAAATGTCCCAGCTAGTTATCATATTCTTACATTCAACTGTTCTTATACATGCACCAGGCTTCATCTTAGTCTTACATTACCTATTACGTTTCATTCAATTCTCCCTGAGATCCATTAACTTTCCTTTTCCCCCAACCAATCTCCAAGACCCTCAAAACGTAAAAGGAAATAACAAGAATCAAACAGGAATAAAACCATGAAAAACTAATAACAATACGACACCACAAATAAAGTGGCATGGTTATGCACCAAACACAATCAAAAGCACAAATCAAGCACACACAAATCAATACTAAAAGCAAGAGGCTTTGAAAAGACATTGTGACTCAACCCTATGGTTCCCGGTTCTTTCAAAGGAAACCTCAACCTAATCCTTCTTGAATATTTCATGGCAGTCTCCTTTTCCATACAATTCCCTACATCATACTGGCATAAACACATAATTGTAAGTGTATAAATAAATATCACAATATACCAATTACCTTTCACATGTTGTACCTTGTAGGTTTTCCAACAAATGAACAACTACACATACCATCTCTCAAGGGATTTCGATTCCCTAAACAAATCCAACTATAACTAAAAACCAACTATTATGCTTGCATTTGATGGACCATACTCCATGCAACTTCATCAAGCAAAATTTCTTCTACACTCTTTAACTTGCTTTATTGTTTGCTCCTAGAGCATCAACTCCTTATTCTACTAGATGCATTGAGGTTCTATATGGAACTCTCCCTCTGGTTCCACCTTCCATCTTGATGATGGATGCCTGATGATTTTCCTGCCTATTATCAAATGCTGCATAGATCTAGGAAATGCTCTGACTACATCCCCAATTGTTAGCGCCTTCTATACATTGTAGATTTGAGGCCTGCCTCACATCCTTTGCGCCTCTCTGATACAAATGGAAATCCTTCCTGTGATGATCCCTACCACAATTTCAGCACCGCAATGGTCCTATGTCATTGCCTTTATTGTGCTACTCCATAGTGTTACTGGGAATAGTGTCTATGCAGAACTGCTAGTCCCACTAAGGGTGGTAGAAACCTTAGAAACAAATAGAGTAAAGCTATTTTTGTATTCCTTTATGACTAGATAGATAAGAGAAGAATGGAGGGACCAACCTCAATCTTGCGCTTGGTTCCTCACTTTCATTCCTCCCTCTTCTGATAGACTCTTGCCACTCGCTTCCTCATCAGCCCAGCTTCAAAGAGCACCTGTGGAAACAAAGCAGCATAATACTATTCGAGAATAGAGATCTACTAGCATAAACAATATAAGGTCAGATGTATATTGACCAGATACAAACATATATCATAAAATATGCAAGGACATGGAGGAAAACTTGAATAACTTTATTGATATCAAGAAAAGTACAGGGGAGGACTACAACCAATTCTTCTGACCCAGCGTCATCCTCTCAGCAAGAAGCCCTTCTTCTAGGGAAAATTTTAAGAACCCCCCCAAATTTATAAATATAATAAATGGGCAAATCTCCATGGTATATAGGAAAAATGGAAGGTGATTTTATCAATAATATGATATGTATATATAATTTTTTGGCGAATCTCTCACCAAGCATGGCGAATATTTTACTCAATTATAAAATCTTGTAAGATCTTGGCGAGTCTTTCACTAAATAATAAAACTTTGTAGAGTCCTAGTGAATCTTAGCATAGGCTACACGCTAGTTTAATTCCCCCATTTAAATAGGCTACATTCCAGGTGAATACCCTGGGTCAATACCATGTGCCATTTTGGTGAATACCATGGGTCAATACCATGTGCCATTTTTATTTTTATTAATTCTAATATTAGGGTTAATAATGGTTTTTTGCATGGTATTAATAACAATCTAGTCCATGGTATTTGTCCCATAGTATTTTGGCCATAGGTTTCACCTAAATATAACCCATTTTTTGAGTGTTCGTAAATATAAGGTGACTTATGGAGTAAATATAAAAAGAAAGTTTTATTTGTTTACCATACCTCTCGTTTATTTACTTTTTTTATTAATTTACCATACCTCTTTTACAAATATGGTATTTGGCCCATAGGATTCACTTAAATAAAACCTCTTTCTTGAGCGTTCATTAATAGAACGAGGGTTATGGACTAAATATAAAAAGAGGTTTTATTTATTTATGATACATCTAGTTTATTTATATTTTTATTTATTTACCATACCTTTTGAGTAAATATAAAAAGACGTTTTATTTATTTACCATACCTCCACTTTACTTATATTTTTATTTGTTTACACCCTTACATGTATATAAGGTGACTTATGGAGTAAATATAAAAAATGTTTTTATTTATTTACCATACCTCTCACTTATTTATATTTTTATTAATTTACCATACCTCTTTTATAAATATGGTATTTGGCCCATAGGATTCACTTAAATAAAACCTATTCTTGAAAATGGGCGAATGGATTCACTTAAATAAAACCTATTCTTGAAAATGGGCGAATGGAAGGTTGTAAGTCCTAATTTCAAGGGCTAAATTTACCTTTTTTACCCTCTCCCTTAAAATAAGGTGGGCTATTTGAGGTGATTTGTAAAAATGTACTATGATACAAAATATTCGCCCACTAAAAATTTAAAACCCCTTAATTTCGCCAAAGGGCGAACATTCGCCCCTAAAATTATCCTTGCCTTCTTCACCTCATGAAAAGCTTAGATCACTCAACACTATGATGTTGCAGCAAGAAACCAATAGCACTTCCTTACAAGATACAAAATTCCAGCCTCTGGATCTCTGGGATGAGGGATCCATATATAGATGTTTGAAAGGAGGGTGAGTCAGCTCCCGGGGTTTGATTAGTGTCTTCTCTCTGATAGTTCTTGATGCCACTTGGAGAATGATGATCTCTTACTCATCCCTGGGTGAAATCAGGGAGGCAAGTGTCACGGGAGAAGTTTCTAGAAGATTCCATGATTTTCCACCTCGCACACTGCCTCTGCCATTTGTCCATTCCCGCCCATCACACCCCATAGAAGGGCTTTTCAACATGCATTTCACACTTTGTGTGTATTTAGGTGGGATGCAGCGCACTTTGTCTATGGAGCAGGTGGGATGGTCCAGTTTTGACAAGTTTTAAGTAGTTTTTCATGGAGAACTTCTAGGAGGTGATGTGATCAGTTGACCTTGTTCTTTTAGGGGCTGGAACAAAACTTTTAGGGACTTAGGAGCCCTTGGTTTATGGACATTTAGGATTGGGGTTGCAGTGCCCAAAAATGTCTATAACAGTTGCCCCCTAAAGCATGAGGTCGTTAATTAATTTTTGATGTTGAGTGAAATGCTTTATCATGAGGATCCGAAGTTTTTCGAGCTGGAAGGAGACTTGTAATAAGATACAATACAACACATTATCTTCATAATATTTTTCATTTCCTGGTTGAGTCAGGCATTCCCATGCTCAGCTTTATAAATTCATTTTCATGTACATAGGACAGACAATTGTCTAAGTGCAAACAGATGATTCTGGTAGAGCCATCGTCCCTTTGGTTGGATGACTATCTGTGCAGCCATGATGTACATTGGATGTCTTTATTCCCTGAATGTATTTTGCAGCCCGGATGGATGATACTAGATCCGGGGTCTTCAATCTCGTTCGATCTTCACTCGAAGTACAAGTCAATCCATGTGAGAGATGTTCTGGAGTCGAACATGGAAAGACATTGCCTGATTACCAGCCTATGATGTAAGCTGTTAACAGGCACGAGAGGAATCACCGATAATGATGATGACCATCAAGGTAGTGCAGTACAATTCGCATGGCGTGAAAGAGGGACTTGGCGTGGAACACCATGCAAAATCTTTTGGTCGAAGGACAGTGATGTAAACCTGTGGCGAGAAGTGAGAAACTTGCCATTAAGGAATGCAAGCTTCAAAGTACTGGAAGGGTTGTTCCTAAATAAACTTCTTGGATAATGAGCTAATGTCGACAAGAAGCGATCCATCACAGGAGTGCCTTAATAAATCCTACATCTGTGACACGGAATGGAGCAAATGATTTTAACGGAGGTGAAAACAATTTGAGGATACAAGGTTCAGGATGGCGGTCATGAAAATATGGAGAATGAATGTATTGCAGTGGTTGAGACACAGGTGAATTCTCTAAGTGACTTCTCTTGAACATATCGGCGACACTGACATGATGGATTCGTAGCATTAACCCCAAATATGGATGGTGTGATGGGACCATGGTGATGTGATCGCTAAATGGAACAACCCAACCTCACTCGGATGCAGAGTGAAAGTGTCATGTTCAAGAGCGACTTGCTACCAACAAAGTATTTTTCAAGTTTTCTTCCCAATTTTTCCCTAGTCATTGCTGACCAGTACCTCTTTATTTCTGTCAAGCTTGAGGAGGATAACATATGCTTGTTCTATAAACTGCCCTTCTTGCAAACCCATCGCTATGTTTTAACGAGCCTAGCGATAGTGAAACTCGGTCTTGTCTGCGAGGACAAGTTTTTCACTATTTATCTTTTAACAAGTTTAACGAGAAAGACAACTCGGTCCTTTTCAATTTTAGAGAGTCTAAAAGGGACGTAAAGGAAACTCCAATAGTTCCTTTTTCTTCGTATAATCCCTTAGGTCCGAAAAAGTATAAAACAATACAAAAGGGATGAATTTTCGATAATTTTAACGAGCCGAACAAGACAAGCGCTCGATCTTTTTGTGTAATAATCCCTCAGGTCCAAAAAGATTAAAATCTAAAGGAGGGATAACACTTCCGGTCACTTTAACGAGCTGGAGAGGCCAATTTCTCGGCAATCTTTTCATTTTTTACGAGCTAGATGAAAAGAGCTTAAAGGAGACTCGTTTTTTGAGGAACGAGTGATAATTTCGGATAGAAACTGATTCCACGTAGGGTTTGGAATTTCCAAATCACGGCAGCATCACAAGGATGGCTAACTGTATCACTTTTTGCAGCTGTTCCTCAAAAGGGGTAAACAATCAAATGGAAGTGAATGATCAGCCAATGTAAAGTGGAGGTGATGATGAGAACACGACCAAGGGCTTCAAAAGCTGATAATAAGCATTCATGATGGTTATTTATCAGAAGTTGGTTCATTTTCTAATGAGCTTAAACTCTGGCAGAAACATTTGCTCATTGCTTATGTTTATTTTTTGACGAGCTTTAATTCCGTGATAAAACTGATCGATGCGGGTTTATTTTTTAACGAGCTTGAACCCTGCGGTAACACTGCTCGTGGATGGTTTATTTTTTAACGAGTTTGAACCCTATGGTAACACTGCTCGTGATAAGTTTACATGTCCCCAGCATAATAACGCAAATCGAGGTGCATGCCCCCCAAGCTTCATTGCATTCAACTCAGTGGTTGGAATGAAGGTTTACCTCCGAGATCTTTGAAAGTCTCGACTTGGATTTTACGAGACCATAATCAAAAAATAAATTTGGAAAGGGAGTTGTTTCATTTTTTAATGAGGTTGACACAGTAAAAGAATTATCCTCATGACTCCTTGTTTCATTTTTTAACGAGGTCGACACGAGATAAGAATTGTCCTCGGAATCCATTATATTTACAGTATTTGATAGAAAATAAAAAATTGAAGGATGCTTAAGGTCATTGGAATAATCTTCGTGGTAATTTGGAAGATGGGAACGATGGTGGTAATCTTCCCATGGTGCCTCTCCTAACATCATTGACTGAATGATTCCTTTGCCTGTATAATGTGCAAGTGACCAAGGATCTGAAGAGGTACCATATTCCTTAGACCTATCTATCCAAACACTCGATGAGTGTTGATTTGGGTTTGCCCCCTAGGCCAAGAAAATTGATTGCTACAATATTTATAAAATGGTGATGCTCCATGTTGACAAAATGTTTAGGAATATTCCGAATCCATTAGATATAGAAGATTTCATATTGCAGGTTTCCACTGTGGCCACTTCCGCCAGATTGTTTGGAGGTGGTAGGGAAAAAGTCCCCATTAATGTAGGGTCTTTTAGTAGGCCTACTCTGACATTTTGAAGCGATTGAGAGTTTCCATGGATCATTGGAATGCCTCCTGCAACTTGGGAACTGTTGGGGAGAAATGTTTGTTTGTCGACGATTGTAATTCCTCCTTGGAAGGGAAATGCAATCTTCCTCAAATAGTTCAACACAACGGCAGCCATGGAATATATCCAGGGCCTTCCTAGTAGGATGTTATAATCGAGGTTTCCGTCAATAACTTCAACATCAAATTCTACTGTTTTGCCCCCCAGTTTGACTTGCAAGTTACTTAATATCCCATATGGGGTGTATGTCTGTCCATCAAATGATTTTATCATCTTTGACGATCGCGACAAGGGTGGTGAGCCTAAATTTTTCCAACAACTCATCGACATAATACATGTAGATGCCCCCTCATCAATAATTGTTCGATGAACAGTTTTGTTGAGGGCTTTCACTTGAATAAGGAAATCTAGTTGAGCTGGTAACTGAGGGTCATATCCTTTGTGATTAAAGGACACAAGATTGGAATCTGTTGGGTCTATCCCAACTATTGCTAATAATAAAGCCTGCTTTTGGGAGGGGCAACTTTGCAGTACCTCAAGTGTCGACATAGTGGACAGCGATTGGGTCAGATCCTCCACTATATTATAGTGTTGTGCTGCTATGGCACAAGGATTAAATGTCGATTTGTGTACTGCTCCCTTTGGCGGCTTTATAGTTAGCTCAGGAATGATGGGTGGCACAACCTCGGTCGAAGTTGTCATTGAACTACTAGGTTGATCATTATCCTTATTGTTCGACATCTGTGGATTCCCGTAATATTTATTCCTTGTCGATATCAAAGCATCATTTTGCTGCTTTGAAACAGACAACATTAACACTTGGGATAGGGAAGCATTGTTACTAGCAAACATATTTGTTCCTGGATTCGAAAATGGATCTGTTAATACTGCCAAGGTTTTTGAACTCTTGAGGAATTCCTTAAGCTTGGCTTTATGTGGACAATCGCTCATCCAATGATCCTCATCAATTATAAAGCATGGATGACTCGGTTTCCTATTTCCGAAGGGCTTTGCAGAAGATTTTTCAGGAGACGACTCTTCCCATTTTTTCTTCTTCCCTTTCTTTTTCTTCTTGCCTCCTGGTTTCTTGGTTTATTTGCCTTTATCGGTCGACATGACATTTACTTCTGAGGCAAGAATTGGGTCATTGCATTTTGATTCGAAATCTTACGGGCCTTTTTAGATGTAGCCTTTGTTGATTTCGTGCTTGTCGTGCCTATCACGCCATCACCGACATCAGAGTCATTGTCTGATTTAGGAGGAGGAGGAATGGAAAATTCCAGTCTAGGAGCGTCAGGGATTTTATCGTAGAGTGTGCCAGACTAAGTATAAATCAAGTCTAAATATTGCGCACGAGAAATAACTTGCTCTTCAGTGATGAATCCTCCCTTTGCCACATCTTTTGTAATGGGAGGTAACAATGACTTAATAAACCATTCAGCCAATAACAGATCAGGAACATGTGTTTTTACCATTCTACGACGGCTTCGCCAGTCATGAATATGATCGGATATGTGAGTGGCCGTCGTTTGCTTGAAATAGGTAAGAAGTTCTGTTCCTCTTTCGTACCTTATAAGTAACTGAAAATGGGTTAAAAAGGTTGTGGCTAAGGTACTGAAGTTATCAAACGAAGCTCTAGGTAATTCGATATACCATTTTTCTGCCGGACCCATTAACGTTCTCTGAAAAAGGCGAAGCCTAATCGAATCATTGTTTAGGGTGTTTGATGAACACCACAGATGAAAGGTCATCACATGATTCGATGGGTCTTCACCTGCATTTCCATTAAATTTAGGAATATCTGACGGAAGTTTATGCGGAATCGCCGGCCACCAAGGGGCGTAAGGAATTGCATCATTCGTCAGCCGGTTTAGATCTGGTAATTCTAGAGTTTCTACAAAGGGAAACTGTTGATTCAGGCTAGGCGAAGCATACCTAGGATAAGATGGGATCACCTGAGAAGTGGGTCTTTGCATACCAACATAATGTATTTGATGCTGGTAACCTTGATAAGGTTGATGGGCATAACCATTATAGTATGGTTGTTGATAACTGCTTTGGAAATGCGGTTGCCCATTACTTACAAAGACTTGTTGCTCAGGTCCTTGATATGATTGTTGGAATTGTGGTTGTTGAGATTGAACTAACCATGGTTGTTGGACCATTTGTTGTTGTCCAATACTAGATGATTGACCAAGATGAGGAGTCATAGTACTTGTTTGAGCCTGAGTCGCTCCAGATAAGGAGGCACTAACTTGAGGTTGTGATTGAATCGCTGAGACGAGAGGCTGTTGTATTACAACCTGAGAAACTTGGGGTTGACATACAACAGGTAGCGCTTCTACTTGCGATGCAGTCACGGTACCAGGTATAGTGGGAGTATTCAACACAGGATGGACCGGTTGCATTGAATATACAACCCTTGGTTGCTGAGGCAGTATTGATGCCCAACCACTAGATGCCATTACAATTTGACTTGAACTTTATTGTAAACTCCCATATGTGGTTCTCCGGGAGGGAACAATGAAAAGGCATATTGTCCTCCATATGGTGGCAATCCAGTACTTAAACGGTAGATTGGCCTTTGAAGACACATTTGATCAATTTTTTGAGTTTCAACATAAGAAATACTAGATGAGAATCCGGATGAAGAAATAGGAACTAACCATGTCATCAAAATAGTCCCTGATTGGACTCCGGCTTGTTGTTGATAACTTACCGGGATAGATGGTATACCAACGAACATCGTTGGAGTAGTAGCAGGAGGCTCTGCCACTGCTACGTCGGATGGCATAGTCCTAGATGTCGACGATTGTTCAAACATATCTATTCTATCCAAAAGATTTCCTAGCGATTCTACAAGAAATTGTGATGAAGGGAGACTAACTTCTAAGACCAACGAGGGAACAGTGACGTTATTCCGATTAAAATAAATTTTATGACACTTTGACACAACTTGTTTTTTCAAATTTTAAGAGTCAAGAAAAAACAAAAGATGACTCTAGTTCCCTTCAATTTTTAATGAGCCTGAAGTGACATGTGCTCAGATGGACCTTTTCCTTTAAGGAGTCTGAAAAGGAACAAAAGGGACTGCTCTGGAAATCTAGACAGAGGGATTACCAAACCAATCGCAAAACTGTAGAATACTTTTTACGGTACAACAGTCAATCTTCCCGAATGCTGTGTTCAGTGCATTGCGATCGATAGGGTGGTAGACACGGCTTCCTACGAATAAAGGATAAAGCCTATTGTGGTCTCCCAATATATGCTCGATGGTACGTGGGAGCACAAGTCCGTATTGGCACTTATTGTCTCAAAGTGGAGGAATCACCCAACCAACAATGAAAGGAACAGTTACCACGTTTTACAACGCTGGAACACGTCTCTAGCCTATACTTCTAAATATTGTGCGTTAGGTTCCAAAGCATTTTTAGATTCATTGAATTTATTTTATAGTTGATCTTGCTTAAGAAATTTTCCTTTCAGGTTCACCGCGTGATGTAGATGTACAATTCCTAAAATGCAGTCTAAGATGATAAACAATCATTTAATCTTCTTTTAGCAATGAAAATCCTAGCTACTAAGGAAATTGGGATGATTTTCTTTCAGCATACAGCATATAGGACACACTATATGCACTGTCCTAAATCAAACCGACAAGCAGTCTAAATGAAAATGCACATGCATGTATTGTTTTTCATCTCTCTTAGTGTATGTGATGATAAGAAAGCTAAGTGAAAATCTGAATTATTTCCAAAGCGACAATACTCAACAAATTTCTTTTCAAAATGAAGTGAAAGTAAGAGAGACACTTTGCGATTTCGAAATGAAAAATTGCTTTTTGACACTTTAAAAACTACTAATTCAAATCATATACAATAGTAACTTGTATAATCGACTACCAAGAGCAAGGGGATTGTCTTCTATGGCTGATAACGACAGCTACGACACTTTCAGATAAAAGAACGACCGCTCGATTATGCTACTTTTTTGCAAAATAGAACCGAAAATGATGCAAAATACATAAAAACACTTACAGTCCTTTGCACTATGGAGGCGGAAAGATGTAAAGGAAGGGGGTTTTTACAGAGATACACTGACCATAGACAGCTAAACTCCAGAATAGGACTGAAAACAGTGAGTGAAAAACCAAAGCCTTAAGGTAGAGTTAACCTTATCTGACCACCACACCTGTTACATAGGGATCTCTGCTTTTAGCGCACCTATTGCACTCGGGAAGTGCGATGCAAGCAGACTGCCTTTAAGGCAGGGTGCGATGGTACTAGTACGAGACTTTGAATGAGTTTTTACTCACAATTTTCAATCCAGTTCGGGGATTTAAGCCAAGAAAGCAATGTTCAGTATATGCAAATCACAGAGGTGGATCTAAGGAGGTTACTAGAGCTACCACACAGGGCAATTAGTCTGTTTGTAGATCTATTGTTTAATTCATAAACAAAGGCCGGCTTGGCTTCAGGCTCCATCTGTAAGTTTATAAAATAAACAAAGATAGGCTAACAAACAATCTAGTCGCTCCCTAGTGGAGTCACCATTTTGTTACCGGGAATAGTGTCTATGCAGAACTGCTAATCCCACTAAGGGTCGTAGCAACCTTAGAAACAAACAGAGTAAAGCTACTTTTGTATTCCTTTATGACAAATAGATAAGAGAAGAATGAAGACACCAACCTCAATCTTGTGCTTGGTTCCTCACTTGATTCTTCTCCCTTCTGATAGATCCTTGCCGCTAGCTTCCTTGTTAGCCTAGCTTCAAAGAGCACCTGTGAAATCATAGCAGCACAATACTGTCTGAGAACAGAGATCTACTAGCATAAAAAATATAATATCAAATGTATATCGACCATACACAAACATATATCATGAAATATGCAAGAGCATGGAGGAAAACTTGAATAGCTTTATTGATATCAAGAAAAGAACAGGGATGATTACAACCAATTGTTCTGACCTAGCGTCATCCTCTCAGCAAGAAGCCCTTCTTCACCTCATGAAAATCTTAGATCACCCAACACTATGATTTTGTAGCAAGAAACCAACAACACTTCCTTACAAGATACAAAATTCCAGCCTCTGGATCTCTGGGATGAGGGATCCAGAGGCTGGAATTTTGTATCTTGTAAGGAAGTGCTATTGGTTTCTTGCTACAAAATCATAGTGTTGGGTGATCTAAGCTTCTCATGAGGTGAATAAGGGCTTCTTGTTGAGAGGATGACGTTGGGTCAGAACAATTGGTTGTAATCCTCCCCTGTTCTTTTCTTGATATCAATAAAGCTATTCAAGTTTTCCTCCATGCTCTTGCATATTTCATGATATATGTTTGTGTATGGTCAATATACATCTAATCTTATATTGTTTATGCTAGTAGATCTCTTTTCTCGGATAGTATTGTGTTGCTTTGATTTCACAGGTGCTCTTTGAAGCTGGGCTGACAAGGAAACTAGCGGCAAGGATTTATCAGAAGGGAGAAGGATCGAGTGAGGAACCAAGCGCAAGATTGAGGTTGGTGTCTTCATTCTTCTCTTATCTATTTGTCATAAAGGAATACAAAAGTAGATTCACTTTGTTTGTTTCTAAGGTTGCTACGACCCTTAGTGGGATTAGCAGTTCTGCATAGACACTATTCCCGGTAACACATATATAGAGACCCATGTCTTCTCTCAGCTGCATTGAAATTCTTATGAGGTGCCACATTTTTCTTGTCACCTGTATCCTAAGATCATAGAATTTTGTGCCCTTCTATCATAATAACCCTTAGATAAGAACTTCTTCCTAAAGAGTCTCTCAGACTCATCCTAAATCATCTCCTCATCTGTATTGACTCTGACATGATTTACATCTTCCCACGAGATGTCTTATTTTCTCTTGACATTGATGGTATTTATCTTGGATTTCATGTTCTCTAAGTAGTTATGCAATTTGAAGAACTTCTTCATCCCAAGCAGCCATGCTTCTGGTATAGAAAATTTAGGGACAAAATTTCACACATGAGAGAAATTAGGGGGTTATTTATTTTGTTGGGTGATTTTTATACAAATAGGTGTTTTAATATGCATAGTCCAATATTTATTTAAAAACAAAATAATTGTAAAGAATTAGCCCATGGGAATTTGATGTTGAGATTTAAAAAAAAAATATTTGGCTTTGCAAAATTCAAATTACGTTCTCCCATTAGCCCTATTTTTATGGTAATGGCAAGTATCAAGATATATTTCACCCTATTTTTATGGGAATATCAATTATTTGGAATTGTTTCTCCTAGTGGAAGTTTTTTTCACTTTTTTATATTTTTTGATTAACCCTAAATTGTTAGAATTCAATTTTTCTAGGAAAATAAAAAATACATTCCCCTATTCTCCCAATGTTTATGGTAATGGAAAATATCAAGATATATTTCACCCTATTTTTATGGGAGTACCAATTATTTGGATTTGTTTCTCCTAGTGGAATTTATGTTCCCTCTATTATATTTTTCTATTAACCCAAAATTGTTGGAATTTGTTTTTTTCCAATAAAATGTATCTTGTACTTCATGGAATGTGGAATCATAAGTTTATAGCAATTAGGGTTTTATATGAAATCCATTCCATCACTATTAAACAACCATTACAATGGAGAGATGAAGTTGTCAATTCTTGCCTATTGATTTGACATCTAGCGAAGATTGTTAATAGATTGACATCTAGAGACTTTTATGTTTTAGTTACTTAGAACGTAGAATTTTACAAGATATTCAGCCATATAAGAATCTGTTATACATTCTCAAGCTTTTACATTTTTGGATAGCATACAATGATGTTTGGTGGCCAAAAAACTCGGTTTCCCTATGGGCAAGTTGATGCTATCGACCTCCTTGATTTCTGGTTGTAACCTACAATTTGAAGATGACTGAAAAGGTCTTTCCAAGCTTACAATATATATATATATATATATATATATAGATATTGTTGGGTCCCTATAATACTAGTGATTACCCCATTACTATTGTAGTTATACCCCTTATTTATATTGTGGTGCCCCATTGCCCCCATATTGTTATTAATATGCCCATAGAATCCCTCTATTGTTATTTTTGTGGCTTTATATAATTATTGTTAGGTCGGCTGGATTATATTGTGACTCCTTATACTCCTATATTTTGAAAGGAGGTTTTGTCATTTGAATCATCGAAGAATTGTTCATTTATGTAATGTAAAGGAGGTTTCCCCCTCGAGGAGGCTGAATTCTAAGGCGTTGATCTATCTTTTCTATCTTTTCTTGAGCCGGTTTCATAACATTTTGTATCAGAGCTTTGGATTCTAGGGTTTCGCTGCTCCAAACAGGTCATCGTGGAATTTTTGCTATAATTTTTTTTTTTGTGATGATTCAGAAGTCGCAAAAAAACCCATTTGAGAAGAAATCGCGCTGAACCTTCGGTCCGAATTTTAGAGCTTTTTGCATGACATTTTCGGAGATATGATCTGAGGAAGTTGGTGTTTTTACAGACTCCTGAATTACATTCAAAACAAGTGACTTGGGGAAAATCGTCATAACTTTCTCTCTGAGGATCGGATTGAAATTTCATAAGAAGGTAAAGAAAAAGGACAGACTGTAGTTTCTTGTATGCATTTTTCAGATCCATGGGTCGAAACAATGACTCGTGGCACGTCGTACAAGTTTGCTCTACTGAACTAGTCTATAAGCAAGTCACCGTGGCAGATTTCGCATAACTCTTCCTTGGAGAAACCAATTTGGGTCAGACTTGTGGCATTGGAAAGAGGACTCAGAAGGCTACTATAGGTCAAAATTTTAGAACTGGATGATCCGAAATTAGAGAGATACATAAGATTCAATATCAGGCTTCTACAAAGTGAAAAAAGGTGTGTAGTTTTTTTTTAAATTTTTGCATAAGCTTGGTTTGAAAGAATTCAAAGGGCATAGTAAAGCATTATGATCGGTAACTCATGCCCCGAGGAAAGAAAATGCAAACACCTAGTAAGGAACCTGAAATCTCTAGCATGACTCATGAAGAAGAGGAAGAAATGCTACATGATATATCAAAATTACAAGAACAAGTGCAACAAATGTCACGCTCACAAAAACTAATAGAAGCTAAGATAAATGGTGTCGAATCTAAGATAAATGGCGTGGAATCTAAGATAAAGGGCATGGAAGCTAAGATGGATGATTTGAAGACAGATTTGAGGATAGATTTGAAGACAGACATGGCAGATTTGAAGACAGATTTGACAAAGTTTCTACAAGAAATACTTACTAATGGTGAAAAGGTTGTAAAGGAAACTCATGATGTGAACAAAAGAAATGTCAATCATGATTCCATACACTCTAATGTTGGATCGAAGACCCACCATATTCCAAAAATCGATATGAGGAAGTTTGATGGCAAGGATCTCGCCACATGGATATTACAGATGGAGCAGTTCTTCGATCTCAATAATGTGCAAAACACACAAAAGGTACGTATGGCAACTTTATATTTGAAACCAAATCAGTTTGTATGGTATCAATGGCTTTGCTCTCGTAAACAATTTATCACTTGGGCAATTTTTACGGAAGAATTGATAGCACATTATGAGGATACAAAAAGCAACACTTTTTTTAGCCAATTGATAAGTCTCAAACAAAAGGGTTCAATAATGGAGCACATTGAGGAGTTCCAAAAATTGAACATAAGGGTAAAAGATATTCCAGAGGAGCATAGGATTGATGTGTTCATAAGGTCTTTAAAGGATAATATCCAACATGATGTTCGCCTTTGGGAACCTAATTAATTAGAGAAGGCATCCAGGTTAGCAAGAAAAATGGAAAGCAAAATTATGGCAACCAGGAAGCATACCACTCACAACTATAAAGACGGAAGTGCAGTTACCCCTAGTCTTCCACAACCTATAAGGTTGACACCACAACAATTGGAAGAAAAAAAGGCAAAAGGGCTTTGTTACAGTTGTGATAGCAAATACACTAAAGGTCATAAGTGTGCTGAGAAGAAATTATTCTACATAGATTGTGAAGAGGAAGAAGAAAAGGAGCAAGAAAGGTCAAAAGAAGAGGATATGCTCCAGGAACAAAGCTTAGATGAAGAAAAAATAAATCCGACCATATCTTGTAATGCATTGGTGGGAATTACCACTCCTCAAACCATCAAGATAGAAGGACAAATCAAGAAGAAAAAGGTAATAGTGTTGATTGATTCAGGAAGCACCCACAATTTTATTCATTGTAGGGTAGCAAAAGAATTGAATTGCTTCCTATATCCAACACCAGAGTGTCAAGTGATGATTGCAAATGGAGGAACAATAAATTGCTCTGGAAAGTGCTATAATATCAAGCTATCCATGGGAGAATATGTATTGACTAGCCCAATGCTTTCCATTCCAATGGGAGGTGATGATGTTGTACTAGGAGTCCAATGGCTACAATCCTTGGGTACAATAGCTTTTAATTTTCAAGAACTTTTCATCAAATTTTCTATGGAAGGAAAGGAAGTTGAATTAAAGGGTATTGCAGGGAAACCAGGAAAGATAATCAGCTCTAATGGTATGACAAAGCTTCTAAAAAAGGAGCAAATGGGTGTAATTGCACAATTATGTTCGCTAGATGTTTCCACATTAGAATCATCTATTTCTCCAGATCTCCAAAAAGTCCTGGACAATCATTCCAAGGTATTTGAGACTCCCAAAGGTCTCCCACCTATGCGTGATCATGCATGATCATGATCATGCTATTCATCTGATTCCAGGAAGTGTTCCTCCAAACATCAGGCCGTACAGATATCCCTATGTCCAAAAAAGTGAAATTGAACATATGGTTGCAGAAATGCTAGAGGCTGGTATAATTCAACCGAGTCAAAGTTCTTTCTCTACTCTAGTAGTATTGGTGCACAAGAAGGATGGATCATGGCACATGTGTCCAGATTATAGGGAGCTCAACAAGCTCACTATTAAAGATAAGTTCCCCATTCCTGCCATTGATGAATTACTGGATGAATTGCATGGATCAATTTACTTCACCAAGTTGGATCTTCGTTCAGGATATCATCAAATCAGAATGAAGATTGAAGACATTCTGAAAACGGCATTTAGAACTCATGAGGGTCATTATGAATTTTTGGTCATGCCTTTTGGCCTTACCAATGCACCTTCAACATTTCAAGGTTTGATGAATTCAATTTTCAAACCATTCCTTAGAAAATTTGTGTTAGTATTTTTTGATGATATACTTATCTACAGCAAGTCTTGGAAGGATCATGTTGAACATGTTGATAGGGTGCTACAACTATTGGAGGAGAAACAATTATATGCAAAAAGATCCAAATGTTTCTTTGGAGTCTAGGAGGTGGAATATTTGGGTCATATTGTATCTCATGAAGGAGTTAAGGTAGACCCTAGCAAAATTAAAGCCATTAAGGAATGGAAAATCCCCACATCCATAAAGCATCTGCGCAGATTTCTTGGGTTGACAGGGTATTATCACAAGTTTGTTAAGAATTATGGGAGAATAGTAGCACCTCTAACGACATTATTGAAGAAAGATGCATTTTCATGGACTCCGGAAGCAACAAAGGCCTTTGAACATCTTAAAGAGGCAATGTGCCAAGCACCGGTTTTAGCTACACCGAACTTCACAAAAACCTTTATTGTGGAATGTGATGCTTCAGGAAATGGAATTGGTGTTGTTCTAATGCAAGATGAAAGACCCATTGCTTTTGAAAGTCGTCCAATCAAGGGAAGGTTTTTAAGCAAAGTTATTTATGAGAAGGAAATGTTGGCAATACTCCATGCACTTAAGAAATGGCGACCCTACCTAATGGGAAGACACTTGAAGGTAAAAACGGATCATGATAGCCTTAAATACTTTTTAGAACAAGGATTATCCTCTGAAGAGCAACAAAAGTGGGTCACAAAAATGTTGGGTTATGACTTTGAAATCATCTACAAAAAAGGGAAGCAAAATGTGGTGGCACATGCACTCTCAAGAAAGGATGAGGATGTGGAAGCATTGTTGTGCGCTATTTCTATCATCCAACCAGATTGGATAAATGAAGCAAGGGAGGAATAGAAGAATGACGAAGAAGTGTGGGCACTTATTCGAAAGCTACAACAAGATTCCAGTACGTCTGATACATTTAGCTAGAAAAATGATTCGTTATGGTACAAAGATCGCTTATACCTCTGTAAGAATTCCCAGCTAAAACAAAAGATTCTTATGGAATTGCACACTTCTCCCTTAGGAGGGCACTCAAGATTTTTGAAAACTTACCACAGGGTTAAGAAGGAATTTTTTTGGGATGGCCTTAAATCAGATATTCAAAAGTTTGTGGCAGAATGTTTGGTTTGCCAACAAAATAAAGTTGAAACAATTAAGACACCGAGTCTATTACAACCTTTATCCATTCCAAGCCAACGTTTGGAGGAGGTATTAATGGATTTTATCATAGGCTTACCCAAGTCTCAGGGAAAGAGTGTCATCATGGTGGTAGTTGACAGACTTACCAAGTATGCACACTTTTGTGCATTATCACATCCATTTAAAGCCAGTACAATTTCTACTGCATTTATGGAAACAATTCAAAAGCTACATGGAAACCCAAAGATTATTGTAAGTGACAGAGATCCCATTTTCACTGGAAATTTTTGGACAGAATTATTTTCTTGTCTTGGTACTCAGTTAGCTCATAGCTCATCTTATCATCCTCAATCTGATGGGCAAACTGAGATAGTAAACAAATGTTTGGAAGGATATCTTCGTTGCTTTGTATCTGATAAACAGACACAATGGGTCAAATGGTTGCCTCTGGCTGAATGGTGGTATAACACTTCCTTTCATATAGCAACAAAAATGACCCCATTTATGGCACTTTATGGGTATCAACCACCATCCATCACATCATATTTAAGAGAAAATTCTAAGGTTCAGGCAGTGTAACATCACATCGAACATCAACAACAAGTCCTCCAACTCTTAAAGGATAACCTCGTGTTGGCACAAAATAGAATGAAACAACAGGCAGATCAACATCACAGTGAAAGAAGTTTTGATGTAGGTGATTGGGTATTCCTACGGCTACAACAATATAAGAAAATGTCCCTCAAGCAAGCTAAGAAGGATAATAAATTATCACCAAAGTATTATGGTCCGTACAAGGTGTTGCAAAAGATTGGTACTATGGCATACAAATTGGAGCTTCCTGCAGCTTCTCAATTGCACCCAGTTTTCCATGTTTCATGCTTAAAGAAGGTTATAGGTGACAAGCTCCCAGTTCAAACAATATTGCCAGAACTTGACGAGGAAGGAAAAATTATATTGGAATCGGAAGCAGTTATAGAAACAAGAACTCGACAGCTACGAAATCGATCAATATCAGAGTACCTTATCAAGTGGAAGAACTTATCCGCTGAAGATTCCACATGGGAGGATGAGAATTTTATGCAGAAGTATCCAGAACTACTCAAGCGTTGAGGACAACACTTTTTTGAAGGCGAGGTGCATGTTGGGTCCCTATAATGCTAGTGATTACCCCATTACTATTGTAGTTATACCCCTTATTTATATTGTTCTGGCCCCATTGCCCCCATATTGTTATTAATGTGCCCATAGAATCCCTCTATTGTTATTTTTGTGGCTTTATATTATTATTGTTAGGTCGGCTGGATTATAGTGTGGCTCCTTAGACTCCTATATATAGAAAGGAGGTTTTGTCATTTGAATCATCAAAGAATTGTTCATTTATGTAATGTAAAGGAGGTTGCCCCCTCGAAGAGGCTGAATTCTAAGGTGTTGATCTATCTTTTCTATCTTTTCTTGAGCCGATTTCATAACATATATATATATATATATATATATATATATATATATATATATATATATATATATATATATATATATTATTATCATAATAGATATAAAAAAATTAGAATAGGGTTTTTTAAATTTTAATTTAATTATCAGTAGTTATTTGGTGGAACAATGTGACCTACACTAATTTTTAGTACTATTCATGATAAGGGTTTGAGATTTATCTCAAAAAATAACTCCTAACCAACCTAATTACCCCCAAATGCCACCAAACCAACCCCAGTACAACTCAACAAGTAGAGAAAATGCTCTTAAAAATGAGCAACTCCAAAACTTGAAACTAGTGGGTAGGGAAATAATGTCACATCGATTAATGGTCCTATGAACTTTTTCAAGTTGTTGCATTGATCTCACCTAGTGCAAAAATATAACTTTTGAAGGTTTTGAACACATTGAATGTGGCATCACCAGCTTAACCACCAAAACACTATGTTGAGGAGTAACACTATTTGCAATGACTTTACAATGTTTTATAATTTAGAGAAAGAATTGCCACTAGATTTAACAAAAAATTCTAATTCAATAAAAGATTTTCCAAAAAATTATATATACATATTATATAATTGAGAAAATAGTATGTACATTTTTATATGTAGCATGGGGATTCGATCATTTATTATACATATAATTTCGAGGGGGTTCTTAAAATTTTCCCTGCTCTAAATCTCTAATATTACACAATATATATTGATATTATCATCTTTAACTACCATCTTCTTAGCCTTACCTTTACATTCTTCTTTATGCTTTCCCTTTGGATGCTATAGTTTTTTTTATCCTTGTTCATGTGTGTATATTTCAAAACACCAAGGACAATTTACTCCAAAAAATACTGACAACAATATAATTATTATCGTGGCAGGCACTCTACGGGTCAGTATGGGCGATGTTATAGTGTCTCTAAATGAGTGTAGATATTTAAATGTTGTCTTAATATGGGGAAGATGTTGTGGTGGTTTTAAATAAGTGTCAAATTTAAATGTCAGTTTAATATGGAAGAGATATTGCAATGTCAGTAAAATGAAGCATTAAACTAAATAATAATAATAAAAATAAAAATAAAGAAAAATTTCAATTCAATTAAAAATAAATAAAGGGAAAAATAATTAATTCATAACAATTCTTATTTCCAAACAAATAAAAACATAATAAATTTAATTAATAAACATATAATTAAAAAATAAAATTATTTCTAAATATAGAAATGAGACATATATTTATGTTAGAAATTACAATCCATTTGATCATATAAATTAAAATAATAATTCATATTTATAGCCATTATATTTTAGAATTTTATATTTAAATTTAATTAACATGCATATAATATATATATATATATATATATATATATATATATATATATATATATATATATATATCAATCAATATTATGCATATCATGTTAAAAATGTAAATTTAAAAATATAAACATGTAACTATAGGATTTAATAAATTAAAAATAAGAATATTTCTATATATAAAAATGTGAATTTTACATAAATATAAATATAAATAATATTAATAAAAATTAATATAAATCGATGTATTGAAGTTTCTATAAAGATGAAAATATTTTCTCAAATTTTGCATTAAAAATAAGATTTACATCTTGAGGATTCAATCACTTGTAATATTTAGTAAGTTCAAAATTAAGATAAATCTATATTAATTCTTATTTATAAATATTTTTTAAGAGCCTATTTAATATAAACATTTTATTTAATTTTTGAAAATTAATTATTTTATTTTATGTGTATGCATAATATTATATATAAAACATAAATTATATTATAACCAAAATAAAACTACAGTAAACAGTTCTACAGTAAACTATAGCGAATCAAACGTATAATGAAAGGCCTCAATACACCATTTTGTTTATACTAAGACATTTAAATATATTAAAATATTTAAAGAAGTTGAATTAAACACTTATGGTAAAGCTTTCACCATAAGTCCACAAACGTTTAATAAAAGGCGCCCATACACCATTTTCTTTATACTAAGGCATTTAAATATGTTAAGATATTTAAAGAAGTTGAATTAAACACTTATGATAGAGCTTTCCCCATAAGTCCACAAAATGTTTAATAAAAGGCATCCATACACCATTTTCTTTGTACTAAGACATTTAAATATATTAAAATATTTAAAGAAGTTGAATTAAACACTTATGATAAAGCTTTCCCCATAAGTCCAGATGAAATACTATTTATAACTTAAACATCTAATATTTAATGGTAATCTACTTTCAAGGGGCGCAAAACCTTTAATAAAAGATGCCAATATACCATTTTCTTAATTCTAAGACATTTAAATACATTTAAATATTTAAAGAAGTTGAATTAAACACTTATGATAAAGCTTTGCCGCATAAGTCCACATGAGATACTATTTATAACTTAAACATCTAATATTTAATGCTAATCTACTTTCAAGGGGCACAAATTCCTTAGCTAGCCCATTTTACTGGGTTCGAGACTAAAACCTAAAACCATACAAATAAAACCATACAAATAGGGCTTCCCTCAGTGAACATAATATAGTACCTTAAGAGGTGAGCTGAAAAATCCTTTATTAGTCTATTCCCCTTGGATTTTGAACCTATGACCTTTTAGGAGGAAATACATGCTTTTAACCATTAGGCCTGCTCAAATGGTATAAAGCTCAGGAATTTTTGTGATTTTTGGCACTATTCAAGCCAATTTGCTAACTATGGTGGTAAGTGACTTATGTCCACTTATGACCATGACAAAGACAATGGATTATTCATAAACTATTCATTTGGATGTGCTAGGATATCCTGAAAAGGGAATCTAATTCCACTCGGGTTTTGAACTTATAACTTTTTACGAGGAAATACATGCTCTTGACCATTAAGCTTGCTCAAATGATATAAAAGTGAGAAATTTTTGTAACTTTTAAGGCTATTCAAGCCAATTTGCTAACTATACTGGTGAGTGACTTATGCTGACTTATGACAATGACAATGGATTATTCATAAACTATTCATTTGGATGTGCTAGGATATTTTTAAAAATGAATAATTACCTGGATAGCGTCCCTCCTATTGGAGTTGGCCACTTTAATAATTTTCTTAGTTAATCTTTTTGATGGGATGGCCTAAGTTGAAAGATGCCAGTATATTCTCGTAGTCGTCACTATATCAATGAATGAAATTGAAAGTGACAACTTCCTTGCATATCTAAATCAAGTCTTTAATCCCAACGTAAATTACTTTTTTATCAAATGATCATTAAAAAATTACTGTGCCTCTTATTTTTTTCCAAATATGTAGGATTAAGAAAAAATGAAATTAAAAAATTAGTGTGAAACATGCATCTTTGGAAGCTCCTTTAAAAGTGATGTCTCTTTGCGTTCTGAAACGTATGAATGTTCAAAGTTGGAGTAATAAGGACATGCTTTCATCCATTACAATGACAAGTGAAGCATTTATGCCTGACAATCATCATAACCGTGACAATGAGGACTGGAGGCATCGATGGATGAAGCGGGGCATCGATGAATGAAGCGGTTCTTTAATGTAGTTAGGTACTTCCTGTCTGCAGGGAAGGATGTGGGTTCGATTTCTGTATCATACCCAAAAATAAAATCCATGGCCCTGTTTACCACTGTTGTGTTCCGTGTGGACATCCTACCGTCTGCATTGTTTCCTGGCGGTTTTGCCGTGTCACCATGAGGTACCTGTCATCCATATATTCATTGCGTTTGCTTTGGTTTTGGTTTTTGTTTTCGCATTAAAAACTCATGTTGATGGTTGACACTCCCTCAAATTCTTTCAGCTCTGCAGAAAGTCCAGAGGGTCGAAGAGACGATTTAGATTCAAGAATATTTTGGAAATGTGATCAATAAAAGCGAAGTTAACTGTTTGATTTCACTGTGCTTCTTCAAATTTATGAAGTATTTCAAAATTTGTAAACTTTTCAGTAATTCAAGTTCAACGCAACAAATTCAGCATACTCGTTAAATATTTTTATTTAACTGATATTGATCTTTATTAATATCGTAGTCTAATCAGATTGCTTGTTTCTTGTATAAAGCTTCCGCCACAGGAAGGGAAAAACATGGGATCACTAGCGAATTGTCTGATGAAACAGTTGCAGGCATGACACCAGTAGGCAGACATGCTTCTATCACTCATCTCGGAAAATTCCTGAAACCTTCAAAATGCCCTACCACGGCTGTTAGTCAGACCCACGAAAAACGCCCGTAGCAGAAGGATGTTGGAAATGGCAGTTGCGGAACAGAAATCAATGGATGTAATGGTAGAAGCAGTAATGGAAATAGCGGAGAACATGGTGGGAGAATGTAGCCTTAAAGTCCAGAATTTGGAGTTCCGGAGAGTTTGGTATTTCCAGTTGCAGACGAAAGAATCGTCCATATATTCATTGCGTTTGCTTTGGTTTTGGTTTTTGTTTCCGCATTAAAAACTCATGTTGATGGCCGACACTCCCTTAATTTCTTTGGGCTCTACAAAAATTCCAGAGCGTCGAAGTGACGATTTAGATTCAAGAATATTTTGGAAATGCGACCAATAAAAGCAAAGTTAACTATTTGATTTCACTGTGCTTCTTCAAATTTATGAAGTATTTCAAAATTTGCAAACTTTTCAGTAAGTCAAGTTCAACGCAACAAATTCAGCATACTCGTTAAATATTTTTATTTAATTGATATTGATATTTATTAATATCGTAGTCTAATCAGATTGTTTGTTTTTTTACTGTGAAAATTCCAGTTATCTTTTAATAAAATACGACAAAATTGAATTATAATAATTTTTAACACACTCACTTACATACCTACATTCAAATCAAGTCAACCATTATTCAAACATAGTCAATAACCTCCTCCAATAGCCAATAAATATAGTCAAGGTTGATATAAATGTTTTATTATTAATGTCTTGATGATTTATCATGTTTTAATTGTTATAGTATATTATTATTAATATACTCATATTAATTTTTTGTATCGATGTCTTAATGGTTTACAATGTGAGTTGTCTTTAGTGCAAATTTTTGGAAGTCTTTCCTCTGGATTTTCCTGGTCTAGTTTCTCTAAAATCATGCAAGAATCCATTGAAATCACAAGTTTGATGGGAAACCCCTTGCACAATAGAAGTGCACGAGTGGTTTTTCATGGTGTCGAATAACACAAAGAAGTAGTTTAAATAACACCAATCAAAATTTCACCACAAAATTTTCCGCCGAATTCCATCCCCAGAAACTCTAAAAAGTCACACTAAAGACAAGTCCTTTACAATGTGGTCCAAAAAATTAATTCCTATTAATCCATTGCTATTTTTGATCCCTTGTGTTACTAATATTTTTCCCTTGGGTTTATTAATTCCCAATGCTTTATAATATCAAATTATTGGTTTTCTTCACTCTTCAACTTTCTAATATTAATAATTTCTTGGGTTCATAATCCCTTGAGGTTTTAGTGTTAATCCCTTGGGTTTATTATTCCTTTGGGATTATTATATCAATCCCTTGGGCTTATTATTCAGTTGGGTTTATATTGTTACTCCCTTTTGTTTAATAATATTGCCTGACATTCATAATCCCTTGGGGTCTTAGTATTAATCTTTTGGGTTTATAATATCAATCGCTTGGGTTTATTATTTCCGATTCAAACATGGTTTATTATAATGTCGACCATGGTACAACATGGAATTGTGACAGGAGTTGTCTCAATATGTAAATCAATGATGGTCGATCATGTTTATTTTAATGTTTATAATATTTTTCTTAGGGTTTATATACATTGGGTTTATAATATTAGTCCCTTGGATTTAATATTATTTCCTTGGGTTCATAATCGCTTGGGATCTTAGTATTAATCCCTTCGTTTTATTTTTCCTTTGGGTTTCTCATATTAATCCCTTGGGTTTATTATTCCCTTAGGTTTACAATATCGATCATGGTAAACCATTGTCAATCATAGCCAACCATCCTTGAATGTCACATTGTGATAAGGATTGTCTCACAATGAAAATAAATAATAATCCCATGGTTTTATTATTCCTTTGGGTTTATTATATCAATCCCTTGGGTTTACTATTCCCTTGGGTTTATATTATTAGTCCCTTTTGTTTAATAGTATTCCCTTTGGTTCATAATCGCTTGGTGTTTTAGTATTAATCCCGTGGGTTTATAATATCAATCGCTTGGGTTTATTATTCCTGAGTCAAACATGGTTTATTATGGTGTTGACCATGGTCCAACATGGAATTGTGATAAGGATTGTCTCAATATGGAAATCAATGATGGTACATCATGTTTATTTCAATGTTTATAATATTTGTCTTAGGGTTTATATACGTTGGGTTTATAATATTAGTCCATTGGGTTTAATATTATTCCCTTGGGTTTATTATTCTCTTATGTTTATAATATCGATCATGGTAAACCATTGTCAATTATAGCCTACCATGGTCAACCATGCTTGAATGTCACATTGTCACAAGGATTTTCTAACCATGAAAATAAATGATGTTTATTTTAGTGTTTGTAATATTTATATTTTGGTTTACGAATGGTGGGTTTATAATATTAGTCCCTTGGGTTCAATATTATTCCCTTGGGGTTTTAGCATTAATGCCTTGGGTTTATTATTCATTTGGGTTTATAATATCAATCTCTTGGGTTTATTATTACCTCATGTTTATAATATCAATCGAGGTCAACCATGGTTGAATGTCACATTGTCACAAGGATTGTCTCACCATGAATAAATCTTGTTTATTTTAGTCTTTGTAATATTTATATTTGGTTTTACAAATGTTGGGTTTATAATATTGGTCCCTTGGGCTTAATATTATTCCATTGGGTTCATAATCCTTTGGGGTTTTAGTATTAATCCCTTGGGCTTAATATTATTACCTTGGTAGCCCATGGGGCTTTGGATTGACGGTGAATGGATGGATTGTTAAGGCACTCCTTGCGATAGGTCACCCATTCAAATCCCTCCATGGGTGCTTAGGTAGTATTATATATATATATATATATATATATATATATATATATATATATATCCCTTGGGTCCATAATCCCTTTGGGTTTTAGTATTAATCCCTTGGGTTTATTATTCATTTGGGTTTATAATGTCAATACTTTGGGTTTAGTATTCCCTTAGGTTTATAATATCAATCATGGTCAACCATTGTCAATCATATCCAACCATGGAAAACCATGTTTGAATGTTGCATTCTCACAAGGATTGTCTCACCATGAAAATAGACCATGTTCATTTTAATGTTCTTAGTATTTATATTTGGGTTTATCAATATTGAGTTTATAATATTAGTCCCATGGGTTTAATATTATTCCCTTCGGTTCATAATCGATTGGGGTCTTAGTATTAATCCCTTAGTTTTAATATTCCTTTGCGTTTATAATATCAATCCCTTTGGTTTATTATTCCCTTAGGTTTATAATATCAATCATAGTCAACCATGGTTGATTCTCGCATTATGACAAGGATTGTTTCACCGTCAAAATAAATTATGTTTATTTCAGTGTTTGTAGTATTTATATTTGGGTTTATAATATTAGTCTCATGCTTGAATGTCATATTTTGACAAAGATTGTCTAACCATGAAAATAAACCATGTTTATTTTAGTGTTTGTAACATTTATATTTGGGTTTACCATATTAGTCTCGTGGCTGAATGTCCCATTTTGACAAATATTGTCTCACCATGAAAATAAATCATGTTTATTTTGGTCTTTGTAATATTTACATTTGTGTTTACGATTGTTGGTTTATAGTATTAAGCCCTTGGATTTAATATTATTCCATTGGGTTCATAATCCCTTGGGGTTTTAGTATTAATCCCTTGGGTTTATTGTTCATTTGGGTTTTAATATCAATCCTTTGGGTTTATTATTCCAACAAGGTTTATAATATCAAGCATAGTCAACCGTGGTTGAATGTCACATTGTGACAAGGATTGTCTCACCATGAAAATAAATCATGTTTATTTTAGACATTGTAATATTTACATTTGGTTTTACAAATGTTGGGTTTATAATATTAGTCCCTTGGGTTTAATATTATTCCCTTGGGTTCATAATCCTTTGGGTTTTAGTATTAATCCCTTGGGTTTATTATTCATTTGGGTGTATAATATCAATCCCTTGGGTTTACTATTCCCTTTGGTTTATAATAGCAATCATTGTAAACTATTGTCAATCATAGCCAAACATAGTCAAGCATGGTTGAATGTTGTATTGTGACAAGAATTGTTTCACCATAAAAAAAAACCATGTTTATTTTAGTGTTTGTAGTATTTACATTTGGGTTTACAAATGTTGGCTTCATAATATTAGTCTCATGCTTGAATGTCACATTTTGACAAAGATTGTCTCACCATGAAAATAAAGCATGTTTATTTTAGTGTTTATAATATTTGTATTTGGGTTTATGAATATTGGGTTTATAATATTAGTCCCTTGGGCTTAATATTGTTCCCTTGGGTTCATATTCCCTTCGGATTTTAGAATTACTCCCTTCGGTTTATTATTCATTTGGGTTTATAATATCAAAATTTGGGTTTTTTTATTCCCTTAGGTTTATAATATAAATCGTAGCCAAACATGGTGAACCATGTTTGAATGTCGCATTGTGACAAGGATTGTCTCGCCGTCAAAATAAACTATGTTTATTTTAGTGTTTGTAGTATTGATATTTGCCTTTACTAGACGTCAAGTTTATAATATTGGTCCCATGGGTTTAATATTATTCACTTGGATTCATAATCCCTTGGGTTTATTATTCATTTCGGTTTATAATATCAATCCCTTGGGTTTATTATTCCCTTTGGTTGATAATATAAATCATGGTAAACCATTGTCAATCATAGCCAAATATTGTCAACCATGGTTGAATGTTGCATTGTGACAAGAATTGTCTCACCGTCAAAATAAACCATGTTTATTTTAGTATTTGTAGTATTTATATTTGGGTTTACCAATGTTAGTTTTATAATATTAGTCCCTTCGTTGAATGTCGCATTTTGACAAAGATTGACTCAACATGAAAATAAACCATGTTTATTTTAGTGTTTGTAGTGTTTATATTTGGGTTTAACAATGTTGGATTTATAATATTAGTCCCGTGGGTTTAATATTATTCCCTTGGGGTTTTCATATTAATACCTTAGTTTTATTATTCCTTGGGTTTTATAATATTAATGCCTTGGGTTTATTATTCCCTTAGGTTTATAATATCGATCATGGTCAACCATTGTCAATCATAGGCAACCATGGCCAACCATGGTTGAATGTCACATTGTGACAAGGATTCTCTCACCATGAAAATAAACCATGTTTATTTTTGTATTTCTAATATTTATATTAGGGCTTACCAATGTTGGGTTTATAATATTAGTCCCTTGGTTTTAACATTATTTTCCTCAGTTCATAATCTCTTGGGGTTTAGTATTAATCCTTTGGGTTTATTATTAACTTGTGTTTATAATATCAATCATGGTCATCTTTATGTTTCTCTTGTGTTTGTAATATTAATTCCTTGTGCTTCTTGATCCCTTAGGTTTTTAATATTTATCCGTTGGGTTCACTAATTCCTTAGGTTTATAATATTAAATAATTGGGTTTATTAGATCCTTAGGTTTATAATATTAGTCCTTTTTGTTTAATATTATTCTCTTTTTTTCATAGTCCCTTGGGATTTTATTATTAAACGCTTAGGTAATAATAAACAAAAGGGACTAATATTATAAACCCAATATATACAAACCCTAAGATAACTATTAAAAATACTAAAGCCTAATAATTATATTTTTATATTATTATAATAATATAATAATAATATAATATTATTATAATATTATAATCACATATTATTATTGTTGACACCTAATCCTCATGATTGGGTGAATATATGTAAATAGATAAATAAGTAATACGAATAGTCATCAGGAGATGAACTGAACAGTCTTTCCCTCATGTATATAATGAAAACCTACTTGATGGAATATGACACACGAATCATTTTCTCCTTGTGGAGTTACTGCCTGTCCTGGCATGGTATCAGAACCAACTCCTTTTTTCATCTTTTATGTCCTTTGTAACTCCCTATTCTACTCCTCTACTCTCCATTCAAAAACGCTATCCATACTGCCATTTTCCCTGTCTAATGTCTATCCCAATTGCTATTTGTGTAGCCTGAATGACCTGCTGCAAGCAGTGCATGTACGCATGTCTATATATTTCGCTTTCCATATAATTCAGTGCATGTACGCTTGTCTATAATTCGTTGTCCATATAATTTAGTGCATGTACACTTGTGTATATATTTCATTGTCCATATAATTCAGTGCTTGTACGCTTGTCTATAATTCGCTATCCATATAATTCAGGGTCTAACATTTTTTCTATCCATATATTTTCGTTGTCCGTTTGCAGCCCAGGTTCTAACTATTCTCAGTCACTTTTTACATAGCTATCATGCTGCCACCATAGTGGCTACCACTGCAACTCTCCACCTCCGCCATCTTAATGAGCTTGTCTTTGCGTTTCTATTATTCACAAAACCATATCTAGTCTGCTGGTTCTTGTATGAAGAGTAGAAGAAGGATACCCAAGTTGTTCTACCACTACACCATGCGGGTAAACCCACGACCTCACCTTTGAGAGCACACTATTTCACTTCCTTCAAACGTTACCCAATAATGCACTGTTTCACTTCCTTAGCGTCAGGGTTCCGAGCTCATGCGTGGAGTCACCATGAAACATTTTGAAGCGAGAAAAAAAATTTATGATGCCTTTTTCTATTAGGGTTTCACTATAAACACATGCTTCGAAGTTCTTTCATTTGTACGATTGGTTTTCGTAATTAGTTACATTTTGTGGGACTCATCTATTCAAGTTTCTAAGGAGGTATCAAAGATCAGGGCCTCTTATTTGGAATATAGACTCGTTTTCTCATTGTTATGTTCATGTGCATGTGAGTGCACCAGCCGAGAATGTCAACTGCACCTTACAATCCACACTCATGGTACTGTGTTACTTGACCATTGTTACTACATTTTTTATTGTGAGAAGATGCAAACGTACCTTTTTTGGAGCATTGTCCAGTTGAATGCCCTATAAAATTTTGTGTATTTACGTTGTCCAATTTAGAGTGTTGTTTAGTTGAATGCATTGTACAGTTTTGTATATTTACAGAGTTTTGTGTATTCACACTATATTTTTTTTCTGATTAAGAGTAAAATTTTGCAACAATTTTTTTTTTTGTTACAGTATGCATTCAATCATATCCATGGTGGGAATAGTTCTCACTGGCAAGGAGAACTATCCTGAATGGAACCAGATGATAAAGCACACCCTTATTTTCAATGATTTGTGGAAAGGAGTGTGTGTCAGAGATGGCGACAATGAACCTGTACAGCCTACCTCAGACAAAGAGCTCGTCATTTGGGAAAACAAGAATAACAAAGCTTATGCATTGATCGCAGATTCTGTAAATGAAGAGGTGAGTCGCCATATTTCATCATATTCAACTGCCTTTGAAGCCTTACAAAAGCTGAAAGTACTCTATGACTCACATTCTGCACTTGAAGTTGTTCAACTCATGATTAAACTCTTCACTCTTGAACTGCAAACTAATGATCCTCTTGCTCTTGCATCTGAAGCAAAGTCTATAATGCATGATATCAAATCCACTAAGGCTGAATTGGATATTCCTCTTATCACTTTTCTCAAGGCACTTTATCCTACTTACTCTAATTATCTTGAATCATTGCAAGCAAATGGAAATATCAAAGATATCACCTTTGACTCTCTTGTGAAAAAGTTTGTTGAAAGAGAGAAAGCCTTTGGAAAGAAGAGAGCCCCTGAATCTTTTGAAGAGGTTGTGTGCCTTGCTCATAAAGAAAATCATCATGCTCAAGATTCTATAAGAGGAAGAGGTGGTCGAAGAGAGAGAGGAAGATATTTTAGAGGCAAGGGGGGCAGACATTCTCAAGGAGAAAATGTATATTTGCACTGCATTTGCTGCAAAAGAAATGGATCACATGATGCCACTACATGCAAGCTACCATGGGACAAAATTGAGCAGAAAAGAAACCAACAGAAAAGTAAAACTGATGATACAGACAAAGGTAAAGTACCTAAATCCACTCACTATGTTGTGGCACAATGTAACATTGAAGTAAATGAAGATTTATTTAATGCTTCACTTGCTTCTTCGAAAAATGACTAGTTGCTTGATTTAAGAGCAACCTACCACATGACCCATAGAAAAGATTTTTTTGAAGATTTCATTAACAATGTTGATGGAGAAGTATACTTTTCAGACCAATTAAAAATGAAGCCATCAGGGTTTGGCATAATTAGGGTTAAATTGCCTGGTCTTCCAAACTTTCTTCTGCATCATGTTCTATATCTCCCACAACTCAAGAGAAACTTGCTGTCCTTGGTCCACATCTGCTAGCAAGGTCTCTCTATTCATATGTTTGATGGCAAGCTTGAGGTAAGAAAAGAATCTGACCACTCACTTGTCATGAGGGGAATAGAAGAAGAAAGGCTTCTCAAGCTGCAAGGAACCTCTGCTCATGCACAACATTTCTCATACAATTCTTATCATGAAGAAGGTACACTTCCATCAAGTTTGTTATGGTGTGTTATATTTGGACATTTGAACTATGACAATTTTCGCTTGTTGAAGAAAAATGGTGTTGCTGGTTTGCCTACAATTCCTAGGAAACTTAAGCAATGTGATGCTTGCATTCTAGGAAAGCATAGCAAACAGTCTTTTCATGATTCACATTCAAGAGCACATAGAAAAATTGAACTCATTCATCCAGATTTATGTGGTCCAATGCCTGTTCTTTCTGCAAATGGAAATAAATATATCATGACATTTATTGATGACTAAACGAGAATGTGTTGGGTTTATTTATTGAAGAACAAATCTGATGCTTTTCAAACATTCAAGAATTTTCATAAATGGATTGAAAATGATGCACAATCTCATATTGGGTCTATTCTCACTGATAATGGAAAAGAGTACACATCAAATGAATTTGAAAACTATCTTCACCAACATGGGATCAAACATCAAACAACTGTGCCTTATAATCCCCAATAGAATGGTGTAGCTGAAAGAATGAATAGGACAATCTTAAATATGATACGATCCATGCTCTTCTTCAAAAATGTAAAGATAATGTTTTGGGCTGATGCTGTTCTATGTGCTGCATATATAAATAATAGATTTCCATCTAATGCTATAAGAAACAAGACTCCATATGAAATGTGGTATGTACATGTTCCTTCGGTAAAGCATCTCAGGGTCTTTGGTTCCACCTGTTATGCCTTGATACCAAAGGTACATAGAAACAAACTTGGTGGTGGAAGTCGTAAGTGTATCTTCCTGGGGTATTCAAACACCTCCGAAGCATACTGCCTTTATGCTGAAGTAAATAAAAAGTTTGTTGTATCTAGAGATGTAATTTTTCTTGAATCATCCAAAACTGACAATGTTGTTGAGCGGCAACTTGATCACTTGGATAGATTTGCAAAAGCAAAATCATTTCAAGAATTTGATAATCAGATTCCACATCATGAAGGGGGGATTCCTATACTAGGTCAACATGTGGAATCTTCTTCTGAAGAACACTCTCCCCCACATGAAACTCCAACAACGGATGATGCTTTAAGTGATGTGATTGATAGAATTAGGACACTCAATCTTGATTCAGTCCTAACTCAATCAACGGAGCAACCTAGAGCATCTGAAAATGGTCCCCCAAAGTGGCTAACAAAGACATTGAAAGTGTTCATCCTGATGAGGTTGGAAAGACAGGAACTCGAAATTCAAGTCGGAAAAATGGAGGTGATGTAGATGACTCTAATTCACTTGTTGATATGTATGTTTCTTATGATTGTGAATTGAACTTGTCTACAGATTTTGAACCAACTTCCTTCAAAGAAGTTGCTTCTCATGATGAATGGAAAGAATCGATGCAAAAGGAGTATGATGCCCTCATAAAAAATGACACTTGGAAGATGGTTGATCCTCCATTAGGAGCCAAACCAATTGGCTGCAAGTGAGTTTACAAGAACAGGTATAAAGTTGATGGCTCACTTGACAAGCGCAAGGCTAGGCTTGTGGAAAAAGGTTTTTCACAGAAGGAAGGGGTCGATTATGAGGAGAAATTTTCCCCCACAGCAAAATGGGCTACCATCTAGACACTCTTTGCCCTAGTAGCTTAGAACGGTTGGAAAGTCCATCAAATGGATGTAAAAACTGCTTTCTTGAATGGAGATCTAAAAGAGAATGTTTTTATGTCTCAGCATGAAGGATTTGTTGTGAAAGGACATGAACATAAAGTATGCAAACTGGTGAAGTCCTTGTATGGCCTCAAACAAGCACCGCGAGCGTGGTATGAAAAACTAACTGAGCATCTTCTGAAACTCAATTTCAAACATTTTGATCTTGATGATGCAACTTTATTTGTCAAGAAAGTTGGGAAAATAGTTGTATATCTTGTGGTTTATGTAGATGATCTTTTAGTGACAAGGAAAAATGAAAGCTACATTGCATCCATAAAGAAGGAATTGGGGAAAAGTTTTGAAATGACTGATTTGGGCTATGTTCATTACTGTCTTGGTATTGAAGTAACCCAACATCTAAAGTCCATATTTCCTTCTCAAAAGAAATACATTGGAGATCTATTGAACAGGTTTCGCATGACAGAATGCAATACTCTTACTACTACAATGGAACAAAACTTAAAGCTCACATCTATTGAAGGAAAACAATTTGAGGATGCAACAAAGTATAGACAGCTTGTAGGAAGTCTTAACTACCTAACTACTACCAGACCAAACATTTCGTTTGCTGTTGGAATCCTCTCTAGGTTTATGCAAAAGCCTTGTGAGGGACATTGGTCTGCTGCAAAAAGAGTTCTAAGTTACTTGAAGGGAACTCAAGAATTCGAAATCAAGTATACACAGGTGGACGACTTCAGCTTGATTGGATACTCTGATTCAGACTTCGATGGAGACAAAGAAACTAGGGTATCTACTTCAGGATATGCTACATGAGTCTTGGATTAGGAGTTGTCTCCTCGAGATCATGCAAACAATCAATTCCAACAGATTCCATAATAGAAGCAGAATGTGTGGCAGCAGCTGAAGCAACAAAGGAAATTGTATGGCTCAAGAAAATTCTTAAAGATTTGCAGGTAAAACAAGTACAATCAACTCCACTCATGATTGACAATACCTTTGCAATAAAGTTGGCCAAGAACCCAAAGTTACATGATCGAACGAAGCACATCAACACTAAATATCATCTAATTCGACATCATGTTGAGGCCAAAACAATCCATCTCCATCATTGTTCCACAAATGAGCAAATTGCAAACATCTTCACCAAAGCGCTTGGAAGAGAAAAGCTTCAACGATTCAAAACGATGCTTGGACTCACCAACATCCCTTCAGATTAAGGGGGGGAATGTTGACACCTAATCCTCATGATTGGGTGAATATATGTAAGTAGATAAATAAGTAATATGAAGAGTCATCGAGAGATGAACTGAAGAGTCTCTCCCTCATGTATATAATGAAGACCTACCTGATGGAATATGACACATGAATCATCTTTGCCTTATGGAGTTACTGCCTGGCTTGACAATTATTATTATTATTATATTTTATTATTATAATAATAATACAATATAATTGTTATGATTTTTTTTATAATTTTATATTATTATATTATTTTAATAATATAATGATAATCTAATATTATTATGAGCTATTCTTATTATTAATTAATATAGAGTTTATATTATTAATATAATATTTATATAATAATATATATAAATAATCTGGTTGTTAATATTTATATAGTTATTAATAATCCTAAATACCAATAATAATTTACCCATTGTCTACAAACCCTAAGATAAATATTAAAAATACTAAAGCTCAATAATAACAATAATAATAATAAGAGTTTATATTATTATAATAATATTAATATAATAATCATAAATATATAAAAATATAGTTGATGTTATTTGTATAGTTACTAATTATCATAAATATTTGCTCTTTATTGTTATTATTATAATAATATGATGATGATGATGATGATGATGATGATGGTTAATGTGCGCTGAGACCAAACATTGGTCTATCGGACCTAAAGAAACAAATTATTTATTTTGATTTAAGATTTTATTCCTACGCTCAAAAATCTTGGAGAGAAGCCTCCCCAACTCACTATAATTTTGACATTGTAAAAGGCTAGGAAGGTCAGTGTTATAACAAAGATTGTGAAACCAAGATCTAATGTGGTTGTAGGCGGGGCATCTAAGAGAAGTGATTTTCATCCTCGATGTTCCTATTGTCACATATATTATAATAATATTGATTATGTTATTATTATTATTATTATAATAATTATATTTGTTTATTATTATAATAAGATGATATTATTATTATTATTATTATTATTAGTATAGTAGTAATACAATATAATTGTTATGATTTTTTTTATAATTTTATATTATTATATTATTTTAATAATATAATGATACTCTAATATTATTATGAGCTATTTTTATTATTAATTAATATATATTAGGAGTTTATATTATTAATATAATATTTATATAATAATATACATAAATAATTTGGTTGTTAATATTTATATAGTTATTAATAATCCTAAATACCAATAATAATTAACCCAATGTGTACAAATCCTAAGATAAATATTAAAAATACTAAATCCTAAGAATAATAATAATAAGAATAAGAATTTATATTATCATAATAATCACAAATATATAAATATATAGCAATATAGTTTCTATTATTTATATAGTTATTAATTATCATAAATAATTGGTATTTATTGTTATTATTATAATAATATATTATAATAATATTGATTATATTATTATTATAATAATAATTATATCTGTATATTATTATAATAATATAATAATAATATAATATTATTATAATACAATATAATTGTTATTATTTTTTTATAATTTTATATTATTATATTATTTTAATAGTATCATGATAAGCTAATATTATTATGAGCTATTTATCATATTAATATAATAATATATATATAATAATAATCTGGTGGTTAATATTTATATAGTTATTAATAATCCTAAATACTCATAATAATTAACCGTATGTATACAAACCCTAAAATAAATATCAGAAATACTAAAGTCGAATAATGATAATAAGAATAATAACAACAACAACATGAGTTTAGATTATTATAATAATATTAATATAATAATCATAAATATATAATTATATAAGAATATACTTGCTATTATTTGTATAGTTATTAATTATCATAAATAATAAATAATTAATCTTTATTGTTTTTATTATAATAATATTAATTATATTATTATTATTATTATATAATATAAAATTATAATAAAATATTATTAATAACTATATAAATTTTAATAACGAGAATATTTCTATATATTATTATATAAATATTATATTAATATTATAATAATAATATAAAAACCTAATAATATTATAATAATATTGATTATATTATTATTAAAATAATTATTATATTTGTATATTATAATAATAAAATATAATAATATAATAATATAATTAATAATTATTATTGTTATGATTATTATAATAATACTACAATATCATTGTTATTATTTTTTTATAATTTTATATTATTAGATTAATTAAATAATATAATAATAATCTAATATTATTATGAGCTATTCTTATTATTAATTAATATATATTAAGAGTTTATATTATTATAATAATATTAATATAATAATCATAAATATATAATTATATAAGAATATAGTTAGTATTATTTGTATAGTTATTAATTATCATAAATAATAAATAATTGGTCATCATTGTTCTTATTATAATAATATAATAATAATATAATATTATTATAACATTGTAATCAAATAAATGGCCGATCAACCAAGTTCTTTAATGCCGCAAGGGGCTTAAGACAATGTTGCCCGCTCTCCCCGCTCCTCTACGCCATTCAAGCCTCGGTGCTCAGCTTTCAACTAAACTGCCGTCAACAAATCCAATCTCTGCCTGGACTCAGAATGGTTCCCAACGTTAAAGATATTAACCATGCCCAATTCGCCGATGATACCCTTCTGCTTGGAGGAGCGAGCATAAATTCTGCAAGATCCTTTAAGAAGGAGCTGGACATCTACAAGGAGGTCTCGGGCAGCAAGATAAACTATCTAAAAAGCATCATCTACAGCTGGAACTGCTCGGTCAAGGATCTCGCTGATATTGCCAGGCTTCTAGAAATGAAAGGAATTCAGACCTGGGAGTTTTTCAAATACCTGGGGATCCCAATCTTCAAATCCATCCCTAAAGTGGCCCACTGGCTACCAATGCTAGACAAAATAAAACTCAGAATCCAAGCTTGGGGAGCCACCTGGCTGAACAATGCGGGGAAGGTTATCCTGATGAAATCAGTGCTCACAAGTATGCCTCTTTACCATCACTCCATTCTGCTTGCTCCCAAAACTTTCCTCAGTAAATTGGACAGTCTGCTGAGAAGATTCCTCTGGGAAGGGGGGAAAAACAATGAAAAAAGACTTCATTTAGTCAGATGGGACACTATTAAAAAGCCAACTCTGGAAGGAGGCCTTCACTTAAGAGATCTGGGTGCCCAGAATCTCTCCCTGGGCTCCAAAATTCTATGGAGTATTGTTGATGGGAAGACTAGCTGGAGTAAGAAAGTGCTGTGGAAAAAATATTTCAATGGACAGCGGCTGAGATGCTTGGACCAGCCTCCAAAAACCAGTAAAGGCTCTCCGATTTTCAAACTTTGCCTATCAGCTATGGAGCACTTCAGTCATAATCTATACTGGATTCCAGGTAATGGGAAAAATATCAGAATTTGGGATGACCCTATCCTTGGTGATCATTCATTAAACCAGGTTGAAGGTCTGACAAACATTAAAATATGGCTACAGTCAAACAATCTGAATACCCTGTGGGACATCTCAACCTGGACGGAGGATGCTGGAAGACGGTGGGCTAGTTGGAATCTGGGAGAGGTCCCCCAACAGCTGCAGGTTGAAGCCTTGATTCTGTTAGACAAGCTTCAAGAGAAATCTCCAATCAAAGCATCAGCCAAAGACAAAAGAGGGTGGGGCTCCCTCTCTGGAAAATTCACAGTTGCTGAAGGTTACAAAAGCAGGACAACAATTCCTAATGTTCCCCCTGATCCAACTCAATGGAGATTTATCTCGGCCTTTCCCTCGCTACCCAAAATCGACTTCTTCTGCTGGACATTAGCTCACAACAACATTCTCACTAGAGATACCTTGAGAAAACGTGGAATGGAAGGACCTTCCAGATGTCCACTGTGTATGTCCGAGGAAGAGTCCGCTAATCACCTGTTATTGCTCTGCCCCTTTGCCCGTGATGTTTGGAGGGGAGTCCTGAGAATAGGGGCTGACAAAGTCGAGATCCCTGGTAATATTAACTCCCTGCTTCACAACTGGGCCTCTTTAACTCCGTTTGATCTCTCAAAAAAAAGCCTCCTCAAAATAGCCTGGATGTGGATACCTAAATTTACCTGCTGGAAGCTGTGGTTGGAGAGGAACAATAGAATTTTCAGGGATGAAAATTGTACGCCGGGCAAAATTATAACTAAAATCCAAGCTTTACTGGGAGAAACTCTGGACACCAAACAGGCAATAAAAAATGAAGCAGATTTGGACAGCGAGGAGGAGCTATGGCTCAAAGAACTGGTTCCACACTATGACACCAAGCCCCTGTCCCTTGCAATCCCCCATGCGAATTGGGAAATCCACCTGGAAGAACAGATGTTTATTAAATGGCGCTCTGCCCTGGAGGAACACTGCCTCTTCTTCGATGGGGCCTCTAAGGGCAACCCCGGAGCTGCGGGAGGAGGTGGGGTTCTACTGAATCCGGATGGTTCCACTGAGCTCCGATATCAATGGGGACTAGGCATCAAATCCAATAACAGAGCTGAGGCTTTGGCTCTGTGGCAAGGGCTCAATCTAGCTCTCAAAAGGAACATTTTGAAGCTGTCAGTCTTTGGAGATTCTAGGCTAATCATTCAAGCGCTGAATCTCAACACAATCCCCTCTCAGATCCACTTAGCCTCCATTTTCAAGAAAATCAGGCTTATCCTGCATCTGTTCCAGAAAATAAATTTCTTTCACATTCTGAGGCATCTGAATGATCAAGCGGACCTTGAAGCCAATTTGGGCTCCATCCGATGCAGAAGATCCCTGTTAGTCAACTCCGACGAGGACTACTGCACCATTCCTTAATCCCCTGTATTCGATTTGCCCTCATTTAGTCCTCAAATCCTAGCATTCAGTGTCACTGGTCTCATTCTGGTCATAAAGCCTATTCCTATCTAGAAAGGAAAGGTCGTTTCACAGTGTATTAAATTGACTGAAGAAGGTCATTCAGTTTCCAAAGTCTTCCACTCAGCAACGAAATTGAGGATGAAGGCTCCATTTTCAGATCATACTGTTGGATTTCTGCTACTGTTTGCGCCCTCCCGCCGATGCCCAGGTTCGGACGTAAAAGAGATAAGCTGTTTTCGCTCAAGCCCCTTCAAATCAGATGTGTTGATTAAGGAACAGGGAAGCAGAAGGACCTGTAGGAAGAAGGTTCATGGAAAGGTTAAAGCGGACTCTGTCTTCATGAAAGATAGCCATCATATCAAGCCTGAGCAAGACCGCAAAGAGCTGGGCGTTACGCATATCTGTCATCTGGCAAAACGAGGATTGATCTCAGCTGGATCTGGTTCAAAAGAGAGATACGTTTCTATGCATTAGGATTGTCAACTCAGATACTGTTGTAATGTTCAAGCACGCGGCAGATGGTTTGCCGCCTTAATACCAATAACCGTTACAGTAAAAAAAAAACATTGTAATCAAATATTTTTATTATTATTATATTTTATTATTAGAATAATAATACAATATAATTGTTATTATTCTTTTATAATTGTATAGTATTAGATAATTTAAATAATATAATGATAATCTAATATTATTATAAGCTATTCTTATTATTAATTAATATAGATTAGGAGTTTATATAATTATTATTATATTAATATAAAATTTATACATTAATATATATAAATAATCTAGTTGTTAATATTTATATAGTTATTAATAATTCTATATAGTTATTTATATAGTTATTAATAATCCTAAATACCCATAATAATTATTAATGTGGTTGATATAAGTCTATGCATGTATAAACCATATTGGAAAATGTGGTTGTATATATGCTTGATACACGCCTATCGGCGTATATCAACCATATTGTTAAATATGGTTGTGCTAGTATAGTACCCTAAGAGGTGAGCTGACAAATCCTTTACTAGTAAGAACATAATTGACTATTAGAGGTGTCAAAGAATTTATTAAAAGTAACGATATTCACTATCTCCTACATATATCGTTGCTGGCTAAGATAAAATGGAAAATATGTTTGGTTAGAGATGGAGAACACATCTCGAACTCTTGCATTCTAACAATAATTCAAATATAATATCTTCAAAAGGCAGCTCATGGGTAATGAATTCCTTTACGTGGACTTCATGCAATCAAACTACATATTGTAAGAAAATTAAACTAATAAAGTATGAACCATTAGTTTTAAATACAATTTTCATCTGGTGATTCATTACTTTGTTTACACATTTCGCTATAAGATTAGGGAATTGGGATTTTCCCTTGAATCCATCAAATATGGATGTCACAATCCTCTGACCCATAAACAACTCTACAGGAAGAAGGCTTGGCTTTCTTGGACTCGAATCAAATCCCAACAACATTGTCAAACCCTGGACCTGCAATCCCATCCAATTGACAAAAACATTAACCATGAGGACACAAGAACCATAATGCAGCTTTACAGTTTTGTCTATGCATATCCCCAACAGACCTTACTGGAAATTAATGGACTAGTTGGTTTTAGCATATCTGGGATATCTAGGATCTTTTTTATCCTTTTCTTAAATGGGTAAGTTTTAGCAGTTTCTCAGATCAGTTTCTTAAATAGATACTATTTTTGTTATCAATGATATTGAAGTTGAAAATGGGGAACAAGGGTGTCTTTAAATTATTGGTGGCCAGAAATCCCTAGTATAAGATAAATGTATTTCCAATGCATTCAAAGTTGTAATCCACAGCACCAATTTTCACTCAACATCTGTCTCTTCTTCTTTCTACACATTTTCTTTAATTATTCTGCAAATCAATGAACTTCTGTTTATTATGTTTAACGACCATCTTCTTAGTCTCACCTTTACATTCTTCTTTATTCTTTCCCTTTGGATGTTATAGTTTTTTTTTTCCTTGTTAATGTAGGTATACTTCAAAACTCCATGGATGATTTACTCCAAAAGGCATTGGCAACAACATAATTATTTCCTCAACAAACACTCTACACGTGAGTATGGGAGATGTTATAGTATCTCTAAATGAGTGTATATATTTTAATTTTGGCTAAATATGGGGGAGATGTTGTTGTGGTTGTAAAGAAGTGCCAAATTTAAATGTACATTTAATATGACAAAGATGTTGCAGTGTCAATAAAATGAAGCATTAGACTAAAAAACAATAATAATAATAATAATAATGCACAATATCAACTCAATTCAAAAGGTAATAAAAAATAAAATAATAAATTCATAATAATTCTTATTTCCAAACATATAATTAAAAAATAAAAATATTTATAAGTATAGAAATAATAGTTTATTTGTACTATAAATTAGGATCCATTTGATAAATAAATTAGAATAATAATTTATATTTATAATCATTATATTTTAGAATTTCATATTCAAATTTAATTAATAAGCATATAAAAAGTCACGATTTACAATATCTTTTTTGATAAGTTATATATCTATCTATATATTTATCTATATCATCAAGTAGCCTAGGAGCATCAATATTATTTCAAAGATCAAAACTACATACTTTACAAATTACAATATGAGATCAAGGAAGCACTCCGTTCCAACCTATGTGCTTCTCTGGTTTGATCTCTCTTTTATAACCTCCTAAAGGAATCTACTCTTATCTAAGATATGACACAAAGTGGAAATAATTGAGAGTCTTGTCGGTATTTTCTTTATTCGGCGATGTCTACTCAACCTTTCCAATACAATAATTCTACCAATATCTTTTCGGACTTTGGTCAGAATCATAATCATCATCATCATCAGAAGACACTTGTCTTTCAAATGCGTTTCTTTCGAACATTTTGAGGTACTCGTATTCCATCATCTTTGAGTACTCTTTGTCCCAATTGATATCATGCGGGTCTTGTGCATCTGCATATGTGTCCTGAAAAGTATATTCTTCAACTTTACCTTTTCCTTTGGCATCTGCTAATACTGTTTCTTTTTCGTTTGGAGATGCTTTCGATGTTCGTCGTTGGTCCTGATTTACTTTTACTTTGTGGACGTTCTGTTGTTGTGGGGTAAACATCACTTCTTGCTTTTCCCACTTGTTTAGAAAAGGTACTGGGCTGATATCAATATGTAGAAAAGATTCTTTAAAGAATGTTCTGAATGCGGGAGAAGGCGAAATTGCCAACTCAATACCATCTAGAAGCTCCCACTTAAAGATCTGAAACATGTTAGTGGAAGTCTCGATTGCATGTTGGACCCATAATCTACATTTTTTATTAATGCATGCTTTTGATTGCCATCCCAATTCAAAAATCATTGAAGTACAGATTTTGTTTGACAATATTAGACTGATAATATGAACTACATTGTTGTTCCAATTTCCTGAAACAATGTTGATTGTGATTAATGTTGTTTGGTTAATCACGAATCTTAAAAATTTCAGTTCTCCTTGTAGTTCATCCAATTGTTGTAAAACCTGTCGCTTCTCTATTAACTTCAAATTTCCAAATTCTTTGAACCAGAGAGCCAGTTGTTTGATCATTTCTATATTATTACTGGTCTTATTTTCTCATGATATCTCATGAGAGAATACTTTTTTTTCCAAGGAAAAAAAACCGGTAACTTTTTATTAAAAAGATAATGAAAAGTTACACAAAGCAGATGCATTTAAGCATTCCGTATACTGCCACAAGGGCCCGAGTGCTTTCGCACCCCACGCAACGTTAGAGGACTAACGTGCAAAAATAATAAGAAAAGAGAAGAGAAAAGAGAATATGTAAGGAGCAAAAACCGCAATCCAGCAGTGAGTAGAACTCACGCGTCAAGTTTTTCTCCCCTTCTTCTTTTCGACCTTGTGCCACACTCCTTGTGTGGGCTCGATCGAAGCGATGACTAACTGTGTCTCTGTATTCTGCGGGCTAGGTTCCTTGTCTGAATCTGAAGTATCTGAGTGGTGGTGTCATTTGGTGCCTCCCGTACTAAGATCCATGCTTGTCTCCACTGCCTTGTTGTCTGATGGGTTTCCTTTCTGTTTCTCCATTTCTTGGGTTACCTCAATTTTCTCTTCTGGAGGTTCTTCCTTTGCTGCTTCTGATTCTTCATCCTCTGAATCTGGGGGAGAAAAGTTCCAACCTTTCCTCTGCTTCCCTTTCTGCTTCTTTTTATTCTTGGCTTCTGGACACGTGCTTTGTAAGTGACCTGTCTGCCTACAGATCCTACATCTGAAAGCGGTGTTTTCATAATCTAGTACCTGCAACCAGTTCTATTGTTTGTAGATCAACCTTATATTTTCTGGCAGTCCTTTACTTATGTCTACTTCCACACAGATACGTGCGTAAGTGTAGATCCTTTCATCGATCCTATCCATGTCTGTTTTGATATACTTCCCTATGCTGTTTCCAATGCCTTCCAGCACCCGTTCATCCCAAAAATGCAAAGGAAGATTGTGTAGTCTAACCCAAACTGGCATTCTGGTTGCCGTCATTTTATTTGGATCAAAATCTGGGAACCATGGGGTCACAAATAGCCCTGTTGTTCCCCAAAACCATGGTCTGGTACTGATAACTGTATCTCTGACTTCCTTGGATGTCAATCTCACTATGAAAAAACCCTTTGCACATAAATGAATGTCACACTCCATGGTCCAGCTGGTGAATATCCAGTGGAAAAGATCCATAGGTTTAGGCCAAAAGCTGTTGAAACGGCAGATTAAAGCTCGCGTTTCATAGGACTTGACGAAATCATATAGCCCTGAGGAATCTAAGTTTAAAGTTGGGGTTTGCTCTGACTGATCTACTATGTATGGCCTGGGCAGGTGTCCTACTTGATCTGGAGGTGGCCCTGAGCTTCTGCTGCCCTGTAAAATGTTTTTATAGGATTTTGGTTGGTGCTGGGCTGCAACTTTTTTCCCCTTGTCTCCCCCTGAGGAGCTTGGCTGTCCCTGAGGCAGAGCCCCACCTCTCAATCTGAGATTTAGAATAATGTTTGATCCTGGCCCAATCTCATAACTTTCCAGAGATCTACAGTCCTGGAGGGACCTTCTTCCACTGACCAGGTGCTGGGTCTGAACAGGGTACCCCATTTCTGCCCAAATTTGTTGTTTTAGCTGCATGGAGGTATCTCCTGCATGAACCCATACTAATCGAGATTTCCCCTGAGGGGGTTTAATCAGGATCTGAAAATAATAATTAGTTACCTGCTTTGACTGATGGCGAAAGTCCAGATCTGGCTCCGTTTTGGTTCCTTTTTCCTTTTGCTTGCCTGAGTCTGCATAATCTCTGCCCGATCTAGGATTGATGTCTTTGTTCCAACAGGTTAGATCTGACCAAGATCTGTATTGATTGGGCCTCAGAACTGGTAGATCCGACCCAGACCCCAATCCTTGCATGCAGACTTCCTGAGGAAATGGGCAATATTCCCTCTGACTAATCGGTGCTTATACCCACCGATCTGCTGCCCGAACTCCTGGAGATCTTGGATCTCTTCCTTTTTTGTGAGATCCGGCCTAGATCCGCTGGTTTTAGGCCATGGTATAGGGTATATGGGTGGATCTATCCCATGCAAACCTTCATCGTTGCCTGCTTGAAGAAACTGTAAAGGGGTAAGCCAGATAAACTCTTTTCTGCCCGGTCTTCTACATATCAGAAAGATTTCTGCCAAATTTCCGCACTCCAAGGGAGACCCGATCCCAAAGACGAAAAGGGTCTGCATATCTCTGGTCTCGATCAGGGTTGCTGGCCTCTCCTTCAGATCATCACTGGTTCCTTTTGGCCCAGCGTGCGAATGGTGATTTGGACTGAGAAAAAATGTTGTACCCACAGCTTCCAAGGGTTTTTCAGATACTTTGGACGGACCAAACCATGCCATAGCCGCGGCCCTGCTGTCAGATCTGTAGGGAGCAGGGACGACGCCCTTCCCTTCCACTCCATCTTCGCCGAACGCCATGCCGCGGGATCGATTCCTGCACAAACCCTCGTTCCTCCCTGGAGCTCCGCCCGTCAGCTTTACGAGAGTTTTCTTATGTCCATCGCCTCTCATGAGAGAATACTTGTGCAAAAGGTTTTGGAAAAATACTTTCTCTTAATATTAGACTTTAGTAATCCAAAGGGGATGAGAAAGTCCTTAGATATTGTAGAGTTCTCTAGATCCACTGAGATATTCTAATAGATGGCCTTTTCCTACAAAATCCTTCTTTAATCTCTCAATCAGAAAAATTTTCGAAAATTTCATATTGGGGAAAAGTGCCATTGGGTGCATAGTTTTCATCAAATCTTTGTAGAAAATATGCTTCAAGTTCCTCAAAAATATAAGGAATTTTTAATGACAAAAGATATTTTTCTAATTCTCATTTGATTGGAATAGCTTCTAAATCCAACATTTTAGCTCCTGTGTATATTCTTAGAGCAAAGTCTATTCCACCTATCAACTGATAGTAATTCAATGCTTTGAGGATCCAAATCATATTTTCAGTGAATTGACTAGACCATAGAACTGATAAACTTTAAAAATAAATCTTTACCTTCATGTTTGGAAAAAGGTATACCTTTACCAAATCAGCATCTAGGCCTAATGATATGCCAATGTTTTTAGACTGCCATGCATGGCATCTTCGAATCCACTGATTCCTCCTCAGATGCAGGCCCACAACATTCTTGATTTCTTATGTTAAATGATTCACATGGTTTTAAAGAATTCTGAATCTATCTACAAATGTGCTGAAATTATCATCTTGGGGTCCTTTTCCTGGTATTATAAAGAAATTTCCTAGTGATGTGACAAAAACCTTGTTCATATCTCTAGTTAAAGAGCCTGCTAAAAAATTAGAATTGCCTGGTATCCATTCAATACCAAAATCAAATTGTTGAAACCAAATCTGCCATGAGAGCAACCTTCCTCTATCAAGCTATCTTGAAATCTTAGTAGAAAATATATACTTGAAGTTCATCGAATCAGTCCTAATAGGAAACTTTAGTAGTGCCAGATATAGTTCAAATTTCTATATCCCATTAAAAATTGCTAAAGTTTCCTTTTCAGCAATAAAATAATTCTTTTGACTGGGAGAGAATTCACCTAAGGCATATGCGCAAAGTTTTTCTTCTTCATTCTCTCGTTTCTCAAAAAGAGTGGCTAACCAAAAGCTATCAGAAGCATGAGTTTGTAAAATCAGAAGTCCGTCACCTGGAGGTTATAACTTTGGAAGTTGTTGACATTCTGATTTAACCTCTTTAACTCCTGCAGTGGCTTTTGCTGACCATCCTTCCCTGAGATGTTTTCTGATTGGGGCTATTTTCTTAGACAACTTGGGAATATATCTGTGCACATAATTTAAGACACCTAAAAACCTTTGAATTGTTTTAATGTCTTTTAGTTCATCTGGAAACTGAGACAGTTTAGTAAGAACATGGGGCTGCATTTGGATTTGTCCATTAACTAGGTTGATCCCCAAAAAGTCTATACTGTCTTGAAACAAAACCATTTTCTTTTCAGAAAGGACTATGCCACGATTTTGGACTTCACTTAGAAAAATCTCTAGATGCTTTAAATGGGTTTCAAGATCAGGACTATGTACAAGTATATCATATATATATATGTTACAATGAAATCATATTTTCCAAAAATAAAATCCATTCTTCTTTGGAAGAATACAGGGGCATTTTTTAGGCTGAAAGGTAGCACCTTCCATTTATAAAAACTTGCAAGGCATATGAAGGCAGTTTTATGCCTATCTTCTTCTTGGATCAGTATTTGATAGTATCAAGACTTCATGTCAAACTTGCTAAATACTTTATTATTTTGAATTTTTTACATAATGGTTTCTGGCCTCGGTAAAGGGTAATGAAAACCCTGGGTGATAGCATTCAAAGGTTTATATTTAATTGCCATTATGGGCTTAGCTCTAACTATTTCTGAATGGTTTCTAACAAGAAACATTGAACAAGAGTAATGAGACATACTAGGTTCAATAAGATTCATACGTAAAAACTCACTTATTTGTCCCTTAATTTCTTGTTCATCTGTGGGGGTGCATGGAACTAGTTTTCCCTTGACTCCATTGTCATGTAGAGTCACTATCTCCTGGTTTGGGCTTTCTACTGTCCAAAATTTCTGAGGATTCTTTGAACAACTTTTCAGCAATCTGTCATGAATAGAAATCTGTTCAGTGGACCAATTTAGATCAGTGCATGCCTTTTGTTTATTTTTTAACTCCATCCTTTCTTCATATAATTGAAAAACTTCTTGCCAATTATTGGAGTCCTTAAGACGTTTTCTTGCTCCAACTTTCTTTTGATTATTCTCTTTTCTTGCCTCAGAATTTGCTATGGATAATCGAGGCACAACAATAGCCTTCTTATTTAAATTAATTATTATCTTATATTCGTGATAGTGACTGGGAGAAGAGAATTAATAAAAGGCATTCCAAGCATTAAGCTTGCAGATGGATCAAAATGCTAAATAGCAGAGACTTTTACTATATTCCCCCCAACTTTCAAAGATATGTTATCAACATAATGCGTCAATTGAATATATCCTCCTATTGTTTCAGATAGAAGAATATTTTGAAGTGGCTTACAAATAGATTTAAACAAAGATGGACGATCGAGATGATTTGATCCTCCAGTATCTATGAATGCATCAACATTTATCCATTCATTTCTGACTTGCACTTGGACTAGGATATAAATGAGACTATTTGTTTTAATGATGTTTTTTTATAGAGCTTGCTCTTCAACTCTATTGTTTTCTGGAATTTTTAAACTGGTAGAAGAAACAATATTCTTTTGATATGGGAAAAAAGAATTTAATTATGGCAATAATGTAATCAGTTGCTTACCTATTTGTTGCAAGCTTTATGAAGCTGACTCTTCGTCGGAAACATCTGTGGTGTCTTCAGATTCTTCTGTTTCGCTTTCATATGACTGATCACTATAATGCAATTCCTTAGAAATATCATCATCATAACAATAATTAGACACATTCATATTTTGTACACTAGCTTCAACATTACCTTCATCCTTTGAAGCTTCTGTTAAAATATATACATTAGAAACTTTGTCTACTGAATCAACTACAGACCATTCATCCTTGAATTCCTCACTCTCAAAACAAGATTTTAGTTTAAAAGAGGAACTATTAGGACATTTGTGTGCAAAATGGCCTTCTTGTTTGCAAATGAAACAACAATTGTTGTTTCTTGGTTTCTTTCTCTTTTTCAAAAATTTGAATTTCCTGAAAGGCTTCCTTGGATTAGAGACTCTCTTGGGTCTAAATTTTCCATACCTTTTTGTTTTCTTATTCTTTTAAAGGGTGTCTAGGGTAGCATTGTTCTACAGACATCTGAACTGGGTGTAATGTTGTGTGCTTTCTTTTGCCAGCACAAATAATTAACCTTCTCTGAACACCTAAAATGAAGATCAACCCAATATATTTGATCTATTTTTTTATTTCATACATGTAGATCTTTCATAATTAGATCTCCTAAATTGCCTGGAAGCTTTGACAAAAATGAAATTTTTTTAGCAATATCATTAGAGAGATTTGTCTTAAAGACTTTTGCCATGAAATATTTTCCAAATTGATCAAGATATTTTAAATCTTTTAATTCCATATGGCTTAAGTCTGTTATCAACTGTTTTTTCTCATCTACTGGCTCTGGAACAAATTGTGTTTTTAGAAAGAGTTCTAAAGTGGTCAGTCCTACTTCCATGACTGCTCTTCTCACTTCGTATGATGGTCCCATCCACCAATCATATACAATGCCGGTCATTATTTTCTCAGCTAGGACCATTATAGAAACATTATCTAATTTTGTGGTGAACTGCATTTGATACAGAGAACCAGTCCATATCCGGATTGATTCTCCTAGATTGGATGAATTGTCTAGATCTAAAATATACCCACTAGAATTTGCAGCATACAAATCTTCTTCTACACACGGGTATTTAGAAACTTCTTTCAACACATGAGCTTTATTCTGGTTATTTATAGAAGGTAATATAAAGTAAGGGAATTTAGGAACTGCTTGATCAAGCGTCATAATCTATTTCTTTGAAGCAAATTTTTTTTCTGCTTTGTATGCTTCTTCCTTTACTGTGGTCAACTTTCCAAAGATTTTCGAAGTTGACTCTCCTGCGCTAGTGGTAGTAATTGCTTCTTCTATGTATTCTTCCTCTTCTTCTTTGTCCCAATAATTGGGAGTGCTCATGTCAATTGTAAATTTAGGAATTTCTTTGGCCTTTTTCTTCTATCTTCTTTTCTTCCTCTCTTGTTTTTCAGCGTTCTCAGACTGTTGCTTTTCATAGAGCAACTTAATATTTTCTTTAATAAAATTTGATTGCCAACCCAAATCATCAAGAACATCTTCGGCATGTGCACACCAAGTGGTAAGATAATTTCATATTTGATAGACTTGGTCAAGATCAATAGGATTTTGGGAGTTATGTTATATGAGTGGTGCACAATCAATTGTTGTTAGTGGTTGTCTTGACTGATATGAGGAAGTGAAAAACTTAGTTTTTGGTGGCCACTTCCCCCTTTGACATATCTGTGATTGGCGTATTGGAATTCTTCTACAGGTGAGATATTAGATATACATGTCTGGAACATCTTATTTACAGCAAGAAATGGCTTTTCTTCAGGAATATACAATTGATCTTATGGAATAGATATAGCGGTTTCTTTTGATAGATGACTATATACATTTCATGAAATAGACTTGCGACCATTGGTCGATGGTTGCTCGGACTCTGAAATGGCTGGTAAAACATGCTTTTGTGGCATAAATATTAGTTTGGGTATGGATGATCTATCAGGTAGTATGTGGACATGACCATCACTTATAGACATTCTTTTAATTTTACTCCTTGGAGTATCTGCCAATGATTTATATTGAATGTACCAGTCAGTGGGAAGGGCTTCTTTGTCATAATGAACATGTTCCAGTTGAGCATTGCTGACTCCTGTGGTTACACAGTCTTTTAACACTGGTTGCTTTAGTTTAGGATGTACAGTGTTTGTAAGTGGGAATGATGTTTGAACTAACACAAAGAGATATTCACTATCTTCGACCATCTCAAGACCTTGGACTCCGACTAAGATTTTCCAACAATCTTTTAAATGAACATCAGATAGACTGATGGCATAATCTAGATAGATGGTACCATACTGACAGGTAGAAGACAAATTTCCTAATATGGTTCCAATTCAAGCATGGTCATAGTTATGGTGTCGAGTGTCAAAGACCTTAGTTATTCATGGAGTATTGCGTTCATGGTGAAATAGTGGTGCTAAACCTATTCTTATCCCTCCAAAATGCAGATAAGAAAATTTTTTCTCTTGAACATATATTTTGAATTTTGTGATTTCATCTTTAGAAAATAGACCTACTATTTGTATAGAAGGACCATAAATCTTAATTTTCAATTCAACTTCTTTCAACCAGCTTTTTCTTGATAGACTAAACATAGATGGAACTTGATAAATTTTTTTTGAACTCAAAACAGGTGGGTTCCAACTTTTGGGATCTCTGACTCGTTCAAGTTCAATATGATCACTTTCTATTGAGTGAGAATTGAATTCAGAAATAGTGTGTCTATCTATGTTAGAGAATGATCTTAAGAAGTTCGACATGATTTTAGTATAAACTAGACCAGAGATTGACTAAAGAAGCTTTTATCTAATCAACAATTGTATAACAAAATCTTTTTGAAGGCTTCCTGGCTGGCTTTAGACTCTGTTTTTAGTTTATAGAGTTAGGACCGAAACAGGGCTCTAATACCAGGCGATTCTAATTTTTTTAGCAGACTCTTTAACTAGAGATATGAACAAGGTTTTTGTCACATCCCCAGGAAATTTCTTTATAATACTAGGAAAAGGACACCAAGATGATAATTTCAGCACACTTGTCGACAAACTCAGAATTCTTGAAAGCCATGTGAATCATTTAATAGAAGAAATCAAGAAAGTTGTGGGCCTGTGTCTGAGGAGGAATCAGTGGATTCGAAGATGCCAAGATGGCAGTCTAAAAACATTGGCATATCACTAGGCCTAGACGTTGATTTGGTAAAGGTATGCCCTTTGCCAAACATGAAGGTAAAGATTTATTTTAAAAGTTTATCAGATCTATGGTCTAGTAAAATCACTGAAAATATGATTTGGATCATAAAAGCGTTGAATTGCTATTAGTTGATAGGTGGAATAGACTTTGCTCTAAGCATATACACAGGAGCTCAAATTTTGGATTTAGAAGCTATTCCAATCAAAGGAGAATTAGAAAAATATCTTTTGTCATTAAAAATTCCTGATATTTTTGAGGAACTTGAAGCATTGTTTCTACAAAGATTTGATGAAAACTATGCACCCAATGACACTTTTCCCCAATATGAAATTTTTGAAAATTTTGCCGATTGGGAGATTAAAGAAGGATTTTGTAGGAAAATGCCATCTATTAGAATGTTTGAGTGCATCCAGAGAACTCTGCAATATCTAAGGACTCTCTCATCCCCTTGGGATTACCAAAGTCTAAGATTAAGAGAAAGTATTTCTCCAAATCCTTTTGCACAAGTATTCTATCATGAGATATCAGGAGAAAATAAGACTAGTAATAATATTCAAATGATCAAACAACTAGCTCTTTGGTTCAAAGAATTTGGAAATTTGAAATTAATAGAGAAGTGACAGGTTATATAACAATTGGATGAACTACAAGGAGAACTGAAAGTTTTAATATTCGTTATTAACCAAACAACATTAATCATAATCAACATTGTTTCAGGAAATTGGAACAACAACGTAGTTCATATTATTAGTCTACTATTGTCAAACAAAATTTGTACTTCAACAATATTTGAATTGGGATGGCAATCAAAAGCATACATTAATGAAAACTATAGATTATGGGTTCAACATGCAATCGAGAATTCCACTAACATGTTTCAGATCTTTAAGTGGGAGCTTCTAGATGGTATTGAGTTGGCAGTTCAGCCTTCTCCCACATTTAGAAAAGTCTTTAATGACTCTTTTCTAGATATTGATATCAGCCCAGTACCTTTTCTAAATAAGTGGGAAAAGCAAGAAGTGATGTTTACCCCACAACAACAGAACCTCCACAAAGTAAAAATAAATCAAGACCAAGGACAAACGTCAAAAGAATCTCCAAGCGAAAAAAGAAATAGTATTAGCAGATGCCAAAAGAAAAGGCAAAGTTGAAGAGTCTACTTTTCAGGACACATATGCAAATGCACAAGACCCGCATGATATCAATTAGGACAAAGATTACTCAAAGATGATGGAATACGACTACCTCAAGATGCTTGAACGAAACACCTTTGAAAGACAAGTGTCTTTTGATGATGATGATTATGATTCTGACCAAAGTCCGAAGCGATATTGGTAGAATTATTGTACCGGAAAGGTTGAGTAGACATCGTCGGACAAAGAAAATGCCTACAAGACCCTCAATTATTTCCACTTTGTGTCATATCTTACATAATATTAGATTCCTTGAGGAGGTTATAAAAGAGAGATCAAACCAGAGAAGCCCATAGGATGGAACGAGGTGCTTCTTTGATCTCGTATTGTAATCTACAAAGTATTGTAACTTTTATCTTTGAATTAATATTGAAGCCGGCTAGGGCGCCTATCTCAGGACAGTTTCATAAGCTTCAAAAGAACCTGGAGAAGTAAAGCAAAGGTGTTGAAGAAGACCCAAGGAGAGAGAGGTCATTTTGGCTCATATTCTTGGTGTGAAGAGTTCCGATTGCTACCATTAGATTTGCTACCCTCAGTCCTTCCAGATCTAGTTCAAAGTTATCGTTTCTACTTTGCCCATATTTTGGTATCAGAGCCCTGTTTAGGTCCTAATTCTATAAACTATAGACAGAGTCTAAAGCTAGCTAGGAAGCCTTTGAAAAGCTTTTTTTATACAATTGTTGATTAGATGAAAGCTGCTTTAGTCAATCTCTGGTCTAGTTTATACTAAAATCATGTCAAACATCTTAAGATCATTCTCTAGCATAGATAGACACACTATTTCTGAAGTCAATTCTCGCTCAATAGAAGGTGATCATATTGAACATGAAAGAGTCGAAGATCCTGAAAGCTAGAACCCACCTATTTTGAGTTCGAAAGAAATTTATCAGGTTCCATCTATCTTTAGTCTATTAAGAAAGAACTGGTTGAAAGAAGTTGAATTGAAATTTAAGATTTCTGGTCCTTCTGTACAGACAGTAGGTCTGAGTTTATTTTCTGAGGATGAAATAAAAAAAAATCTTATTTGCATTTTGGAGGGATAAGAATAGGTTTAGCACCACTATTTCGCCACTGACTCAATAATCCATGTATAACTAAGGTCTTTGAAACTCGACACCATAACTATGACCATGCTCGAATTGGAACCATATTAGGAAATTTGTATTTTGGCTGTCAGTATGGTACCATCTAACCATATTATGCCATCAGTTTATCTAATGTTCATTTAAATGATTGCTGGAAAATCTTAGTTAGAGTCCAAGGTATTGAGATGGTCGAAGATAATGAATATCTCTTTGTGTTAGTTCAAACATCATTCCAACTCACAAACACTGTACATCCTAAACTAAGGCAAATAGTGTTAAAAGACTGTGTAACTGTACGAGTTAGCAATGCTCAGCTGGAAGGTGTTCATTATGACAAAGGAGCCCTTCCCAGTGACTAGTACATTCAGTATAAATCATTGGGAGATACTCTAAGGAGTAAAATTAAAATAATGTCTATAAGTGATGGTCATGTCCACATACTACCTGATAGATCATCCATACCCAGACCAATATTTATGCCACAAAAGCATGTTTTATCAGCCATTTCAGAGTCTGAGCAACCATTGACCAGTGGTCACAAGTCTATTTCATGAAATGTATATAGTCATCCGTCAAAAGAAACCACTGTATCTATTCGATCAAATAAATTGTATATTCCTGAAGAAAAGCCATTTCTTGTTGTAAATAAGATGTTCCAGACATATGTCTCTAATATCTCACCTGTAGAAGAATTCCAGTATGCTAAACACAGATATGTCAAAGGGGGCAAATGGCCACCAAAAACTAAGTTTTGAACTTCCTCATCTCAGTCAAGACAACCACCCACAAGAGCTGATTGTGCACCACTCTTAGAATGTAACTCCCAGTATCCTACTGTTCTTGACCATGTCTATCAAGTAGGAAATTATCTTACCACTTGGTGTACACATGTCGAAGATGTTCTTGATGATTTGGGCCGACAATCAAATTTGATTAATGCAAACCATAAGCTGCTCTATGAAGAGCAACAGTCTGAGAAAGCTAAAAAAGAAGAGAGGAAGAGAAGGAGACAAAAGAAAAGGGCCAAAGGAATTCCTAGATTTAGAATTGACATGAGCACTCCCAATTATTAGGACAAAGAAGAAGAGGAAGAAGACATAGAAGAAGCAATTACTACCATTAGCGCAGAAGTGTCAACTTCGAAAATCTCTGGAATGTTGACCAAAGTCAATGAAGAAGCATACAAAGTAGAAAAATAATTTGCTTCAAAGAAAGAGATTATGACTCTTGATCAAGCAGCTTCTAAATTCCCTTCCTTTATATTACCTTCTATAAATAACCAGAATAAAGCTCATGTGTTGAAAGAAGTCTCTAAATACCTGCGTGTAGAAGAAGATTTGTATGTTGAAAATTCTAGTGGGTATATTTTAGATCTAGACAATTCATCCAATCTAGGAGAATCAATCTCGATATGGATTGGTGCTCTGTATCAAATGCAGGTCACCACAAAATTAGATAATTTTTCTATAATGGTCCTAGCTGAGAACATAATGACCGGCATTGTATATGATTGGTGGATGGGACCATTAGACGAAGAGAGAAGAGCAGTCATGGAAGTAGGACTGGCCGCTTTAGAACTTTTGCTAAAAATGAAATTTGTTCCAGAGCCAGTAGATGAGAAAAAACAGCTGATAACAAACTTATGCTGTATGGAATTAAAAGATTTAAAATATCTTTATTAATTTGGCAAAGATCTCATGGAAAAAATCTTTAAGGCAAATCTCTCTAATGATACTGCTTAAAATATATCATTTTTGTCAAGGCTTCCAGGCAATTTAGGAGATCTAATTATGAAAGATCTAGATGTACAAAATAAAAAAATAAATCAAATATATTGGGTTGATCTTCTTTTCAGGTGTACAGAGAAGGTTAAGTATTTGTGCTAGCAAAAGAAAGCACATGACATTACACCTAGTTCAGACGTCTACAGAACAATGCTACCCTAGACACCCTTTAAAAAGAAGAATAAAACAAAAAGTTATGGAAATTTAGACCCAAGAGAGTCTCCAATCCAAGGAAGCCTTTTAGAAAATTCAAATTTTTGAAAAAGAGAAAGAAACCAAGAAACAACAATTGTTGTCTCATTTGCAAAAAGAAGGCCATTTCACATGCAATGTCCTAATAGCTCCTCTTTTAAACTAAAAGCTTGTTTTGAGATTGAGGAATTCAAGGACGACTCGTCTATAGTCAATTCAGAAGAAGAAGTTTCTAATGTATATATATTAACAGAAGCTTCAAAATATGAATGTTATTTCAAAGCTAGTGTACAAAAGATGAATGTGTGTAATTATTGTTCTGATGATGATATTTCTGAAGAATTGCATTATAGTGATCAGTCAGATGAAAGCGAAATAGAAGAAACTAAAGACACCACAGATGTTTCTGATAGAGAGACAGCTCCAGAAAGCTTGCAACAAACAGGTAAGCAGTCGATTACAGTATTTCCAGAATTAAATTCTTTTTGCCCATATCAAAAGAATACTGTTGCTTCTACCAGTTTAAAAATTCCATAAAAGAATAGATTTGAAGAGCAAGCTCTATTAAAAAACATCATTAAAACAAATAGTCTCATTTATATCCCAGTCCAAGTGCAAGTAAAAAATGAATGGATAAATGTTGATGCTTTCATAGATATTGGAGGATCAAATAATCTGGCTCATCCATCTTTGTTTAAATCTCTTTGGAAGCCACTTAAAAATATTCTTGTATCTGAAACAATAGGAGGATCTGTTCAATTGACACATTATGTTGATAGCATATCCTTGAAAGTTGGGGGGAATATAGTAAAAATATCTGCTATTCATCATTTTGATCCATGTGCAAGCTTAATGCTTCGAATTCCTTTTTTTAATTATGTGCTCTCAGTCACTATGAGCGAAGATAAGCTAATAATTAATTTAAGGAAGAAGGCTATTGTTGTGCCTTGGTTATCCATAGCAAATTATGAGGCGAAAAAAGAAAATAGTCAAAAGAAAGTTGGAGAAAGAAAACCTCTTAAGGACTCCAATAATTGGTAAGAAGTTTTGCAATTATATGAAGAAAGGATGGAGTTAAAAAATAAACAAAAGGCATGCATTGATCTAAATTGGTCGGTTGAACAGATTTCTATTCATGACAGATTGCTTAAAAGTTGTTCAAATAATCCTCAGCAATTTTCGACATTATAAAGCCCAAAGTAGGAGATAGTGACTCTACATGACAATGGAGTCAAGGGAAAACTAATTCCATGCACACCAACAGATGAACAAGAAATTAAGAGACAGATAAACAAGTTGTTAAGTATGAATCTTATTGAACCTAGTATGTATCATTACTCTTATTCGGTGTTTCTAGTTAGAAACCATTCAGAAATAGTCAAAGGTAAGCCCATAATGGTAATTAAATATAAACCTATGAATGCTATCACTCAGGTTTTTCATTACCCTTTAGCAAGGTCAGAAACCATTATGCAAAAAATTCAAAACAGTAAAGTATTCAGCAAGTTTGACATGAAGTCTAGATACTATCAAATACAGATCCAAGAAAAAGATAGGCATAAAACTGCCTTCACATGCCCTGTAGGTTTTTATCAATGGAAGGTGGTACCTTTTGACCTAAAAAATTCCCCTGCATTATTCCAAAGAAGAATGGATTTTATTTTTGGAAAATATGATTTCATTGTAACATATATAGATGATATACTTGTACATAGTCTTGATCTTGAAACCATTTAAAGAATCTAGATATTTTTCTAAGTGAAGTCCAAAATCATGGCATAGTCCTTTATGAAAAGAAAATGTTTTTGTTTCAAGATAATATAGACTTTTTGGGGATCAACGTAGTTAATGGACAAATCCAAATGCAGCCCCATGTTCTTACTAAATTGTCTCGGTTTCGAGATGAACTAAAAGACACTAAAACAATTCAAATATTTTTAGGTGTCTTAAATTATGTGCATAGATATATTCCCAGTTTGTCTGAGAAAACAACCCCAATCAAAAAACATCTCAGGGAAGGATGGTTAGCAAAAGCCACTGCAGTAGTTAAAGAGCTTAAATCATAATCTCAACAACTTCCAAAGTTACAACCACCAAGTGATGAACTTCTGATTTTACAAACTGATGCTTCTGATAGTTTTTGGGTAGCCGTTCTTTTTTAGAAATGGGAGAATGAAGAAGAAAAACTTTGCGCATATGCCTCAAGTGAATTCTCTCCTAGTCAAAAGAATTATTTTATTGTTGAAAAGGAAACTTTAGCAATTTTTAATGGGATACAAAAATTTGAACTATATGTGGCACCAGTAAAGTTTCTTATAAGGACTGATTCGATGAACTTCAAGTATTTCCTGTCTACCAAGATCTCAAGATAGCTTGCTAGAGGAAGGTTTCTCTCATGGCATATTTGGTTTCAACAATTTGGTTTTGATGTAATGTTATGAATATCATGTTAACAAATTAAATTTAAAAAATATTTCATTAAATACCTTGTAGCTACATGTTCCCTCGTAAGATTTTCTTAAGAAAATTATTTGTGTCTATTGTGATGATGTGTGTAATTTTTTTCTATTTTACTAAATTAATCAAGTAGAAAATCAAATATCTAAAGAATTTGGAATCTAAGGAAAATTAACAGTAAATATTTCATTTTTTTTTTCATATTTGTTGTCAAAAACTATTCTGATGGAATATCTATGGTAATTTATAGATCACATTCAATATATTTCATGCAAAGGCTCAAGCACAAAGGTTGAGTTCTTAGCTTTATGGACATTTCTTCATTTTGAAAGCAACTGGGGAGTATCCAAATTAGAGGTCATGGATGACTCTAAATTGGTGATTGAATGGACATGTAAAAATGTTGTGTTGGATAATGTATGCCTTTCCCCCCTTCTTTAGGAGATCCAAAATATTCTTCTATTATTTTCAATAATACTTTTTCAAGCATAACTACAAAGGTTGAATCAGAAGGTAGATTATTAAACAGAGGAAGATTTTGAATTATAGCCCATCCTTTTTTGGCTTTTATGCGTATTGGGATAGCTAGGAGTTACATTTCTAATTATGATTAATTGCAACTCCTAATTTTTAGTATTTATTTTACTTGCAATTTTTTCTAAGAAGTTTCTTAAAACAAGTTGTTAAGCATAAACTTTTGTTATCATTATGGAAATTCTTTTGTTTTGTCAATAAAAATGGTGAACATAATTTGATAATTATAGTGGTTATTTGGACTTTTAGAGAAGTGGTTCTTTACATGTTGAATTTTGATGAGTCCTTCTGACAATAACATGTATATTATCCATATTTATATAAATATAAACTTTTATTTTGTAATATGTGTGTGTGTGCACATGCATGTGTGTTCTTTCTTTATATTCAACATTCAAGATGAGAATGATTAATTTCTATATTATCGTTTTCCTAAATTAAATATTGTCATCATTCTAAATCTCCAATATTAAACACTATGTACTAATATATGGAATTCTTATATTTAATGCCGATATGAAATATTAAAATATGTGATTATTAATCATTTTAAACAATTTAAAACTTACATGGAAATAATTCAAGAGCCGAATGGAAACCGAAAGATTATTGTAAGTGATGGAGATCCCATTTTCACTTGAAATTTTTGGACGAAATTATTTTCTTGTATTGGTACTCAATTAGCTCATAGATCATCCTATCATCCTCAACCCGATGGGAAAATTGAGATAGTGAACAAATGTTTGGAATGATATCTTCGTTTCTTTTCCTCTGATAAGAAAAAAAAATGGGTCAAGTGGTTACCTCTAGCAAAATGGTGTCATAACACTCATTTCCATAATCCAACAAAAATGACCTCATTTATGGCACTTTACGGATACCATCCACCATCCATCATATCATCTCTTAGAGAAAATTATATGGTTCAAGCAATGGAAGATCACTTCAATCATCAATAACACATTCTCCAACTCCTAAAGGAGAACTCGACTCTAGTGCATAATCGAATGAAACAACAAGGAAATCAACATTGCAGTGAAAGAAGTTTTGATGTGAGTGATTGGGTATTTTTATGGTTACAACCATACAAACAAATGTCCCTCAAGCAAGATAAGAAGATTAAAAAATTATCACCCAAGTATTATTTCCCTTATAAGGTGTTGCAAAGGATTGTTACTATGGCATACAAATTCGAGCTACATGTATCTTTGCAATTACACCCAGTTTTCAATGTTGCATGCTTAAAGAAGGTTATAGGTGATGAGCTCCGAGGTCAAGCTATATTTCTAGAACTTGACGACGAAGGAAAAAAATCATATTGGTGTTTCAAGAAATTATAAGAATAAGAATATGTAAGCTAAGAAATCGATCAATTTCATAGTATCTCATTAGGTGGAAGAACTTACCTGCGAAATATTCTAGATGAGAGGATGAGTATTTTATACAAAAGCATACAGAACTACTCAAACATTGAGGAAAACACTTTTGTGAAGGCGAGAGCCGTGTTAGGTTTCTATAATACTAGTGTAGCCCTAAACATTCATCCCTTGACCCAAATGTTCAAAAATATTTCATTCCTCACAGCCTACAATCTTCAAGAATCTATAGGCAATCAAAGATTCATGAAACTAAAATTCCCATCATATCTATCGTTAGTTTTGTAGGAGCACCCATGCATACCCTTGGTCACTTTTTTACAAAAGAACTTGAGTTCTTCATAGAAAATACTCCCTCTTTAACAAATCCACTGAAACCATCCAAAAATCTAGGAACCTTTACCTAGATGAACAAGATGTTATGGTTAGTTTTGATGTCGTATCTATGTTCACCAAAATTCTATTTCCCTAAGTTCTTGATTTAATCTCTAAGTTGAATGATCTTGAAACCCTAAATCTCATTCAAATATTTCTCTCTTCCACTTTATTTTACTTTGAATGGAATTACTCTAACTAGACTAGAGGTAGAGCCATGGGGTCTTCCTTATCCCCTATGGTAGCTAATATTTTTTTGGAAGATTTCAAAGCTTGGGCTTTAACCATTGGGCATTTGAAACCAAAATTTCAGTACCATTTTTTAGTGATATCTTCATCATTTGGTCTCATGGTCAATGAACCCTCTTGACATTTATTAACCATCAAAACAACATTTCCCCCAATATCCAATTTTCCATGGAGTGGAAAACGATAAACCCATGCAATTCCTAGATGTTCTCATCTCCCATCTTCTTTATGGATCGTTCACCCTCCAAGTCTATAAGAGAAGGACTCACACTACTGATACCTCCATGCACATTCTCATCATCACCTTGATGAAAAAATTGTTATTTTAAAGACTCTTATGACTCATGCCATTTGAATTTTTTCTCCTCAATTCTTGGAGAAAGAAAAAGATTGTTTGATTAAATCCTTGAGGGTTAATGGTTACTCTTGCTCCCAAATCAACAAACATTTTTGTGAGGCCTAGAATCTAAGAACCAAAATCCCCCTCCTCTCCACCTCGAGCTCTCCTTTCCCTTACATCCAATGCACCACTAATCTTATCTCCAAATTTATGGCCAAAAAGAATATTAAAACCCTCTTTAGAACTATAAAATGCTTGAACAATTATTTTGTTCAACCAAGGATAAATAAGATCCTATGTTGTGACTAGGGGTATACAAAATTCCTTTCTCTAGTGGTAAATCATACATTTCCCAATTGATCATTCATTTACAGCTTTGCCTCAAAAAATTTATTGCTAATACCACCCACAATTGTATTTCCAAATTTGTTATTGCAGAACATTCTTTTAAATCAAAACATTTGATTTGATTCGACAAAACTAAAATCCTAGCCTCAACTCCCCATTATACTTCTCATATCATTCGATAAGCACTTGAAATTCAGAAGCACTAGGATAAATTTAATTGTGAACATGGTAAAGTAGAGAGTCATGGAAACCCCTTATTCATAACCTTGACCACTCAACACTTCCATATTTGGTCTCCCACTTCTAGTCCTCCTTCCCTCTCTTTAATCTTTTATTCTTTGACTGAATATTGATAGTGTCTCTGAATGAGTGTAGATATTTAAATATTGGCTCAATATGGGGGAGATGTTGTAGTGGTTGTAAATGAGTGTCAAATTTAAATGTCAGCTTAATATGGAAGAGATGTTGCAATGTTAGTAAAATGAAGCATTAAACCAAATAATAATAAAAATAAAAATAAAGAAAAATATGGACTCAACTAAAAAAGTAACAAAAAGTAAAACAATAAATTCATAATAACTCTTATTTCCAAACATATAAAAACATAATAAATTTAATTAATGCACATATAATTAGAAAGCAAATTTTTTTCTAAACATCGAAATGACATAGATTTGTGTTATAAATTAGAATCCATTTGAACATATAAATTAAAATAGTAATTCATATTTATAACTATTATATTTTATAATTTCATATTTAAATTTGATTAATAAGAATATAAAAATTCACTATTTACCATATTTTTTTTAATAACTTATATATTTATCTATCAATTTATATAATCAATGTTATCCATATCATGTTAAAAAAATAAATTTGAAAAAATATAAAACATCTAATTATATGTATCATGAGGAATTTAATAAAAGTAAAAATAAGAATATTTCTATACATAGAGATATGAATTCTATATAAATGTAAATAATATTAATAAGAATGGGGATAATTTGATCTATTAAAATCTCTAGTGGAATGAAAATCTTTTCCCAAGTTTTGCATTCAAAATGAAATTTACATCTTAAAAAATTTAATCCTTCTAACATTTAGTAAATTCAAAATTAAGATGGATCTATATTGATTATTATTTAAAAATAAATTTTAACAACATATTTAATATAAACATTAAATTTAGATACTAAATTTCCAAAAATACTAATATTAATTTTGTATTGGTATACATAAAAGTATATATAAAACATAAACTATATTATAACTAAAATAGAACTACACCTAATCAAACTTTTAATAAAAAAAAATAGATACATTAATTTTTTTAACACTGAAATTTAGATACATTAAGTATTTAAAAAACTTGAATTAAACACTTCACATATGATAAAGCTTTGCTCCATAATTTCACATGAAATACCATGTATAACATAAACATCTAATATTACAATGTAATATTTAATGGCAATCTACTTTCAAGGGGCACAAATTCCCTAGCTAGCCCATTTTACTCGGTTTGAGACTAAAACCACACAAATAAGGCTTCCCTCACTGGACATAATATAGTTCCATAAGAGGTGAGGTGACAAAGCCTTTATTAGTAGGAACACAATTGACTATCAGAGGTGACAAAGCCTTTATTAGAAGTAACGAAATTGACTATCTCCTGCATATATCGTTGCTGGGTAGAAGAAAATGGAAAATATATTTGGTTAGAGATGGAGAACACATCTCAAACTCTTGCCTTCTAACAACAAATCAAATGATTTGTTAATATCTGCAAGAGGCAGCTCATGGGTAATGAATTCCTTTACTTGGACTTCCTGCAATCAAAATGCATATTGTAAGAAAACTAATAAAGCATGAACCATTAGTTTTAAATACAATTTGCTTAAAACCATTGTATGTCATCTGATGATTCATTACCTTGTTTGCACATTTTTCTATAAGATTAGGCAATTGGTATTTTCCCTTGAATCCACCAAATATGGATGCCACAATCCTCCGACCCATAAACAACTCTGCTGGAAGAAGGCTTAGCTTTCTTGGACTCGAATCAAATCCCAACAACACTGTCAAGCCCCAGACCTGCAATCCCATCCAATTGACCAAAACATTAACCATGAGGACACACGAACCATAATGCAGCTTTACAGTTTTGTTTATGCATATCCCCAGCAGACCTTACTGGACATTAATCAATTAATAGGTTTCAGCTGATCCAGGATATTAGGATTTTTGTTATCAGTTTCTTAAATGAGTAAGTTTTATCAGATCCGGGATATCTCCTATCTTTGTTAACAGTTTCTTAAATATCTAGTATTTTTTGTTATCAATAGAAAATGGGGAACAGAGGGTGTCTTCACATCATTGGTGGCCAGAAAGCACTGGTATAAGATATCTGTATTTCCAATGCATTCAAAGCCGTAATCCACACCGCCATTTGACATGTCTCTTATCACCTGCAAAAATGATTCTCTTCTCATGAGATTGGGAGCTAACAGGTATTCAAGAGATTGCCATTACATACAAGAATAATATGAAATAGCAAGTTACCTCCTGAATGGGCTTTTCGTAGTCTTTTGGGTTGATGCAGTCTGTCACTCCCAGGATTTTGGCTGCAATGTAAGTGGTGCAAGTGGTGAAACTCTTGATAACATTTTATCTCAGGGATGAGAACAATATATACTCTGTTACATCTAACTGATAGTGCATTCCGTGCCTAAATAATTACTTTCAAAGAAATTTCTATCCACCAAACTATCCTTGTGAGTTAGGCTCAGTAAATTGTAGAATGCGATGAAGATCCTATTGACAAATAGGATGGTATGGGTAACTTGCCTCAAACATTTTCTTGACTGAGCAGGGTTGAGATCTCAGTCAAGCCCAACCATTCTAACAAGTATATATGACCTATCAAACTTATGTAAGAAACTTCAATACAACTCTTTTATCAGGATTTTACTGCCTTTCATGGCCAACCCTTCTGGCTTCTACTAGGACTTTACTGCCTTTTAAGAACAACCTTTCACACAGGACCAGCACCTTACCTTTGCAGAGGTAAGACCTTTCAGGATCAGCACCTTACCTTTGCCTCAAACATTTTCTTGACTGATCAAGGTTGAGATCTCAGTCATGCCCAACCATTCTAACAAGTATATACGACCTATCAAACTTATGAAAGAAGTTTCAAGACAACTCTTTTATCAGGATTTTACTGCCTTCCATGGCCAACCCTTCTGGCTTCTACTAGGACTTTACTGCCTTTTAAGAACAACCTTTCGCACAGGACCAGCACCTTACCTTTGCAGAGGTAAGACCTTTCAGGACCAGCACAACAATCATGTAAATAGCATGGATAACTAAATTACTTAATGCAAGACCCACAGTGCCAAGGCCAAAGATAGCAACTGTTGATCCGGGTTCGATGTCTGCTATGTTCCATACAGCTCCAAGTCCTGCAGGCACACATGGTAGCAGAGTCCATGGTTAAAAGCACTCTGAAGACAGTCACCTGCTGTCATTATACTAATACGATTGAAAGCCTGTGAATTCTAATTTCATCAAACTGAACAGTGGAATACCTGTGGCCAGTCCACAGCCTAGCAAGCATGCTATATCCAAGGGAACTTCCGGATTGATCTTGAGAACACAAGCATAATCCACTACAGTGTATTTGGTAAATGTAGAAGACATGAAATGATAAACTGGCTTTCCACCAATGGAGAAACGAGATTTCCCATCCTTTCTCATCATTGTATTGTAGGGATTTGCTCTAAACTCACCACACAGATTGGTCTTCTTAGATTTCAGTAGACACAATCTTCACATTCGCCATTGTACAGAGGAATCACATGGTCTCCTTTCTGGAGATCTGTCACACCCTCTCCCACACTCTCGACAATCATGAATATTTAGAAGTTCAGTTTTAAAAGTTCAAATTAAACCACTTACAGTAGAAGGAGAAGTATCCATTGATAAAAACTACAAACCAAATACCACCCACAAGGCATTATCATGTCTGTCTCACAACAGCAGTTAGGTTACGTATAATTTCTAAGGTTACGTATAATTACTATGGTTTTGATGATGGATAGAATATCCATCCAAAATATATAGAACAAACTAAATTAAAGAAGAAAACATTTTTTTTTCCGAACTATATTGTGAGCTAATTACTACAACGCATGATCACGCCTATTTCACAATGGTAACTGTTAAATATAATTATTATGTCTATATCTTTGATAATGAATGGAATGTCTATTCAAAATATTAAACAAACTAAATTCTCAAAAACAATCATTTTCCAACTAATTACTGTGACTTTGATGATGAATGAAATATCCACGAACAAACTAAATTAGCAAAAACAATTTTCTTCCCAACAACATTTTAACCTAATTACTAAAGATCCTACCCGGCACCCTCGTGGCCCAATATGCGAGGAAATGCGTCTTCATTTGATATCGTCCAATATGTGATATCAGTATGGCAGAGAGAAGAGTGGGTAATTCTGATTCGGACCTCCATTGCCTGAGGAGGATCCACTTGCACCTCTTCTATGACGAAAGGCTGCTTTGGTCCCCATGCTACAGCAGCTGTCCACTCACACAAAGCAAACCAAAACCACTAAATTGAATCTATCTTTAATCAAACACAGCTGCAATACTATTTACAGAATGAAATGAAATAAACCAAAACCACTAAATTGAATTTATCTTTAATCAAACACAGCTGCAATACTATTTACAGAAAGAAAAGCTGAAAACTCAAACCAAGCCATACCATCCCTTTGCAGGTAATGACTTTTCCATCCATGTTTGTGGACAAGAGCTTGCCTTCGCTATTGCAATGGTGATCCATCAGCTGAATTTTTCTGGTTCAGCAGCAAGCAAGGCAAATCCTGAGATCTATGAGAGCCCATGGATTTGTCCATCATTAATAATAATGCGTCTGGCACATTCTGCTAGTGATCCAGAGTCAAAAATGGTGGGTGGAAACGACGTGGGCCTAAACTATCGGTAATAACTCTGAGCTTGTCCACAATTTTCGTGTTCTCGTGCCACCCTGATCCAGTTGCCAAATGTCATTGTCATGGTGATACGGATGGATATAAGTCACTGAAAACCATAGTCACAAAATTCGCCCTAATCGGGCCAAAAAATATCAAAATTCCCTCCTAGATACGAATACCGTATTATTAGTTGAAATTCGATTAGGTTTTCAATAACACCAGTTTTATATTAACATAGTCCATTAGCACAATCATATTTATAGATTAGTTTTGTATAAGTTAAATTTCACTTCATTTTATTAGATTGTTAGATATTATATTTTTACTTATAAAAATCACCCTTATTTAAATATATTAATTTCATTTTATTAGATTGATAAAATATTATTTTCTATTATGAAAATGATTCAAGTAGATGTTGGTGGCCACTGGCCTATCTCATTTGCAGCCCCACATCTGTTTATTTCAGTTTTTAAGTTTACTTAATTGTAGCACAATTTATTATTTTTAGCAGTTTTTCGGGTCTTAAACTTTGCGCGTTGTTTTGAGGCCTAAACAACATTTTTTTTGGCAATTTACTGCAAGCAATTTTATGATAAAATAGTATTTCCATCGTAGTTCTCAAAAAGAGAACTTTTCAACGGGGTATCATGCGCGTCAAACGGAGATAATATGACCAAGTCACAATCCAGGAAGTTGGTTGTCCAACTAACCCCATAGGGCGCATAAACTCTTGGTGTCACATCTTCTCGAGTTAGGGTTTTGGTTGTTTAGAGTTTACTCTTATTGTTCAATAATAAAAAGGCCCTTGAGCTACATCTTCTCGAGTTAGGGTTTTGGTTGTTTAAGGTTTGCTCTTATTGTTCAATAATAAAAAGGCCCTTGAGCCTCATTGTAACACAATTCGGAGGCATGTAGTCACCACATCTCTTTTCATAGATAAAGTTACCATCACCCATGCTAGTTTATTTCCATTTCTGTTTGTAAGGATATTTCAGTATTTTACATTAATGAAATGAAGTAATTTATTTATTTATTTTTATTTTTTTTTGAATAAAGACTAATTCTATTAACATAAGAAAAGTATAGTACAATCAAGCTTGCATGCAAGTGAAGTAAAAAAGCATAGGAGTTGTAGGAGATAGGCTATCTACCTCGCTCCTTAGAGACTATCAAGGAAAGGGCCATAAATTACACGGGAATACAAAAAGCTATAACTAAGCAGAGAAATCTACCCCGAGAGGGGAGTCACTGCCACACGACATTTTTTGCCTTTTTTCTTACTTACATTGACCCATCTAGAGGAGTTTGGCTAAGTCATAACAAGTTGAAGACTATTACGCTCAGGCGGCGAAATATCCTTATCGGAGTCTGAGGACGAAGATAAATGAGAACGTTTCTAAGAGAACTGAGGGGCAGAGGGGACTACTAGACCGACCGAGGGAGCATCCAGCGGAATCTCATCATTCTACCAATTTCCTTCAATTTCTTCCTCATCCAAGCTAGAGGAATCTGTATCGTCCATAGGAGGGGGTGGCACACAGGGATTCCAGCTCTTGGATTTGGGTTTGCGATTCAGATTCTTCTTCTTATCGAGGAACTGGGTACAAGTACTCTGAAGGTGCCCCGTTTGATGACAATGGCAGCAGTGGAAGACTGTATTCTCATAATCCAAGGTTTGAGTCCAGTGGAAATATCCAATCTTGAGATTATTCTGATTCGGCGGTCCTTTGCTAATATCTATTTCTGCACAAATTTTGTCGTAGGTGTATAGTCCATTTTCCTTTCTTGAAGAATCTACAGCAAGGTAGTGTCCTAAAGTGTCTCCAATGGCTAAGAAGATAGCGATATGCCATAGATGTGGCGGAAGATTTAGGAGCCTGACGCAAATGGGAAGCTTGGTGATGACAACTGTAGAAGGGTTGAAGTCTGGAAACCAAGGGGTGAGAAAAAGCCCAGCTAAACACCAGAACCAAGGGCCTCCCATTAAGGCTTTCTGCTAATCTTCATCTAAGTCAAAAACCACAATGAAGAAACCTTTTGAACATAAGCAGATCTTGCTTTTTTTAGTCCAATTGGTATCGATCCATTGGTATAGATCGGATGTGCGAGGCCAGAGCCCATTAAATCTGCATATGAGCGCGGATTCCGCAAATGTCTGGTAGCTATCGTCAATCTTAGGATGATATAGACTGATGGAAGGAATTTCCTGTGATTTGTCTACCAAAAATGGCTTTGAAGCCCCAGATGGTTGAGCTGCTTTTGAAGAGGACCGTGGTTGGGCAGCGTCTTTGCGGATTGCATCTTTATAAGAGAAAGAAGGGGCAGAGGAGGACTGCCCACTCGAACTACCTCTTAAACGAAAGGATGCCACAATAGAAGCGTCCTTATGAATGTTGTAAGAGGAGAGAGGAAGGGGATTCATAAGTTGCTTACCCTAATATAGCAATTTGAGGTGAGAGGAGGGGATCCCCAGCCGGCGTTCGAGTTTTTGCAGAAGATCCTACATGAGATCTGTTGCGCTTACCCATTGTATCATTGTCTTGTTTGAGAGTTTGATTTGGATCTGAAATGCATGTGTTTCTTCATGCATATCTGGCTGGTTCAAGAAAGGAAACGTCTGAGCTTCTCCAAGTCCATGCTTTAGGACCTAACAGGTTGCTGGCTTTGAAGCTCTGCCAGATCCAGATCCCACCTTCTCGATCTCGTCCATGACCTCAAGGCCCTCTTCAACTTGACCAAATACGACATGCTTGCCATCCAGCCACGAGGTCTGTGTGGTACAGATGAAGAACCGGGAGCCGTTATTGTTAGGGCCAGCGTTGGCCATGGAGAGGATACCAGGCCTCGTGTGCTTCTTTTCAAAGTTCTCATCGGCAAACTTCACGCCGTAGATCGACTCTCCACCGGTGTCGTTGCCGCTAGTGAAGTCACAGCCCTGGCACATGAACCCTGGGATCACGCGGTGGAACGACGAACCCTTGAAGTGCTGAGGCTTGCCTGAGCAGCCGATGCCTTTCTTACCGGTGCACAACGCACAGAAGTTCTCAGCCATCCTCGGCACCACATCCGCATAGAGTTCCATCACGATCCGACCAGCTAGAGCACCGCTGACCTGCATATCGAAGAAAACCTTTGGGTTTTGCATACTGAGTTCGAAACCTCTAAAACGATCAATGAAATGAAGTATTATTTCTATTGCATCTTTGCATTTATGGTTATTTCTATCATTTGTTGTTCTTGTTAATGACACCTATCTAAATATATTAACTAATGTTAATAATTATATAGGTTAATATATATATATCTATATATATATATATATATATATATATATATATATATATACATATTCCAAGGAAAAATCGTAATCTTTCATTAATTTGAAAAATTACATATAGTAGATGCTTGACAACATATGCATCATGGACTCTTTGTCGTATAAGTCACAAAAAGCATAAATAAAACTCATCATATAATGGCTGGAAAAGGAAACATATTCACCACGTAGGGTGATAGCCTAAAATGAGTGTAAAAAGTATTTTCAAAAACTATGATATCTACAATATATACAACATGTAGGGTGATCTCATAAGTTATCTTCTGCAAATAAAAACTATGATATATACAATGTAAATTATGACCAAGCACTTTCAGAAAAATTTAGGGTTCATCTACCCGGTGATATGCCAGATCTATATATGGCCTATGATAGTATTGGTACTGTGCAGTACCCCTCTGCTCTTGAATCATCCATTGACCTCTGGGAAGTAGAGTGGCCTCCTTGGAAAGCCTATCAACGCTATTGTTATGCTCCCTGTAAATATGATGACATATGATGGAATTAAAATGTGATTTGTATATGATTACTTCATCCAAAATATTTCTAAGTGTGTGTGCATGGCAGATAGTGGTATTATTGGACCAATTAATAATGATTTTGGAGTCCCCGTAAATCTGTAGATTACTGCATTCATGGCTTGAAGAAAAATGCAATAAATGGCACAGGGTGATAAGTTCATCATAATTGTCTATTCCTCCTCCATGTCCCATCTTGACCCTGAAATGATGTTGGTCAGAGAGGTAAATTAGAAATCCTCCCCCACACCCATATTCATGTGTGGCACCATTGAAATAAGCCCAGGGAATGGAGTGGTCAATGGGATTGTGGGAAAGTGGTCTTCAGGGTCGCGGCATAGTATATTCAGGGAGCTCATGATAAGCAGAGATGATTTTGGCAGTGATAATCTGCTAACTGACAACCCCATCTTCAAAGATTATTTGGTTTCCTGCCAGCCACATAGACCAACAAATGATCAGAGGAAGGTAGATCAGATTTGATCCAGGATGCGAGCCATGCCAGTATTTCCATGCATGGGTTATGTTAACCCCCTCTCATCTGCCAGCAAAGTGCAACTCTGTTGCGATGGATCTCCAAAGATTTACCGTAGCTTCACATTTAAGAAAAAGATGCTCGGTCGATTCAGAATCTTGCTTACAAACAACACTCCAGTGTGGTCCGTGGATGGCTCTGTGTGTTAAGGGTTCTCCAGTGGGGACTTTATTGCTAAGTACAGACCAAAAGAAGAGCTTGGCTCATGGTGGGGTTTTTAATTTACAGATAGCCTACCACCATTCATGAGTAATCTCAAGTTATCTATTATTTATTAGCCCGAGGTAACCATCCTTTGGTGTGTATACTCCATTTTCAACAAAGCACCACGTGATTTCATCTGGTCCCTCAATTCTGATGTGTGACTCAGTCAAAGAAGCAGTGTAATTATTCCATATTTGGTGCCAATGAGGAGGAATATTTAACTCATTTGCAAATTTCCAGGCCTGAGCATATATGGTGGAGTTAACCTGGTCAGCAATATGTGCAATAACACTGATATCTCTCTAATTTAAATGGAGGATTAACTCTCTCAGAAGTTGATATCGACCGCCTCCCTCTGTCTAGGGGTCCATACCAATGTGTGATTTTGTGACATCATTTATTTTCCATGCCAAATTATTGTGAATGTTGGGGAGAGAAAGGAGCAAAGCTTTCCAAACCAATGAAATACTAGGCCTTGTCCATCGTGGCAGCCTAACCTAGTCCATGATTTGTAGAGGCCATATGTAATTATGGTAAGAAACAGATGTCCAAAGGTTCTATTTGGTGAGGAGTCTCCAACCCATTTTTGCAGCAAGTGCTTGAGAAAAAAGGGGTAAATCTTTGAGTCCCCATCCTCCCCATTTTTTGGGCAAGGCAATCTTGTTCAAACTAACCCAAGCAAACATGCTCTCATCCTATTGACCACTCCAAATATATCTGCTGCAAATCTATTGAAGGTGAGCAAGTATACTTTTGGGTATCCAGGCTAAAGCCATCTAGACAACAGGGGTAGCCTCCAAGACTTATTTAATTAGCACTAATCTTCTAGCTCTGGACAAGAAGCGATGGCTCTAATTTGTTAGTCTTTTCTCCGATTTGATGACCAACCATATCCAATCGGCAATTTTTTTGCTCAGGGGTTTGATCCAGAAACCTAGGTATTTGAATCCATGGTCAAGTGGGTGAATAAAATATGGGAGGTGATATTGTGCGTATCGAGATTCATGGATGGATGTGTGAGCGAGTGTAATGGTGGATTTCCCATGGTTTGCCATCATACCTATAGCCCAGGAGAAACTGGATATAAGATTATCAAAAGAGACAGTCTTGAATGCTACCATCTAGGAAAATAAGGACATCATCGACAAATAGGAGATGTGTGAGGTAGCAATGATCATTTATTTTCAGACCGAATAGTCTGCCATTTTCCTTTTCATGTGCAACTAACCTACTGATTCCTTCCATGAGAAAGAGGAAAAGGAGGGCGGATAGAGGGCAACCTTGTCTGAGTTCCCTTTCAACATGAAAAAAATGGGAAGCAGAGCCATTAATGAGGACACTGAAGGAAGCAATAGTAATGCAAGGCGTGATTCAGGTGGTGAATAGATGCAGGAAATCCAGGTGGACGAGAGGCATTTTGATGTAAGGCTAGCTAACACAGCCAAAAGCTTTTGCCAGATCAATCTTTAAAATGATGCCTTTTAGCTTATTGGATCTAATAGAGTGTATATCCTCTTGAGCGGTATCAATTGCTTGATGGATCTATCGGTTCTCGAGAAAAGGGAACTACTCAGGTGAAATATAATGAGATAGAATGGGTTTGATTCTATTGGCAATGATCTTAAAGATGATTTTGTAGAGACAATTGTAGAGAGAGATGGGATGGAAGTCGCTGAAGGATGATGGTGAATCAGCCTTGGGGATTAGGGCAATGAAGGTGGAATTAATGGCAGCATACAATTTTTCAATGGTCCTGCTCTCCTCCACAACATTGAGCAGGTCTTTTCCCAACACATTGTAAAATGCCAGACAAAACTCAATACTCCACCCATCCGGTCGTGGGCTTTTATCTTTTTTAAACCACTTCAGGGTCCCCTCAAGTTTAGCAGGTGTCACATGTGAATTAAGCTCCTCTGCCGCCTCATCATCTACAAACCTAGGGAAGTATCTAACCACTTGTATAATATCCGCTAGATTGGTCTCCTGGGGAGATTTGTAAATATTCTGGAAGTGTGAGGTACCCAGCAGAGATAGCTTTTTGAAGGTGTCTGCCACACCTCCATCTGGTAGAGGCAATTTCCATATAGAGTTAGCTGCCTTTCTTCCCTTTGTGAAGTTTTGTAAGAACTTTATGTTATCATCTCCAACTCGTAGCTAGATTGCCCTGCTCTTAAGCCTCCAGGTTTCCTCTCTTTCCTTCAATATCTTGTCCTTCTACCTCTCAAGCTCAATAACAAGAGATTTCTCATCTGCAGATGAAAATCCCTTATTCCTGTCATCCATAAGAGCTCTCAGTTCACATTCAATCAAAGATAGGGTCTGATCATCCCTCTGTTTTTTCTCTCTGGCCCGGGAGATGGTTAGATGCTTTAGTTGAGATAGATTGTGGCAGAAACCCTCAGCTAGGGATCTGTGTCTTGAGATGGGATTTGGCTTCCAATATTCAGTGACCATCATGGTGTATCCCGGTTCCTGAAGCGAGGCATGATTGAATTTGAAGGGGGTTTTAGGTTTTGATTCGAGACCAAGGATCTCCAAGTATATTGGGGAGTGGTCAAATATGCCCCTAGAACCCACCCATTGTCTATATCTATTCTTATGTTGCAACACGGGCACCTTAATCAGGAATCGATCGAGTCTCCTAGCCAAAGCTGCATCCCCTACCCTTCTATTTCTCTATGTGGGTAGGGGCTTTATCATGGGGACATTCGAGAGGTTGTGCTGCTCCAAGGAATTCCTAAAGTACCCAGATAAAGGATCTACTTGTGCTTGGGATCCCCAAGATTCCCCAAATCCTATGGAGAAATTGAGATCACCCCCGCTGACCAGGTGATCGAAAGTAGTATTCTCTAAATTGAGAAAATGCTGCCAGAATTCCTCTCGCTAATGACAACGTCAATATACATTAATAACCTGAATATTCATACCAAGATCGGTAGAGAAATGTCCATACCTAAGAACCGTAATACTTCCTAGGATGTTGTAACCTTAATAGTGCGCGGGTTGTATCCAATGGCTAGTCCCCCCGATCAACCCATAACATTAAGGGAGTAAAAAAACCAACTAGGCTTTAAGGATGTTAAGGTTCGGTTGATGACATCGGCATCCCCCAGCGTTTCTTGCAGCATGATGATATCCATAGGCTCAGCTTCAAATAACCTATGCAGGGCTAGTTTTTTGGAGGCACTAGCCATACCTCTACAGTTGAATGATAGCCATTTCATGGTGGAACCCTCCCAGGGGTGTTCAATGCTCTAAGAACCCCTTCAAGAGTGAATTGTTTGCCAGTGACATCTTCTGCCCCGGCCTTCAGTATGGCTTTGGAGAGATTGGACTTTTGGCCATGAGATGATTGAATAGCCGGACCAGTAAAGGTGAGACCTAACCCAATATAGGAGGGAGTATGATTTGCAGGGAGGGATCAAGAGCGAAGGTTGTATGAGTGAGGTGGTTCCAATCAATCCAGGGAGGATGGAAGGGGGAGAAGGGACAGATGAAATGGTGGTGGAAATGATGGGAGGGGGAAAGTTAAGTGCACAGGGTATGGAGGGAGAAATGAATCTAACAGATGCTGAATCAACTGATGTACTGCAAGAAAGAGTAACAGATGAGATAGGGTGAGAGGGAAGAGGAGTACCTTGTTTCCTTATAGCCTCAGTAGTAGTAGCTCGGGATCGTGTCATTAGAGGTGATGGAGTCTTGAGTGCTCCTTCCACTCCTATGGAGGTACCGACCCGATCAAATTCTCAGGGCGCCAAATCAAGGGTGGTGGCCGGCGTGTCGACTGCTTTACCCTTTAAGATATAAGGGGCACTCAGAGGATCAGTTGATTTCATGTTTAATGGGAATTCCTTGAAAATGTGCCCTACCTTGTGACATCTCCTGCAATGAAATGGCACACCTTCGTAGTCCAAGATCTAAATTCGGGTGTAATTCCTCCATTTTAACGTAATTTTTTCGTCCAAGCCCTCTCACATATCCAAATGCACCAAGATGTGAGCCAAGGTTCGATTCTTGGTCTGAACGTAAGACTTAACGATGTCAAGGAAGGTGCCCAACATGTTCCCAATCATGACAAAAACTTCTTTAGACCAACACTGAACTGGGAGACCAAGTAATCAAACCCAAATAGGTCTAGCCCCTATCTGCTCCCTTTTCAGGTCAAACAATGGGCTCCATCGCTTAACGAGAACTAGCGCCATCCCTATATGCTAGTATCTTGCTAAAACCAGGTCTATGAATTCATCCTTAGTAAAATGCAAAGCGAACCATCCCCTAGGAAGGATCTTGACCTCCGGAAATTCTTTGAGGGTATTGCCCCAAATTTCCTTGGCCTAGAGAGTCAGTCTCTCCATTGTGTAAGCCCTTCCCCAGACATGCCCAACCAGAACAGCACTGGCCTTGTTCGCGACTTTGCCCATCGATATATCATCTCCAAAGTAGTTTGTGAAGTCCTTTGTCTAGGCTTTCACACACTTGACCTTGTGTTTCCCTTTCCGCAGAGTTGATGGGTGATCCTGTAATGGGTCAGTGGAGATACAACCCTCCTCTTGAATCTGGGCTACTGATTTAACCCTAATCATAGGGGTTTCAAAACAACTAGGTGGAATGTTAGGGTTTGACAGGCAGTCATTTTGAGGGCCTCCAGGTGCCTGTTTTGAAATTGGAAGATGGCTACACTAGTGTGATTGGTCACTTGGAGGGCATGGCTTGAATGAAGGAGATGGCGGAGTGACAACAGCGAGTAGGTTAAACATCTTAGGTGAGAGCGGGGGGAAATCCATGGTAGGAGATTCTATGGATAGCGAGCCGAACTGAAGGGACGATGTGGGATGGCCAGGGAGGGTGACCACCGGAGCGGAGAAAGAGGGAATGGAAGTAGATGGCAGATGAAAACCAAGATTTGACGAGTTAGGGTTAGGTCTTCTAAAAATGGCATGACCGGGAAACGGGTCCAGAGAATAATCCACCTCTTCGTAATCCATGCTATCTTCCATGATGAGGCTGGGAACCAACACCGTGACCACCGGGAACAGTTGACAACGACGGAAGGAGATGGATGTTGACAGATTGTCGGGAGACTGTGGGATACGGTGAGACTGTAGAGTACTAGCATTAACCTAAACCCTTGCTAAGCAGGCTATGTAGACGAGCCTCCATCTCTCTTTTTCAAACCCCTCTCAATAATTATATATATGTATATATTCATATCATAATTAAATATTAATAATATATTAAATATAAAATATTAATATGTCAATTATGTATTAAGTAATATTTTACAATTAATTGTCAATAAATTAGTGTTTTAATTAATATATTAATCAATAATAATTAAAATATAAAAGTACATTAATTAATTATTTTTTATAAATAATAATAATGATAATAAAGTTATAATTTATCTAATTGTTTTAGTTTTAAGTCAACAAAATGTATTTTGAAATAAGTATTTTAATACTTACTATAGATAACTATCTATTTATCCACCAATTAATTTATATGATTAAACTAATTACTTTTATTAGAAATTTCATTTACCATAAATTATTATTTTCGTGTTCCTACTACCGCAATCCATTGTCATTGTCCTATGGATGGGTGTCATATGGATAGGTACAAGTCACTGAAATCCATAGTTACCAAATTGGCCCTCATCAAACTAAAAAATACCAAAATTCCTGAGTCTGATACAAATATCGTATTATTCGTTGAATTTAAATTTGGTTTTCAGGAGAGTGGGAGCTGTGCTGCGAAATGAATGTCTGCCCTTGAGAAATGAATGTTCAAGCCAATCTCGATCTACTGCACACTGTAGTAAGCCCACGGAATCTAGATAGATCATCCAGACCTAATCGAAATGAAATGAACTAATCAAAACCAAAGGCTGGAAGGAAAATCTCCAAATGAATGGTTTATGAATAATCCATTGTTATTGTCATGGCCATAAGTCACTGACAACCATAGTTACCAAATTGGCCTGAATGGGGCCAAAAAGTGCAGAAATTCCCCAGTTTTATATGAATACCGCACTGTATTAACACAACCACATTTATAGGTCAACTGGCATTATTATCACTTGTAAAAATGACACTTATTTGAATGTATCAACCATATTAATATCAGGCCCATTTTATCAATTGATATTAATAATTATATATATATATATATATATCTTAATATTATATTAATATCATAATTAAATATTAATAATATATTAATTATGTATTAAGCATTTTATTAATAAACTATTGTTTTAATTAATATATTAATTAATATTTCTATGGATTAAAGTATAGTAATTAATTATTTTTATAAATAATAATAATGATAATAAAGTCACAGATAGAGAACAGATCCAATAGATCGAGGCCTAGACAAGGTTGATCCACTAGGTACAGAGGAAGATATAATGCAAATCTTTATCAGATCGATAGGCAGACATCATTGCATACAGATCAGCAAGAGGATGAGCATTCAAGAGCTAAAAAAGGAGATCCAGAAACATCTAGGAACCCCAACAAAATACCAAAATCTGATATATGCAGGATACAGTTTGCAGGACAACCACACACCTGAGGACTACGGCATCGTCAAACGTTCAACCATCATACTTAATCTGAGACTGTGAGCAGCATGGAAGGGAGCCAACTCTAAAGCTTCGGGCTCATTTTTCGATGCAGTCAAAGGGAAGGAACAAATGAAAAACAAACCAGCGCCAACATTAGAGCTACCAGGCCCCTATGTCATGCAACAGGAGCTAGAATCTCTAATGCTTATAGTATCTCTGTCAGAGGTAACTGATCTATACACGGATTTAGCCCAAAATGTTGTTATATGTATATTTAATGGTTTCTGGCCAATATCTAGTGCACTACATCAATGGATCTTCTCCACATGGTCACCTAACTATGAAATTTATCTATGCCCAAAAGGCTTTTTCATAGTTAGATTCAACTCAGAACAAGAACGAGATAACATCATCAATCAGGTGCCTTAGTTTTGGGGCAATCCTGGCCTCTTCATCACCCCCTAGCTCCCAGATTTTGATGCCAATACCATGGTAGATTCAACAATGCCAGCATGGGTAAGGCTGCATAGCCTCCCACTACATTTTTGGCATCACAAAGTTTTAATAGCCATTGAGAACTCCTTGGGGAAGTTCCTAAAATCGGATGAACATAGAGCTGTCCAGGGAATTTTCACTTTTTCTAGAATATGCGTAGAAGTGGACCTGAGTCAAGGAATACCAGATTACATCACATTGAATTTTAATAATTCATTGTGGACACAACCGCTTGATTATGAGAACATAGCATTCAGATGTCGCGGATGCTTGCAAACAAGGCACCTTCAATACGTCTGCCCATTGGATAGGAAGGAGTCTTAAGGAAATAAGAAACAACAAAAAAAAACCCAAAGGTTGGCAGCATATGAATTGTTGGAAGAAGAGGAATTAAACACAGAACCTACAGGCACGCAAATGGGACAGGAAAACATACAGGAAGAGAATACCCGGGAGACTAACTTGGGGCAATATAATATGAAACAACAACAAGAATATCAATTGGAAGTAAGTGGCATCAAATGAACACATGGATCCAAAGGATCAGAATCTAACAAAGAACAACCAATGAATACAATGGAAAACTAGCCTGCCATTATTGCTCCCACTCCCAACACTAGAGGTTGGCGAAGAGTGGAGAAGAATAATGGCAGGAAAGCATAGGCCAGCTGGATTTTTATTCCTTTTCTTTTTTTTTGTATTCTTTTGTTTCCTGGTATTAGGAATAGCTCATCTGCATATGCTTTAAGCATCTACAAAATGTAATTTTTTTCATATGAATAAAACTACGACTTTTTTATGGGAAAAAATAATGATAATAAAGTTATAATTCACATGGTTTCTTAGGGGATGTACATTGAAATAAGTGTTTTGATGTTCATTATGGATTTATTTCTATCCACATTTACCTGGTCATTTAAGCCCCTAGAAATATTTTGAAGGCCAGTATGGTAGAGATGTTGTAATGTAATGTTTAAAATTTTGACTAGGCCAAATTAGAGAAAAATAAAAAATAAATTAAATAATAAGATCAATGTTATGTAAACATCTTAACAAAAATAACCCTCAAACTAGAATTAAAGAAATTAAAATAGCCTTATTAAAATAAAATAATAATAATAATAATCATGGCTTATGGGGTTGACAACCCATGGTATCCATGTGAAATATAGCTATTTAAAAGAGAAATTAAACCAGTCTAGATCTATCTTCAGTGTAGATCTACCAAACACCAACACTTGGTATATCTGGAATTAAGATAAATCTAGACTAATTTATATAGCTAAGCTAATTAATTATATTAAAAGTTTCATTGACCATAAATCAATTATAGTCAGTTTATATTGGTTTTTCATGGTTTTCCGTAGGGATCACAATGGCGAGATCAGATTCGCCATCTGAGTTGCATATTTCTAGTCCATCCATGGAGTAGAATCTTTAAGGAATCCTGAGGGAATCTAAAAGATTCCCTGAGCCTAGATTTCCCAACTTCTCAGAATTAGGATTTTGGATAGTCGATTCAGCACTACTCGACACTACAAATCTGATGGTACACTCAAGTTTTTCATTCTCTCATTTCTTCTTCTAGTCACTTTTCTAAGTGCCAGTGTAGATGTCCACATTCATATGCGAGCATTCATCTTCATACAATTGATGCCTTGAGATTGATGGTCTGAACAACTTCAATAGTGTGACATCCACTTCTTCAGATGGCCCTTGGTTGTGAGGTATATGATGTGTTCATGTACTTCCTCTTTATGTATTATGTTGTATAAATCCTTGATTGATGTTGACGCAGGATCTTGTTTGATACATTTTGTCATGATTCCTTACTTGATTTGATGCGGAATCTTCTATGTGATGTACTCATTATCATAGCTCATCATGTTATGTTTTGAGATCCCTTGTTGTATGCTGTTGGGATACTCTTGTTGTCATCATGCATGTTTTCTTTTGACATCCCTTTTGTGCCATGATTGGCGGGATGCTCATCATGCATGTTTTTGTGTCATACTGATAGGAGTTTGATTGAGAATTCTTGTAGTGGAACATCTCTTAGAGGCACTCATGCGAGAGGGCATTTTTCTTTGTATGATCGCGACATCATCTTTTGTGTACATCACCACTATTGACAACACTTAATGCAGTGGCCACAACATCTTGGCACTGGGGCCTGGAAATGTAGTCCCTCCTAGACGAACTTCGTTATCAATGCTTATGTTTTTATGTGTTGATGATTGTCTTATTCCTCTTCTTTATAGCATGCAGATGTATTCATTAATGTTCTTTTAAAATCTAATTTAACACATTAAGAAAGTAAAAGGTCTTGGAAGGGACCTTCGTCACAGCCGGACCTGGATCAGACACCCACAACTTTCTCTTTTAGTTTTTAAGTTTCCTCAATTATAGCACAGTTTACTATTTTTAGCATTTTTTCTGGTCCTAAACTTCCAGAGTTGTTTTGAGGCCCTAAACGGCGTGCTTTTGGCAATTTACTGCGAGCAATTTTATGAAAAAATTGTCTTTTCTGTCGTAGTACTTAAAGAGAGATATTTTTAATGGGATATCATGCACGTCAAACGGAGATAATATGACCAAGTCATCATCCCGAGAAGTTGGTTGTCCAAGTAACCCCAACGGGGCCCATAAACTCTTGGTGTTACATCTCCTCGAGTTAGAGTTTTGGTTGTTTAGGGTTTTCTCTTATTGTTCAATAATAAAAATGCCCTTCAGCCTCATTGTAATGTAGTTTAGAGGCATGTAGCCACCACATCTCTTCTCATAGATAAGCTACCATCGCCCGAGCTAGTTTATTTCTATTTCTGTTTGTAAGCATATTTCAATATTTTACATTAATGAAATGAAGTATTATTTCTGCCGCATCTCTGTATTTATGATTATCTTTGATTTGGATTTAAACAGGAACTCAATAAATTATAGAGATAAGCATAAACACAGATACATATTGGAAATAATACTTCATTTCATTAATGTAAAATACTGAAATATGCTTACAAACAACAATGGAAATAAACCAGCTAGGGCAATGGTAGCTTATCTCTAAGAAGAGATGTGGTGGATACATGCCTATGAACTATGTTACAATGAGGCGCGAAGGCCTATTTATTGTTGAGAAACATGGGAAAACCCTAAAGATCCAAAAACCTAACCCTAGAAGATGAAACACCAAACTGTGGGCCTCGTTTGGGTAAATTGGTACATCAATTTCCTGGGGTTGTAACTTTGGCATACAATCTTTGTTTGACACATACAATATCTCGTTAGTAAGATCTATCTAAGAACTACAACTTTGCGAAGAGAAACATTGGTCCATCGATCCATGTTGCTCCCAATTTTCCCCAAAAATGTTGTTTAGGGCCTCAAAATGGCTCTGGAAGTTCACAACCCGAAAAACTGCTAAAAATAGTAAATTGTTTTACAATTAAGGAAACTAAAAGGTTGGAAGAAACAATGGCGGGGGTACAGGTGGACATGGTGGGCAGCCACCAATATCCACCTAGATCATTCCTCCCTCCTTAGGAAGCAATGGTCCCCATTGCGTTGAGTTCCTACATGAGATGAGGAAACTTCTACTGAACTTGGTCCCTGGTGAGCCACTTGACTTGGTGAAGGAGTTGGCCTGCTTTTACAACTCGATATAGTTGGATATTCTACTGGCGAGTGTGCTTGATCTATGTGTCTATGATTTGATTAGTTGTATCTTGTTCCATGCAATCTGGATTTAACTCTGTGGGTGTGAACTGTTCTGCAATGTCGGATGTGTCTAGAAATGGTGGAAAGTATGGCTGAAGGCGGTCCACATTGAACACTGGGTGCAGGCTAAGGAATGGGGGAATGATGAGCTCAAATCCATTGTCTATTAAAACCTTGGTAATAGTGTAAGGACCATATCGGAGTGGTTTGAGTTTCGGATAGGCTCTGGTAAGGCGTTCCTTTTGCAAACACAACCAAACTTTGTCGCCTACCTGAAGCTTGTGTGGCACCCGATGTTGATCATGTCGCTGCTTGTACTTGGCATTTAATTTCTCCACAATGTCATGGACCTGCTGGTGAATATGTTGGATGTGCTCAATGAAGCTCTTTGCCTTATTTGTTTCGAACTGGACATGAGATGAATCTACATGAGTAGCTACAAATGTCATGGCCACATCAATGGGACATAGTGGCTGGAATCCCAAGCCCACCTGAGAAGGGTTGTGGCCAGTCCAGCTGTGGAGAGTTTGGTTGTAGTTGTGTTGAACATAGGGGAGGCTCTCATCCCATATGCATGGATGCTTTGAGTTGTATATGCACAGAATGTGTACAGTCATCCAGTTGAAAACCTCTGTTTCGCCATCAGTTTGTCGATGTACGACTGTGGACTTACTGAGTATGGTGTCCAGCATCAACTAGAGACTAGACCAAAATGTACTGGGGAACCTACTGTCTTAATCTGGGATGATAGATTGTGGGATCCCAAAGTGTACCCACACTCTTTCAAAGAAGAGTTTAGCAGTGGCCTCTGCTATGATATTATTCTTGTATGCCAGCATAATGACCATCTTCGAGAACCTGTCGATGACCACAAAAACACAGTTGTTTCCATGCTTAGTGGAAGGAAGTCCTGACATGTAATCCATGGAGATAGATTCCCAAGGTCGACTAGGGGTAGGCAGCAGGGTATAGAGGCCTTGCTTCTTGATGGTCGGTTTGGCAATGGCGCAGGCAATGGATGATCTAATGTACTTTCTGACATCTTGTCGAAGATTCGGCAAATAGAAATACTTCTGCAATATTGCCACCATTTTCTCGACCCCGAAATTCCTAGCAACCCGACTATAGTGTGCTTCCAAAATCATCTTGGCACGCTCGCTTGAAGGAAGACAAAGGTGACCCAGGTGGCATAACAAAGCATTCTGGAGGTGAGAATCTGGGACACACTGACCCTCCAAGAGTCTTTGGTATGTGTGGCCAAATTTTGGGTCGCTTTTGTAGAGAAGTGGCCAATTAGAAGTCTCGTGCCCATAAGAGTTGAGCATGGTGGTTAATGCCATGATTGGTGGTTGACTGAGGCAATCTGCAACATTATTGGTGCTGCCCTTCTCATACTTGATATTCAAATGGAACTGTTGCAGGTATGTGGACCACTTCTGATAGTGATCATTCTCCAATTTTCCTTGGGTCTGCATGAACTGGAGGGGTCGGTGGTCTGTGTGGATGACCATTTCCTTCCCCAAAATGTAATGTTTCCATTGTCGGCAGGCCTGCACAATGGAATACATCTCTTTGTCATAAATGGGGTACTTTCGGGCTATCTCTGAAACTGTCTCACTGTGATATGCCACTAGATGCCTGTGTTGAGTAATGACTGCCCCAATATCATAGTTAAAGGCATCTATCTTGACCTCAAATGGTTGTTGCAAGTATGGTAATGCAAGCACTGGTGCCGAGCAGAGGCGATCTTTCAACCCTTTGAATGCCTTCTATTGAGATTCATACCAAAAGAATTTTGCTTTCGCTCCTCCCTTGGTGACTTGACTCAAGGGCCAAGTGATATGAGAAAATCCCAACACGAACTTGCGGTAGAAGTTGGCAAGACCTAGAAAGCTACATATCTCTGTTAGAGTGGTTGGAGAGGGCCAATCCCGAATGACTTGGATCTTGGCTGGATCCACATGCACCCCCTATTCATCAATGATGTATCCCAGATACTGAACCTGGGTCATTCCATAAGTGCATTTCTCCAAACTGGCACATAACTTGTATTGTCGCAGTGTTTGGAGAACCTATCGGATGTGGTGGAGGTGCTCTTACCAACTCTAGCTGAAGATCAGGATGTCATCCAAGTATACCACTACAAATGAGTTGGTGAATGGCTACAAGATGTCATCCATTAGCCTCATGAAGGTTGCAAGAGCATTCGTCAATCTGAAAGGCATAACCAACCATTCGAAAAGGCCCTCCTTGGCTTTGAAGGTAGTCTTCCACACGCTAATAGATTGGTCCATTGGGCAGCGGTGCACCTGGGGTCAGATCGATGGAGTGCTCTTTTATGGAGAATAATGAAATCAAGATGTAGATTCAGGAGTTCTTGCAGAAAGGTCACATCCGTCCGAGTTCATCACCCCGTGGAAGCCCGATCGTGTTGGTATAGAAGAAGGATGGGACTTGGAGACTCTGTATTGACTATCGGGTGCTGAACAAGATCACTGATCCGGATTTAAATAGGAATGCAATAAATTACAGAGATAACCATAAACAAAGATATGGAGTGGAAATAATACTTCATTTCATTAATGTAAAATACTGAAATATGCTTACAAACAACAATGGAAATAAACCAGCTAGGGAGATGATAGCTTATCTCTAAGAAGATATGTAGTGGCTACATGGCTATGAACTGTGTTACAATGAGGCTCGAAGGCCTATTTATTGTTGAGAAACATGGGAAAACCCTAAACATCCAAAAACCTAACCCTAGAAGATGAAACACCAAACTGTGGGCCCTGTTTGGGTAAATTGGTACATCAACTTCCCGGGGTCATAACTTTGGCATACGATATATGTTTGACATGTAAAATATCTTGTTAGAAAGATGTATCTAAGAACTACAACTTTGGGAAGAGCAATGTCAGTCCATTGTCCCATGTTGCTCCCAGTTTTCCAAAAAAACATCATTTAGGGCCTCAAAACAGCGCCGAAAGTTCTGGAGCCGAAAAACTACTAAAAATACTAAATTGTGCTACAATTAAGGAAACTGAAAAGTTGAAAGAAATAATGGTGGGGGTCCAAGTGGACATGGTGGGTGGCCACCAATATCCACCTAGATCATTCCTCCCTCCTTAGGAAGCAATTGTTCCCATTGCGTTGAGTTCCTCCATGAGATGAAGAAACTTCTGCTGAACTTGGTCCCTGGTGAGCCATTTGACCTAGTGAAGGGGTTCGCCTACTTTGACAACTTGATATAGTTGAATATTCTGCTGGCGAGTGTTCTTGATCTGTGTGTCCATGATCCGATCAGTTGCAACTTTTTCCATGCAATCTGGGTTTAACTTTGTCGGTGTGAGCTGTTTTGCAATGTTGGATGTGTCTAGTAATGGTGGAAAGTATGGCCGAAGGCGGTCCACATTGAACACTTGGTGTAGGCTAAGGAATGGGGGAATGCTGAGCTCAAATGAATTATCTCCCACAGCCTTGGTAATGTTGTAAGTACCATATTGGAGTGGTCTAAGTTTTCGATAGGCTCCAGTAAGGAATTCCTTATGCAAATGCAACCAAACTTTGTCACCCACCTGAAACTTGTGTGGCACCCGATGTTGATCATGTCGCTGCTTATACTTGGCATTTTATTTCTCCAGAATGTCATGGACCTACTGGTGAATATGTTAGATGTGCTCAATGAAGCTATTTGCCTTATTTGTTTCAGACTAAACATGAGCTGAATTTGCGTGAGTCGTTGCAAATGGGATGGCCACATCAATGGGACATAGTGGCTGGAATCCCAAGCCCACCTCAAAAGGGCTATGGCCAGTCGAGCTATGGAGAGCTCAGTTGTAGCTATGTTGAACATAGGGGAGGCTCTCATCCCATGTGCGTGGATGCTTTGAGTTGCACATGCGCAAAATGTGTACAATCATACTTTTGACAACATATGTTTGGCCATCAGTTTGTGGATGTAAGGCTATGGACTTAGTCAGTTTGGTATCTAGCATCGACCAGAGACTAGACCAAAATGTACTAAGGAACCTACTATCCCAATCTAAGATGACAGACTGTGGGATCCCAAAGTATACCCACACTCTTTCAAAGAAGTGTTTAGCAGTGGCTTCTGCTATGATATTCTTCTTGCAGGCCACCATAATGGCCATCTTAGGGAACTTGTCGATGACCACAAAAACATAGTTGTTTCGATGCTTAGTAGAAGGAAGGCTTGACATGTAATCCATGGAGATAGATTCCCAAGGTCGACTAGGGGTAGGCAGTAGGGTATAAAGGCCTTGCTTCTTAACGGTCGGTTTGGCAATGGCACAGGTAGTGCATGATCTAATGTACTTTCCGACATCCTGTTGAAGATTTAGCCAATATAAATACTTCTGCAGTATTGCCATTATTTTCTCGACCCCGAAATGCCTAGTAGCCCGACTGTAGTGTGCTTCCCAAATCATCTTGGCACGCTCGCTTGAAGGAACACAAAGGTGACCCAGGTGAAATAAAAAGGCATTCTGGAGGTGAAAATATGGGACATGTTGACCCTCCAAGAGTGTCTGGTATGTGTGGCAAAATTCTGGGTCGCTTGTGTAGCGAAGTGGCCAATCAAAAGTCTCGTGCCCATAAGAGTTGAGCATGGTGGTTAATGCCATGATTGGTGGTCGATTGAGGCAATCTGTAATGTTATTGGTGCTACCATTTTTATACTTGATATTCAAATGAAATTGTTGCAGATATGTGGACCACTTCTGATGGTGATCATTCTGCAATTTCCCTTGGGTCTGCATGAACTGGAGGGGTTGGTGGTCTATGTGGATGACCATTTCCTTCCCCAAAATGTAGTGTTTCCATTGTCAGCAAGCCTGCACAATGGAATACTTCTCTTTGTCATAAGTGGGATACTTCCGAACTATGTGTCAAAGTGTCTCACTTTGATATGCCACTAGATTCCCTTACTGAGTAAGGACTGCCCCAATAGCATAGTCAGAGGCATCTATCTCGACCTTAAATGGTTGTTGCAAGTCTGGAAATGTGAGCATTGGTGCTGAGAAGAGATGATCTTTCAACCTTATGAATGTCTTCTATTGAGATTCATACCAAAAGAATTTTTCTTTCACTCCTCCCTTGGTGACATGATTCAAGGGCCAAGTGATATGAGAAAATTCCAGCACGAACCTGCAGTAGAAGTTGGAAAAACCTAGAAAGCTGCAAGGCTCTGTTAGAGTGCTTGGGGAGGGCCAATCCCGAATGAATTGGATCTTGGTTGGATCCACATGCACCCCCTGCTCATCAATGATGTATCCCAGATATTGAACCTGGGTCATGCGAAAAGTGCATTTCTCCAAATTGGCACATAACTTGTGTTGCCGCACTGTTTCGAGAACTTGTTAGATGTGGTGGAGGTGCTCTTCCCAAATCTGGCTAAATATCAGGATGTCATCCAAGTATACCACTACAAATGAGTTGGTGAATGGCTGCAAGATGTCATCCATTATCCTCATGAAGGTTGCAAGAGCATTCATCAATCTGAAAGGCATAACCAACCATTTGAAAAGGCCCTCCTTGGCTTTGAAGGAAATCTGCCACACGCCGATAGATTGGTCCATTGGGCAGCAGTGCTCTTGGGGTCAGATCGATGGAGTGCTCTGTTCTGGAGAATGATGAAATCAAGAGGCAGATTTAGGAGTTGTTGCAGAAAGGTCACATCCATCTGAGTTCATCGCCTTGTGGGAGCCTGATCGTGTTGGTACAGAAGAGAGATAGGACTTGGAGACTCTGTATTGAGTATCGGGCACTGAACAAGATCACTGATCCGGATTTAAACAGGAACGCAATAAATTACAGAGATAACCATAAACATAGATATGCAGCGGAAATAATACTTCATTTCATTAATGTAAAATACTAAAATATGCTTACAAACAACAATTGAAACAAAGCAGCTAGGGCGACGATAGCTTATCTATGAGAAGAGATGTCGTGGCTACATGCCTCTGAACTGTGTTACAATGAGACTCGAAGGCCTATTTATTGTTGAGAAACATGGGAAAACCCTAAACATCCAAAAACCTAACCCTAGAATATGAAATGCCAAACTGTGGACCCTGTTTGGGTAAATTGGTACATCAACTTCCCAGGGTTGTAACTTTGGCATATGATCTTTGTTTGACATGTACAATATCTCGTTAGAAAGATCTATACAACTTTGGGAAGAACAACATTAGACTATGGACCCATGTTGCTCCTAGTTTTCCAAAAATATGTCGTTTAGGGCCTCAAAATGGCTCCAGAAGTTCAGGACCCAAAAAAATGCTAAAAATAGTAAATTGTGCTATAATTAAGGAAACTGAAAAGCTGAAAGAAGAAATGGTGGGTGTCCAAATGGACATGGTGGGTGGCCACCAATATCCACCTGGATCAATCTTTGTCATTTGTTGTTCCTATTTAAATTCAAATCAGAAAATGACAACTATCTAAATATATTAACCAATGTTAATATATATATATATATATATATATATATTGATATCATAATTAAATATTAATAATATATTAAATATAAAATATTGATATATTAATTATGTATTAAGTAATATTTTACAACTAATTATTAATAGATTAGTGTTTTAATTAAGATATTAATCAATAGACATGTAAATTGTTTCCAACTCTTGCAATTATAATTTCTGACCATAATGGCCATGAATAGAGGATGAATCGAAGAACAAGTAGGAGGATCGATGCTGGAGGGTTGTGAGATTGATTAGGGTTAGAAGCCGTGTGACTGCAAGCAAGGCGGCATCGAAGACCAGGGCAGGGGGTGCACCTCCTCATAGGTTTTAACCCTGTACAAAAATTACCTGCATACGAATTCTTAAACAAAGAAAATAAACAATGCGAGAGCATAACCCATAAAACACATATGCACAAAGATTTTTCCCTGGATCCCAAAACCAGGACTACCAGCTTGATTTTTCATTATGTTCCTTTCAATGTTACAATACATATTTATACATGCCGAAGCATCCAATACCATGGACCGAAATCCATCGCGTCCAATACCATGGACCAAAAACCACTGCGTCCAAAAAACATGTGCGAAAATCATGCACAAAACCATAGGTGGGTCCGCCCAACCTAACATATGGTCCAAAACCAAAATTTTCCGGGGCGCTGCCCCGGACCCCATAAAGTGGGGTTACGGGTGCCGTTCAAACCCCCTATTAACTATGTGGAAAGAATATAACACAACCCAACAATCTCCCACTTGTTGTTTTCTTTCCACAGGGGGCCACAGGAGAGCTTAGTCATTTCTTTTCAGCCCTGAGATTCCCATTTCTTCTCTACACCAAGAGAACTTCTCAGAGCTCACATATTTTGTTAATGCATCTGCAGTATTCTACAAAGTGTCCACCTCTACCAGCAACACCTTTCTGTCTTCTATCATATCCCTCACAAAGTGATACTGAACATCAATGTGCTTTGTCTTTGAATGATAAGCAGGGTTCTTTGTTAAGAAAATTGCACTTTGGCTGTCACAGTCTATTCTTATAGCTCCCTGTACCAACCCCATACTTGAACACAATCTCTGCAACCAAACTGCTTCCTTGCTTGCATGAGTGGCTACCATGTATTCTGCCTCTGTAGTTGATAGTGCCACTACAGTTTGTTTCTTACTCATCCAACTGACTGCACCTCCAAATAGGTTAAACACATACTCACTTGTAGATCTTCTCTGATCCAGATCTCCAGCCCAGTCTGCATCAACAAAGCCATGAATATCCAACACTCTGTCCAATCCTGGTCTTCCTTGGTAGCACAAACCATAATCACTAGTGCCACGCAAATACCTGAAAACCCGCTTCACTGTTGTCCAGTGCTCCTTCCCAGGTTTTGACATAAACCTGCTCAATACTCCCACTGCATGTGCAATGTCTGGTCTAGTATAGACCATTGCATATATTAGGCTACCCACTACACTTGCATATGGAACACGAGACATGTCCTCTTCCTCTTCTTGTGTCTTGGGACACTGTTCAGCAGATAACCTCACACCTACAGGAATAGGAACCTTCACCGATTTACTATCCTGCATATTAAACCTCTGCAGTATTGTCTCGACATACTTCCTCTAGTTTAACCAGAGCTTCCTCTTTGACTGATCTCTTTTAATTTCCATGCCCAAAATATAGTTTGCAGCACCAAGATCTTTCATGTCGAATTTGGAGGACAATTGGGTCTTCAAATCCTGGATAATTTCTTTGTCATTTCCAACCAGCAACATATCATCCACATACAAGACCAGATAAATAACACGGTCACCAATTAAGTTAAAATACACACAATGATCTGCTTTGCTTCTGGTGAAGCCAAGTCCCCATATAAATGTATCAAATTTCTGATACCACATCCTTGGTGACTGTTTTAACCCATATAGAGACTTCTTTAACTTGCATATCAGTTCTTTCTTACCCTTCACCGCAAAGCCTTCAGGTTGCTTCATGTGGATTTCCTCTTCCAAATCCCCATGAAGAAATGTTGTCTTCACATCCATCTGTTCTACCTCAAAATCAAAATCAGCAGCAATAGATAAAAGTAATCTAATAGAAGTTACCTTGGCAACAGGAGAAAAAATATCACCAAAATCAATTCCCGGCACCTGGGAATAACCTTTTGCTACCAACTGAGCTTTGTATTTCTCCACCTTTCCTTCCGCATTTTTCTTCTTCTTGAACACCCATTTGCTACCAATGGGTTTCCTTCCAGCCGACAACTCCACCAGATCCCAAGCCTCATTTTTGTGCAAAGATGCCATTTCATCAACCATGGCCTCTTTCCAGACTTTTCCATCCTCTGAATCCACTGCTTCCTTCACAGTTTTGGGATCATCATCAGTAACAGATAAAGCAAAAGCAGATGGACTATACCTTTCTGGTTGCCTTCTTTCTCGAACTGATCTTCTGACAGCCGGAGTTTGTGGCTCTTCATCTTCTGATTCCTCCTCTGCTGTAGAGTTTGATTCTTCCTCTTTGGCTCAAACTCTATCTTCTTAGGTTCCTTTGTTTGGAGTTCATGTTGAATAACATCTTTTACCTCTCTAAACACCACATCTCGGTTGTACACAACCTTCCGTGTGACTGGGTTCCAAAGCTTATAACCCTTTAAACCATCCTTATACCCAATAAAGATGCACTTTTCAGATTTACTATCCAACTTGGTTTGTTTCTCGTTTGGAACATGTACATATGCATCACATCCAAATACCCTCAGATGTGAAAGAGGGGGTTTCTTACCAGTCCATACTCCTTGTGGAGTCTTATCCTCCAACGCTGATGAAGGTGAACTGTTGACCAGGTAACATGCAGTATCCACCGCCTCTGCCCAGAATTCCTGTCCTAACCCGGCACCACTGAGCATGCTTCTTGCCCTTTCCATCAACGTCTTGTTCATTCTTTTTGCGACTCCATTTTGCTGAGGTGTATATGGAGTAGTCTTCTATCGTGCTATACCACACTTCTAAGAAAATTCTTCAAATTCCTTGCTGCAAAATTCTCCACCATTATCTATCCTCAGCACCTTTATTTTCTTCTCTGTCTAATTTTCCACCAGAGCCTTAAATTCTTTAAACCTGTCAAAGACTTCAGATTTCTTCTTAAGAAAATATATCCATGTATTCCTTGAGAATTCATCTATGAATGATACATAGTACACAGACTTACCCAGTGATGGAACCTTCACAGGTCCAAACACATCACTGTGCACAAGTTCTAATATCTGTTTCGTCCTCTTACCACCAGAGGTGTAACTCACCTGATTCTGCTTCCCATATACACAATTTTCACAGAAATCAAAATCCAGAGAGCTATTATTCATAGCTTCTACCATACCTTTACCATGAAGTATTTGAAGGCCCTTCTCTCCAATATGTCCAAGCCTTTGATGCCACAACATGGTCTTCTCTCCAGAGACCACTAGATTCTCTACTCCATTTTCAGGAACCATAGAACTATTGCACCCATCAACAACAGTGCTACCTTGCAGCTTGTGCAGAGTTCCAATCCGAACTCCCCGCATTAATATCAGTGCTCCTTGAACCATCTTGCAGGTATCTTTCTCGAACACCGTCTTTACACCTGCATGATCCAACTTGCTTACATAAATCAGATTTTTGGCCAATGCAGGAATATGTAGAACACCCGAAAGTTTTCTAACTCTTCCACCTTGCAACTTCAACTTTACTTTTCCCCGACCAATGATTCTAGCCTTCCTGTCATCTCCTAAGAAGACATCACCACCATCATATTTCTCATACTCGCAGAACCACTCTCTATGGGGAGTGAAGTGAAAGGATGCACCTGAGTCAATCAACCATGCCTCATGATCTACATGTGTACTTGAAGAAGCCAAGTACACATCCCCACCTTCATCTGAGGTGGTTTTCGCCTCTGCAGAAGGAGCATCATCAGATCCCTTTCCTTTATCAGGAGCTTTAGATTTACAATCCCTTCTAAAGTGCCCTTCCTTTCTGCATTTCCAGCACACCACCTTTGTAGGTTTTCCTGGAGATTTAGATCTCCCTTTAGATTTAGATCTCCCACTCGATGACTTATTTTTATTTCTGTTCTGGGACCATCCTCGTACAGACAAGGCATCACCATTCTGGTTGTCCATATTTTTCCGTCTCATCTCCTCCGTCAGCAAGGCTGAGACTATTTCATCAAACTGCAAAGCAGTTGCATTGCTACCTATTGCAATAACCAGACTGTCCCATGAATCTGGTATAGAACACAACAGACTGATGCACTTATCTTCATCTAAAATCTTAATATCAACAGATAATAACTGAGTTACCACAGTATTAAACACATTTAGATGCTCTGTCACCGAGTCTCCATCTTTAATCCTCAGGTTATACAGTTTTTTCCGCAGGAACAGTTTATTCACCAGAGACTTAGATTGGTACAAAGTCCCTAACTTGACCCACAAAGCCTTTGCCATAGCTTCCCCTGATACATTCATCAATACTGAATCCGAGACACACAATCGTATTGTGCTCTTTGCCTTTCGATCCAACTTCTTCCATTCTTCATCAGTTACTCCCGATGGTTTAGTACCCGGATTTACCGCGATCCACTAATCTTTATCCACCAACAGATCCTCCATCTTGAGTTTCAACAACTCAAAATTCTGACCATTAAACTTCTCAATCTCTATCTTTCCACTACTCGCCATCTTCTTTCACCACCAGAATCAATCTCGCAGATCTCCCACTGAACATGGTCTACCACAGGCCCGAGCGAAACCCCTCAGCAACAAAGGCGTCCCCTTGAAGCCAAAATAGCTCTGATACCAAATGTAGGTTTTAACCCTGTACAGAAATTACCTTCATACGAATTCTTAAACAAAGAAAATAAACAATGCGAGAGCATAACCCATAAAACACATATGCACAAAGATTTTTCCCTGGATCCCAAAACTGGCACTACCAGCTTGATTTTTCATTATATTCCTTTCAATGTTACAATACATATTTATACATGCCGAAGCATCCAATACCATGGACCCAAAACCATCACGTCCAAAAAACATGTGCGAAAATCATGCACAAAACCATAGGTGGGTCCACCCAACCTAACATATGGTCCAAAACCAAAATTTTCTGGGACAGCGCCCCATAAAGTGGGGTTACGGGTGCCCTTCAAACCCCCTATTAACTACATGGAAAGAATATAACACAACTCAACACTCCTGAGATCTTCCAGATTAGCGACAATGAAGAAGAGCAAAAGACAGATCCAAAAATAGGAATGAGCTAAAGGCACCATGGCAGGGGAAACAGGGAGGGGAGAGATCCCCTCCTACAAAAATGTCATGGCAGGGGAATCAAGCGGAAATGGAATACAAAGCGGCCCAAGGAAAAATAACAGAGATCCACTAGTAATGGGAACCCAATGGCAAGCAGGATTAGGGGGCAGATGTCTTCCCAGAGCACTGAAAAAACCCAGGTTCGTAATTCTGAATAACAAACTTGAAGAATATAGAAGCTATATGAGAGACCATGCTTTAATATGTAAGTTTGTAGGGTTTTGGCCGTCCGAAAAGGACCTGTCGAAATGGATACAACAAAGATGGAAACCTAAGGGGCATATAGATTTGAAACTGGGGGCAAAGGGTTTTTTTACAGTTATATTCTCAAATCTAGATGACAAGGAAAGAATCTTCGAGGGAGGACCGTATTTCATGAATAATGCTGGTTTATTCATGCGGCATTGGGAGGACTGCTACAATCCAGACAAAGAAAGAATGCTAGCAGCACCCATCTGGATAAGACTGTTCGGACTACCAATAGAGTTTTGGGACCCTGAGATCCTAGAAGGAATAGGTAATACAATCGGAACATTTGTTAAAGTAGCAGAGACCACAAAAAGAGGGAGATACACATCCTATGCAAGGATATGTGTATACATGAACATAACAGAACCGCTACCGGAGTACATAGAGCTAGAATACCATGATGAAGTTTGGCAGCAACCAGTGGATTACGAACACATCCCATTCCACTGTAGAAGATGCCATGAATATGGCCACCTCTTCAAACAATGCCCCTTAAATGCTGTAGAGGAATCAACAGAGAAAAAAGAAGAAGAGAGGAAGGGGACAGAGGCAACTGAAGGAACGGAAGAGGGTTTTAAGGAAATACCCATAAGAAGAAGACCTGGAAAAGGGTTGCCCAGGATGCAACAACCTATCAAAACAGTGCCAGTAGAAAGCCAAAATAAGTTCAAAGCCCTTCAGGAAGAAGAAGGGGAGATGGAAAAGGCAGAAAGTGAAGAAGAACCTATGGAACTATTAAAAGAAACAAAAGAGCCAGACTCAAACCAGAGAAACATGGAACAAGAAGGAACAGAGGAAAACATGGACACGCCCATTGAGCAATCTCAGATGGAGGTCGATCCCCAAAAAGACAGTGGAAGTGATGAGGAACGAATAATGAGAAGATTGTTATAGGAATGGAAGAACCTGGATGAAAGGTTTATACCTGAAGATCAAAAGCAATTATATAAAGAGATGTTCCAGAAATATAAGGAAAAGATAGGAACACTTTCTGCAAGTCAACTAGAACAAATAGGAACGCAAGGAGCTCAGAGTATCAGAATGGGCAGTACTGGAAAAGGAGGTAGGAAAAGAGGTAGGCGTCCAATGAGCGAAACCATTCAAGTGGTAGGGGAGATGCTGGTAAACTCAGGAAGAGTTATACCTCTTTCAGAGGTATTTCAACAACCATCCAAAATTTTAAAATGATAATCACAAGCTGGAATATTAGAGGTCTTAATAGCAAAGGAAAACAGAGGTATCTGAGGGATAGGTTGAAGAAAGATAAACCTAGTATAATGATAATTCAAGAAACCAAGATCAGCTCCCAGAAGATGGAAGAAATAATGAGAAGACATAATATTCATTATGAGATAATGGGCCAGGATGCGGCAGGCACGGCAGGAGGGTTGGCAGTCCTTTGGAATCTTGAGGAAGTGCACTTCAAAAACTGGGTTAGCCTTCCTTGAATCCTCTCAGGAACTTTTAGAATGATAGGATCATCAGAATGGATACTCCTTACAGGCGTTTATGGCCCGCATTTATCAAGCGAGTGCAAAAACTTCCTTCAAAACATGAAAACAATTCAAAGGATCTTCCCAGAGATTCCATGGATTGCAAGGGGGGACTTTAACATGATTAAAACCACAGGAGAAAAGAGAGGAGGATCAAAAAGACCGGACCAAGACATGGAGGCTTTTGGTGAAATGATAACGGAGCAAAGACTGGTAGATATTCCCACAATAAATGGGATCCATACATGGAACAATAGAAGAGGGGGCAGAAATCAAATAGCATCGAGACTGGATAGATTCTTAATATCGGAGCAGATCATAAACAGAGATGTATTTGTAGAAACAATGATCCTTCCCGCCATGGGCTCAGATCACTGGCCCATCAGATTGGAAATTGACATCAAAACGAGTCCAAAAAAATGCCCCTTCAGGTTTGAAGCATTCTGGCTCAGGAATCAGCAGTTCATGCCAAAGGTGGAGGAATGGTGGACTCAGAGCCAACAAAGAGGATGAAGCAAGATGCAGACCTTCCAATTAAAGCTAAAAGAACTCAGAGGAAAAATAAAAAAATGGAACAAAGAGGAGTTTGGGAATATATTTATGGAGAAGCAATGCCTAGAGCAAAAAATGGCAGAGCTACAACAAAAAATTATAGTAGAAGGCCAAAGCGAGGAAAGAAGCAAAGAAGAGGGAATAATGATTAGCCAACTAGAGGAACAGAGAAAACAGGAAGAAATATTATGGAAGAAAAAATCTCGTATAAATTGGCTTCGTGAAGGAGAAAAGAACACAAAGTTCTTCCACCAAGCCATGATTCAACACAGACAAAGGAATAGAATTTTCTCAATCAAAAACGAAGAAGGGAAACGTATAACTCAGCATGAGGAAATGGAACAGGTTCTAGTTGGATATTTTAAAGACATCCTGACCGAACCCCAAGAGGACAGAGAAGAAGCTATAGGGAGGATCTGCAATGAAATCCCAAAAATGATTACAAGGGACCAAAACATGGCCCTGATGAGGGCAGCAACCTTGGAGGAAGTGGAGGATATAGTGAAAGGAATGAAAAAAAACAAAGCCCTAGGACCAGATGGATTTACAGCTGAATTTTACCAAGCAGGCTGGCACTTCCTTGGACAAGACATCCTGGAGGTGGTAGAGGAATCTCGTAGGCACCAGAAGGTATGGCCGGGTCTAAACTCAACTCTTTTAACCCTTATTCCTAAATCTGCTAACTCGAAAACTACCCAAGGTTTCCGTCCTATTGCCCTTTGTAATGTAATATATAAAATTATTGCTACGTTAATGGCTAAGAGATTGAAACCAATTCTCTCTAGCATAATCTCCCCGGAACAAACTGGGTTTGTGGAAGGGAGACAAATTCTAGATGGTTTGGTGGTATCTCAGGAAGTGATTCATTCTCTGAAACAAAAAAAGGAGATGGGAATGATGATAAAATTGGACCTCTCAAAAGCTTATGACCGTCTAAATTGGAATTACCTCAAAACAATCCTTATGGCATTTGGCTTTAGTAACAGATGGGTAGACTGGATTTATAATATGATATCAACACCCAACTTCTCTATCCTTTTGAACGGGACACCAACATTGACCTTCAATGCCACAAGAGGACTGAGACAGGGGGATCCCTTATCCCCTTTCTTGTTTATAATTGCAGCGGAAGGACTAGGAAGATACTTTAAAAAAGAACTGAGGGAGGGGAAAATCAAAGGAATAAGGCCATGGGGAAACAACTTACCTATTACTCATCAGCAGTTCATCGACAACATCATGCTTTTTTGTGTTGTCTCACTAAGAGAAGTTAAGAGGGTAAAGAGGATTCTGGACCTCTTTATGGAAGCATCGAGCATGGAAATTAACAAGGATAAATCCTGCACATTTCTTTTCAACATCCCAGAAATGATCAAAGCCCACCTGACCAGAACTTTGGGCTTTCACTCTGGTGAATTACCTACAAAATACTTGGGAAATCAATTAGCATTAAACCCTCTAAGGATAGCAAACTGGCAGCAAACTGTGGAAAAACTCAAGAATAGACTTGCAAACTGGTCCTTCCGATCGCTGAACATAGCGGGCAGACTAGTGCTCCTGAAATCAATTCTCCAGGCAATTCCCATCTATCCTCTCTCGGTGATGGTGGTCCCCAAAGGAGTATGTATAAAAATGAGGGAAATTTTCAGAAAATTTATCTGGGGTGGGCCTAAACAACAAAGGAAATGGGCCCTAGTATCATGGAAAGGCCTGTCAAAACAAAAAGAAGAAGGGGGATTAGGTCTCAGGGACCCGGGCATCTTGAACCAAGTTCTAGGGGTGAAGCTGTGGTGGAGGTGGATGAGGGGTGGTAAAGATCTATGGAAAAGGATATGGACCCAAAAATATAATATGCCCACAACTACTGAAGGCATTCTCAGACTGGAGGAAGTCCCAAAGGGATCCACAATATGGGACCTAGCCAGTCAAAACAGAGATATTATAGGCAGACACGCCTTCTGGGAAATTAGGAAAGGAAGCATAGCCAAATTTTGGGAGGATGCATGGCAGCAAAGGGAAAGAATGGTAGAGATACAAACCTTGCAGAATACATATCAGAAGGCTGTAATGGAGGGATTAAAGTACATCAAGGAATATTGGAAAGAAGAGGAGCAAGATGATACTTGGCGAACTTGTAGGAAACCAGAAGAATGGGATAGAAACATAGATCCAGAGCAGAAAGAGATACTATTAAAAGAAATGGAATCAAGAACAATCAAAATTAAAACGAGCCCAGATATACTAATATGGGGGAGATCCACAAAGGGAACCTTCATAGTGAAAGAAGCCTACTATCTAACCACCTGTCAGGAACAAGAAGAGGATGCTCTGGATTGGAAGCAAATATGGAGGAACAAGTGGTGGCCAAAGGTAACTCTGTTCGCTTGGTTAGTAGGAAAAGGAAGAATCCTGATGTGGGACCAGATACAGAAGCGGGGATTCCAGGGACCCCCTAGATGTAGCCTATGCAAACAAGACAATGAAACGCAGGAACACCTTCTGAACTCATGTCCCTTTGCCCAGCATCAATGGGAAGAAGTTAGGAACCTCTTTGGAAAATCAAATAGGGACCCCCTTGATATTAAAAAAACCATCTTCCAATGGGGGAAGGGCCAATTCTCAAGCCCGGTGGTGAGGAGAGCCTGGAGTCTAGCAATGGGATTCAATATATGGCTTATATGGAAAGAGAGAAATCAAAGAATCTTTCAGGATAAAGACAATCCTCCAGAGATGATTTGGAAAAGAACGCAAAAACTGATAAGGGAAACTATTCTAGCAGAGACCTGGGAGGAAGAAGACTGGAAAACGATCCCAGATGAAGGTTGAATCTTAGCCAGCCTAAATCTGGATTATAACATGGTGTATCCCCAAAAGAAAAGAAACCAGAGAATTCAGAACCAGAGTCCAACAAAGTTCAATTACCCCTGCGAAAACTTCATAAAACTAAATTTTGATGGGGCTTCTAAAGGAAACCCAGGGCCAGTAGGATTTGGAGGTATCTTCAGAGATAATGAAAGACGCACTAGATGGGTTTATGCTGACTGGGGGGCATAATGACTAATAATGAAGCTGAATTGATGGCAGTCTACCAAGGCATCAGAATAGCAATAAGAAATGGATATACAAAATTGGAAATCGAAGGAGACTCGTAGATAGTAGTAGAAATGTTAAGGAATCTAAACAATGGGAAGGATTGGGAACAGGTAGCAAAGAGCTAGAGGATGGCAGGGTTAATTCAGGACCTAGCAGATATATTGAAACATATTGATTATAAAATTATTAACCACGTTAAGAGGGATGGAAACAAGGCAACAAAATTCCTTGTGAACTGGGGATGCAATGAGCAGGAAGGGGAGGTAGATAGTATATGGCCAAACCTTATGAATAAGCCTCAATGGGAGATTCTCAACTCAATCATTACTCGGGATATTGATGAAATCATAGTTCTATGATAAGGAATATTGATGGTCCTCAATCGGGGTGAAAACGGTGGCAGCATGGGAAATTATTATGAAGACAAGAAGGTGGTATGACAGGCCAACTCGCATTAACATAATGACATAGGACGATAGGTTGGATTGCAGGCAGTGCATAATTCCGAGGACCAACGGCGTTAGAGCAATGAAAGGAAAAAGTGGGGAGAAAGGCGGTGATCAATCGATGGGATGCAAGTTAGCTAGCGCATGACTAAGAAGGATAGGAGAGGGTGAATAAGGAGATTGCATGTGGCAGAGGGAGGAGGCACAGAAGGGTAGAGGTTGGCACCAAGGTCATGAAATCTGGCATGAGAAGGGGCATGTAGTAGAGAAATTATCCATTGTTCTCTATGATAACACTGATAGGAGTAAGGAAACAGGAGGTGGTTCAAGAGTCGTAGAAGGTAGGTGAAAGGAGAGGAACTGGCCACCCATCCACTATAATACTAGGCAAAATATAAATAAGGGAAGCATCAGAAAGGCAAAAACTGAATCGAGCAAGGAAGGGCGCTTGAAAGGGCATGATAAGAGTATGGTTGAACCCTGGGAGGTTAATGAACAGAAGCAGTTAGGTATGGAAAGGAAGATGGGATGGGAGGAAGAGAGAACTCTAGAACAGGGTTACCACATTAAGACGAGGAAAGGCGGAATGGGGAAGGTTAGGCATCTAGAGGGAAAACAATGAGGGGAGGCAATGAACCTGGGGAAGAGAACTAAGGAGAAAGGAGGTGAGGGATTCTCTGGAACTTCCTCCGTCGTAGTAGGTTAGGGAAGCAAGGCAACGGTGGAAAATGAAGTTATTTGTCCAGGTCAGGGAAGGGGATGCAGGGGTAGAGAGAGAGGCCGCCAAGCTGACAGCCAGGAACAGTGCACCCCATCACTAATTGGTAAGCGACGTGGCAGGAAAACATTAAAGAATAAGGTGCAGGAGGTAGAAAGAGCATATGGAGAAGAAACCAATGCCGACATTCGAAGGATAATACAAGAATTAGAGGAAACAACTATGCAAGAGGATTCAAACCCCGAAATGGAGGATTGGGAATACCTGCTTCCAGACCCAGGAAACACCAGGGGTTGCCTGTCTCTATATAAATAGGCCCTTCATGTTTATTGGGTGATGAAGAGATTGCTGGCTAAAGCTATGGAGCAGGTGGCCATGGAGATGGCAGAGATGGCCCAGGGCATTCCAAATTCGAAAAAAGAAATGAAGAACCTACAGATAACTCTACTCATGCAGGATAGAAAGCTAGAGGAGATTAAACAATAGTTGAAGAAGATAGTTCCTGGGACAAAAGAAGAAGACAATCTGCCTGGAAATATGGTAGACTGATCCTTCCAGCTATGTTTAAGGTTTTCTTTGCTAGATCACCGAGAGCAAGCTCTCACTTTTGTTCATAGATCTTTATGTTGATAGGAAACAAGATTAGTTCTTTGGCTTATAGTGCATTTGGCATGGACAAGCAGACATTTTTTTTTCTTATTGGCTGGCATATAAAAACTTAAGATGGCCAACAGACCCGGTTTCCCTATGGGTTGGGTTGAGGTCATCAAATGCATATACATGTTTTAACCCAAGTTAATAGAAAATGAAAGGTCCTACTCTAGCTTACAAAAAAAATATACATTAATCAATAAAAATTAAAGTATAAAAGTATATTAATTAATTATTTTTTATAAATAATAATAATGATAATAAAGTTATAATTTATATAATTTTTTTTTAATTTTAGGTCATTAATATTATTTTGAAGTAAATATTTTAATACTTATTATAGATTGATATCTATCTGTTTATCAACCAAGTAATTTATATGATTAAACTAATTACTTTTATTAAAAATTTCATTTACTATATCATTATTTTCATTTTCCTACTACCACAATCCATTGTCATTATCATATGGATGGGTGTCATATAGATAGGTATCAGTCACTGAAATCCATAGTCACCAAATTCGCCCTAATCAAACTTTAAAAAAATACCAAAATACCAAAATTCCCCAGTTTGATAGGAATCCCATATTATTCGTTGAATTTAGATTTGGTTTTCAAGAGAGAGGGAGCTATGCTGTGAAATGAATGTCCGCCCTTGAGAAATGAATGTTCAATCCAGTCTTGATCTACTCCACACCGTAGTACACCCACGGAATCTAGATAGATCATCCAGACCTAATCAAAACCAAAGGCTGGAAGGGAAATCTCCAAATGAATAGTTTATGAATAATTCATTGTTAGTGTCATGGCCATAATAACAACCATAGTTACCAAATTAGCTTGAATGGGGCCAAAAAGTGCAGAAATTCCCCTTTATCAATTGATATTAATAATTCGATACATATATCTTAATATTATATTAATATCATAATTAAATATTAATAATATATTAATTATGTATTAAATATTTTATTAATTAATTATTTTTATAAATAATAATAATGATTTTTCTATTCAAACTTATGTGATCCATAATGAATTAAACATTTGGTCATGATGATGAACCACACTTGCTGGTTCGAAACACATAGCCAAAAAATTATCTCATGTGATTTCTACCAACAGACTTTGTTTAATTAAATAATAATGATAATAAAGTTGTAATTCACATAGCTTTTTAGGAGATGTATTATGAAGTAAGTGTTTTGATGTTCATTATGGATTCATGTCCATCTACATTTACCTGGTCATTTAAGCGTCTAGAGGTACTGTCAAACCCAATATGGTAGAGATGCTGTAATGTAATGTTTAAAATTTTGACAAAACCAAATTAGAAAAAAATAAAAAATAAAATAACTAATAACATTAATGTAATGTAAACATCTTAACTTAGTGAAAATTAAATAAATGACAAAGGTAAAAATAAAAATAACACTCAAACTAAAATTTAAAAAATAAAAATAAAAATGGCACATGGGGTTGAAAACCCATGGTATTCATGTGAAATATAGCCTATTTAAAAGAGAAATTAAATGAGCCTAGATCTATGTTCAGTCTAGATCTACCAAACACGAACACTTGGCATATCTAGAATGAAGATAATTGTAGACTAATTTATATAGCTAAGCGAATTACTTTTATTAAAAATTTCATTAAACACAAATCAATTATATATATATATATATATATATATATATATATATATATATATATAAAATTCAATTAATAAATTTAAAAATATTATTTTTATTTTAAATTGTTTTAATATAAAACAATTAAATTGAGACAATTTTAATTTTATTAAAACTATAAACTAATCTCTTCATCTAGGGCATCTATTTATTGAACTAAGTGGTAGACCAGATTATTATTGAACTAATGCTGATGATGAACCATCGATTACAACAACAACCAAATGTGATATGAATTAGGAAACTAATTTACACAACCAAATGTGATATGAATTAGGAAACTAATTTACACAACCAAATGTGAAGTGAATTGGGAAACTGATTTACACGAAGATGAAGATCACAGAAATTTGAAATCTGAAATAAAATATAAAAAAATATTTTTACAGAATAAGTATAACTAATAAAATAAATAATTTATAAATATGTTATTAATGGGCACAATTAGTAAAAAAAATTAATTTTATTTATAAAAATAATATTATTATTCAAAAAGCTTGGTGCAAAATTAATTAAATTACTATTTTATATCCTTACATATAATTTACATCTTATTTGAATCAACTAATTAGTAATGTCATTCCCAACAAAATCCTAACTATAAGTCCAGTTAGAGTTACAAATATAAGTTAAAATTACTTTATCTATAGTACCTTATAATTCACAAGTGGGAAGCCATTTCCATAATTTTAAATCTAAATAGTAAACACAAACCATTGTAAACTTTCCATACATTGATATGAAGCAAAGGAAGCCCCCACTTCTTTGATAGGAAGCAAACCATTGAGATGTTAAAACCAAAATAATAATCAACTCATTTAGGTCATCCTAGGTTGTCACCAACAGAATCCGTGACCCATAGGTGATGAGAGGGAATATTTGAATGGCATTGCTCACTAAGATCTCTGACAATGGTGATACCCACCTTCACAATTATCCTCCATCGTAGATGTTGAAAACAAAGTATCTTCGGTATTTTATAGGTCAAAGTTCCATGGTCAAACAGATCATCACAAAATATCATATGGTACCTTTGATCTAGGTCATCTGGAATTTGTCCCATGATCCTCCATGATTTTGCAATAACAAAGGCTCCTCCATTTTTTCTACAACAAAGAAAGAATAGGTAATTTAGAGAGGCGAGGAGAATTGAGGTGGCCTTCTCATTCAATAGAGATACTTCAGAAAGAAATAGAAGGTAATTCAGAAAGGAAAGTAGATTCAAGGTGGTCATTTTTATCCTAGCCTTTTTTGCATGTCAAGATGCCAATTTTCGGTGTGACGGCATCGAAATGACAAGATGGGTTCACTAAAATATTGGAAGCGAAGCCTCCACATGGCTCGATTATGTGCCCATGCCTGCAGGAATGACGACATTGCTTGCACTAAGGATGTGAGGCAAAGTTGTTTCTCCGAGCAATGGAAGAGAGAATGATGGGATGACCAACATAACCAATTTGTAGTGAAGCGATTAGCACGGAAACTCTGACAAAAATTTGGAAATTAAAAATTGTGACCATTGATTATCTAAGCTCCTAATTCAGTCCGTTGGATTGTGACTCAAACAAAAGAATATTCCAGATTTATCGAATCTCGACCCTCTAAATAATTTTTCATTTTTAAAGAACTAAAATTCATGTATTCCAATTCTGAATTAGATATTCGTTGAAATTTCAGGATAAATGGTTAATTGATGAAACATTACTCAGGATCCTGGTAGTTTAGCCGGACGAACAGATTTTTCATTCATTACCAGAGGATGTGGATGACAATTACTGCACAAATAGATAATAGTGGGATGGTGTAATATAAAATTATAGTCAAATTAGGAAGTTTATTATTTTCCAATTTCATTTTTTTTTTCAAAAATTTAAAAATACGAGAAAAAGGGAAATGGAAGAATCTCTTAGAATGTGTTAATTTGTAATAGGGTGCTAATTTAAAAGAACAGATTTTTTTGATTTTACATGTTTTCTAAACATGTGTGTATTTATTATAAAAGATTTTAGATAAATAAGTTTTTAACCTCGAAAATTATTTTAGATTTAAGATTTGAAAGGAAAAGAAGTTGTGAAGGGAAGTGGTAAGTGTGATTTTTAATTCAAAATAACCTCAGAAAAGAATGAGCCTAAGGTATTTTTCTAAAAAGAATGAAAATCTTTAAGATGTATAGTGCTGATTTTTTTTCAAATTAAATCTTTTGTTCAAACTTTTATCTTATTGTATAGAATTTGAATTTGAATTTGAATTTGAACTTGAACTTGGTAGCTATATTAAAAAGTGCTAGCAAAATAATGTCTCTGATTGTTTCATTATTGTTAGAAGTATTTTCACTTCTAGGAATGCTGATTATATTCCATATAATTGTCCTTGCCATTTTTTTGGTCTTAGTATTGAGAAAAACATAAAAGCTCATTATTGTTAGAAGTATTTTCACTTCTAGGAATGTTGATTATATTCCATATAGTTGTCCTTGCCATTTTTTTTGGTCTTAGTATTGAGAAAAACATAAAAGTCGTGAGCACAACATTTAAATCCTACACCTTGTTTCTTTTTTTTCAGATAAAGTTTTGTTTAACCAAGAGCTTATTCATTTCTCTTCTCATTCATCGGTAATTTTTATTTTCATTTTACATCTCAAAAATATTATATCCATATCTATTGTAGTGACCATATGTGGATTATATATTATGGGAATATCATGGAATTTGAAGATCAAGAATGATCAAACAAATGATTTCTATCCAATGGTCAAATCTTTTGATCTCTCCTAATAGTCAAATCGACATAAAAATGCATTTATGGATTGTAGATCTTTGGAATTTGATAGACAAGAATATGAAAATAAAGTGAAATATTTGACTAATTGGAAAATAAAAATAGAATAAAACAATTAACATGATTCCTATTCATCAAATTTTACAATATTAAATTGGAAAAAAAAAATAAAGTAAAACAATTAACTTGACTCTTATTCATCAAATCTTACAATATTATAAAATAAAAATTAAATTAATTTTTAACTCTTATTTTCACACTTATGAGTACCAAGTTATTCAAGATAGTGTTTGCATTATTAATGAAAGAATTGACTATAACCGTCCAATTATCTTTGCTATTTTCTTTTCCCCATGCCACGAAGAAAATTGAGAAGCTTGGAGTTTCATCACTAAATATTAGAATCCTATCTTTTGTAGACATTTACTTATTTCAATGATGATCCATTTGCTATTATGGTTGTCATAAAGATAGTGATAAGTCTTAGAAAGGCATTAAACTAGAAATTGCACAGAGAAGTGCAAAAGAATGATGATAGGAAGAGTGGGAATGTGGAAAACAATAATCAAACAAAATATATGGAAATGAAATACAATTAAAATTTGAGTTTCTATACATCTTCTAAAGAAAGTAGAAAGAGGTTAAATTTAAGAATAAAGTTACACTAACATTAATGTCCGAGAATAATGGCAATCCTTGCAAGCACAAGGTTCATAACAAAGGAGTTCAATTTATTTAGGTTTTTTTAAAATGGCATGAAATAAATTATGAAAAAGAATAACATAAAATAGTAGCCTCACCTTCGAGCTATGTATTCCCTCATAAGTGTTTCTTAGGGAAAATATTTGTGTCTATTGTGGATGATGTGTGTATTTTTTCTATTTTTTATTTCTCTAAATTAATCAAGTGGAAAATCAACTAACTGAGGAATCTATAATCTAAGGAAAAATTAAGAGTAATTATTTCAGTCTTTTTTTCATATTTGTTATGACAAACTATTCCAATGGAATATTTACGGAAATTTATAGATCACATTCAACATTTTTCATGCAAAGGCTCAAACACAAAGGTTGAGTTCTTAACTTTATGGACCTTTCTTTATTTTGCAAGCAAGCTGGGAGTATCCAAATTAGAGGTTATAGATGTCTCTAAATTGGTGATAGAATGGACATGTAAAATGTTGTGTTGGATAATGTGTGCCTTTCCCATTTGTTTAGGAAATCCAAAATATGATTCTATCCTTTTCAATAGCACTTTTTCAAGAATAACTACAAACGTTCAATGAAAATGTAGATGATTTATCAGAGGAAGAATTTTAATTATAGCCTAGCCTTTTTGGTTTCTTCGAGTATTGGGATAGCTAGGAGATGGAAATCATGGAGTTCCATTTCTATAGTATGATTATTTGCAACTCATTATTTTCATTATGTCTTTCTTTTGCAAATGTTTTTGAGATGTTTCTTGAAACGAGTTGTTAAGTATCAAATTTTGCTATCATTATGGAAATGTTTTTGTTTTGTCAATAAAAATGGTGAATACAATGTGATAATTGTAATATAATGGTTATTTGTAATTTTGATGAGTCCTTCTCATAGTTACAATGTGATAATTGTAATATAATGGTTATATTATCTATAATTATATGAATATAAACTTTTTATTTTGGAATGTGTGCGTGAGCATGTGTTCTTTCTTTATATTTAGCTTGTAATATGAGAAAGATTAGTTTCTACATTATCATCTTCCCAAATTTAATTTTTTCATCACTCAAAATGTCCAATATTAAACACTATGTATTGATATATGGAATTCTTACGTTTAATGTAGATATAAAATAACAAAATATGTTATTATCAATATTTAAAAAATTAAAAATAGAAATCAAATTATAAAAAAATTATAAAATCTTAAATTTAATAAAATTATGAATAATTTCTAATTTATCAAAAAAAAAACATTTAAAGTTAAATAATTGATTTTTATATAAAGAAATTGTAAATAATATAAAAATAATATTCAAATATTACACAACAAAAGGAAAATATATATTTAAAAAATAATATTACAAGTTATATGATATATAACAAACACATTTATAATGTGCTCTGAGCGTTGAGAAGACAAGAAAGATTAATTTTCACATTCACATCTTCCCAAATTAGATTTTTCCACCATACAATCAATTATTTTATGCAACTTGGAGAGTTTTTCCATTCCTCTCAACAATATCCTCAATAATGGACACCATATTATCCTCAACAATTGAAGTTTAGGCATTGTTTTTTCATCCCACACATCATGGGGTCCCACTATATTCTCTACCTTCTCAGACTCAAACAACTCCAACCTATCCAACATTGGAAAAGCACCACTCTCGACCTCTAACTCCCTTAGCTCATTCCACCCTCATATTTTAATGTCCCTTAAATTAGATAGCTTCTCTAATACCTATCTTCTCAACAATGGACAAGTATGTATGTACAAATGTTGAAGTGTATATCATTGATCACACCAGAGGGTCCCATAATAGTTTAAAGATTGTATAGTTGAAGAAGCCTCAAGTCCTTAAACATTGGAAAATTGCCACTTTCAAGTTATAGTGCTTCAAAGTTTGAGCAATAGTGGATTCTTAATTTCTTTAGACAAGGTAATTTGTTTGTTCCCAATCTCTTCATTTTACCACAAGCACATACATCTATATCTTTGGGTTTGAGCATTGCTTCTTTCCTTCATGATCCCACCATTATTTCTAATTTTCTGAGATCATGAAGTTCTAATCTCTTCAACATTGGGAAGCCCCTTCCTACAATTCCATTCCCAATTTTGCACACAAGATGACCCCTAAGTTGGACATACTCCCACAAGTCTAAAACTTTCAGGGTTTGAAACTGAGAAATGCAGATGGGTAAACTTATCCCATCATAAGCCCAGAGGGAAACACTTTCCAACTTTAAATTATCAATGTTGAATGGAAAAATATGCCCTCCACCACATCATCTCTATCTACATTGTAGAAGAACTTTATGTTTAACCTTCTTAGTTCTATCCATGTAGTCATTGTACTTTCTTTAATTTTCTATTTTATTGTTGTCGCCAGCTTCATCATATTCGAGAGATTTGCAAAATATTCCACACTTATTGCACAACTATTCTATTTGGAAAGAACAATTTTTTTAATGAAGTGAGGTGAGACAAACCATGTGGAATCACCATTAAACTATCACATCCTTCAATATTCAAAAATCTCATATGATAAAGATTACCTGTGCTTTCTAGAAAATTCGCCAAATAGGAGCAGTCTCTCAAATTTAGAAACTCAAGTTGTCTAAGTTATCCGAAAAATGTTATTGAGATGCAATGAGAGAGATCAAGAACCTTGTTATAACCAAATTTTCCACTCCATTATAGTGAGAGAAACCCAAGTTCAACTCAACTTAGTTGTTGGCATGAACTCATCCCCTTTCACCTTTTCTTTTACTTATGTGAGATTTATTCCATGTTAAAAGGGTGGAATTTCATAATTGAGTAATTTCTCATAAGTATTTTGTCACATATTTTATAATATGAGATAATAATTATTTCATAGTTTAGACAATTGAGGAAAAGCTCATAATTGAGAAAAAGGCTCCTAAAGTTTGACATTCCCAAGGAGATCAACTTAACCCACTTGTGTATGAGTTGGCTAGGGCTCCATTATTGTAGAAGTTTCCTAACTTATCATGCCCATAAGTGTCTAGATATATTCTCCCAGAGGATAGAACGAACCTATATAATCTCAGCAAGAGGAAAGGGGAAAGGGGGAAAGGATTCATATTATAGTGTAGGAGCTTTGTTGCATTGGGATACCATGGTACAAGCTTGAGAGGAGGTATCATTTGTTGGAAGATATATATTTTTTGTAATATCATTTTTTGATTAATATAAGTAAAGATTCCTTTCCATTAAATCTATGTTTATGATCAAGTTTTCATGTTATTTTGTTTGAGTTGATGGTCCTCCACGAAAGGCCATTTATGTGCTTTGTTTGGTGGTTCCTATGTGCAATATTCAGATGATTCGGACTTATGAAGGAATACAAAAAATAAATATATACACATAAACATAAAGATGCAGCAAAAATAAAGCTTCATTTCACTACTATAAAAGAAATGAAATATGCTTACATACAGAAATGGAAATAACGAGCTTAGGCAATGGTATCTTATCTCTGAGAAGAGATGTGGTGGCTACATGGCTATGAATTATGTTAGAATGAGGCTCAAGGGCATTTTTATTATTGAGCAACAAGAGAAAACCATAAAAAACCAAAACCCCAACCCCAAGAGAGATAATGCCAAGAGTTTGTGGGCCTCGTTGGCATTAGTTGGGGAGCCAACTTCTTGGGGTCATAACTTGGTCATATTATCTCCATTTGGCTCATACGATACCTTGTTGGAAATATCTCTCTGAATAAAAGATTTTCCACAAGCCCCTACCAAAGGATATTGGCTTGTTGCATACCTCCAAAAAATGTTGTTTATGAGGTCAAAATTGCTCTGGAAGTTCAAGACACGAAAAATAGATAAAAATAGTAAATGTTGCTATAAATAAGGAGATTAATGAAACTGACTGGAGATCTAGCTGGAATAGGTTGGTGTCCACCAATATCCACCTAGATCAATCCTCTCTTCTTAGCAAGTAATGTTCCCCATTGCATGTAGAGCCTCCACGAATTGAGAAAATTTATGTTGAACCTGGTCCCTGGTGAACCACTTGCCCTGGTGAAGCAGTTAACCTACTTTGACAACTCAATATAGATGGATCCTCTGTTGGAAAGTGTTCTTGATTTGTGTGTCTATGATCTGATTAATTGTGGCATGTTCCATGCATTCTGGGTTAAACACTGTTTGTGTGAGTTATTTTGCAATGTTGGATGTATCCAACAATGGTGGAAAGTATCGCTGAAGGTAGTCCACATTGAATACTGGGTGCAGGCCAAGGAACGGAAGAACTCTGAGCTCAAAGGAATTTCACCCTACATCCTTAGTGATGGTGTATGGACCATATCAGAGAGGGTGTAGCTTTTGGTGGGGCCCAGTGAGGCGTTCCTTCTACAGATGTAACCAAACTTTGTCGCCCACCTGGAACTTGTGTGGTACCCGATGTTGATCATGTCATTTCTTGTACTTAGCATTGGATCTCCCCAATATGTCATGGACTTGCTAGCAGATCTGTTGAATGCTCTAAATGAAGTTGTTAACCCTGTTAACCTCGAATTGGACATGAGCTAAATTTGCCTAAGTAGCTGCAAATGGTATGGCCACATTAATGGGACATAGTGGCTGGAATCATAATCCCACCAAAAATGGGTTGTGGTCAGTTGAGCTACGGAGAGCTCTATTGTAGCTATGTTGTACATAGGGGATGCTTTCATCCCATGTGTGTGGATTCTTTGAGTTGTGTTAGTGTCAGTCTTTCCAGCATTCCTCCAGTGATCAAACATGCTCTTACAAAGTGATTTTAAGGTGTCAAGGTCAAATTTTGTCATTTCAGTGAGTCTTCAAGCAAAATTTGGTCACTAGGCATTAGGTCTAGGGTTTGATTTTACCCTTGTCAAAGTTGTCCAAATGTTAGTCCATGTCACCATTTAACTAAGTGTACCATCATTCAAAGGGTTGTCATCATCATGTCAAGTTCCACTGGCTCATTTTACACCTTGTTCATGCCTCAGTTGCGCCTAGGCAAGGTTCATTTCCCTCTCATAGGGTTTTGAAACTAATTTCTCTTGGAGGGTCAAATCATCGGAAAAACTTGTATCCTGATGTTCATACACCTTCCCCTATCCATAATGTACCTTATCAAACACTTCACATCACTGATATTCCCCAAATTCCTCATTTTCGTACAAACCCTTGTTTCTTGCTACAACCTGGCAGTTTTCTAGGTTGGGCCTGTGTTTTGCCTTTTTGGACCCCTTCCCCTCACTCAATTTCAGAGATTCCACTTTCCCATATTTCCTAACATCCCTCCCTACTTTCCAAAATTTTCTCAAGAATTTAGAAGCTCCCTATCCCTTTCATTTCGCTTCATTTCGACAAATCTCTTGTTCCACACATCGGAGTAGGTTTTACCCAAATGATGTTTCTGAGCAAGAAAATATTAATTTTGGAAACTTGTGAGAGGTTCTTGTCCAAAATAGGCCAAAGAAGAAAAACCTCCTTCATTTTTTACATAGGTGTCACGGTTTTGGAGAAATGTCAAAAATAGAATCGCCTCGAGAGAATTGATGCACCTCTGAAGCGACCTTGGGAAAATCAAGTTTTCTCTTAGCTCGGTTGGCTAAATGACTTGCTTGAGGAGCCAAATGATAACTAGACACATAGATATTTCCAATGAGCTATTATGAGCTCAATTTGGAGTTGAGGAAGGCATTCAAAAGTTGACTTTAACAGCACTCTGCCTTTAGGCAGCCTCACTTGGCACATTTTGACCAGTCTTGGGAGATTTGACTTTTGACAGAGAAAATAAACTCCAAATTGAAAATTTCTAGTTGGGTTGAAACGCAGACTCAAAGATATTTCCAAAGAGCTATATTGTACCCAATTTGGACACTAGGAAGGGCTCCAAAAGTCTCCTAAAAAAACCACTACGCACAGGCTATCTACGTCGCGCCTCAATCCCAGTGTGTCGCGCCACTTCTTTGTGTGCCGTACACTGGCGTGACGCTAAAAATATAGAACTACAAATGAGAAATGGTTTGTATTTTTAGATTCAGAAAGAAAAATCATGACTACTGGTGCCCCGACAAGAAATTTGGAGCATTTTTGGGGCATTTTGGGTCACATGACAAATTTTTGGGCAAAAAACAGGGATTTTCTCCCGGTGTGCCAAGCCACTAGCGCGATGCTAAAATTATAGAGCTACAAATGAGGAATGGCTTGTAGTTTTGGATTCAACAGGGAAAATCATGACTACTGGTGTCCGGGCAAGAAGTTTGGGCAAGGTATGAGCCTCCTAGAGGTCAAAAACACCCAAAAAATGGCCTCTCTGCCACTTTTTTTACACACAAAAAGCAGTCTTGGGAGGATGAAGATTTGGAGGGACAAATTAGCACAAAATTCAAAAATTCCAGTTGGGTTAGAAAGTAGATAGGATAAGATTTCCAACAAGCCCGCTTGGACACATTTTGGACACCTACAGGTGCCCCAAAATAGGCCCCAATGTGGCGACATGCACAGAGAAATTGTCGCGGCGCACAGAGGAAAAATTGCCAATTTGCTCCATTTCACGAAATTTTGGTTCGCGACTTCTCCAATTGGGCCCACTCATCTACACTTCAGTTTTTTGGCACCAAAGGTGGCATTTAAAGCATTTTTTCTCCAGATTGGCTTCTATCCAAGTGGCGAAGGAAGGCGATGGGTCACCCAAGCCAAATGTCATGTTTGTAACGCTGCACCTATAGTTGATGGTTGGCTCTCCATCTCCATTTTGTAATGATTCGAGTAACTCCCCAACCCTTGGGCATTCTATCTCTTCCTTACACATTCTATATATTGTATGAAATCTATTTGCAAAGGGTTGGTTGGCTTGTAACTTCTGGGAGACTGTGGGAGAGAAACTCTGTTTCTCCACTGTATAATTTTGACAGAGAATTAATGAAAGGCAGCGGCTCTATTTCATGAGATTCTTGTGGTTGTGAGTGTAGCAAAGTGTTCTTATGTTTCATATGTATCTTGTTATGTTCCATGTTTCAATTCATGCTTCATTTCAGTGAAATTTTTTGAGTGAGATTAGGTATAATTCAATTTTTATTGCTCTGCCTGTGGGAAAATTTCATGTATAGTGTTATTTCTTCTGTTGAAAAGGATTCATAGCACTATGCCCTTTTCACTTTCTTCAACAATCTATTCATGCCGCAGTACCTCAAACTAAATTGCCACATTTTCCGCCTACCTCGCCTCATGGAATAATCTGTCCCTTTGTGTTATAGACATTTTTGTGCCTTACAGCTCCAAGCATGAAATGTCCATAAACCAAGGGCTCCTAAGTCCTTAAAAGTGTTGTTATAACTCCTAAAGGAACAAGGTAAACAAATTACAGCTTCTCCCAGAAGTTCTCCACCAGAACCTGCTCAGAACTAGTCAAATCAGGATCATTTCAGCTGCTCCACTAGCTAGCTGCATTGCAAAGCACCCAAATACACTAGCTAGGTGTGTTGAAACGCACCTAAATGCACTACCAGGGTGCGTTGAGCGGGAAATGACAAGTGGCAGAGTCATTCCACGAGGTGGAGAGACAATGGAAGCTTCAAGAATCTTCTCCAATGACACTTGCCTCACTGAATTCGACCTGGGATGAGTAAGAGGCTCTCAGTCTCGAAGTGGAAGCAAGAACTGACAGAGAGAAGCCACTAATCAATTCATGAGCTGACTCATCCTATTTGCATACATCTATATATGGATCCCTCATCCAAGAGATCCAGAGGCTAGAATATTGTACATTGCAGAGAATTGTTGTTGGTTTTGAGATAGATATCAGAGTATTGGGTGATTTATGCTTTGTTGGAGGTGAAGAGGGGCTTCTCTGCTGGGAGGTTGATGCTGGATCAGGAATCATTGGTTGTAACTCCTCCTGGACCTTCTTGTTATATCAATAAAACTATTTGAGTTTCTCCTACATTCTTGTGTATCATTGATGTTTGTTACATTTGTATGTTTAGCTTAAATCTGATCCTAAGCTTTTTATGAGTATGAACCCATGTCTTTGTATAGTTTCCTTCTTCTGTGATCTTGCAAGTACTTGGTGAAGCTGGGCAAGTAAGGGAGCAGGTAGCTGGAAGCTGTCAAAGAGAAGAGAGATTGGATCAAAGGACTAGCGCAAGACACAGGTTGGTTCATCCTATTTCTCTTTGTTTATAGTTCATAAAGGAGAATACAAAGGTAGTTTTCTCTATTTGTTTCTAAGGTCACTGTCACACCTTAGTGGGATAGGGTCATTCTGAATAAACACTTTTCCCGTTAACACTTTGTATTAAATTCTCTGTTCATTGCTGAGCGCCAGTCCCATACCATCCTAGAAGCTCAACCATTCATAAAAATTCGTTCTCGAATCCCTATTCACTTACTAGCCTAAGGTAGATATTTCATTTCAAGTCATCTCAGATCGTTTTCAAGTATTTATTCAGTGAGCATGACTCGGAGAGAGCCCTCTCCTGTTCTGGTAGGGCTGGCTACTAGACTGAGCGTGGTTTTTGGTTACACTAATTTTTTCCTTGCTTCAACCTAGGGTAGATTTAGGTGCTAACATAGTGGCGACCATACTGGGGAATCGAAAATGGTTTGCTTGAAGATTGTTTTGCCCCAGTTCATATCTCAAGTTCAGATCTGATGGTTGATGGTGGACAATGATCAGACAGAAGACAGCAGATATCATTCACCTGGCGACTCCATTCACTGAAAGATCTAGCAATCGGTGCTTCATGGTGACTCCACTGGAGGACTAACTCTTTCTCTGAGAAAATGGAAGGATCTTACACAAAGTTCAGCTATCCAAAGTGGAATGGTATTCAACTTCTACTCTGCTTTCTTCTAAATTACTTATTCGCTGTTCTTGAAGCTACCCTGAAAGTTTTTCAAAATTTGTTGTATGATAAAGGTGATCAAAATCTTCACTCGATATATTCAAAAAGTGTAAATAGTGATTTTCCCTTTGATCCTGGGTTCCTTACTTTTCCTACGCCTTATGATGACTCTCTTCAGAGTGATGAGCCTAAAGAACATAAACCTGATCCCGTCGCTCTTGTACATATTCCTACAGCCGTTATAATCCCAGATAGGTATAAACCTCTTGTTTTACCTTCTGTTCTTCATGCCTTCCCCAAAAACTATGATCTATACTTGCCAAGATTTGACGGTGAAGGTAAGAATGTCAATGCTGAGCAACATGTGCAAAATGTTGAGACTTTTCTAGACCTTTTCGAAATTGATGAAGGAGATGTCAGTATAAGGCTTTTTGCTCTTTCTTTGCAAGGCAAAGTCAAGCATTGGTTCAAATCCCTTCCTGATGGGAGCATCACCGATTTACAACAGTTCATCAAAGTTTTCCTTGACAGGTGGAGGATCGGACAAAACCTTTTCGTTATCGTAGAAGAGTATAATCAATTGAAAAGACTGCCAGGGGAGACAGTACAACAGTTTTCAGCCAGATTTAATCAAGTCTATTATTCAATGTCGGTTGATATAAGACCCCCTCTTGCATCTGCTCTCTTGCACTACGCGAGTGCCTTTGATCCAGAAATGGAGTTTCAACTAAGAGAAAAGAATGTCGTAACACTTGAAGAGATGCAAAACAATGCAGTAAATGTAGAGGCTCATTTGTTGATCAGAAGGGCAAGGTTGAAAGAAGAAGAGATGAAAAAGGTGGATCTAGAGAAAACTACACCTTCCGAGGAAAAGCTTGACATTTTGGTGAGTGCAGTCGAAGATATGGTGAGGAAAATGACTGCAAAAGATGAAAATGACATTCATGAACAAGTGGCTGATCCAAAACATTTTGTTTCTTGTCTTAGTAGTCATAAGAATTGTTTTGTAGATCATCTTGGAGAAGAAAGACCTATTGATATGACATGTATGTTTGATGACGTGTTTTATACTGATGATTTTCCTCAGTTTGATCAGTATGATGATGATGATTATGCTTGCCAAACAGAAGCTAATCTTGCAGACAAATCAACAGCTAATTTGTGGGATGAGGAAGTTTTCTTACAACAACTCGAGTACAGTAATCAACCGCGGAATATCAGCTATGGAAATGATGAGGAAAGTGTAGCAGATTTTGAAGTGAAGGATCTTTGCCTTTGTGCTTTGATTCATGTCAGTTCATTAGAAATAATTTCCATGCAATCAGACATCAACTATCAAAAAATCTTGATTTCGATCCTCTTGAGGGCGATGTAAACTTTGTTCCAGACTTCTTATATTCAGAATTCCAACCCCAAAATGCCATTAATAGTCAGGTTGTACATGAAGACGCAAAAGCTGGCATATATGATCAAACGATACAAGAAGATTCCTTACCTCTCTGTTTTGAATCATTTCAGTTTTTGTGGGGTAAATTGCATAGTAAATCTTCAAATGAAAAGTTTGTAGGAAATCAACAATCTCTCAGTTTTAAAGTTGAAGATGAGACAGATGGCGAAATTTTTGAGCAGATCGTTAATAATATATCTTCCCCTGAGATGATTGATGAAATCATTTTGGATACGGAACCAGATTTGCAGCCATCGCACACAATTCAAGGTCAAATTACAGATGAAGGTGAGGCAGCTGGAATACATGATTTAATTATGCAAGAGGATTATGTACCCTTCTGTTACGAAGCATTTCAGTTTATAAGGTAGAATCTTCGTAATATCTCTAAAGAAAAAGATGAACAGGCAATTGGATGTCATACAGTTTCAATAGATACATCGCAGCAGTCTCCTTAAGTTTTTGATGATCCTTTTGCTCATGTGTTAGATTCCTATTTGCTGTAAAAATTCTTCTCCATCAGCCAACCATTTGATAAAAGAGAATGTTGATAATAATATGATTCCAAGGCCACCTTCATTGTCTTGTTAAACGAATTTTTCATTACAAAGATCAGATCAAAGTTTTCAGTCATATGAGGAGATTGATAAAGGAGACTTTTTTTCTGATTGGAAACAACAACAAAGTTTGGTCCTTCATGAAATTCAGGATTGTTTTGACAGCTTGCTGCAATCATCAGAGAAAGACAATGCAGATGTGAGGAAAGGTTCAATATGCAGCTATGAAGATTACTTGGACCAGAGCAGTAATATGTTAATGAGAATCAATGGTGATGCTTATGAAGATCCTTTTGCAGCATTATTGAAGTCATCTGGCCAATTCATGCTTTGCAAGTTTGTCAACAGTGAACTTGATTCCAAGTTTCCATGGGAGTTGCCTTTCGATTCTTCTCTTTTCCTGCGCATCAGAAAGCATTTGGGAAGAAATCAAATATGAGCCATGGTGCTTACCTAATTGCATTGGCTATTACATCTCACTTGACTGGGTGGTGGAAAGATTAATTAGGGTAGGTTTGTTGAACAAGCTCAGATATGAGCATCTTTCCAGTTTGTTAGTTAGGATTTAGTCATTTCTGGCTTTATTATGGTTTTCAGTTTGAATATTCAGTCAGAGTCCATCTGCATAATGTCAGTTTCTGTGTTTTGACTCCATAGCCCAATGGACGAAGGCACTGTCTAGCTCTTCCAGAGATCTGCTGTTCTTAGCACCTCCAAGGAGCTACCATCCCCCATTGGAGCCAATGTTAGTGTTAGTCTTTCCAGCCTTCCTCCAGTGATCAAACATGCTCTTACAAAGTGATTTTAAGGTGTCAAGGTCAAATTTTGTCATTTCAGTGAGTCTTCAAGTAAAATTTGGTCACTAGTCACTAGGTCTAGGGTTTGATTTTACCCTTGTCAAAGTTGTCGAAATGTCAGTACATGTCACCATTCAACTGCGTGTACCATCATTCAAAGGGTTTTCATCATAATTTCAAGTTCCACTGGGTCATTTTACACCTTGTTCATGCCTCAGTTGCACCTAGGCAAGGTTCATTTCCCTCTCCTAGGGTTTTGAAACTAATTTCTCTTGGAGGGTCAAATCAACGGAAAAAATTGTATCTTGATGTTCATACACCTTCCCCTATCCATAATGTACCTTATCAAACACTTCCCGTCATTAAGATTCCCCAAATTCCTCATTTTCGCACAAACCCTTGTTTCTTGCTACAACGTGGCAGTTTTCTAGGTTGGGCCTGTGTTTTTCCTTTTTGGACCCCTTCCCCTCACTCAATTTCAGATATTCCACTTTACCATACTTCCTAACATCCCTCCCTACTTCCCAAAATTTCCTCAAGAATTTAGAAGCTCCCTATCCCTTTCATTTCGCTTCATTTCGACAAATCCCTTGTTCCACACATTGGAGTAGGTTTTACCCAAATGATGTTTCCGAGCAAGAAAAGATGAATTTTGGAAAAATGAGAGAGGATTTTTTCCAAAATAGGCCAAATAAGAAAAAACTCCTTCAATTTTTACATAGTTGTCATGGTTTTGGAGAAATATCAAAAATACAATCGCCTTGGGAGAATTGATGCACCTCTGTAGTGACCTTGGAAAAATCAAGTTTTCTCTTAGCTCGGTTGGCCAAATGACTTTCTTGAGGAGCAAAATAATAACTAGACACAAAGATATTTCTAATGAGCTATCATGAGCTCAATTTGGAGTTGAGGAAGTCATTCAAAAGTTGACTGTAACATCACTCCGCCTTTAGGTAGCCTCATTTTGCACATTTTGACCAGGCTTGGGAGATTTAATTTTTGATAGGGAAAATGAACTCCAAATTGAAGAATTCTAGGTGGGCTGAAAAGTACACTCAAATATCTTTTCAACTAGTTATCCGTCATTCAATTTGGACACCGGGAAGGCCTCTACATGTCTCCTGAAGAAACCACTACGCACAGCCTATATGCGCCGCGCCACTTCCCAGTGCACGACGCTAAAAATCTAGAACTCCAAATGAGAAATGGTTTGTATTTTTGGATTCAACTTGAAAAATCATGACTACTGGTGCCTGTACAAGAAATTTGGATCATTTTTGCGGCATTTTGCATCACATGACAAATTTTTAGGCAAAAAACAAGGATTTTCTCCGTGAAGCTAAAACTATAGAGATCCAAATGAGGAATGATTTGCAGTTTTAGATTCAACATGAAAAATGACGACTACTGGTGTCTGGGAAAGAATTTTGGGCAAGGTATGAGCCTCCTATAGGATGAAAACACCCAAAAAATGGCCTCTCTGCGACTTTTTTGAATTACAGAAAGCAGTCTTGGGAGAATGAATATTTGGAGGTGAAAATGAGCACCAAATTCAAAAATTCTAGTTGGGTTGGAAAGTAGACGGGACAGGCTTTCCAACAAGCCCACTTGGGCACATTTTGGACACACGAAAGTGCCCCAAATAGGCCCCAAAGTGGCGCGATGCACAGAGAAATTGGCGTGGCGCACAGAGGAAAAATTGCCAATTTGCTCCCGTTTCGCGAAATTTCAGTTTACGGCTTCTCCAAGTGGGCCCACTCATCTACACTTCAGTTTTTTGGCACCAAAGGTGGCATTTAAATCATTTTTTCTCCAAATTGGCTTCTATCCAAGTGGCGAAGGAAGGCAATGGGTCACCCAAGCCAAACGTCATGTTTGTAATGTTGTACCTGTAGTTGATGGTTGGCTCTCCATCTCCATTTTGTAATGATTCGAGTAACTCCACAACCCTTGGGCGTTCTATCTCTTCCTTACACATTTTATATGTTTTATGCAAGCTATTTGCAAAAGTTTGCTTGTCTTGTAACTTCTGGGAGACTGTGGGAGAGAAATTCTATTTCTCCACTGTGTAATTTTGACAGAGAATTAATGAAAGGCAGTGGCTCTGTTTCATAATATTCTTGTGGCTGTGAGTGTAGAAAAGTGTTCTTATGTTTCATATGTATCTTGTTATGTTCCATGTTTCAATTCATGCTTCATTTCAATGAAATTTTCTGAGTGAGATTAGGTAGAATTCAATTTTTATTGCTCTGCCTGTGGGAAAATTTCATGTACAGTGTTATTTCTTCTGTTGAAAAGGATTGATAGCACTATAACCTTTTCACTTTCTTTAGCAATCTATTCATGCCACGGTACCTCAAACTAAATTGCTACATTTTCCACCTACCTCACCTCATGGAATAATCTGTCCCTTTATATTAAATTCTTTGTTCATTGCTGAGCGCCAGTCCCATACCATCCCAGAATCTCGGCCATTCATAAAAATTTGTTCCCGAATCCCTATTCACTTACTAGCCTAAGGTAAATATTTCATTTCAAGTCATCTCAGATTGTTTTCAAGTATTTATTTAGTGAGTGTGACTCGGAGAGAGCACTCTCCTGTTCTGGTAGGGCTAGCTACCAGACTAAGCATGGTTTGTGGTTACCCTAATTTTTTCCTTCCTTTAGCCTAGGGCAGATTTAGGTGCTAACAAGTTGTACATGAGCATAATGTGTACGATAATCCTGTTGACGACCTTTGTATGCCCATCAATTTGGGGGTGGAAAGTCATGGACTTAGTGAGCTTGGTATCCAACATCGACCAAAGAGTTTACCAAAATGTACTTAGGAAGTTGTTGTCTCAATCTGAGATAATGGATTTTGGGATCCCAAAGTGCACCCACACTCTTTCAAAGAAAATCTTGGTAGTGGCTTATGTTATGATACTCTTCTTGTAGGCCACTACAATGGCCATCTTAGAGAATATGTCGATGACCACAAAAGTATAGTCGTCGCCATGCTTAGCGTTGGCTGCAAGAGTTGTAGTTTAGAAATCTCCTTCAACACTTAATTTTCAACCCAGGGCTACGTAATCTTAGAGGCGTAGCACAGGAAATGCCAAGATTAATGGTATAAAATTTCACCAAATTTGTTCCTAACTTCCCTAATTACATTTGTAGAATCAAAGAATTACAAAGAAAATAATACCAAAAGAATTTTGGTACCAGAATCAGAAGGAAAATACTTTGCAAAAACTCAATTAAAGGAACTTTGAATCAACATAAACAATCCTGATCAATAAAAGAAAGAAAAATAGATATCTGAGACTAAATGTCAATGCAGTCATAAGACAGAGAAATGATTATGTTGTGAAGTGCATTTTCCTTTATTACAAGTTTTCCTTCCTAGTCTGAATCATCATTCCTACACTGCAACTACATTCCTGTACTGGAACAAAGTTCTTGCACTGGAACGATATTCTTGTACTAAGACGATGTTCTTGTACTGGAAGTATGTTTTTTTCCTACACTGAGTATTTTGGCTTTCATACAAGAATAATGGATTCCTGTACCAGAGTACTCTATTCCTACACCAGGTTATTGATTCCTATACCGAAACAAATATTATTCTACTAAGAAATCAATATTCTTGTACTAAGTGTGGAGCGATAAAAAGGTGTCTTTTTAACTCCTAATTACCTTCACATTAATTGTCAACCCAGGGATGACTTTTTATTCCAAGAGTGTACTCAGTCTGAGGCGGCTATTTTCTCAAGAGTAATGTTATGAAAGATGTAGTACAGTGCTCAAAATACAGGAGTAAACGAATGCTCAAAATGAGATCTACTTACAGCAAAAGACCTTGAAGCCTAAATCATTCATTCGGAAAAATAAGCAATGTATCAGTCAAGGGTCCAGTAACAATAACTCATCCCTTTGGAAACTGATGTAACCAAAAGTAATCAAGGAACAGATCATCAATCTGGGGACTAGACAACAAATGCCAATGCCCACTACAGTTTCAGATCGTTCTGCACACCAAAGCAAAGATAATGCAAATAACAGAAAATGGAACAGCAAATATGAAATGGAACAACAACTAAGAAATGGAACAGCAAATCGGGAACTGTAATGGCAATTAAGTTTAAGAAACATCAACACCTTAGTCTACAAAATCAAATGCAGTCAATCATATCCTACAGAAATCAAATGGCAATCCCGTGTCTCTAAGAATGAATCGAACAACACGCAGAAATAGAACACCATTAACTAATAATGAATATGAAAGAATAATGGAAAGTCAAATACAAATGCATAATAACTTAACACACGGCACACCTCAATAGCAATCTGATCTTGGTAATCCACTTGTCAGTCTTAGTTATAAATAATATGACTGTCTTTTAGAATTGAGCAGCAACGTTCATACATTCAACAATCACAAGGAAATATAATTTCTAATATGAATTCAATAATACCAATGGTAAAATGTTACAACATAGACATTCCATAATTGAATAGCAATGGTATCCTGTAAAAACCATTTATATCAGCACTTAAAGAAACAACAATGCATTGAAAAATCGATATGATATTTCTGTCTTAGAAAATGAGATTATGTGATAGAGCTATGATGTAAAATAATAGAACATACCAGATTAAAATAAAACTGATAAGCAAACCACGCATAAAACAAAAGAATATAATATACAGTAGCAGCAGCGTACTCCACCAAAGGCCGGGCCCTTAGCCGCCAGCGGACGCTGCTAGGTTACTTCAGATTAACAGAATGAACAACAACTCCCAAATCATGTATTAATCAGTGAATTATGGAATCATGACAATAGCAAAAGCTTGAGAATTACAGCATGCAACAATCCCTATCCTATCATGAATAATCCACCATCATTCTTCATCATTTTTCCATCATTTTTCATCCCCAAATCATCCCCATCTCTGATCTTTGTTTTCATTTAAATAGAGAGATCAGAGAGAAGTTACAATAAAGATAAGTACAACATGATTTCTATTACAAAATTGGTTTGCTTCTAACCATTTGATCAACAATAACAAGGCGAATTTGGCTTTGCAGCTAAGATTTGGAGGATAGCCACAACAACAAATATGAGAAAATAGTGCTCAAAGAACCCTGCGTTTATCTCAGTACAAGCCGAATTTGGGCAAACGATTCTGCTTTAAAGTTAACTGGGTCCATTCTGGACAAAACCCATGTTCCGGATTTTCCAGATTTTGCTTCATTTGCTAATAATCTCAACCGCAAAACTATCACTTCTTATTCCAACGAATTTCTGAGTTGGCACTTTTAATGATCAAATCTTCAATCTGGAAATTATCTTGGAGGCTAAAAATGGTGAATAATGTTACAAATGATTTATTAAAACTATCATTGATAAAATCATGCATAATCATCAATTTATTAGAAATAAAGGAGAATAAATAATATTCATTCATAGAAGCATAAATCATCATAAAATGGATTTATATAATAAATTATAATAAATGACATGATGAAGAATAGTAGAAATGAGTGGAATAAGTGTTCAAAAGTGATAATAATAGTGGCATATGGCCCAAAATTAAGCTTCAAAACCACTTACATGAAATGTAAAGTGTGCTAACTAGAAATTAACTTGAAAGGCAGGTCACAGGAGAGAAATAGATGCATGTTATCAAAAGACTCCTTATCTAATCATTCTTCTGAAAGTGAAAAGTACTTCAAAATACAAAGGAAATATCTACTGCAATATAAAATTCTTCATGTTAAAATGATCATCCACTCTAAATACAGAGCACTCTTCCTTCCTATATGACTGTCATGAAATTAACCAAATCTGCACTTTTACTAAATAAAGGTTTTAGCTCAAAGGTCCCTTCACCAAATTCCAATCTTGAACTGAACTATTCCCACAAGAAATTAAGCATAAACACATATCCTCATTATATATATATCATTTCATTAACGCTTAGGAAAATGCATGATCTAAAATGATCATATGTTAAAACTGAAATAGAATTGATTATGCCAACAGTGAAATGAATGTTAACTTAAAGTGTTGAAATAGTGAGAACTTCTTGAGAAGAAGACTTTACGACAGATGAGAAAACATAAGCAAGAAGAAAAATGGAAGTGAAAACAGAAAATACACAGTGATACCAGACAACAATATTTATTACGGAGTTCGTCCCTGATGAACTACATCTCTCGGTCCTCTTTCAAGATGGGCGACTGCTTTATTGCGATTGAAACTGAAGAGGTAGAATTACACTAAAATTTGACCAAACTGAATGTGCACATAGGCACTTCTGGTCCCTATCATAAGATATCTCTCTGAACCAGCTTTCCAATGCCTATCACGGTTCCCAATTCTGACCCCAGATGCTCCTGTTACGCTGAAAAAAAAAAGCCTACATCCCTCCAGAAGCTGCACATGCAATTCAAAACCACTCTAATGCACTTCAATGAGCAAAACATCCTTTTAAAACCCTCCAAATACACTCTAACCTCCTCAGGCTGAGCTCAGGATGAATGAGCTACAATTTGGGTTTGCTTTCCCTCGGTCTTGTCAATATTTGACACCTTAGGATAATTTGCATGGTGGTTGAATTAGTTTTGCACCAAAACATAAGTCAGAACCCACAATTGACCTTATAATAGCATAAAACTATTGGCAATTTAGGTAACAATGGAGGATTGGCTAACAGAAAGCATGTGAATAGGCAGTATAACCACGAGCTGCCACCTTCACAGTCAACCTCCAATGGTCTCATATTATGGTGCGGCGATTTCAATGCATGTGAACACGTCTACCTCCGATGTGGAGGCTTACCTGACAGTCTTACTCGGGTAGTTTCGGCGTGGATACCTGGTGGTTAACATAACCCTAATGGCTTACCTTTCAGCTACTTACATGGCATAGTTCCCACCATGGTTATGGCTAGGTGGACACCCACTCAGTTAAAATCCATCATTTGTAACCCTGACTACCTAACCGCTCACATGGCTGTGGTTCCGACACAGTCTAAACCCTGCAGTCAGGACAATATTTGTAATTTAAATGTTTTGTAATGCATTACATTAGGCCGAGAGGACAATGGGTTAAACTTAGGGTTATATGTTTGTTTTTGAATTGCTTTCAAAGCATAATGACCCGAATGGTCCTAGCTTTATGGTATGTTAATACATAGCTTTAAGTTTTTAGGTTAGGGTTCTAGGGTTTGGTTAACATAATGTCTTATGTTTATGGTTTTAGTCATTAGGAATTTACATCAAATATAAAAAACCCATTACAACTAAATGTCACAAAGCGACATTAGCAACAAACGTCACATGACGAAAAACCCATCGACAACCAAACTTTGCATGGTGAATGATCAACCCACATCGACAACCATATCCTAGTGGAATTGACGAAAACCTTATGTCGACAACCAGGTACAAAACCATATCAACTGAACAGCATGAAAAGCCATATACATTACTCGATAACCTGAACCATAAACATCATTTTCGAAGCTAACGACACCAGAATGAATGATGATGATGACACTGAACCTGCGCAACTGATCTGACGAGATCCTCCTAGATCAATCCTCTCCACTAGAAAGCTTTTGGTCCACAAAAGTTTGACTTAAACAAATAGTCGACGAGGGTAGAGCTCCCTCACTTTCCACCTTATCCTTATGATGTACCAATACATTCAATCAGTCACCTGCAAGTGATGACCCTAATGATGCTTACCATGGCACATTTTGAATTGTTGACCTGTTCCATCCATATACAGTATGAAAAACTTGAAAATATGGTCAAACAACCTATTATGAACATGGCAACTGATTTATTTCCACAAAATACCATGAGTTAGTGATTCATAATCATCTTTTAAAACAATCTCTACAGGATATTGTTCAATACTATTGACATGTGTTAACAATCTATATTGCGGAATGATAGAGACAATCAAAGACATTTTTGACATCAAACTAGCTACTCGACTTGACATACTTTCCTAATTCCTGATTACTAAGTGAACTTGTTGCAATAAGCCCATCAAACTATAATATGGAAATTGTCGCAACTTAGTTTGACTTTAAAAGTATTGAATTAGCACTATTTCCTTATTCATTAAATGATGTTTCCATTGATTAGCACTTTCCCCTGATGCATAAGTGTCCCTTAAAGGTATTGAATACTTTGACAATGCTTTAGAAAAGGCTTTGATGTGAAAACAAATAGGCTTCCTCTCCACTTGAAATGTGGCTTCCAAACTGTTTGAAACATGAAATGGTGACAGAATACAAGAGAATTTTAACACCGACTTTCCCCAATACTGATGTGCATCCCTATAATTGTTAACTTCCAAACTTGGATTGAATTGATTCATTCTGACATTAGGAAGAGGAGCTTTACGTATCAACTGTAATTCATGTTCTATTCCCTCCTTATGAGTAAGATGTTTAGTTTCTTTAAATAGAACTAGAAAAGTTTTTACCTCTTCGATCAAACTATCTTTAAGCTGAGACTCATAACTTGAACAAACATGTGTTGATTCTTATGTTGTTCCTTTACACACATAATTACAAATCTTTTATTTGAACTTTTTAATCACTTCATCTGATTAGAAACAACTATATTCAAGTGATTTTTACTTTGATGTGCCCTGACAATAAATTCAACCCCATCTTTCCTAAGGTGATATTTATTCTCTCTTCTATAAAATACTCCATCACAATCATAAAGATAAGTACTTCCTAAGACAACTCCACATATGTCTACTGGAACCACATCTAATTCCACTTCATCAATGTAATTAGTTGTAATGGAAATTCTTAATCGACATTGTTTTGTGACTTTTATCTGAGTTTATTTATTTAGCCATCCTAATGGGTAAGGTCTTGGATAATTCCATGTCTCCAAACACAAATTCTTAACCAGATATTCAGATATTAAATTGGCCTATGATCCACTATCAAACATTGTATCTATCTTTGTGTGCTTAGAAGTTATCCTTATGTTAAATAATTCACTTCTTTTATCCTCATATGAAGGATTTATGTTTGAGGAAGATGCAATAGTATTCGAACTTGAACTAGTTTAAGAATTTTTACCTGTCGTAACCATGGCAATTATCCACCTTTCATCACCTGAATCGAAACCTAGATCTTGCTCGACTGCTGCAATTTCCTACATTTCATCCTTCTCCTTAAGGAAATTTTTGGTCTTAAGTTGTGGATGAAGTTTCCAACACTTAGATTCATCATGACTGATTCTCTAACAATGAGAACAAGTAGGTCTTTCCTTCTAAGCTATCATTTATTTCTTTCTCTTCGAACTATTCTTCCCTTTACTACCATTGGAATATTTGATCTCCAACTCTTTGGATGATTGCGGTGAAAACTTGAATGGTCTGCCACCTGATTCAGTATGTATGGCTTGAACACACACTTCATCAAAATCATCAGGATTAAACATCAATAATGTATGCTGTAAATATGAATGTAAACTGCCAATGTATTTTAATAAATTTTCACATGTATCCAATGAAATACCAAGTGCCAATGCTTTCTTCTAAACTCCTACGTAAACTCATAAACACTCTGCTCTTTACCTTGCTTTAAGTGCTACCAATTAATAACATCTTGGTGCATGTATCCTAAAGGATAGAATTGTTTTCTAAGAGCTTTTAAAAACTTAGACCATGAAGAGATGACTTTACCTTTCCACTTTACATCTATCTGAGTTTTGCTTTCCCACCAGATTAAAGTTGTTCCCCCCATTCTAAGTGTAGCTAACTGAATTTTTGTTTTATCATCATAAATGTTCTAAGTACGACAATACACTTCTAATTGCTTAATCGAGTTATCTAGGTTTTCAGGATTCATTTTGCCATCATAAATAGGTAACTCAAATTTTACATCAAGTTTCAAAAGAGATGTTTTCTTAGGTTTATTTTTTGTTTTAAATTTTGCACCAGAAGAAGAAGAAGATGATGATGATGATGATGATGGAGATGATGGAGGTGAAGGTGGTTTATCAACCTTTCCTTTACCTTTTTCCTTCTTCAATGTCTTTGAAGAGGAAGTTGCATCCCTCACCTTCTTATCCTCATATAGTTCTCCCAACATCTGCTGCATAGTCAAGAATGCTTGCTAAAACTATTCATCACTCATCTTAGTTTCAGTGCTTTCACCTGCATTAGATCCTGTCATGGTCGACTTATGAATGACTCTTCGCTTTCCAATCTTTGGATCAATTTTCTCGAGCATTCCTTCTCCATGTTGCAATTTTTACCTGGTTAACATTCAATGGAAAATTCTACAAACACAACCTGCTTTGATACCAAATTATATGATCTGAAATGGTCATATGTTAAAACTGAAATAGAATTGACTATGTCAACAGTGAAATGAATGTTAACTTAAAGTGTTGAAACCGTGACAATTGCTTGAGAAGAAGACTTTATGACAGATGAGAAAACATAAGAAAGAAGCAAAACAGATGTGAAAATAACAAATAAAAAGTGATACTAGATAGCAAGATTGGTTATGGAGTTTGTCCCCGATGGACTATGTCTTCAGGTCCACTTTTGAGATGGGCAATCACTTTATTAGGATTGAAACCGAAGAGGTAAAATTACACAAAAACTTGACCAAACTGAATGTGCATGCAGGAAATTATAGCCACTTTTGTAAGATATCTCTCTAAACCAGCTTTCCAACGCCTATCATGGTTCCTAATTGTTACCCCGGATGCTCCTGTTACACTGAAAACAAGACAACCTAACTCCCTCCAGAACATGCACATGAAACTCAAAACCACTCTAATGCACTTCAATGAGCAAAACATCCTTTTAAAACCCTCCAAGTACACTCTAACCTCCTCAGGTTGAGTTCGGGATGAATGAGATGCAATTTGGGTTTGTTTTCCCTCGGCCTTGTCAATATTTGACACCTTAGGATAATTTGCATGGTGGTTGAATTAGTTTTGCACCAAAATACAATTCGGAACCCACATTCAACCTTATAATAGCATAAAACCACTGGTGGTTTAGCTAACGGTGTGGGATTGGCTAACGGACAACATGTAAATAGGCAGTCTAACCATGAGCTGCCACCTTCATGGTCAACCTCTGGCAGTCCCGGCTTACGATGCAGTGACATCAATGCATGTGAACACAACAACCTTTGACCATCGCGGCTTACCTGATGGTCTTACCACAGTGGTTCCAGCGTGAATACCTGACGGTTAACATAACCCCGACAGCTTACCTTGCATTTTCTCACATGGAATAGTTCCCACCGCAGTTACGACTAGGTGGACTTCCCCTTTGTTAAAGTTTGTTGTTTGTAACCTTGACTACCCGACTGCTCACATGGTTGTGGTTCCAACATGCTCTAAACCCCGTGGTTAGAGCTGTGTTTGTACTTTAAATGTTTTGTAATGCATTACATTAGGCTAAGAGGATAATGGGTTAGACTTAGGGTTATATGTTTGTTTTTGAATTTCTTTCAATGTATTATGGCCCAAATGGTCCTAGATTTATGGTAAGCTAATACATAGCTTTACATTTTTAGGTTAGGGTTCTAGGGTTTTTTTAACATAATCACTTAGGTTTAGGGCTTTAGTCATTAGTACTTTACATCAAATTAAAAAAAACCCATTTACAACTAAATGTCACAAAGCAACATTAGCAACAAATGTCACATGATGACAAACCCGTCGACAACCAAACTCTGCAAGGCAAATGATCAACCCACGTCGAAAACTATATCCTGACAGAATTGACAACAACCTCATGTTGACAACTAGGTACAAAACCATATCAACTGAACACCATGAAAAACCATATACATTACTAGACAACTTGAACCATAAACATCGCTGTCGAAGCTGACGACACCGGAGTGAATGCTGATTATGACACTAAACCTGTGAAACTGATCTGACGAGATCCTCCTGGATCAGTGCAAGTAAATTAACCCTAGTTTAAATAGAATGCACTTATGTTAAACTCATTTTCATACTAGGGAATGAAATGCATTTGCATAAGGAAAATAAATCCACTTGTAGAAATAAACACACTCGCATAAGCAACCCTCACTTACAGAAATAAATCACATTGGTGCAAGAAAACTGAAACATGCTTTTTTCAGAAAGGAAACTACTCATCAAAGGAAAGAAATGTTATTCAATATTCAGTAAATGAACACACCCACATCTTCACACCTCGGATCCGAGTCACACAATTTATGAAGAAATTGAAGATTTGTTAGCTACATAAAAGAAATGAAATACTTCTTGCTCAAACCTTTCATACAATAATATATCTAACACACCTTATGAAAGAGGGAGAACGAGCTGGGTTGGTTGGGCCCTAGCCAACCAGATCGTTTCCCTATTATGAGATATGGAAAATCAACTACTCAAATAACGCATCACTTAAAATACTAGAATAGGAAATGAATAACTAGCATATCTCCTTGTGTTAAATTTAGTAACTACAAATGTACATCGTGGATATCTGGATCCAGCCCAAAAATATGGCGATACAAAAGGTTACACTATAAGCCAAAATTTCACCAGCGTATGGCTACCCAGTTTGACTAGAAACCCTTATTAAACACATATCATTCATCTCATGGCCGCAATATAAATCAAAACAAAAGTATGAGCTTGGCTTTCGGTTGTTTGACAAAAAGACTAAATGAGGGGTATTTAGTTGAAACCTTGGCCTCCATATCCCATATTTTCCACACACTCCGAGCCCAGCAGTGTGTTACTGATCTTTTGGTGAGCAATGTGCATGGATATCCAAATTGTAGTGGCCTGTGGCAGTGAATCATGTTGATGCTTACCACTGTTGTGAGTACAAGAACGCGAACGATACAAGAATATTCCTGCACCAACCCCATCTTACACATCGATTAATACTTTCGCTCTATCAAAATACTTTAGGAAATAAAACATGTAAGTTGCAAAGGAAAATAGACTATTTAATCTTTTTAATTAGTAATTAAGCTCATATAACCCTTAATAATGAAAATCATGAAGGTAGTGCAGGAATAAGTACAAGGTTTAGAAGAAGTGCATGAATAAATAGGTTCCAAGGGTAAAACAGAGGGATTAGGTAATGTGTTTGGGTAAAATGGATGTTAAAAATAAGGCAATTATGATGACCAACATACTCCCATCCCCATTTCGTTGTGTGTCCTCACACAACCTTACCTTCTGCAAAAAACTAGCATGGAGGGCTTCATTTAATCCTAAATTTGAATATTAATCCCCGTCTTCATGGTCCTTCACTTTTCAGTGTGAGCCTTCTTGAGTTTTTTCATCACTTTCATAAGGAAAATGTGGCACTTCTATGCTCGAAATTTCCATACCTTTTCTTACCACTTCCTCTCTCGCACCTCTTCCATCAATTCAACATTCTCGCCCTACACCATTGTGTTTTGATCTTTCATAGCCTGGTTCAGCACTTCAAGTCTATAATATTTTTGTTTCAATTCTTTGACCTAGATGTGCTTTCTAGAAAGCAAGGTATTCTTTATTGGGTTCTTCCCATATCGAAATCCCTTCAGATACTGACTCATGACAAGTACTAGTGTCATCGAGGGCAATCTCAAATTGTGTTTCAAGACTCTGAGGAATAGTACCCTCAGCTTGATCCACTATTAGCTCCTTTCCTACACTTTCACTATGTATGTGAGATGTTTTATTTTTCTTTACTTACTTAATTACAATTACCATAGGAGTGATATCTTACTCTTCCACATGACCTATACTAAACACAGAATGGATTGTGTCATATGCTAGAAGAGAGAGATTATTTTTAATTGGTGAATTAGATTTGGGCTTATCTACAGAGGGGGAATATTCCTCCGAATAATCAATGTTTATTAGAGAAGTTGATACAGTGTGGCCTCCTTTTGAGGATGCACCTCTTTTTTTCACAGAGCTCCTGGTCAGTCTCCTTGAAGGGCCAGGGGTTTCAATTATAGGTTCCTACTCTTTATCAAGCACCAGCTTCTTGGACTGGGTTTTCTTTACTTTAGTCTTCGAGGCCTTACTAGTCTATGGGGTTAATGACTTCCTTTTTCGGTCGGGCTTCCCCTTAGTAACTTTTCCATTCTTCCCTGACTTCTTCACTGTACCCTCTCCTTGAAATGCTTTCAGAAACTCCTCCCAAGTTGTCTCCTTTCCCTCTAACTCTTTTTTAATTAGAATTGTAATTAAACCATAATGATACCTTTGAAACCCTACTTGAATTTCTCAACTCTTATGAACATTTTTTGACATATTCTCCAAACTTTTCAACAAGAAATAGGGGAATTTGATCAAATTACCTGATTCAAAATGAAGTAGCAATCGAATATGGTACAGGAAGGTTAATGAATACCTCCCCTCATAGGTGAGGAATTTTTGCAAGATGTACAATAAATGTTTCCATTTTTCGACCATCACATTCCTTTGTAAACCAACCTTCCATTCCACCTTTTGATTCTTGTCGATCACAAACCAATGCCAAGCTCCTTCCTCGAGCTTTTCCTTTTAAAACCATTTCTCTCTTATAGCTTCTAACCCCATTGCTTGTCCAATGGACTATTCAGTCACCTCAAATTCTAAAGACCTACTCTAGTTGTGCTTCCATTGAATGTGCGAGCAAATTCAAGCATGACAACTGAGTCATAACCATCAAATTTGAGTAGGAAAGGGAGAAATCCCAACTCTTGTAGCAAAGATAAATTGTCCCTGTACTCAACCATCCATTCCAGCTCCTTTACGGACCAAATTTCTATCCAAACAGGTGCCATAAATGCTCACAATTACATTGGTTTCTTCACAACTCTAAAGATTACCAAACAAGAAATTTTGGAATATGTCTAAGGGAGTTCATGATTGCCAACTTAACTACATGCCCCTATATCAATGCTCTTCAATGGTCATGCCTCCATTATGAGAAATTCAATCCTGCAGAGGATGAAAGTGCAGGCATGACCCCAACGTACATAGGGTCATGATGATTGGTAAAGGTGGCCGTCATAGGAAGGATTTTGTTATCAAAAAAACACAAGGTATCATATGGTATCAGGTTGATCATTAATTATTGATAGGCTCAAGGGTCAATGTTATATCATGAAAATATTCCACACATATCCCCAATCACATCATGATTTCACATAGGGTGTTGTTGTAGCGACTACAACCACCCTCCAAAATTTTTCCTTAGATTCATTTTGGAGCCCCCCTACAAACCATTCTCAGCAGCATGCCTTGCATTGTCCTGTACATGAGCTTCAATAGTTTTCTAGAAGCTTTTCCACCTGTGCATGATAGGTTTCTTCACTCCCCTCACAGGACGCCACTCCGGACATGGTCTAGCTGCTGGCTGAGTAGCTCCCTCAAGAAATTGTGTAATTCCGGAGGGGAACCAGCCTTCCCTCCAGAAATTGCTCAAATCTGATTGGTAGCCCGCTGGGACCAGAAACTGCACAATCTTGTCAAATAGTCTTCCCAGTGAAAACTACGCAGTGTGGCCCAATAGTGCTGCTTAGCCCATAAATTATGCAATTTTTGGTAGAGGTCAATTGCTCCTCCAAAAAATTGTGCAATCCCTTTGGACATCTATCCCATCTTCCTCACAGAAATTGCGCAAAAATCTCCCTCAGTCAAGCAGGTTGTTGCATGTGCCTTCAGATTGACCGGTTCCAATCGAGACCAAGGAAACTTGACATGCATGCATGGGCTAATTTTTCCTTAAATAGCAAACAGAAACATGAAAAATCATACTTAGATTTTAGGGAGTTATTTTTAGCAGCTAAAGATTACATGCAAAGATCATTTTAGAAACTTGCATCCAAGTGTCACTTTTTCCTATATTTGTGGCATGTGCATCATGAGCCTCAAACTTAGTTATTTGACACTTCAGAGCTCATTATTCACATTGATCTTGGAGATATGACATCCCACAGCACACCCAGGAATCTTCGACACATCTAGCTCAGCTATTTCTGGGTAAGTTTGCTTAACTTGTCTTTTGCATCATTTTTGTTGATTTTGTGTTTTGGCTTATGTGAGTGCTTTCTGCTCGATTTCTTTGAACACTTGTTTTCATTTGCATGCATGTCAGCTTTTATAAGCACCATTTCAATTTTCTTTAGTGTCTCATGGTTGTCATGTGCATGCCATTGTTTTGAACGAATGATCACCGATTCGGCGACTCGTTTCACATACATGCATGTTGTTCTATTTTTTGAATCTTGCATTCAATGTTTGCATGCTTGATCATTCACTCCTGCTTACACTCAGTATTTCCATGCATTCACATCTTCATTTTCTTTCATTTGTTGATTAGCAGGTCTAGGCAACCTTGGCCCAGACTCAACCTCACTAAGATAGCATTGTGCAATTCTGAGAGGGAAGGATCTTCCTTCCTCCCAGAAAATGAGTAATTATAACCATTGACATCCCTCAAGTCTTACCTTGCACAATTCTAAGAGGTAGTGACTACTGGCCCAGAAAATTGCGCAATACAGTCCCCGTTCCCGCAACACTCGCCAGCAGAAATTGCAAATCACCCAATCCCAGCACCCAACAGGAAAGTTTGGATTGTGCTTTATGTAATTCTAGCAGTCAACTAGCCTTTTGATAGTCCACACTACCTTTTACACAGTTCCGGCAGTCAGTCTACCAGCCTCCCAGTGAAAATTGTGCAATCCTTTTCAATAGTTCCCCAGGTTGTTGCATGTAATCCCTCAAGTTTGCTTTGGTTTTAACTGACAGATTTTTATCCATGCATGTCTCCAGATACAGTAGGTGTTCATCCATCTCTTAGCAATTCAGGATCAATGGTCTCCAAGGGAGTAGGGTCAAAGGAAACCGACCAAAACGCAACCGGAGTAGCAACTGAGTGTCTACGAATTTGCTGATCTATCAAGACAACACGATGATCGTAGATAAAGGCATCAAGATGAAATGGAAAGAGGTCAATGATACATTATCAGGCACATTTGGGGAAGATCTCGAAGACTGACAAGTCTATGTGAATATTCACAAGTCTGGCTTGTATTGGATTGCATGTAGGTATCCCACATTCCCATGTACGAACATGATACAATGTATCGTCTTGCACACTGATCCTGAGACGATGACATTGAGCAGTGTCAGCAGGAAAAATATTACTACATTCAGGTCACATGATTATCAGCAGATGTACCATTTGTTGAAGCCAATGATCACCATGGAGACACCCTTCAGCGTACCCAACAGCAATGCCACCTCCAAGGATATCTTGAAAAACTGGTAAAGGAGCTAGCCAAATATGGGATGACACCCAATGATATTTACAAGACAATGGTACTGTACAAGGCATATCAATACTTGGTCATCTTTGCATGTCACTTGTATGGACAAGAGAGCGCGAAGACCTTCCCGCAAAGTTGAGTGATCGTGTTGGACCAAGTGGCCAATGAAGGCAAAGCATGCAACTAGTCCAACATGTTGGCCCACAAGCTAAAGGAATAGGTCACAGGAGCTTGGTAGCCACCCAAAGGTTAGCAAGTAGAAATCTACATGTCCGCTTACATCTTGGATGCAATCCATGCCCATCAGCAGTTCCCAGGCATGAAGTGGGCATGGGCATCAGTGCAAACATCTGTTAATACTTATTGTAAACTCTTTTATGAAAGCAGCTTCAGAGGAGTTATCAGACAGCTATCGAATCATTTTGTCACCCCAATGTACAAGATGACATTTGAGTAGGATCCACCTTGCATGTCAAAGGAAGCGATGGAGGTAATGATTGGCATAGAGGATTGATATGCCTCATCGTTTGACAGCTTCATACAGATCTACAGTGTAGAGAAGCCTCCACATGTTTTGTTGAAGTTTTCCATCGATGAGTTCATCATGCAAGAAGTATCATACCACATCTTGGTAGGAATGTCAGCTAGGCTTCACGGGAAGAAGAAGGCTCATTGGCCCATTCTTCCGTGGTGGATCACGTTGTACGAGATACAGAACCTCAAGCATTCAAATTTCAAAATAGAGGAGATAAGGAAATATCCTTTCGACATCTGAAGCTTCAATCCATATGACTTGCATTGTATTGTGAAAGATCACTATGCAAGAGTACAGTTTCATTCGATCCACAGGGCATGTCATTAGGTGGAGGAAGACCCATGAAGATATTGTTGTAGCTTTTCTAGGTCTAATGAACCAGTCGACATCATTGTGGAATGGTTAGTGAAGCAACATCTAGGAGAAAACCAATAGCAGTAGCAGCAAAGGTAAACATACCGGCATGTGACAAAGGAAAGAGATAGATTATTAATAGCATACAGGTGGAAAAAAGATGCAAGTTCAGAGCAGACCCACTTGTGCAGAAATTAGATTTGGCAATAGAGGCGAAGAGGCAACAATGCGACATGAGAACCACACAAAGGAAGAGAGAAAAACAAAGGATGGAGGAAATAGTGAAGGAGTTGCATGAGTTGAAGAAGCAACTCCAGAAGGAATAGGTGTTGCGCAGGCATGAGAAAGAAGCATAGCAAGAACAAGTACAACAGGGGGTGCAACATGTACAAACAGATGAAACTATGCCCGTACAAGTAGTAGACTCATCCGAACAGCTGGCACCAAGCAAACAGGGTGGGTAGTTGCAAGAGGAGGACTTCACTCAAGATATTAATCAAGCACTTGAGCAGATGGATGTGGATATGGAGCAGCAAGAGTTAGAGTAAGACATCGACCTCATGCCTTAGCACCAAGAGGTTGACCCACCAGCTTCACCGGATCGAGGAGCAAAGAAATTCCCAAAGGACAAAGGAGATACTAAGATTTTTGGAGACAATTCGGAAGGAGAGACGCAGAACATATCATTTGATGAGTCACAGCATCAAGTTGTACAATCATACAAAGTGTCTACTCCATATGACAACACATCTTCTATACAGTTTGAAGAACATGTGATCATGTCTGACACATGTAAGCATCCAATAGCATTGGTCGATGCTACCAAAGCATATTTCGAAGCCACTAGCTCAAGTGTTCACTTCTTGATAGTTTAGAACGAGTGAATGGCTAAGGAGTTACAAATGGCCAAGCAAGGAGGAGCACTGGTCACAACATTCGCCCAAGCAGAGTTGAAGAAGGTGATATTGGATGAGTATTGTCCCTTAGTATAGTCATGTGGGCATTGTATTCCAAGTTTCGTACCATGCATAAGGCAGTTTTCCATCTCAAAGGTTGGCAGCAATGATGTGCTAGGAGAGTATGTATCTTTTCAAAAGTACATACTGTAGTCGACTACATGCAAACATGAAAATGAGATACAAGGGAGCCCCATTACACTTTCCCAAGATGATGAAGCCCAGAGCAGTCGAGCTAAAGGCACGCATTCAGAGTTAGATCCGAAACTATTAAGATCTCTTGCAGCTCATCACTAGTTTGCAGGCTTCCCATGCATGGGTATTTAGGAGTATGGATGGTTTTGTGTGCGCACATGCAATCCCATCTCTTAGGACACTCACCGAGGCAAAGATGAAGGCACAATTTTGACTAGAGCTTGACTCATACTTTAACAATTTCATGTGCATAGCCACCAGCCTGGACTTAGTGATCAGTGAAGACACCATGCATCAGTATGTCGTTGGTCCAGTCGCACTTAAGACAATTATGTGCATGTTATTAGACAAGTTGGATAGAGGAGCTAGAGAAGTGTACCCGAATGCAATGAAGGCAAGAGTTCATTTCTAGAAAGATGTCACCATAGAGTACACAGACACCATCATGGACTACCAAGCTTGGCATCAGTTTGCCACCATTGACCATTGTGAGGATGTTGAAGAGCTAGTCTTCCCACAGTTATCTGAATCATAGTGATGTCTTGCATGGCTTGCTCAAGCCTATTTTGTCTCACATGGGTACATGTGCATATTGTATGTAACATCTTGTCAAGTGGAAGTTCAAGTGTCAATAGTTTGATGTAATAACCATAGAGTAGTTGAATAGTCATGAGGATAGATGAACAATCATAAAGGGGAATGTCAAGGGTCACCCCACCCTTTTCTATATATAGTCCCTCATAACTCATTGTAGAGGCTTTTGGTCAGCCAAAATTCCGATAGGAGTATCTTAGAGAAAGCTTGGAGAGTATTGTAATGAGCATTGGCTTCTCCACAATGCAGAGCCAATACATCTCTTTGGAGGAGCAGGCGACAGTGACTGTAATGTTTTGCTGTCGGGACTAGTGGTCAGTCATTTTCGTGCTATATGATTGGAATGTTCACTTCTTAATATAACAGAGCCAACACGTTTCATGCATATGTCATATTGTATTTCAACTATCTTGTTTACTCTAAATTATATATGTATCTATTTTCTTACGCATGTGTGTATAGACTCTTTCTATATATGTATGTATGAATCTTACTGAAATGTTTTGTTAGTTTAACGATCACTTTGGATTGTCAGCTTACTTACCTTCCACTTCATGATGATTTCTTTTCTCGTGTGTTCCCTTCTTAGTGACGTGCTTTCACAGGTTTCCAAGAGGCGCACTCACACAGGGATATCTTACTTTCCTCTACATGCAATTGTTGTCAAGGCAATACCATACGACCCACTATTGGGGCTCCTACACCAAACAGTCTGAGGTCTAGTTGGGACTTCTTACCAGGGAGATCCCCTCACATGTTTGCGGGTCCAACACCGTCAACACATCTGGTGCTAGAATGAGGGCCAGATGACAAGCTGTGTCCTCTCATCCTATTTTGAGGCTTTGAACATCTATCATGGATTCTATCACACTCATCCCTTCATGATGTCTTTCGCATGCCAAACCTCTCAACATCACAAGCAAGTTTTTTGATCTCTTGTCCGAATTCACGTATATGTTGAAGGCGAAGTAGCTCGGATTAAGTAATTAGAAGAATTATATGCATTTATTGATAATGCAGACAAGTTCTATGCAGAAGAGGTCAGTATGTTGCTGTCATACAAACTTCACGAATCCCCACAACGGTGGTGTTGCAGTCTGACTCCTGGTAGCATGCACTCACTTAACCAGTTCTATGATCTCATTGAATCTAATTTCCATCATTTTGATACATAACCTCTAGGCCAAAAATGGTTACATCAACGGAAGGTCCCACATGAATCGCCTTGGAATTTTGGGAAAACATTCGTGTGTTGTAGTTTCAAGCTTCGAAAAGTCAGATGATATTCCCATATCTTTTGGATAGATTCCAATATTGTCTTAACAAATAAATCAATCCCAAGAAGGAGTTCAAGCCCAAGCCCCACTTAGCATACTTCTGTGATGGAGCTATGCAATTTCATATGGACATGGTCACTGCCACAAATGACTACCTGATGTCCCCTCATCAAATAGCTCCACCACTGCATAGTGATGTGGGAGAACAAGCACATACGTTGTTTGAAATGTCACATCCTCCCAACATCACTTCTCTCAATTTTCATGTAGATTTGGTTGTGAAGCCCATGGGTTGTCACATGGCTATTTTACCTCAGCCTCCATCTTCTTGTTGTAATGATACTTCGGATTGCATTATCTTGTGTTCTTACGTTATAGACTCTACACTTGTTGTGAATGAGGATCAAGCTATTGATGGAGTTGGTGTTGCACAACCAACCTACACTGTCATTCATGAAGAGTATGACTAGGAGCTTGAGCATCAATCCTTGGCAAAGGATGACTCCCTTATGTCTGAGCCTCCTCCATTTTTTCCTGGCGTCTTTGGTGATTTTGATATCCATGATTTCGCATGTGTATCTCCTTCTATGGATGCACCCATTGTTGATCATTCGTAGAACACACAGGATGTCATTCCATCATTCGACAATGAAGAGGATAAATTATTCATTGAAAATCCACTTGAATTTTCAACTACCTTTTGCAGAAATGCAGAGGGTGAATTTTTCCACTTCTCATCTACCCTTGTATTTGATTCATCAGATCATGAGGATGCCGAAGAAATCATTGATTTTGTTGATCATAGTTGTCGTGATCTACTTACTCCCGTATTCAATCATGATAATAATTCTATTGTACTTGATTTTCCCAAGCCACCTGTTTATGATGATCTGTCTGTGGATGAAGTCGAAACCCCACAGACTGTCGAGGCACTTCAACCTAAGCTGATGGTTATGTCAGGCCCTTATTGTCCTGAGGTTGGTTTCACTTCTGATCAGGAAATTGTTGAAACACCCAAGGCTCCTCATCACTCATATGTATGCATTGAAGGTCAATCTCACACACAGATTATGCTTCCTCCACTCGAACTACACGATCCCATCGCTCATGCATTGGAGAAATCTTACATAGCAAGCAGGCATGCACGACACAAGTTGTTTTTGTTTCTTTCGTTTGCTTGCATGTCACATTCAAGAGTATGTTTATGCTTAACAGTTGCATGAAGTGTCGTACAACATTGTGATAAGTCCATGGATTGCATGTCATGCACTTGCACTCACTTATGTTCTATGGACACATTTAAAATTCGAGTGTGCTTGTCTTCATTATCATATCTTTCATGTTTTCTGGTTTGCATAGTTGTGTTTTTCGCGAACCATTCCTTCACCAACATGGGTCAACCAATGCACTGGTGAGTGCATTGGAAGTATCACTTCACGTGATCATGCCCATGTATTGTTAGCTTAGGATTAGGAGTAGTGTTTTCTTTTGGTTTGTTTGCTTTCATGTATGTTTGTTTCTTACCTTGCATGTTTGTTTTCTTGCATGTTGTTTTCTTGCTTTGCTTCCGAATTTACTTCTACTTTCACTTTGTTTTGCATTTGTTTGTTGGTTTATGTTTGTAGGTTAGTTTCACATGAAACTATGTGCAACTCTTGAGACAAGCTGGGTAAAGTACAAGAGGACTTTTGCAGTTATCAATACTTGGTTGTTTGTCATCCTACCTCTTCATGAAGAACTTGTTATCTTTAGTCCATGATACATCGATGGAAAATATGTACTATTTGAAGTGAACCTTGGTGAAAACACAATGCTTGCATGCTAACTAGTGTCACCTACTATAGTCGGTTGTTTTTGGGTTATCCTTGTCAACTCAGTCAAGAAGAGTAAGGTGAGGGGAAAAACATTGAAAAGCATGTCAGAGGTATATATAAACTACTTCTCTGAAGGAACAACCTCTTTTTCTCTCAATAAGTTGAGATCCCTCTTCCACCTCTGAAATGCATAAGTGTTATGCACAGTTATGAAAATGAAAAATGAAAAAATGAAAAAGTGAAAAATTTTCGAAAAAAGTGAAAAATGAATAAGGCAAAAGAAGAGAAAGGCTTCTAGCGTAGAGAGGTGATGCAAGTAACTCCTCTGGGGTACACACCAGGCTTGCTGGCAGCGAAGCGATTGTTGTGTTCTTACGTGACTCCGTCGGGGTACTGTCTAGGCCTGCTGGTGGGCGAGAAACACCAGAGATGAAACTAAAACTCTACCGACCATACTGTTTATGCACCAATATGACCCTCACCCCAGTTGAAAGAACTGTGTTGAATTGGCTTGGAATGTGTATCAACCAACCAATGGCTTGGAAGATGCTACATCTTACAATCAAGAAAGTGTGGAAACCAAGATGAACAGAGAACTCAACAATACTTATGTAGGTGTTATACTTTCTTTTCACAAAAAAGGTCCATTCAGAGTGTTGGAGTGCTACCACTATGTCGCCAAGTGTTGTAGCAGCTAACAACCACCCTGCAAAATTTTTCCTTCGCTTTGTTTTAGAGTCTCTCAAACAACCATCCTCAGTAGCATGTCTTCCATTGTGAAGTACATGAGCTTCAGTGGTTTTCTAGGAGCTTCTCAACCTGTGCATGATAGCTTACTTCACTCCCCTCAGAGGTTGCCACTCTAGACTTGGTCCAGCTGCTCACTGAGCATCTCCCTCAAGAAATTGTGTAATTCTAGAGGGGAACCAGCCTTCCCTCCAAAAATTGCACAAATCTGAATGGCAGCCTACTGGGCCCAAAAACTACGCAATACTCTCAAACAGTCTTCCCATTGAAAAATTCACAATCTGGCCTAGCAGTGCTACTCAGCCTAGAAATTGCACAATTCTGGGCAGTAGTCAGTTGCTCCTCCCAGAACTTGCGCAATCCCTCTGGACATCCAGCCCAACTTCCTTCCATAAATTGTGCAAAAGTCTCCCTCAGTCGTGCAGGCTGTTGCATGTTCCTTCAAGTTAACTGATTCCACCTAGGACCGAGGAAACTTGACTTGTATACATTAGCTATTTTTTCCTGAAATAGAAAAAAGCAGCATGCAAAAAGAGTCCCTAGATTTTAGGGTGTTATTTTTAGCAGCTAGAGGTTACATGCAAAGATTGTTTTAGAAACTTTCCTCCAAGTGTCACTTTTTCCAAGATTTGTGGCATGCACATCATGAGCATGAGACTTATTTATTCGACACTTCAGAGCTCATTCTTCACATTGACCTTGGAGCTATGACATCCCACAGCACATCCAGGAGTCTTCGACACATCCAGCTCAACTATTTCTGGGTAAGTCTGCCTAACTTGTTTTTTACAACATTTCTGTCACTTTTTGTGTTTTCGCTTGTGTGAGTGATGTCTTCTTGATTTATGTGAACTCTTACTTCCATTTTCATGCATGTTATATTCTGCAAGCATCATTTTAGTTTTTTTTAACATCTCACTGCATCCGCGTGCATGACACTATTTTTCATGAATGGTCGCCGAGTCGGTGACTCATTTCACATACATGCATGTTGCTCCATTTTCTGAATCTTGCATTCAATCTTTGCATGGATGATCATTCACTCCTCCTTACACTCAGTATCACCATGCATTCACATCTTCATTTTCTTTCAGTTGCCCATCGATGGGTCTGGGCAACCTTGGCCCGAACTCTGCCTCACCAAGACAGCATTGTGTAATTCTAAGAGGGAATGCTTTGCCTTCCTCCCAGAAAATGCACAATTCTAGCCAGTGACTATCCTATAGTCTTTTCTGGCACAATTCTGAGGGGTAGTGACTATTGCACCAGAAAATTGTGCAATGCAGTCCCTAGGCCAGCAGCACTTCCTAGCTAAAATTGTGCATTACGCAATCCCAACACCCAGCAGGCCAGTCTGGATTACACATTGCGCAATTCAAATAGTCAACCAGCCTATTGACATTTTAGAATACCTTTTGCGCAATTTTGGCAGTCAGTCTTCCGACCTCCCAGTGAAAATTGCACAATCCTTTCCAATAGTTCGATAGGTATGTTGCATGTCATCCCTCAATTTTTCTTTGGCTTTAAATAACAGATTGCTTTCCATGCATGTCACCATGTCTCCAGATACAATAGGTGTTCCTTTGTCTCTCAGTAGTTCAAGATCAATGGCCTCCAAGAGAGCAGGGTCAAAGGACACCGACGGAAGTGCAACTCGAGTAGTACTTGAGTGAATGTTTATGAGTTTGTCGATCTATGAAGACAACATGCTAATCGTAGACAAAGACATCAAGCTGAAATGGGAAAAGGTCAATGATGCATTCTCAGGTACATTTGGGGAATATCTTGAACACCTCCAAGTCTATGTGAACATTCACAAGCCCGGCTTGTAACAGATTGCATGCATGTATCCCACATTCTCATGTGTGCACATGATACATTGGATCGTCTCGCACACTGATTCTAAGACGATGATATTGAGCAGTGTCAGAGGGATGGAGATTGCCACCTTTAGGGCAAAAGATTATCAGTAGATGTACCATTTTTTGAAGCCAGTGATCACCATGGAGACACCCTTCAGCATACCCAATAGCAATGACAACTCCAGAGATATCTTGAAAAACTTGGTGAAGGAGCCAGCCAAATTCAGGATGACACCCAACTAGATTTACATGATGAAGATACTGCAGAAGGCGTATCATTACTTGGTCAGTTTTTCATGTCGCTTGTATGGCCAAAAGAGCATGTAGACCTTCCAGCAGAGTTGGGTGATCGCATTGGACTAATTGACTAGTGAAGGTAAAGTATGCAATTAGTATGACATGTTGGCTCATAGGCTGAAGTAACAAGTCACAGGAGCCCAACAGCCACCCAAAGGTTAGCAAGAAAAAATCAAAATATCTGCTTACATCTTAGGTGCAATTTATGCCCGTTAGTAGTTCTTGTGCGTGATCTGGGCATGGACATTGGTGGAAACCTCTGTTAATACTTATTGTGAATTGTTTGCTGAATGCAGTTTCAGAGGGGTTATCACAGAACTGTCACATCATTTTTTCACTTGGGTGTACAAGACGATATTTGAGTGGGATCCGCCTTGCATGTCGAAGGAAGCAATTGAGGTACTGATCGACATAGCAGATTGGTATGCCTCATCATCCAACACCTTCATACGGATGTACAGCACGGAGAAACCTCTGCATGTTTTGCCGAAGTTTTCCATGGAGAAGCTTTTCATGCAAGAAGTATCATACCACATCTTGGCAGGACTGTCAACTAGGCTGCACCGGAAGAAGAAGGCACCTTGGTCCACTCTTCTGTTGCGGATCAGGTTGTATGAGATATGGAACCTCAAGCATGCAGATGTCGAAACAGAGGAGATCAAGAAGTATCCTTTCTACTTCTGAACCTTCAATCCATATGACCCACATTGTATTGTGAAAGATCACTGTGCGAGAGTACAGTTTCAGTGGATCCACAGGGCATGCCATTGGGCGGAGGAAAACCCATGGAGATATTACTGCAACTTCTCCAGGCCCAATGAACTAGTCAGAATCATTGTGGATTGGTTAGCGAAGCAGCATGAAGTAGCATCTAAGAGAGCACCAACAGTAGCAGCAACAGAGGTAAACATACCGGAGCACAACAGAGGTAAAAGAAATATTGTTGAGAGCATAGAGGCAGAACAAAGCTGCAAGTTCAGAGAAGACCTGCTTGTGCAAAAAGAAGCTTTGGAAATAGAGGCAAAGAGGCAACATCATGACAGGAGGACCATGTAAAAGTAGAGGGAAAAATAGAGGATGGAGGAAACAGTGAAGGGGTTGCATGAGTTGAAGTAGCAACTCCGGAAGGAATAAGATTTGTGTAGATAGGAGAAGGAAGCACAACAAGAAAAGGTACTGCAGCGGGTGAAACATGCACAAACAGATGAAAGTACATCCATACACATAGTAGACTCATCCGAGTAGCAGGCACCAAGAAAACAGGTTGAGCAGTCACAACAACATGACTTTGCTCAAGAGATTGAACAAGAACTTGAGCAGATGGATATGGATATGGAGCAGCAAGAGTTAGAGAAAAACATCAATCTCATGCCTTACCACAAAGAGGTCGACCCAATAGCTTCACTAGATCCAGAATCAAAGCAAGTCCTAAGTTACCAAGGAGATACTAAGATCCTTGGAGACAATCCGGAGGGAGAGATGCACAACATATCATTCGATGAGTTGTAGCATAGAGTTGTGCAATCACACAGAGTGTCTAGTTTGGATGGCAACACATCTCCTGCACAGTTTGACGAATGAGTGATCATGTACGATGTGTGCAAGCATCCAAGGGCATTGGCCAATGCTACTAGAGCATATGCTGAAGCGACTAGCTCGAGTGTTCGCTTCTTAATAACTGAGAACAAGCAAATGGCTGAGGAGTTACGGATGGCCAAGAAAGGAGGAGAACTGGTTACATAATGCACCCAAGTAGAGTTGAAGAAGGTGATACTAAATGAAGTATTGTCCCTTGACACAGTCATGTAGGCATTGTATTCCATGTTTTATACGATGCATAAGGCAGTTGTATATCTCAATAGTTGGTAGCACCGATGTGTTGGGAGAGCACATATCTTGTCAAACGTGCACATTGTTTTCAACTACATGCAAACGTGGACAATGAGATACAAGGGAACCCCATTACACTTGCCCAAGATGATGAATCCTAGAGAAGTTGAGCTGAAGGCACGCATTTGGAATCAGATATGGAATTATGAAGATCTCCCGTAGATCATCAGTAGTTTGTAGTCTTCCCAAGCAGGGGTTTCAGGAGTATGGATGTTTTTGTGTGCGCACATGTGCTCCCATCTATTAGGACACTCACTGAGGCAAAGACGAAGGCACAATTCCCACTGGAGCTTGACTCATACTTTGACGAGTTGATGCACATAGACAACAATGCAAACATGGTGAACAGTGCAAACACCATGCATCAATATTTCGTTGGTCTGACCACACTCAAGACAATGATGTGCATGTTATTAGATGAGTTGGATAGAGGATCTAGATTAGTGTAATTGGATGCAATGGAGGCAAGAGTTCATTTCCAGAAAGATGTCACTACAGAGTACACAAACTACCAATATTGGCATCTGTTCGCCACCATCTACCCTCATGAGGATGTCAAAGAGCTGGTCTTCCCATAGTTGTCTGAATCATAGTGATGTCTTGTATGGCTTACTTAAGCCTAATTTGTCTCACATTGGTAGATGTGAAGATTGTATGTAACGTCTTGTTAAGTGGAAGTTCAGGTGTCGATAGTTGGATGTAATAGTCATAGAGTAGTTGAAGAGTCGTGAGGGTAGATAAACAGTCATAAAGGGTAATGTTAAGGGTCACCCTACCCTTTTCTATATATAGTCCCTCATAACTCATTGTAGAGGCTTTTGGTCAGCCAATCTTTTGATAGGAGTATCTTAGAGAAATCTTGGAGAATATTGTAATGAGCCTTGGCTTCTCTATAGTGCAGAGCTAGTACATCTCTTTGGAGGAGCAGGCGGCAGTGACTGTAACATTCCGCTGTCGGGGCTAGTGGTCGGTCATGGTTGTATTCTATGAATGGAACTTTCACTTCTTAATATAACAAAGCCAACATGTTTAATGCATATGTCATATTGTATTTTATCTATCTTGTTTACTCTAAATGATATATGTATCTATTTGCTTATGCATGTGTGTATAGACTCTTTTTGTATATGTATGTATGAAATATTACTGAAATGTGATGTCGGTTTAACCATCACTTTGGATTTTCATCTTACATTCCCTTCTTATTCACGTTCTTTCATAGGTTTCCAAGGGGTGCACTCACATCACCCTCTATGTGTTAGAACCATTGATGCACCTTCCTTGACTTGTTGCATATGTCACACCCTTGCTACCAAAAGGGATATCTTACTTGCCTCTACAAGCAACCATGGTCAAGGTGATACTGTACAACCCACTATTGGGACTCCTACACCAAATAGTTTAACGTCTAGTTGAGACATCTTACCAAGGAGATCCCTTGACATGTTAGCGGGTCCAACACCATCAACAGGGGTATACAATACTTAAATTAAGGTAATATTTATTACCTCAAAATGCATTTGTATTTGAAAATGGCTTTCATATCAAGTAATGATAAACTAAAAGTTTAATCGAATGTAGAAAACATAATTGTATGCTATGATTCAAAATAATGCATCCATTTATTCCTGCAACAAGGTTCCTGTACCGAATAGAATCCTTGTTCTTGGACGTACTTTTGTTCTGAGCATGCATTCATGTACTAGGCATGCATTCCTGGACTGCAACACACATTCTTGTACCATGGAGTCCTGTGATTCCTACACTAGAATACTCGTTCCTGCAGTGAAATATATATTCTCGTACTTATAAGTGCATAACAATGCGTATTCCTACACCAAGAATTTTGAGTTACCTGCACTGAGATATGCACTCCTGTACTAGGGAACATTGTTGTTCCTGCACTCAAAAACTATTGCAGCATATCTGGAAAAAATATCCTCTAATAAAAATATAATATACAAGTTGAATTTGAAAAGTTTGCAGAGTTTCAAAGGAGATTTATTCTCTAGCTTTTGGTATTATCATGCTCTTTTTGTTATGATCCATGAATTCCTTGATACTTCATCAAATCTTGTAATCTCATTCATGAAGGTAGAAAGAAGTAGGACAAGGGTGAATTTTCAAAATGGGAAGGAAATCATTAGGGATTTCAAGAGTGAGATCAATCTAAGAGGGACATAAGGAGAAGGGACAGGGAAACATTTTCAGGGAAAAGAGAGTAAAATGAAATTGGGTAGGAAAATTTCTTTTTGAAGAAAGGGATGGTCAATCTCAATAGGAAAAAAAAGAATTGTAGAGGGAAATTTGTGAAAAAGGAATGAGAAGAAAGGCAAAGTTTCACCTCAAATTCTGCCAAATAGTGCTGAACCAAAATAACTACATCGAGAATTGAGTGTTACTTGCATAATATTTTCCATGTCAGCTGTCTTGAATTTGGATAAGGGCTTGGTTCCTAATAATTATTTTGCATAAATAAACTTAAAAGCCTTCTTCTTCTCGATGACATTCAACATATATGAAGACCAAGCAACATTCCCATTTCAGTAGAAATTGATGCTACTTCTAGCATGTTGGTTTTCAGGTTGATCCTTCTGTGATCATGCCATTAAACTGATTTTCACAACCACAAGAAAAATATTTTTTTTCTTTTTAATTTTTGTCATTTTTTTAGATTTTCTTTTTATTTTATTTTATTTCATTTCTGGAACTAGAAGAATTAGATTTTGCAATAGGTTGGCACAACCACCTACCATCTTTAGTTCATATTTTTGTTGTACTTGTTGCATAAAGCCTTCCTTTGTGAGGGGTTGAAAATACACTTTAAGTCGATGCCCATTCACAATGAATACTAGTTCTCGCCCATCAATAGTTTTAACTTCTATTTCCCCATTTTCATAAACTTTAATCACTTCATAAGGTTCCATACAACGTGTATTGAATTTTCCTTTTAAATGTTTAAATTTAGAGTCACAATGGAGTACCCAATCACCTAGTTCAAACTCCTTCTTTGTAGGTTTTAACCCCGTACAAAAATTACCTGCATGTGAATTATAAAACACATAAAATAAACAATGCGAGAGCATAACACATAAAACACATATACACAAATATTTTCCCTTGGATCCCAAAACCAGGACTACCAGCTTGATTTTTCATTATGTTCCTTTCAATGTTACAATACATATTTATACATGCTAAAGCATCCAATACCATGGACCAAAAACCATCGCGTCCAAAAAACATGTGCGAAAATCATGCACAAAATCATAGGTGGGTGCTACCAACCTAACATAGGGTCCAAAACCAAACCCCTCTAACCCCTTGTGACCTCCTTCCCTCTAACCCCCGGTTAGCTACGTGGGCTACTCATGGAAAGAATATAACACAACCCAACATTCTCCCACTTGTTGTTTTATTTCCACAGGGGACCACAAGAGAGCTTAGTCATTTTTCCAGCCCTAAAATGCCCATTGTCTCTCTACACCAAGTGAATTCTTAGAGTTCACAAATTTTGTCAGTTCATCTGCAGTATTCTTCAAAATGTCCACCTTTACCAGCAACACCTTTTTGTCTTATATCATATCCCTCATAAAGTGATACAGAACATCAATGTGCTTTGTCTTTGAATGGTATGTAGGGTTCTCTGCCACGAAAATTGCACTTTGGCTATCACAGTCTATCCTTATAGCTTCTTGTACTAACCCCATACTTGAACACAATCTCTACAATGAAACTGCTTCCTTGATTGCATGAGTGGCTACCATGTATTCTGCCTCTGTAGTTGATAGTGCCACTCTAGATTGTTTCTTACTCATCCAACTGACTACACCTCCAAATAGGTTAAACACATACCCACTTGTAGATCTTCTCTAATCCATATCTCCAGCCCAGTCTGCATCAACAAAGCCATGAATATACAACCCTAGTCTTCCTTGGTAGCACAAACCATAATCACTAGTGCCACGCAAATACCTAAATACCCGCTTCACTATTGTCTAGTGCTCCTTCCCTGGTTTTGACATAAACCTGCTCAATATTCCCATTGCATGTGCAATGTTTGGTCTAGTACACACAAATTGCATACATTAGGCTACCAACTACACTTGCATATGGAACATAGGACATGTCCTCTTCCTCTTCCTGTGTCTTGGGAAATTGTTCATCATATAACCTCACACCTACAAGAATAGAAACCTTCACTACTTTACTATCCTGCATATTAAACCTCTACAGTATTGTCTCGACATACTTCCTTTGGTTTAACCAGAGCTTCCTCTTTGGTCGATCTCCTTTAATTTCCATGCCCAAAATATAGTTTGCATCACCAAGATCTTTCATGTCGAATTTGGAGGACAATTGGGTCTTCAAATCCCAGATAATTTCTTTGTCATTTCCAACCAACAACATATCATCCACCTATAATACCAAATAAATAACATAGTCACCAATTAATTTAAAATACACACAGTGATTTGCTTTGCTTCTGGTGAAGCCAAGTCGCCATATAAATGTATCAAATTTCTGATACGACATATTTGGTGACTGTTTTAACCCATACAATGACTTCTTTAACTTGCATACCAGTTCTTTCTTACCCTTCACCGCAAAGCCTTCAGGTTTCTTCATGTAGATTTCCTCTTCCAAATCCCCGTGAAGAAATGTTGTCTTCACATCCATCTATTCTACCTCAAAATCAAAAGAAACAACAACAGATAAAAGTAATCTAATAGAAGTTACCTTGGCAACAAGAGAAAAAATATCACCAAAATCAATTCCCGGCACTTGGGAATAACGTTTTGCTACCAACGAAGCTTTGTATTTCTCCACTTTTCCTTCTGTATTTGTCTTCTTTTTGAACACCCATTTGCTGCCAATGGGTTTCCTTCCAGCCAACAACTCCACCAGATCCCAAGCCTCATTTCTGTGCAAAGATGCCATTTCATCAACCATGGCCTCTTTCCAAAGTTTTCCATCCTCTGAATCTACTGCTTCCTTCACAGTTCCGGGATCATCATCAGTAACAGAAAAAGTAAAATTTGAACAGAAGGAAGATGGACTATACCTTTTAGGCTACCTTCTTTCTCGAATTGATCTTCTTATAGCTAGAGTTTGTGGCTCTTCATCTTCTAATTCCTCCTCTACTATAGAGTTTGATTCTTCCTCCTTTAGCTCAAACTCTATCTTATCAGGTTCCTTTGGTTGGACTTCATGTTTAATAACATCTTTCGCCTCTTTGAGCACCACATCTCGGCTATACACAACCGTCCTTTTTACTGGGTTCCAAAGCTTATAACCCTTTAAACCATCCTTATACCCAATAAAGATGCACTTTTCATATTTACTATCCAGCTTGGTTCTTTTCTCTTTCGGAACATGTAAGTATGCATCACATCCAAATACCCTTAGATGTGAAAGAGAGCGTTTCTTACCAGTCCATACCTCTTGTGGAGTCTTATCATTCAACACTGATTAAGGTGACCTATTGACCAGGTAGCATACAGTAGGCACCGCCTCTTCCTAGAATTCTTGTCCTAACCCGACACCACTGAGCATGCTTCTTGCCCTTTCCATCAACGTCTTGTTCATCCTTTCTACAACTCCATTTTGTTGAGGTGTATATGGAGTAGTCTTCTGCCATGATATACCACACTTCTTACAGAATTCTTCAAATTACTTGCTACAAAAGTCTCCACCATTATCTATCCTCAACACCTTTACCTTATTCTCTGTATGGTTTTCCACCAGAGCCTTGAACTCTTTAAACCTGTCAAAGACTTCAAATTTCTTCTTAAGGAAATATATCCATGTATTATTTGAGAAGTCATCTATAAATGATACATAGTACATAGACTTACCTAGTGATGGAACCTTCACAGGTCCAAACACATCACTGTGCACAAGCTCTAATATCTGTTTTTCCCTCTTACCACCAGAGGGGAAACTCACCCGATTCTGCTTTCCATATACACAATTTTCAAAAAAATCAAAATCGAGAGAGCTATTACTCATACATTCTACCATACCTTTATCATGAAGTATTCAAAGGTCGTTCTCTCCAATATGTCCAAGCCTTTGATGCCACAGCATGGTCTTCTCTCCAGAGACCACTAGATTTTCTACTCCAGTTTCAAGAACCACAAAACTATTGCATCCATCAATAAAAATGCTACCTTGCAGCTTGTACAGAGTTCCAATCCGAACTCCCCACATCAATACCAGTGCTCCCCGAAACCATTTTGCAGGTATCCTTCTCAAACACTGTTTTTACACCTGCATCATCCAGCTTGCTTACAGAAATCAGATTTCTAGCTAATGAAGGAATATGTAGAGCACCTAGAAGCATTCTAACCCTTCCACCTTACAACTTCAACATTACTTTTCTACGACCAACGATTCTAGCCTTCCTATCATCCCCTAAGAAGACATCGTCACCATCATATTTCTCATACTTGCAGAACCACTCTCTATGGTGAGTCAAGTAAAAGGATGCACGTAAGTCAATCAACCATGCGTCATGATTTACATGTGTACTTGAAGAATCCAGGTACACATCCCCACCTTCATCTGAGGCGATTTTGACCTCTACAGAAGGATCCTCATTAGATCCCTTTCCTTTGTCAAGAGCTTTAGATTTACAGTCCCTTTTGAAGTGGCCTTCCTTTCCACATTTCCAGCACACCACCTTTACAGGTTTTCCTGGAGATTTAGATCTCCCTCTAGATTTAGATCTCCCACTTGGTGACTTATTTTTGTTTCTATTATGGGACAATCGTCGTACAGACAAGGTATCACCATTCTAGCTCTCCATATTTTTCTATCTCATCTCCTCCGTCAGCAAGGTTGAAACTATTTCATCAAACAGTAAGGCAGTTGCATTGCTACCTATTGTAATAACAAGACTTCCCACAAATCTAGTAGAGAACACAACAAACTAATGCAATTATCTTCATCTGAAATTTTAATATCAACAGATGCTAATTGACTTACCACAGTATTGAATGCATTCAGATGCTCTGTCACCAAGTCTCCATCTTTCATCCTCAGGTTACACAGCATTTTTGGTAGGAACAATTTATTCACCAAATGCTTAGATTGGTACAATGTCCCTAACTTGTCCCACAAAGCCTTCGCCGTAGCTTCGCCTGATACATTTAGGAATACTGAATCTGAGACACACAATTGTATTATGCTCTTTTCCTTCCGATCCAACTTCTTCCATTCTACATCGGACACTCCCGTTCGTTTAGTACCTGGATCTATCGTGATCCACTGATCTTTATCCACCAACAGATCCTCCATCTTGAGTTTCCACAACTGAAAACTTTGACCATTAAATTTCTTGATCTCTATCTTTCCACTGCTCGCCATCTTCTTTCACCACTAGAATCGATCTCGCAGATCTCCCACTGAATAGGGTCTACCATAGGCCCGAGCAAAAACACTCAGCAACAAAGGCACCCCCTTGAAGCCAAAATAGCTCTGATACCAAATGTAGGTTTTAACACTGTACAAAAATTACCTGCATATGAATTCTAAAACACATAAAATAAACAATGCAAGAGCATAACACATAAAACACATATACATAGAGATTTTCTACTGGATCCCAAAACCGGGAATACGAGCTTGATTTTTCATTATGTTCCTTTCAATGTTAAAATACATATTTATACATGACGAAGCATCCAATACCATGGACCAAAAACTATCACGTCCAAAACCATGGACCGAAAACCATCACGTCCAAAAAACATGTGTGAAAATCATGCAAAAAACCATAGGTGGGTCCGCCCAACCTAACGTAGGGTCCAAAACCAAAATTTTCTGCGGCGTTTCCATGGACCCCATAAAGTGGTGTTACGGGTACACCTCAAACCCCCTGTGACCTCCCCCCCGCTAACCCCTGATTAACTACATGGGATAGTCATGTAAAGAATATAACACAACCCAACATTCTTTCTGATCAACTTTTCATGTCACTTCATGCAATGTTGTTGCACTAACACATTCTGTTGAACAACATCTCTTCGGAATTCATCCAACTCGTTTAACTACGATAGGTATGTTGCTTTGCTTCTGAGAGTTCTAACCCCAATTGGACTGCAGTTCAATTTTTTTTATTTGGAACTCAATCATCAAAAGGACTTGTTTCCCGTATACCAGCTCATATGGTGTATGCCCCGTACTGTTCCTCCAAGTGGTTCGATAAGCCCATAAGGCTTTAGGAAACCTGCTGGCCCAATCCTTTCTATGCAGATTTACTGTTTTGGTAAGAATGGATTCAATTGTCACCTTGTTGGTAGACTCCACCTGGCCATTTGCTCGCGAGTGATATGGTGTAGATTTCCTATGCTGAATTTTGTATTTATCCATAACACCTTGAACCATATTAGAAACAAACCATGGTCCATTATCAGTAAAAATCTCTCTAGGAACACCAAATCTAGTAAAAATTTCACTAAACAAAAATTCAACCACAACATTTTCAATAGCTAAATAAATAGCTTTAGCCTCTACCCATTTTGTAACAAAATCTGTACAAACCAAAATATGCTTTTTATTCAAAGATGTTGGATTTATAGGTCCTACAAAATCAATAGCCCATTTTTCAAAGGGTTTAATCATAACCTGAGGACACAAAGGCATTTCATTGGCTTTGAAAGGCTAACCCATTCGCTCACACATATCACATCGCTTGATATATTGTTTGGCATCCTTAAACAAGGAAGGCAAAAAATAGCCAGCTCGTAAAATCTTATATGCATTTCTCTTGCCAACGAAATGGCCCCCACAAGGTTCATTAAGGGCATATTTTAGAATGTCAAACACTTCTTCCTCTCTTACACATCTATGAATAATGAGATCTGGTCTAGTGTAAAGGAGGTCCCCTTGGATCCAAGAATATGAAGCACATTTCTGTATGATATTCCACTTTTCATGAGCAGATAAGTGAGGTGGTTTTTTTTCGGTCACTAAATAATTAGCTGTGTGAGAAAACTAGGGGGTTTTTTGACACAACAGAAAGATGTTCATCAGGAAAATCATCATCAACAAGAATTACTTCACCAAGATTATTTAATTTAGAAAGATAATCAGCTACAACATTAGATTTTCATGGTCTATCAATAATAGTAACATTAAATTCCTGTAACAAATGTAACCACCTGGTCACTCTACCACTAGTAAATGGTTTATTCATCAAATATTTTATTGCAGAAAGGTCAGTATGTACAAAAAAATTATATCCTAAATATAGTGTCTGAATTTATTAATAGCGAAAATCACGGCTAAAAATGTTTCTCAGTTACTGTGTAATTTAACTTGGTAGGTGAGAAGTTTTTACTGGTGAAGTGAATAGCATAGGATTGTTGGTTCTCTTCCTGGCCTAAAGTTGCGCAAATAATTGTATGTGAGGCATCAAATGAAATATGAAATGGAAGGGACTAGTTTGGCCTCTAAAAACTGGTGCATGTACTATTTTTTTCTTTAATGTCTCAAAAGACTGCTGGCAAATTTTGGACCAAGATAACTCACTATCCTTAGCTAATAATTGGAAAAGGGGGGTATCTTTCCTAGAAATGTTCTCAATGAATCTATGCTAATATCCCAATGTCCTAGGAATCCTCTCACTTCCCTCTGTGTTTTGGGTGTGTTAGCGCTCGAATTTGCCTCAGGCTGAGGAAGGCGAAACTCAAGGCAACATCAGACCAAGCTCAGCCTCGTAGCTAGCCCTACGAGGACAGGAGAGGGCTCTCTCCAGGTCTATCTCGGCAAGAGGTCTTCGAAGGGGCTGAGATGACCGATATGAATACTGATTTCAGGCTAGTAAATTGATAAGATAGCTTGATTTAAGATTTTTAGGGTTTTGTTGGAAAACAGGGAAAGGCAATTTTGGGTGCGGGGATGTGACACAGTTTTTGCAGAGGTATTTTTGGGGAAAGGTAGGCAATCGTCCTGATGTATTTAAAGGAATTGAACGGATAGAAATAACTGGTGAGGAGCTAAGGAGAGCGAGAAAATTTCAGGAGTTCTCCTTAAACAGATGAAAACATAGATATTAAACAAACTTAAAGGCAGAGCATACAAGATTATGAATTCTACCTTAACACTTCATTTGTTTAATTTGCAGAAGAGAATAGTAGGAAAATGATACACATAACAAACTTACAAGTACATGAGAGAAACACACCATCAACACAAATAACCACAGGAATCCCAAATAGTGCTGCAAAACCCTGGTCTTTCCTTTGCCAAAATTGTTGAGATACAATGTGTAATACAGTCTAAGCTTATCCCTCGAGAGTCCAACCCCGAAAATGACTAAGAAGATACATAATATAGGCAGGCTAACACATTTCCTTACCTCTAGGGGTCGAGCTCATCATCCTAGGAGCTGCTTCAACCAATTCTAAACTGAGCACTACAATCTAGGCAATCAAAACAACTTGCCTCTATAAGCTAGGAAACCAATTCATTCATTAAATTTTTGCCATTTTATGAATGAATCTTCTAGAATACGTAAAAAAGTGTCATGTCAACATGAAAATACATTAATTACATCAAATAGGGTGAAAAATCCCATGAAAAGTCAAAACTGGTCAAATAGCTCCATTGTCCTGTACTGTAGATGAAAAACTGGAAAATTTCCCTGATGCGTAGCGCGCCAAATCTCTACGCGTAGCGCGCCTTTCAGCCCTCTTTTGGGGCACTTCCCGGCATCCAAATGAGGCTTAGGTGCACTTGTTGGAAATATCTGGATGTCTACTTTCTAATCCAAGTGGAATTTCTCAATTTGGTGCCAATTTGCCCCTCCAAAAATGAATTCTCCCAAGACTGCTTCCTGTGTGTCCAAAAAGGGGTAGAAGGTCATTTTTTGCATGTTTTTTGACCTTTTGGGGGCCCAAAACTTGATGAAATGTCTTGGAAGTGGCTGAGCAAGTGTATTTCATCATGAAAAATCCAAAAATGCAGATCTTTTATGAATTGGACCTCCCTATCTTCAGGGTAGCGCGCGGCGCGCTACGCGTTGAGGGCAAAAACCTGTTTTTAACACAAAAATTTCAAAATTGACCAAAAGTTCTCCAAATTTTCTGAATTTTGAGCTGGGGGTGTATCATCAAGTACCATGCTCCTTCAAGGAGGCTTCAGCCAAAATTTGGAGTGGATCGGGCCTTTTTCGCCGTTTTAATGCCTTGCTCAATCGCCCTTTAAGAACCTTCATTCTCGCTTTGCAAACATGCATGCGGGCCCAATAATGATTCTTCATATGGCAGAGCATATCTTTGTCTATGTTTGCCTTGGCTAACAATTTCTCTAAATGAGTGTTCACCCGGATAAGCATAGACTCTCGCTCAATAGGTGTCAAATCACCGGGTCTCTTGCGGGCCAAGTTTCGGTCTTCTCGGATTCGCCGCAACTCATAAAGAGTGTGTTCATCTTCTAGCTGCTTGTTGCACTGCTCCAAGTAGTTGATTGTCCAATTGGCCATTTCCAATTTCTATTGCAACAAGCGATTCTCAGCCTTTTGTTGCTGAATGCTCTCCTTTAGCTCCGAGCTAGGAGAACTGATATCAAGATCAATAATATCCGTGTCCGGATCTCCTGAAGGTCCCTCATCAAATATGGGTTGCTTGCCTCTGTCCTGTACCTGTACCTATACCTGTACTTGTGCTGCAGAAGGCGAGACCCTTTCCACCTGATTTGGAGATAATACTCACTGTGCCGATGAAGGAGGCGAGACCCCTTCCACCCTAGGTGGAGATAATACTCGTTATGCAGATGAAAATAAGGCCCTGTGGCCTCTCTGATATGTAACATATGAAGGAGCGCTAACATGCTTGGGCTCAGGAATGTCAAACTAATATGAAGGCCCTCCCTCATCATGGACACTCTCGGGAGGTGGCTGTGGCACCGTGAAAAAGTCGCGAGAAATGAAATCCTCCCAAGCAATACCTTGCTGTGCCAATTGATGCATCACTATGATCTTAATCAGTGCATAATGATAGATGCTATTATGCTGCTGTGCTGGGCTCTTCCTTTGTACTATAGGCACCATCCTATCTATGTTGCGACACATGAAAAATGGAATGTTCATCATTCGTACCCTTGTGAAATGCATCAACAAATGGATATGGTACGAATATAGATGTGAAAATTTGCCCTCACAAGTGAAATACCAAATAATAAGTCTCATCAACGGTGCAAATTCATCCCTTAGGAATCTGAAAGGAAAAACAGCAGTTAAGTGCCTCATACACCCGGGTTTGATATATGGCTCATAGTGAAATCTGTCTAACTGCTGGCGCTTATTCCATTCCTCCCCTACATTTGGTATCCCGGTGGCCTGAGCAATAATCTAAGGTGACAAGGTGAAATCCAATCCAGCAAGGTTTACATGACCATTCTGCAAATGTAGGACAAATAAGCAAACTAGTTCTCGGTGATGTTGGATTTGTGAGATCCGCTCACAATATTCAAAACATGATTGGTACTGAAAACAGTTCATTGCAAGTGGACAGGCTTGCAAATGAGCCAAAGAAGTGGTCTCCTCCCTGACATGCCGACCACCTTTGCCACCATTGTGATACCTCCTTGGCACCTCTAGTTGAATCACTGTCATAACTCTGCTCATAAGCTGATTCGGTTTCTAACATAGTTTTGAAAACAAGATGGCTTAAATGTATATGCTGACTGTGCACACAATTGACTGTAGACTTTTTCCTGTTTTTCAAAATGTTGTAGTTTGCTTGAGTTAAGAAAGGATTTGAATGCTTGCTAGCAAGTTTCTAGGTGGAAAACCCAACGCATAGCATACCTTTCCCAACGCATAGCGCGCCTCTGGTGTGAAGCGCACGAACAAATTAACACAGGAAAAATCGTGTTGATGCGTAGCGCGCACCCATCTACATAGTGCATTTTGCAAGAGGATTTTGGAGGACTTCTCGGTGTCGAAATCGGGTGTAGGATAGCTCGTTGGAAAGGTATTTGAGTATAATTTCCAAAAAATCTGGAATTTTTCAATTTGGAGTTCATTTTCCCTATAAAAATCAAATCTCCGAAGACTAGTAAAAATGTGCCAAATGAGGCTGCCTCAAGGTAGAGTGCTGTTGCAGTCAACTTTTGAATGCCTTCCTCAACTCCAAATTGAGCTCATGATAGCTCATTGGAAAGATATTTGTGTCTAGTTATCATTTGACTCATCAAGAAAGTCATTTTGCCAATCAAGCTAGGATAAAACTTGAGTTTCCCAAGGTCACTTCAGAGGTTCATTCGATTCTCCTGAGGCAACGGTATTTTTGACATTTCTCTAAAACGATGACACCTGTGTAAAAAGTGAAGGATTTTTTTCTTCCTTGGAATGTTATGGAAAAAAACCTCTCTCCGTTTTCCCAAATTCATTTTTGATTTCTCAGAAACATCATTTGAGTGAAACTTATCCCGATGTGTGGAACAAGAGATTTTGTCGAAATGAAGAGAAATGAAGGGGATAAGGGGCTTCTAAATTCTTGGGGAAATTTTTGGAAGTAGGGAGGGATGTTAGGAAGCAGGGGAAAGTGAAATATTAGAGATCGAGTCAGGGGAAGGGGTCTAAAAGGGCAAAACACAGGCCCAACCTAGAAAATTTCCAGGTTGTGGCAAGAAACTAGGGTTTGTGGAAAAATGAGGAATTTGGGGGATATCAGTGATGGGAAGTGTTTGATAAGGTACATGAAAGACAGGGGAAGGTGTATAAGCAGGATACAATTTTTGCTAATGATTTGACCATCCAAGAGAAATTAGCTTTCAAAACCCTAGGAGAGGGAAATGACCTTGCCTAGGTGCAACTGAAGCATGAACAAGATGTAAAATGACTCATTAGACACTGACATGATAATGAAAACCCTATGAATGATGATAGACTCAGCAGAATGATGACATGGACCGACATTTGGACAACTTTAGAAGGAGTGAAAGAAAACCCTAGACCTAATGTCTAGTGACCAAATTTTGCTTGAAGACTCACTGAAATGACAAAATTTGACCTTGAAACTCTGAGACCACTTTGTAAGAGAATATTTGATCACTGGAGGAAGGTTGGAAAGACTGACACGAACAGGGTGCTTGAAGACGCAAAATAACTTCTATTCTAGTTGTGTGTACCTCGATACCTTTATCAGAAATAAAATAACCAAGAACTACTCCTTCTTTGCACATCAATCTACATTTGTTATCACTGAAAGCAAGGTGGGATTCTTGGCAATGAAAAAGCACCTTTTCTAAGTTTTTGAGGGCTTCTCGGAATGAATCACCAAATACGGAAAAATCATCCATTTAAATTTCTACACACTTGAGGTCAACAAAAATAGTCGGAATTTCCCTTTGAAAGGTAGTTGGGGCATTACACAGCCCAACAGGAAGCACTCGGTAGGCAAATGTCCCCCATGGGCATGTGAGGGTGGTCTTGTCTTGATCCTCGGATGAAATTTTGATTTGGTTATATCCATTAAAGCCGTCTAAGAATGAGAAGTAATTTTTACCAGCAAGGGTATCTAACACCCGATCGATAAAAGGAAGCGGAAAATAGTCCTTGAGAGTGGCTTTATTCAATTCTTTGTAATGAATGAAAATGTGGCATATCCCATCTTTTTTCGGAACTATCACCAATGGAGAGACCCATCGACTATCAGATGTAGGATAAATGAAATTAGCATCTAAGAGTTTTTGTAATTCTTCTTTCACAACTTCTCTTAGAATAGGGTTCATGTAACTTTGGGGTTGTCAAACAGGTCGAGCTCCCTCCTGAATGTAAATATGATGAGTGCAAGTTTCAGGAGGTATGCCTTTCATGTCCTTGTAACTCCATGCAAAGAGATCAAAATGGTCTTGTAACAAACTAACAATCTTCTCTTGTTGGGATGAATCGAGGTCTAAGTTAATGTGTAAAGATTTGCCTGGACTAATCTCAACAAGAGTGGTCTTGATCTCAAGAGTATAGGAAGATGTTTCTAGAGTCTGTGATGAGGGAGGTTGAGAACTGTAACTTTCTTGAAAATTTAGACTAAATATTTTATGAAGCATGTCAAAATTTGGCATTGTATCTAGATTGTTCAAGAAGTCCCATAACTCACCTGTAGGAATTTACAGGGTAAGTTCCTCAGACAAAACACCAAAGGACACCGCTCACATCTAGATCGCAGATCAATACACCAGTATTTTTGACGTGGTTAAAACCCTCAAAGAGGGAAACAGTCCACGGCCTGAGCCAATGTGGCCACTTCAGGCAATTTATTAATAAAAGAATGAAAATTTACATAAGCTTCTCTCATAGACGGATTACCCTACAAATGACCCTCCATGCACTTTAAATAGAAATCATGGACCAATAGGGTGTCAAGCCACGGATCAAGTGTCGGTAATATCGAGGAGAGAATGAGTTGTCGGATCACTACATATCGTGACCGTCGAATTGTAAGTTACAAAATGTACAAGGTAAAGAAACACACTTTACCTAACTCTATACTAGACCAAGTTGTACTTAACTATTTCCTATGTGTCGGAATATCCTAACATCCCCCCTTAAGAGAAACTTGGGATAGGATTGAAGGATTTACAAATATGACACAATAGGAGAAGGAAGGAGGCACTAGAGCCTATCCCCCCTTAGTGACAACTTCTTGAACTCCGACCATAAATCGAAGTTTAGTGAACTTCGCCTCTGTGAGAGCCTTTGTAAAGATGTTTGCAACTTCATCATCTGTTGAACAATATTGCACTTCAAGAACATGGTCATGAATGAGCTTTCTGATGAAGTGCATGTGTAGTTCAATGTGTTTGCTGCGCTGATGTTGGACTGGATCATTGCATAGCTGAATGGTACTTTGATTATCACACCAAAGTGTAGTCGGATGCTGCTGCTGAAAGCCAAACTCTGACAGGATCTGATGAAGCCACAAGGCTTCCTTACTAGCTTCTATGGCACCATGATATTCTGCTTCTGCTGAAGAAAGAGAAGTGGCACCTTGTTTCTTGCAAGCCCATGTAATAGGTCCTGAACCAAGAGTGAACACATAACCTGTAGTTGACTTCCGATCATCAGGGTCACCAGCCCAATCGGAATCAGTGAAACCAACCAATAGAAGAGATGCTTTGGCACTGTAATGAATCCCAAACTGAACTGTACCTCAAAGTATTATTTTAGCTGCTTTCCAATGACTTTCACGTGGGTTTTGCATAAACCGAGCAACAAGGTCAACAACAAAGGAAAGGTCAGGATGAGTATGGGTTAGATACAAAAGTTTTCCTACAAGTTGACGGTATAAGGTAGCATCAACTTCAGGAGAAGTACAAGTGACTGAAAGTTTGACTCCAGACTGAAAGTGAGAAGGGGATGGCTTACAGTCTTCCATGTGAAAATGGCGTAGAATATCACAAGCATACTTGGATTGAGAAAGGGAAATACCTTCCTTGGATTGCAAGACTTGAAGACCGAGAAAATAATGTAAGTGTCCTAAGTCTGTCATTTCAAACTTCCTTTTAAGGCTAGACTTCACATGGTTTATAAGGTTGGGATCACTACCAGTCAGGATAAGTTCATCAACATAAAGAACAAGAATGATAAGAGACTTGCCCACTTTCTTGGTGTAGACAGTATTGTCAGAATGACACCTAGAGAAGCCAGATTCTAAAAGAAAGTTATCCATTTTGGCATACCAAGCTCGAGGAGCTTGCTTGAGACCATAAAGGGATTTCTTAAGCTAACATACAAGGCTGGAGTTTGTTTGTATAAAGCCAATAGGTTGTTCCATATAGATTTCTTCATGCAAGTCCCCATGCAAGAAGGCAGATTTAACATCCATCTGATGGACTTCCCATTTGAACGAGGCAGGAAGGGAAAGAACAAGGCGGATAGAATTCATTTTGGCAACAGGGGAGAAGGTTTTAGTGTAGTCAATGCCTTCAACCTGTGAAAAACCTAATCAACTTTCCCATCTGGTCCATACTTGGTTCTGTAAACCCATTTGCATCTAACAAGTTTTCGTCCCTTTGGTAGAGGAACAAGATCCCATGTATCATTTGCCAATAATGAATGATATTCTTCAATCATAGTTGCTTCCAAATCTGGATGGCCTGAAGCTTCTGCAAAGGTGTCAGGATCATAATTTACTAGAGCTTGAGCCAGTAAAGAAGAGGCTCTGTCAAGCTGAGAACGTGTGCATCACTGATCTGTAGGATCACCAGCAAGATCACCTGCTGCATCTCGAGTAGCACGAACCCATTTTGGAAGCTGAGGAATTGAAGGAGGATCCTGAGATGGTGGGGGAGGATTTTCATCCTCACTTTCAACATCTGAAGAAGAAATGTTTTCAAAAGTAGAAGAGATAGGGAGAGGTGGCACATCCACCGGACTAGGCTCGCAGGCCAATATATTTTCATCAAATTTTACATCTCTTCTAATGATAACATTTTTGGACTTAAATGGAATAAGTCTATAGCCTTTGACATCTTCAGAATATCCAACAAAAGTACATTTTCCACTCTTAGGTTCTAAAGCTTTATGCTTTTCATCTGGAATATGGGCCCATGCTTCACTTCCAAAAACACGAAAGTGACTTACATCTGGTTTGATTGAGCTCCATGCTTCTTCTGGAGTGATATTCTTTAAATCCTTAGTAGGAGTGAGATTTATTATGTAATTTTCACAGTTAATTGCTTCTGCCCAAAAACTAAGACCAAGTCCTTTAGATTGTAGCATACAATTATCCATTTCCTTTAAGGTGCAATTCTTCCTTTCAGCTACACCATTTCATTGTGGAGTATATGGAACAATATGTTGCATTTTAATTCCATTCTCAGTGCAAAAGTTGATGAATGTGTTTTTAACATATTCTTCGCCATTATCAGATCTTAGCCTAAGAATTTGATGTCCAGATTGTTTTTCAACAAAGGCCTTGAAGGCCAAAAATGTGTTAAAAACTTCACTCTTGAGTTCTAAGAAGTATACCCAAGTGCGTCTGGAGAAATTATCAATGAAAGTTAAGAAATACTTGCAGCCAGAGAATGAAACAACTGGAAGTGGACCACATAAATCACTATGCACAAGCTGTAAACGGGCTGAGGCGTGCCAAGAGCCACGTTTTTCAAAACTGTCCCGATGATGTTTTCCGAGTACACATCCGAAACAAACACCATCTCTGCAAGATACCATAGGAAGACCTGTCACCATATTTTCTTTACATAGATGTTGAAGGGAGCGATAGTTTAAGTGACCAAATTGCTCATGCCAAAGTTTGCTCACTTCATCGTTATGAGCAACAAATACTGAGGGAAGATTTGATGACCCAAAGTTGTGAAACTTTTACAACCTTGTAGAATCATCAGCAATGCCAGTAGCTAAAATCTGTTTAGGATCTCTGATGTCCTTGATTACAACATCATGAGGTGAAAATTCAACGATTTTACCTTCACCTGAATGAGTTATCTGATATACAGATAGAAGGTTGCAGGATAAGTTTGGAACGCATAATACATCATTAAATTGACCATTGCCTAGATGAACAGTTCCAGTCCCTACAACATTAAGAGATCTATCATCACCAACATATATATTTTGGTGTTATAATCATTTAAAAAAGAAAACATGGCTTTGTTTTTTGCCATGTGATAAGAAGCTCCAGAATCAATGAGCCACTCATGAGAATGAGAAGAAGAAGATACATTTAATGCATAACCAGACCAAGATGATTGACAACCACATGCAGAAAGTGCCATTCCTGAAGATGAAGTTGAAGGTGAAGAATGCTCCAAACGGATGTTATGTTTCTTCATCGTTGCTTCCAAGGCTTCCATCTTCTTAAAGCATTTGGATTCTAAGTGGCCGTCTCGATTACAAAAGTTGCAATGTCTATCCGTCTTCTTCCATTTGTTTTTTTTTGTCTTATCATTTTGTTGAAATGATTTTTCATTTTGAGGCTGAGATTGCTTAGGACCCTTGTTTGGTTTAGGACCATTCTTTTTAGGATATGACTTCTTAGGATTCTTTGAATTTGGTTGCTGCTGGGCGGCTAACGCTTTCTTGGAAGAGTTTCCAAGATTAAGAAGACCAAGGTGTAAGAGCTTTTCTTGTTCTCTTATTAAAGAATCACAAAAAGAGTCAAAGGAAGGGGACTTGTAGTCTGTTCCTTGAGAAATGAAGGCTTCTCTTGTAGAATGGAAGGTGGAAACAAACACAGAGTAGGCTGGTCCCAACTTAGTAAGAATGGAATAGATAAGGTTACTATTTTCTTTCTTAACCTTAACACCTTCCAAGAGATATCTAAGGGTCTTGAACTTGGACAAGAAATCTTCAATGCAAGAAAAATTATTAGGGTCCAATGTAAGCAACTCATTTTCAAGTTGATGGGCTCTAAGTTCATTTTTAATCCCAAAAACTTTATTGATTTGTTTCATTGCTTCATCAGGAGTATCAAGTTCTGCAATATGGAATCTAAGATCTGGAGAAATAGACATCCCTGTCAATCCACGTGCTTGATCTTGCCTATTTTCCCATTTAGAAGTCTTATCTTCATCCTTCGGTTTCTTTTCTTGGCCTGAGGCTATTCTATAGAGACCTTTTCTTCTAAGTAAATCCTCGATGTAGGACAACCATTGGAAGTAGTTGGTGCTGTCAAGGGTAACTTGGTATTGACTTTCCATTTCAATGGAAACTGAAGCTAAAGATGCTAAAACTAAGTGTTCCAATGGATAGAACTCGAAAAATTAGGCTGGTTTAAAAAAAGCAGCTCTGAAAACGGCTTCCGGAAGAAGAAGTTATGGCTTTTTGAAAAAAAGTTGTTGAAGATGCCGACGAAGTGCGGGAATGTGCGGAAATGAAAAATTCGCCCTCACAAAAAGGAGATTTGAACCCAAGATCTCTACTCTCTTAAAATAGCTTTGAACCAATTGAGCTATACAAAAAATTTGAGAGAGAGAGAGAGAGAGAGAGAGAGAGAGAGAGAGAGGGGGAGGGGGTTGATGCTTTGGGTTGCGTGCTTGCTTTGAGAAAGCTCTTTTTTCCCTACAAAACAAAAACACAAAACCCAACACGGACATACAAAAAAAACGAACCTTGCAGCTCGAAGTTAGCTTTAATCGAAAAACTAAATATTTTCAAAAATGAACCTTGCGGCTCAAAGTTAGCTTTAGCCGGAAACTAAATATTTTCCTCAATGTTTCTGAGTTTCTGAGATCACACTAAGGCGCAGCGGAAAAGAGCATACACATGAGAAAAATCCTTCCTTTCTGTTTCTGATTTGCCCAGATCGCACAGAGTCGTAGGGCAAAGAGCATACCCAGAAATGAAAGGTATATATCCGGTAATAAAAAAAAGCTAAATAAACCAAAACCGAAATAAACAGAGAGAAAATAACTGTAAACTGCAAATAAACATTGTATACCTCCAGATCTTAAAAATGACGCAGCTAGGGCTACCGGAAACCTTTTCGCGTGAAACGAAAGGGGTTCCTCACTGGAACAGATGCTCCCAACACAACAGAGCAGTCCTCTCGGCCCGAAAGCAGTCAGAAATAGTAGATCGAGGAAACGACAGTCAGATGCAGTTCTACCGGCTTCAGATTTGGATCACTAATGGACGCGTCCCTCAAATAGCTCTGATACCATGTAGGAATTTACAGGGTAAGTTCCTCAGAAAGAACACCAAAGGACGCGGCTCACAACAGATCGCAGATCAATACACCAATATTTTCGACGTGGTTAAAATCCTCAAAGAGGGAAACAGTCCACGGCCTGAGCCAACGCGGACACTTCAGGCAATTTATTAATAAAAGAATGAAAATTTACATAAGTTTCTCTCATAGATGGATTACGCTACAAATGACCCTCCATGCGCTCTAAATAGAAATCATGGACCAATCGGGTGTCAAGCCACGGAACAAGTGTCGGTAATACCGAGGAGAGAATGAACCCTCGGATCACTACATATCGTGACCGTCGGATTGTAAGTTACAAAATGTACAAGGTAAAGAAACACACTTTACCTAACTCTATACTTAACTCTATACTAGACCAAGTTGTACTTAACTATTTCCTATGTGTCGGAATATCCTAACATGACCCTCCTGGGTAGACCCGGTATGATGATGGACCAAAGTAAAAAATTGAGTCTCATCATCACTACTTTCATAATCTAGGCATAAGGTATCTCTGAGCTCCTAAATGGATCTAGTAGGCAGATACAAGGTGACTTTCTTCCTATTGTATCCATGGGAAATATACATATCCCCATATCAGCATCCAATATAAGCATCAGCTGTGGCAAGCCACGGTAACCCCAAAATCAAGGGATGTCCACCAAAATGATTTTTTGGATGAAGCACCATAAAATATGTGGGGTATTCCCAAGAATCAACTGAAACAACCACACCATCCAACACAACTTTTGTCTTGATTTTAGATCTATCTGCAAGTTCAAGCACAGTAGGGGTAGGACGAATATGGGTCAACCTAATTTGATCCATTGTTTTCCTGGTCATAATAGTAATCGCCACCCCAGGTCTATTAACACATTGGGTACAAGGATATCAGCTATCTAGATAGAAACAACCAGGTTTCGAGGATCAGTATATTTCTCCATTTGTACACATCTTGTCATTAACTTGGTTGCTCTGCCAATAAACTAAATGGTGTGGGGTTCTACTCTATTCCTTCTTGACGTCTTAAGATAGAGTTCCCTAATGATTTTTGTACATATGGGGATCTCTTTAATAGCCTGTAGCGAAGCAACCTTTATGCAAAGATTCCTAAGCTTGGAAGCCATACTAGACTCAGGAGTGGGGTCATTTTTCTCCATAACTAGCCTCTCTATATGGGGAGGTTTCTTTGAAGAAGATGGAAACTCTGAATGTGTGGGAATGGGTCAAATGGTGACATCTTCTTTTAGACAATTAGGAGTTTCCTCCTCATTTTTCTCCTCGATAATCACCATGTATTTTTCTTTCTTTCTTTCTTCTAGCTTTACTACCCTTCTTGATCTCATTTGAAGCTCATGGATCCCAACCGGCAAGGTTTGATAAATGGGAGAAGGGAGCGGTCCAATGGAATGAATCAATTTTACACCTTATTATTGGGATTCGGTACTAGTTGAGAAGGTAGTTGGGGTGGTCGAAAGGGTGGTGGTAAAGGTAATGATGGCATTGGTTGACTTTGTTGAGGTAAGGAGTGTAAAGATGGTTGTGACATGGGATAAGGTGTATATGCAGTAGGATATGATTACATAGGTGCATGATAGGAATAGTGAGAGTGATTTGACCCCCTCCATCCTTGTTGCCAAGGTTGAGGAGGTCGTTCATATTGAAAGTGATTCCCATGCTGCCAAGGTTGAGAGTGATTTATATTATGATCGGAATATTGTGATGCATTATAACCATAAAAAAGTGGTGGAGGTTTAGGAACAATACGTGTACCTACCTGAGGGTTTAGGAACCATACGTGTACCTACCTGAGGCCAATTTCTCTGTTTTCCCATGGCATGCAATGGCTAAGCTTCGGATTTCTCTCCTTCGAATGCTACTTTCAGTCCTACTATAGAAGGGCATTCCTCGGTAGCATCTTTTCCTACATAAATCACACATTTATTAGCACCTTTAACATCGGCATGACATTCTCTTAAAAGATGTTTTTTCCTACACTTTGGACACTAAATAAACAATGACTCTTGTTCCTCTACCAATTTCTACTGAAATTTCACAAAGTCTGTTTATTTGCTAACAATATTCATAATTTCAATTTTCATGTTGTCCATTTTATTTTCAAAACCAATGATCATAGCGTCTATAGATCCAAGTTTATTATTTCTACTTTTGCCTCCTCTACTAGATCTAGATTGATTTTGTGAGAACTTCCTACACAAGTCACAAATTTGATCAAAAGCCTTTTGAGAAATATCCCCTTGTCCCAACAAATTCAAATTATGTTTAGAATATTGAGTAAGCCCATGTAAGGACAAGGTTCTAATAGTACTTATGTCAATTTTATGTTTTGACCTTTGTAGGATATATAGAAACCTTTCTAAATATTCTTCCAAGGTCTCATCATTACCTTGCACAATAGTGAAGATCTCATCTTGCATTTCCTTGGTTTTACGATATTATCAATATTTTGCCAAAAAAACTCTCTTCATTTGGTCCCAAGAATTTATAGAATTTCCTCCTAATCCTATGAACCAACGTAAGGCCGAATCCTTGAGAGTTGCAAGAAATAATTTTAATTTCTCAGCATCTATAGAGTAATAATAACTTCTGCATAATATATCAAATTCAAATAGAAAAGAATCTAGATCCTCATGTATCTTACCATGGAAATGAGGGAGATCTGATGGCGGAATATTTTTCATTTGTACAACTATTTCTGAATTCACGGTTGGAAACCAAAGGTGGATTTCTCCTCATTTACCTGATTCTTGCGAGTCCCTTCAACATGGTCCTCACTTTCTGCCATTTTTGTACCTCCAATCGAACCACTCCCAATAGAATCATAAGGTTGACTATGGTTTAAATTAGTCTTTTTACCACCACTAGTTTCCTTTTTCCCCTTTTTGGGTTATATCACACCCGAACTACTATTCCCAGAATCCAAGTGGACAGTTCCTGCGTGGTGATTTTGTGTATGTTTGGACATTCTACTTGCGAAAGAAGGCCCAAAATGATTTTTTTTTTTGGATTTATCAATGTTTCTTTTGCCATTATTGGGCTTCAGACCCCTACCCTTTTAGGCATTCATCTTCAAATAATTAACCAAAAGAATGACAAAAATTTTTTAGAATAACAAGAAAGAAAAAAAATTCTCAAATCAAATGCTACGAAATCAAAAATACTGGCACTAAGAAATCCTTCAAGCAATAGAAGCACATTTCAGGAAAAATAATAGCAGACTTACCCCTCCTACAGAGAAAAAATTAGAAAGTTCTTACCAATCTTAAACGCCTCCCCGGCAACGACGCCAAAATATTAGGTGTAGGAGTTGCAGTTTGGAAATCTCCTTCAACATTTATTTGTCAACTTGGGGCTACATAATCTTAGAGGCGTAGCACATGTATAAAATTTCACCAAATCTATTCCTAACTTCCCTAATTACATTTGTAGAATCAAAGAACTACAAAGCAAATAATACCAAAAGAATTCTAGTATCAGAATCAAAATGAAAATACTTTGCAAAAAACTCAACGAAAGGAACTTCAAATCAGCATAATCAATCATCATCAGTGAAAGAAAGAAAAATAGATACCTGAGACTAAATGCCAATGCAATCATAAGAGACAGAAATGATTAGGTTGTGAAGTACATTTTCCTTTATTACAAGTTTTCTTTCCTAGTCTGAATCATCTTTCCTTCACTGCAACAATGTTCGTGTACTAGAATAGAGTTCCAGCACTAGAATGATATTCTTGTAGTAAGATGATGTTCCTGTACCAGAAGTATGTTCTATTCCTACACTAAGTATTTTGGCTTTCATAAAAGAATTTTGGGTTCTTGTACGAGAGTACTCTATTCTTGTACCAAGGTATTGATTCCTATACCACAACAAAGATTCTAGTACTATGAAATTAGTATTCTTGTACTGAGCTTCCAAACTACTTACATGAAATGTAAAGTGTGCTAACTAGAAATTAACTTGCAAGGAAAACTAGAGCAGAGAAATAAATGCATGTAATCAAAAGACTCCTTATCTAATCATTCATCCAAAAGTGAAAAGTACTTCAAAAGCCAAAGGAAATTTCTACTGCAACAAAAAATTCTTCATGTGAAAATGGTCATCCACTCTAAATATAGAGCACTCTTATTTCCTAGAAGACTATAATGAAATTAACCAGATATGCAGTTTTACTGAATAAAGATTTCAATTCAAAAGTTCCTTCACCAAATTCTAGTCTTGAACTAAACTATTCCCACAAGAGATTCAACATAAACATGAGTCCTTATTATATAAACAATATTTCATTAATGCTTTGGAAAAGTAAAGTAAATCTACCCTAAGTTAAATAAAACACACTTTTATATAACACATTTTCATACTAAGGAATGAAACACATTTGCATAATGAAAATAAATCCACTTGCAGAAATAAACACACTCGTAGAAGCAACATTTACTTGGAGAAATAAATCACACTAGTACAAGCAAAATGAAACACACTTTTTGCAGAAAGGAAACTACTCATCAAAGGAAATAAATGTTATTTAATCTTCAGTAAATGAACACACTGTTATAGCACCGTTTAGCACCCTTGCTATTTGTGATGCTTGGTTTATTCCTTAGGGAAACCCCTCCTTCTAGGCTTGGTCCAAATATTTAAAAAACAATGTTTTATTCCCTATACACTACTTTTCCTTGAGATAAATGCATGTAGATGAGGGCTAGTGAGTACCCAATCCACGTATATATGTTAAAACGCTTAAAAAAATTAAATTTCCTTAATTATGGGCGGAGTTCACGGTTTTTACCTATTGATTACCTCCTATTGCCCATGGCCCAACTATTTCCAAACTAAAAAACTAATTGGGAGAAGTATAAATAGACTTCTATGGGAAGGCCTTAAGGAGGAGAAGAGATATATTTATTATACTGAGATTATTCCTAACTGAGTCTGAAGTATCCCTGTGCGTCAAGAACTTCCCCAAGTTTCAGGGAACCCTTGTTTCCTTGAGTGTCGATATTCTCCCACTTGCTTGAGATATCATGGTATTCGTGATGGAAGGAGGCTACTAAAGACCGGGACTGGACGAATCTAGAGAATAGTTCTTCTTGGAGCAGGAAGAAGAAGACTCAGGTGAATTCTCTCCGTGTTAGTTATAGCTTTCTACAATAAAAAGAAACGTTGTCTTGTTCCAGAGATTAACTGTGTTTATGCATCAGATAGTGTTGTAATTCATATATGAATGTTATTTTGATGTATACCTAATCATTTGCTTATATGATACAAAGTTAATTTCATTAAAATGATTTATCTATATGCTGCTATGTATGCTTGAATTGGTTGATTTGTAGATTCAAAGATCATGAGGAGTTCCAGAGGGTCTGAACCCTACTGGAACAACCCAAACGAAGGACATCTAGGTATGGCCACTATCGCCTAGTTTGTTTATATAAGCATGTTGCCTGATTTGTATGAGTGTTTCTTACTGTAGTTTTCTCTTCCTCTGTTGGGGTACCAACCCAAAGCCCTAGGGTACTTTTTCCCGTAACAGAATTAGTGACATCACTGGGGATAACAATCTTGTTATTCCTAGTTTTGGTTGTTCAGTGTCATTGAGGGGTCAGTTATTGGTTTACTTGTTGTGACAATATTGTTTGGTCCAGTAGAATCTCAGACCTTAAGTCTGATCCTTTTGATCTGGCTTTACTTTTCATTTTCCTTGCAAGGCTTTATATATGGAGTTTACTCTATTTACAGTAGCATACACACACTTGTTTCTATGAAGTGAACTTGCGTATACATGAGTTTCCTTTATCAGAAGTGCGTGTACATGCCTCTATGCTTGAACAAAGTCATGTATATCATTTTTTGTATTGTTTTTTCAAATCTCTCTATCCAGAAAGATTTGTTCCTTTGTCTGTTTGGTTTCTGAGTTGTAAATTTCTATCTATAGAATTTTGTTATTCTGCGAGCTTACTGTTTTGAAACCTCTTCTGCTTTGAAAAGTTTTGCCCTATGTTTGCTTTTGAGTGAATTTTATGATTTTTGTTTTGGCACACAAGACTTCATACAGAGGTTCTTGATTGTTCTGGTCCTCTAGAACAACAGATTGTTTTCAATCTTAGTGTCAAGCTCGGTTATTGGTCTACTTTCATTTCTTTCCATCATTTTGTGGCCTTACACCTTTTCTTTCTGTTTGAAAGTTTCTTTTTTACAAATTTGAAAGTGCTTCTTTCCTAACTTCTTGGTTAGTTTGTCAAGCTCTTTGTTGTTGTTTGGGTCGTTTAGTACAGGTTGAAGCTTTTTTGTTCAATTTTTCATTCATTGTCGAATTTTTAACTTGCAAAGGTTCCTTGTGCTCTTCCTTCGGTATTTGAGTCTTTAGTGGCATTTAGAGTTCTTTCGAAAGGTTGTTTTCATTGCTTCTTGAAAAAGAAAAAGCATTGTTTTTGTTTTCTTTTTCGAAGTTTGATTTTAGTTTCTTTTGATTTTTTGAAAGTGAATTGTGATCTTTTTCAATTTGTCCTTCTTTTTTGGAGAGTATTTTTTGTATTCAAAATTTGTATTCTTTTCAAACACTTAAGTTGGCCTATTAATAAGTTATAAACAATTGCTTTCGTTCTTTTCAGAGTGATCTAGGATCTTGCATCTTCATGTACGTCTTGCATTAGGGTAGTTTTGCATTATTAAAGCATCAATAGTCTTTTTAGTTTTTATATGTGTGAAGTGTGGTTTAAGAAAAGAAAAGAAGAAGTTTTTTTCTTTATATAACTTTCGTAGAACCCATGTAGAAATCTCTTTTCATCGAAGAAAAAATGATTGCATTCATATAATTTAGTTTTTAATTGATTTCTTTTGCGTCACACAAGCACCATTGGTTTCATTTCCATTTATCCCTTTGACTTAAAAGAACATCCATTTAAAATCAAGTGCTTAATAAAATAAACTAGAACTTTTGTATTGTCATCAGAATACACCAACAAGTTTAGGTTTATTAGGGCCTTGGATTAGGTGAGAGGAGAGTTAACTCTCCAAGGCCGCTCTAAATTGTGAAACATAGAAGTTTGATTAAAGAGAAAAATCCAATAGCGTTAGGGAGATTGGGAAAGCTTCGTGACTGGGAGTTAAGCACGAGGGTTAATGAAGATAAGGACGAGAGATACCCCCTCTCTTACTTGTCGGATCTTACCTCACGACTGTTCCTCCCAGCGTCTGATACGAGTTGGTGACCATAGTTTCCTATCCTAGGGATCCACACAAGTGGCTGTAGAGGGGAATCCCGTGGCATCTGAGGTTGACATTGTATCACATTCAGCAGTATTTCTGGAGGGCACGCTTACGAAGCTGGGGGCTTGCAGCAGAAAAGGCTGTTGTCTGGAGGTCAGCGTAACTACCTCTAATACCTTTGCTGGTAGGACTGGGGCATAATTACCCGTCTATTTTTGGAAGGGCCTTATTATTAACTTTCCTATATTTTGGTGTCCGGTCCTAATCACCCGAAGTGGAAATACATGGAAGTTGTTTGATTGCTGATATCATTAGGGACATTTTAGTGAGGTTTTTGTGCTCCTAGTCAGCCTAGATTTTAATTTTCTTGAGTCTTTCAGTATATTTTATAAGAATAATTCAATGTGGTTGACCGACCATATCGACAGTCTCGGAGACTTCATGGGATTTCACCTACAAGTCCATAGCCTTCTCCTAGAAGGTGTAGGAGTGATTCTGCCAGTGGTTTCCAACCAGTGGTAGCAGGCGCATCGAATATTTATCCTCCACTTGGGGGCCATTAGTTCACAAGATAGATCTGGTACTAGTACAGAGTTAGAGAGGAACACACTAGTTCTTTCTCGAGTGCTCTTCTGGTCGGAATATAGTAGTGAAGTAGAAGAGATTTCAGAGTCAGTTGCAACTCCAAATTCTCCTATCCCTCCTAATCATCCAGATGTTTTGTTATATGTTGGAACTCCGGCTCACAGGCCTTCGAGCCAGGTCCACATACATCTATCACTTCGGTGACCACTATTAGAAGCATGGAATCCACGATGAGTGTTGTGAGTATGCAGACTCCCATACCTGTACAAGGGGGAGGAATTATTTCCATCCCTTCTAACACTCCCAGCACCTCTATATTTGGGTCTACTTCCATTCCGTCGACAAGTGGAAGTTCTCAAGCTAATGCATCTAGTTTTGGATTTTTCCCTTTTGGAATGCCCTCTCTGGGTATTCCTTTAGTTCCTTTGAATATACCATCAACCGCCTCTACATCCACAATGAGTGGATCAAATTCTTTTTAGGGTTTCCCATTTGGAAGTGGTCATATACCACATTCCAATCCAACAGTAAGGTCAACGCCTTTTCCTTTTACAATTCAAGGTATTAACCCCGTTCAGAGTTGGACAAACCCTATGGTTAATGCAATAGGAGCTGGGAATCAATTTTTTGGCCAACAAGGGAATGTGCCATATTCTTTGGTTAATTCATTTCAAAGTTTTTCACCCTTTCTAACACATGGAACCCTTATTCAGGGCTGTCAGCTCCTTTCAATACTTTGTTAGGGGGTAACTTCACCGGTTACAAAGGATTTTTGGCAAGAGTTGGTCAAACTCTGAATTTTGCTAGACCACAAGGATCAACCTTTGGTTCAATAGGCTCTATGAGTTACTTCGGGCAACGTGGTGCCTTTCAAAGGTCCTCCACGACTTCCTTTTCTTGCCACACTTAATTTGCCAGACTTGAATAAATTGACAAATGATCCAGTTAGGTACAATCTAGCTTAGCCTCTAGTCCCAACTAAACTTCCATCTGATATTCCAAAAGTCGAAGGGAAGAATGGTGAAGACCCGGGAGATCATCTAGCTCCCTGATGGATGATTCAATCAGGTTGAGGTTATTTCAGCGCAACTTAATGGGGAATGTGGCCAAATGGTATATAGAGTTGTCGGGGGGCACCTTTGCTTCTTTCGCCAATTTGGCTAATATTCTCCTGAACCATTTTCAGTTGTCTGTCCGCTATGAAGCTGGAACTAAGATTCTGGCCAATTTTCATCAAGACACAGCAACGCACATTTCGGATAATATCCAGGAATGGAGATGGAGAAAGAGTCTTATCAAAGCCAAAATTCCACCAGAGTTCCACCTCAGATGGTTTCTCAAATCTTTACAACCTAAGATCTCCAAGGATGTTTCTCTTTCCAGCGTTTATTCGCAAGAGCATGCTATTTTTCAAGGCCAACAATTAGAATTGATATATTCTCAGTCTAGGACTCTTCAGAAAATCCTACCTGACGCTCCTACATCCATGGTTGATTTAGCGAAGCCCTCACATCGATGGTATATTTGGTCAATTGAGGACATACCAAACTCTCAAGATACAAGGAAATATCAAGAAGAAAAAGAAAATAGTGTTGATTGATTCAGGAAGTACCCACAATTTTATTCATTGTAAGATAGCAAACAAATTGCATTGCTTCCTATATCCTACACTAGAGTGTCAAGTGATGGTTGCAAGTGGAGGAACCATAAATTGCTCTGTAATGTGCCATAATATCAAGCTATCTATGGGAGAATATGTATTGAATAGACCAATGCTTTCCATTCCAATGGGAGGTGCTGATGTTGTACTAGGAGTCCAATGGCTACAATCCTTGGGTACAACAGCCTTTAATTTTCAATAACTTTTCATGAAATTTTCTACGGAAGGAAAGGAAGTTGAATTAAGGGGTATTGTAGGGAAACCGAGAAAGATAATTAGCTCTAACGGTATGACATAGGTTCTAAAAAAGGAACAACAAGGTGTAATTTTCGACATTGGAATCACCTATTTCTCTAGGTCTCTAAAAAGTCTTGGACAATCATTCCAAGGTAGTTGAGACTCCCAAAGGTCTCCCACCTATTCATGCTCAAGATCATGCTATTCATTTGATTCTAGGAAATGATCCTCCAAACATCAGGCCGTACAAATATCCCTATGCCCAAAAGAGTGAAATTGAACATATGGTTGGAGAAATGGTAGAGGCTGGTATAATTCAACCTAGTCAAAGTTCTTTCTCTGCTCCAGTAGTATTGGTGTACAAGAAGGATGGATCATGACGCATGTTTCTGGATTATAGGGAGCTCATCAACCTCACTATTAAAGATAAATTTCCCATTCCTGTCATTGATGAGTTATTGGATGAATTGCATGGATCAATTTACTTCACCAAGTTGGATATTAATTTAGGATATCATCAAATCAGAATGAATACTGAAAAATTCTGAAAACAACATTTAGAACTCATGAGGGTCATTATGAATTTTTGGTCATGCCTTTTGGCCTTACCAATGCACCTTCTACATTTCAAGGTTTGATGAATTCCATTTTCAAATTCTTCCTTAGAAAATTTTTGTTACTATTTTTTTGATGATATACTAATCTACAACAAGTCTTGGAAGCATCATGTTGAACATGTTGACAGGGTGCTACAACTATTGGAGGAGAAATAATTATCTGCAAAAGGCTACAAATGTTTCTTTGGAGTACAAGAGGTGGAATATCTGGGTCATATTGTATCTCATGAAGGTGCTAAGGTAGACCCTAGCAAAATTAAAGCCATTAAGGAATGGAAAATCCCCACATCCATAAAGCATCTGCGAGGATTTCTCGAGTTGACAGGGTATTATCACAAGTTTGTTAAGAATTATGGGAGAATAGCAGAACCTCTAACAACATTATTGAAGAAAGATGCATTTTCATGGACTCTAGAAGCAACAAAGGCCTTTGAACATCTTAAAGAGGCAATGTGCCAAGCACTGGTCTTAGCTACACCGGACTTCACAAAAAAATTTACTGTGGAATGTGATTCTTTAGGAAATGGAATTGGTGTTGTTTTATTGCAAGATGAGAGACCCATTGCTTTCTAAAGTCGTCCAATCAAGGGAAAGTATTTACACAAAGCTATTTATGAGAAAGAAATGTTGGAAATACTACATGCACTTAATAAATGGTGACCCTACCTAATGGGAAGATAGTTCAAGGTAAAAACAGATCATGATAGCCTTAAATACTTCTTAGAACAAAGATTATCCTTTGAAGAACAACAAAAATGGGTCACAAAGATGTTGGGTTATGACTTTGAAATCATCTATAAAAAAGGGAAGAAAAATGTTGTGGCAGATGCACTCTCAAGAAAGGATGAGGATGTGGAAGCATTTTTGTGTGCCATTTCTATTATCCAACCAGATTGGATAAACGAAGCAAGGGAGGAATGGAAGAATGATGAAGAAGTGTGGGCACCTATTTGAAAGTTACAACAATATTCCAGTACATCTGATAAATTTAGTTGTAAAAATGATTCGTTATGATACAAAGATTTCTTATACGTCTGTAAGAATTCCCAACGCAAACAAAAGATTCTTATGGAATTGCACACTTCTCCCTTAGGAGGGCACTCAGGATTTTTAAAAACTTACCACAGGGTTAAGAAGGAATTTTTTGGGGATGGCCTTAAATCATATATTCAAAAGTTTGTGGCGGAATGTTTGGTTTGCCAAGAAAATAAAGTTGAAACAATTAAGACCCCAGGTCTATTACAACCTTTATCCATTCCAAGCCAAAGTTGGGAGGAGGTTTCAATGGATTTTATCACAAGTTTACCCAAGTCTGAAGGAAAGAGTGTCATCATGGTGGTAGTTGATAGACTTAACAAATATGCACACTTTTGTGCATTATCACATACATTTAAAGCCAATACAGTTTCTACTGCATTTATGGAAACAATTCAAAAGCTACATGGAAACCCAAAGATTATTGTAAGTGACAGAGATCCCATTTTCACTAGGAATTTTTAGAGAAATTGATTTTCTTGTCTTGGTACTTAGTTAGCTCATAACTCATCTTATCATCCTCAATCTGATGGGAAAACTTAGATAGTAAACAAATGTTTGGAAGGATATATTCATTGATTTGTATCTGATAAATAGACACAATGGGTCAAATGGTTTCCTCTGGCTGAATGGTGGTATAACACTTCCTTCCATACTGCAACAAAAATGACCCCATTTATGGCACTTTATGGATATCAGCCACCATCCATCACATCATATGTAAGAGAAAATTCTAAGGTTCAAGCAGTGGAACATCACATTGAGCGTCAACAACATGTTCTCCAACTCTTAAAGGATAACCTTGTGTTGGTGCAGAATAGAATGAAACAATAGGTAGATCAACATCACAGCGAAATAAGTTTTGATGTAGGTGACTAGGTATTCCTACGGCTACAACCATATAAACAAATGTCCCTTAAGCAAGATAAGGAGGATAATGAATTATCACCAATGTATGATGGTCTGTACAAGGTGTTGCAAAAGATTGCTACTATGGCATACAAATTGGAGCTTCTTGCAGCTTCTCGAGTACACCCAGTTTTCCATGTTTCATGTTTAAATAAGGTTATAGGTGACAAGCTCCCAATTCAAACAATATTGCCAGAACTTGACTAGGAAGGAAAAATTATATTGGAACCGGAAGCAGTCATAGAAACAAGAACTCAACAACTACGAAATCGATCAATTTCAAAGTATTTCATCAAGTGGAAGAACTTATCCATTGAAGATTCCACATGGGAGGATGAGAATTTTATACAGAAGCATCCAAAACTACTCAAGCATTGAGGACAACACTTTTTTGAAGGAAACGGGCATGTCGGGTCCCTATAATACTAGTGATTCCCCCATTACTATTGTAGTTGTATCCCTTATTAATATTGTTATTCCCCTATTTTCCCCATATTGTTATCACTATGCTCCATGGAATCCCTCTATTGCTATTTTTGTGCCTTTATATTATTATTCTTAGGCCGGCTTGGTTATATTGTGACCCCTTAGACTCCTATAAATAGAAAGGAGGTTTTGTCATTTGAAGCATCCAAGAATTGTTCATTTGTGTAATGTAAAGGAGGTTTCCCTCTCGAAGAGGCTAAATTCTAAGGCGTTGATCTATCTTCTCTATATTAGTTTCATAATAGGTGTAAATTCAACTGTAAAGATCCACCCATTATCTGCGGACCATGAGATTGTATAAAAGAGCTAAGTAAGTAAGCTCTAGGTAGTTAAGTAAGTCGAAAATGTTTGGAGTCTTGGTAGAGAAGTCTAAGTGTTTTGGGTCTTAGCGTAGGTAGAGGCTCTACAGTTGAATGCATAGAGGCCTAGGGTGGAAGTCCGCAGTTGAGTGCGTAGACCCCTGCAGTTGTGTGCGTAGGGCAGATAGAGTCTATAATAATCTAAAGATATCAATAAAGAGAAATATTCTGCAAATTCTGTGTATTTATTTTTTGTAATTCATCTGGTTATATTGCATTCTACAATGTTTATGTGATAAGAAAATATATGTGATTATATTGGTTAATTGAACACAAGTAAGAATATCAGTTTACGTGGCGCAAAGTATGATTTTTTAGTATGATAAGTAAAACACATAAGATAACTTGGGAGCCGTTACAATACGTTGTCATAGCAGCAAAAAAGTACCTGGATAGCGGGTTAAGGCTGCACGAAGGTCAATCATACACCTTCGTGGAGGTATTGAGGGGTAGAATAAACGGCTAGACTGACAGAGCCCTAAAGCTTAGTGACCTGCGCGAAAGTAGGAACATAGGGTATAAACCGAAAACATGACCATCTTAGGGTGCAGAAACTTGGTTCCAACATCCCCCCATACTGCTTCGGGTGAGCCTTCGGCCCATGTTTTGCAGGCTGATGCTAAAAGGGCCAGTAGTGTAGGGATTTGTTTGGCTAACTAATGTTGAACATGGGTTAGGCCCCATATAGCCAACAACAACATGAGGAAATAGAGGATGATCTAGTATCTTACTTCCATGATCAACTGTCAGAACCAAAACTAGATAGGCCCGTGGAAGAAATTGAGAAGATCACCTCCTTCATTCCTAGAATCGTAGATATAAAATGAAAATAAACCTTGATGAGGGAGATAACATATGCAGAGGTGGAGGAAGTAGTGAGAGAGATGTCAAATAACAAAACCCTTGGGCCTATTGATTTTATAATAGATATATTTAAAAGGTATTGGCCCTTTTAAGGTGTTAGTGTCAGTCTTTGAAGCCTTCTTCCAGTGATCAAACATGCTCTTACAAAGTGATTTTAAGGTGTCAAGGTCAAATTTTGTCATTTCAGTCAGTCTTCAAGTAAAATTTAGTCACTAGGTATTAGGTATAGGGTTTGCTTTTACTCCTTTCAAAGTTGTCTAAATGTCAGTCCATGTCACCATTCAGCTGAGTGTACCATCATTCAGAAGGTTGTCATCATCATGTCAGGTTCCAATGGGTCATTTTACACCTTGTTCATGGTACAGTTGTGCCTAGGTAAGGTTCATTTCCCTCTCCTGGGATTTTGAAGGTAATTTCTCTTATATGGTCAAATCATTAGAAAAGCTTGTATCCTAATATCCATAGACCTTCCCCTATCCTTAATGTACCTTATTAAACACTTCCCATCACTGATATCCCTCAAATTCCTTATTTTCGCACAAACCCTAGTTTCTTGCTACAACTTGACAATTTTCTAGGCTAGGCCAGTGTTTTTCCCTTTTGGATCCCTTCCCCTCACTCAATATTTGAAATTAAACTTTCCCCTGCTTCCTAACATCCCTCCCTACTTCCCAAAATTTTCTCAAGAATTTAGAAGCCCCTTATCCCCTTCATTTCACTTCATTTCGACAAATCCCTTGTTCCACACGTCGGGATAGGCTTTACTCCAATGATGTTTCTGAGCAAGAAAAGATGAATTTGGGAAAAGTGAGAGAGTTTTTTGTCAAAAATAGGAAAAGGAAGAAAAACCTCCTTAAATTTTTAGACAGGTGTCATGGTTTTAGAGAAATGTCAAAAATACAGTTGCCTCAGGAGAATTGGTGCACCTCTAAAGTGACCTTGTGTAAATCAAGATTTATCCTAGCTTGGTTTGCCAACTGACTTCGTTGATGAGTTAAATGATAACTAGACCCAAAGGGCTTTCTGATGAGCTATCATGAACTCCATTTGGAGTTGAGGAAGACCTTCAAAAGTTGACTGCAACAACACTCTATCTTGAGGCAGCCTCATTTTGCACATTTTGACAAGTCTTAGGAGATTTGATTTTTGACAGGGCAAACGAACTCCAAATTGAAAAATTCAAGTTGGATTGGAATGAAGACTCAATAATATTTCCAACAAGCTATCCCATGCCCAATTTGGACACCAGGAAGGCCTCCAAATGTCTCTTGTAAAAAGGCACTACACAATGAGATGGCACTACGGATTGGGTAGCTCTCTGCAGTGTAAAAAATGAACTAGCGTGACGCATTGAGATGGCGCAGTGCATTGGGCTGAAAAGCCTGAAATCCATTCAAATCTTCCTCCAAAGACTCTCAAATTGCTAAATTCTTCATTTCCCATGTAATTTAACATCTCCATATTGCCAATGTATGAGTTTCCATCAGAGTTTATGGTGTTTCAATAGGTGAAAAATAAAACCCTAGCTCCTTGCATAGTTTCATTGAAAATCTACCTAGGGTTTGCAAAATTTCCATTTTTTGCTGTCTTATTCCCCTCTACCACTTTCACATCCCGTTCACTACATTTCACTAGTTTCATTTCTCATTCCTCCTCTCATTTCCACTCATCCTACTCCCCTATCCCCAAAACCCTAAAACCCTAGCTTCTAGGGCGGAACCCTAGTTTTCTTCATTGCATTAATGGTTGTATACCCTATCCCCTTAATCCCATTCTCCAGATATAATTTCCCAAATGGTACACTACCTAAACCCTATTCACATCCCTAAAACTCTTACTCTCATCCCTAAACTCTGTTCACACATACATTTTTACACTCTTTTCCATACACTCTACCCATTTCATTCCTCCACCATATTTTCACATGATTATCCACAAAACCATCCATGTAGAACCATATTTTTCAAAACCAAAGGAAAACAAAGGAAAGAGACAGTGATCATGGGTATGAGGAAGAGATTCAACATGATCAGGAAATCTTGGCTTGAGAGAACAAACTTGCAATTGGGAAAGGATGCTAGAGAAGGCCAACAAAGAGAAAAATAGGTTGAGGGACATGGCCTACTACTACTTGGTGAGAAACAAGGTGTGCAAAGTAAGAATTCAGATTTTGAAAGCCATGTTGAAGAAGGCATCAAGGAAGCGAAAAGAGAAAGATAGACCTCAGATCTTGGTTGAGGCTTCCTTGTCTCAACATAACAATTAATGAAGGACACTCAGCCCAAATTTCAAGAAATTTGGGACACTTTTTGCAATTTTGAAATTTTTGGCCTAAAACACAGGTTTTTCTGCCCAATTCGCTGTGCCACTTGGTGTTCGCTTTTGATGGGGACCTCTTTTTGAGGAAATCTTAGCATACTTGGATTTGTCATGAAAATATATGCATTCCTACAAATGGCTGAGAAATTTTGATAGGTTCTGAGATTCCGAAAAGGTCAAAAACACCTCAAAAATGACCTTTCTGCCCCTTTTGGGACACATAGGAAGTAGTATTGGGAGAAGTTAGTTTTGGAGGGGAAAATGGAGGCCAAATTTAAAAATTCCACTTGTGCTAGAAAGTAGATAGGCAGACCGTTCCAACAGGCCCACTTGGAGAAAATTTGGACACAAGGAAGGCCTCCAAAAGTAGCTTCAAAAATGTGCTACGCATAGGGAAATCAGCGCGGTGCATTGGTGAAATTTTGCCCAGTTTGACCAAAAATACTTTGTTTTTCACCTAGTTTCTTGACAGTTTGACTTTTTTCTTTCTAAATGTCAAAATGATGATGTAATTTAATGTAATTTGATGGATCTTGATGTAATTATGTTGCATTTTCACTCATAGAGGTAGATTCATCCATGGAAAGGTAGTTTGCAACTGAATGAATCAGTTCCCTAGTTTTTAGAGGCGTGATGTTCCACTGCCTACTTCTTAGTTCTCAATTTAGAATTTGTTGGAATAGCTCCTAAAATCATGAGCTCGACCCCTAGAGGCTAGGATGAGTTGTTGTTTTCCTATATCTTGTGATTTTTCAGTCATTAGCATGCTTGGACTTTTGAGAAAGCTTGGAGCTTCATTGTATACACATTTCAGCAGTTTGGCTAAGGAATAGACCAGGGTTTGCAGCACTTTATGGGAATCATGTGGAATCTTGCTTTGGTATTATGTTTCCTTCTGTAATCGCAAGTTTACTTGTGTTTTATGTATACCATCATCTCTCTTTGCTTCCTCTTAACTAAAACAAACAAGGATAAAGGTAGAATCCATTGAAATTGCAGTGCTCTACTTAGGGTTTGCTTAGTTATTTATTTTTTCTCTGTTGGAAGAGGATCCCTAAGAATTTCCTGCCCTCTTCAACTCCTCACCTATCTAAATCTCTCCATTTCATTCAATTTGAAGTGCGAAATTAGTTGCTTACCTTGCCCCATAGAGATCTATGCAAAACTCAGCCTCATTGCCCAGACCCAAAACTGCCTTTCCATTTGAGCCAAAAAAACATCATCAAATTCAATCAAACTCCTTTGCACACATACCTAGCCTAAAATCAGTCTTCACATCAGTCATCTCAAGGCTCATTGATCATATTTTGCTAAGATTTACAAGGAGAGAGCCCTCTCCCAACCTGATAGGGCTAGCTACCAGGTTAAGCGTGGTTTGATGTTGTCCTAGATCCTACCTTTATCAGACTGAGGTAGATTTAGGCACTAACATAAGGTAATATAATTCATGCACTAATTTAAAGATTTGAGGAGGCACTAGCAGGTCTTCTTGGGTCTCAATGCCACCTTCTTGACCCTCATCCAAAAGTGCAGTAAATTAAATGATATGGGTGGATTTTTCACCATTTCATTATGCAATGTGATATACAAAGTCATCTCTTAATTCATAGTAAAATGACTTAAGCCACTGCTAAATCACATGATTTCCCTATAGTAGATAGGGTTCACGGGGGGTGGACAAATCCTTGATGGCATCATTACGGCTAACGAGGTTATTCAATCTTTAATGAAGGCTAAATAACTAGGTATGATCGTTAAACTTTATTTATCTAAATCTTATGATAGTCTAAATTGGAAATATTAAGTCAGGGTGATGGAAGAATTTGGGTTTTCACCTCAGTGGCTTAAATCTATTAAATCCCTTATCCCAATCCCCTTCTTCTCAATTATTCTAAATGGTTCTCTCACTCATACCTTTTGAGGATCACAAGGTTTGAGACAAAGGGACCCACTATCCCCATTCCTTTTAATCCAAGCTATGGAAGGGTTGGGAAGATACGTCAAAGCAACAATTATTCAGGGTGGAATCAAAGGATTCCACATGGTGTGGCAACATCTCCTGATCACACATAAAGAAATTGTTGATGATAATATGATGTTTGGGGAACCTTTGTTGCAGGAAGCTCGAAGATTCAGTTTCATTTTGTTAGACCTTAAGGACACTTTAGGGACTATGATCAATGGGGACAAATATCGCATAGTTTTCTTCCAAACCTATCGGAGAGTGCAAGTTCATCTAGCTTGGAATATGGGTTTTGAAATAGGTAGTCTCTTGGCTAAACATTTAGGAATTCTATTGGTGGAAAAATCCTTAAACGTATCATGCCAATAGGAGATCATAGATAGTATTTACAATGATTGGCCAAATGCACATTCCACTCTTTGAATCTAGCAGGGTAAGTTACCTTATTGAAATTGGTTATTTAGGTCCTCTAGGTGTATCATTTTTCCATCTTCCTTACTCTGAAATTGGTGTACAAAGAGGGTGTGGTGTGTTTCAGGAACTTCTTATGGAAACAACATAAACTTTGAAATAGGAACTGATACGATTACCTGTTTCATTGACATAGCAAAAAAGTCAACCAATTTTGAAAAGTGCTAATGCAGAATACATATATTTTTTTTAGCATAGTTTTTGACACTTTAAATTTTTTATGTACATTATTTTTTAGAATGCTAATGATTTCATGATTTGAATGATGCCATCAAATCCTTGATGGCATCATTATGGCTAACGAGGTTATTCAATCTTTAACGAAGGCTAAACAACTAGGTATGATTGTTAAACTTTATTTATCTAAATCTTATGATAGTCTCAATTGGAAATATTAAATCCGGGTGATGGAAGAATTTGGGTTTTCACCTCAGTGGCTTAAATCTATTAAATCCCTTATCTCAATCCCCTTCTTCTCAATTATTCTAAATGGTTCTCTCACTCATACCTTTCGAGGATCACATGGTTTGAGACAAGGGGACCCACTATCCCCATTCATTTTAATCCAAGCTATGGAAGGGTTGGGAAGATACGTCAAATCAAAAATTATTCAGGGTGGGATCAAAGGATTCCACATGGTGTGGCAAGTTCTCCTGATCACACATAAAAAAATTGTTGATGATAATATGATATTTGGGGAACATTTGTTGCAGGAAACCCGAAGTTTCACTGTCATTTTGTTAGACCTTAAGCACACTTTAGGAGCTATGATCAATGGGGACAAATATCACATATTTTTCTTCCAAACCTATCGGAGAGTGCAAGTTCATCTAGCTTGGAATATGGGTTTTCAAATAGGTAGTCTCTTGGTTAAACATTTAGGAATTCTATTGGTGGAAAAATCCTTAAACTTATCATGCCAATAGGAGATCATAGATAGTATTAACAATGATTGGCCAAATGCACATTCCACTCGTTGAATCTAGTAGGGTGAGTTACCTTATTGAAATTGGTTCTTTAGGTCCTCTAGGTGTATCATTTTTCCATCCTCCTTACTCTTAAATTGCTGTACAAAGAGGGTGTGGTGTGTTTTAGGAACTTCTTGTGGAAACAACATAAACTTTGAAATAAGAACTGATACAATTACCCGTTTCATTGACATAGAAAAAAAATCAACCGATTTTGAAAAGTGCTAATGCAGAAAACATATTTTTTTTTAGCATAGTTTTTGACACTTTAATTTTTTTATGTATGTTATTTTTTAGAATGATAATGATTTGCATGATGACTTTAGAAAGTGTTAATTCTGGATCAACCCCTTTTTTTAGAAGTCTTATTTCTTGACTTTAAATTTTCTGATGTATTAAATGTGAATAATTATTTTCTAAATTTAACAATTTTTGAAGTGGTCTTCTTCTTCATATTTTCTTGTTTTTCTTTTAAGTTTTCTATTTTTGTAGTGAGGACTTTAGTTTTTTGCATAGTTAAAGAATAAGGTCGATATTTTAAATTTTCAATATTCTACATATTTATATATCATTAATTAATTTTTCATCACATCAAATAATTGTCTTTAAAAAAAAAATATTTTTTAACAATTGACATAAAAATAAACATTTTGAACGTAAATATAACTAAAAAAATACACATTTTGATAATTTTTTTGCTAGAAATGACATGTCAAAATCACAATTTTTATAGGAAAAATTTAAAAAAAATGGTTAAATAATAGTCTTTTTTATGAATTTAATGTCAAAAATAATAATAATCATAGTTTTTTTTCAAAAAAGAATCATTCACATAAAAATTAAAGCGAAAATCACATGATACAAATATTAAACATATAACAACATTAACTGAATACTTATTCTTCTCATAAAATGTCAAATTCAAAACATTACAAGTATAACTAATTAATAGTTACAAAAAATGAGCTTGATTTCCAAGCATAACTTAAATTTAATCAACAATATCACGTAATCCAAATTCTTCATCCTCTATAGTTTCATCATTGTCTTCTTCCGCAATATTTTTTGTTTCATTTTGCTCATTTTCATCTTATGATGGATCTTTGATGTCTATGAATCTCCCAATGTATGGCTTTCCAATCATTTGATGTAATGGTTGTTGGTGTTCCTTTGCCTTTTTTTCCAAACGTGATTCATTAAAATCCCCTTTTCTCAACCCAATTTCTTACATTGCATCTGGAAAAAAATGAAGAGCATTAATTCTTTGCTGAATAAGTTTGCATTGTACTAGGTCCTTTTCAATGGGAATGCAATTTCTTTCTTTCTGTAGGAAACATGCTAGTGTTGTACCTAATTATCAAGCACAAAATAAATAATGAAGTAAATTAGTATAATGACATATAAATTAAGAAAGAAGATATTGAAATTCAATTCTATAAAATAAAACTTACCTGAGCCTGAAAATAAATCTAGGACCCAATCTCCTTCATTTCAACATAAGTCTATAAGATAATTAATCAATGAGTGTGGTTTTTGATAAATGTTAACTATCTCTCCTTTTTCTTCTTTATATTCATATGTTAGTTTTTTCATAACAACATCATAAACCAGTACTTGGCTATGACTCTTTCCATCTACCCAATTAAGAAGCATAGACTTATAGCTATCACCTTTTGTCCAACTATCAATATGAATGAACTCACAATCACTTATAATTGGATGATCTTCATGGTTAAGAAGATTTGACATTTTCCTGTAACATGAAATAGTGACAGTTTAATTAACTTATACATAAATGAATTTTTTAACATTAATCAAACATAGAATTTTTCAATGTCTTACCATGTAAGTTGCATCCTTGAGTTTGTTTTCCCCTTGAATCTTGTCAATAACATTGCCAAGTGCGTGTCTGAATGAAATGTCACAAATCTCCATAATGGTGATGATGTGACTTCTACAAATCCCACTACCACTTTACTAAGATCTCCATAAGTATAAGGGTCACTATCATGGTCAATGTTTGGGATATTGAAACCATGGGGAATATCCACAATAACTAGGGAATAGTCCATTTTAGGTATGAGTTTAGCAATGTCTTCACAATCACCTTATATTACTTGATATTGAATAGTGTCAAGCCCATTTCAAATGAAATGAGTAAGTGTTGGATCAAGTTAAACATTCCTAAGACACTTCTTTCTCAGTCTTTCAATCTTAAATTTTTCAGTAAAGCTTCTAAAAGTATCTGCTACTCTGTTTGCATCCTTCCACATCTTTAATAAAATAAACAATTATATGTATAAGTTATCAAATAAAAATAATTATACATATGAATAAAAATGAATTTATAAATCAACATACCTTTTTAAATGCAAGATAAAAATCTTTTAATATTAATTTAGAACTTGAATCTGGGTAGTTCTGTACAACATCATCTCAACTATTTTCATTCAACAATTTCACCATTTGTTCTTCTATTTTGATGTAAACTTTGTGATTGAATAGATAAAGTAAAAAAAGTTAATATAATGATATGTATAACAAATACTACCAAGATAAATATCTTATATTTAAAAGAAAATTATCATCTAGAAATAAGTAAAAATAATTCAACAAACTTACTTTTCAAATTCTTCACACAATTATTCCAATGATAATTCCCCTGACTTCACATGAGATAATATTGCTTTGACAAGTTTTTTATCTTTCACTCCTTGCAAAGCTCTCCAAGGTGTGATAGTCATATCTTCTCAAAGTTGCTTCATCTCAGGACCTAATTTAATTTTACTACATACCAATGGTTTAGACTTTTTGGCCTTCTAGTTTTTCATGCCAATTTTCTCCCACATGCTAAATGTCATTAATAAATTCCCATATATATCAAGTTCTAAATTCCAACTAGAAAATGTTATCATTAATTTTGAATATATCATAATGTTCTTTTCCGCCTTTTGAATTGATTTTTTCCTCAATTTGATAGCCTATTTCCATACAACATTCCTTTCGAAAATATAGAGTAACATTTATCTTATCCCCACCAAATTTTTCTTAAATTTCATTATGAATAAATCTAACCCTTTGGATGAAAGTCATAGACATCCTATACTCATTATTTGTATTATGATCCCATGTCAATAACATTTCTTTTGTATCTGATAAACCAGCATAAATGATATATTTCATTGTTTCAAAATGTGGGTTATTGGGATATTCCTCCATCAATTTCCTTTGAGCTTCTACATAATGGTTCTTCCCCAGAACATAATAATTGTATTCAAAACACGTTGACTTATCAAATGCTTCTTTGTTGGGAACTTGAAATGGATCAACAAGAAGCACATAATTAACCACATGAGCTTACGGATTGTATCTCATCAATGTCTTCAAGTTGAGCAGATGCAGGCAGTGTGGCTTTTTGATTTGATATTTAAGTTGTCCTTCAATTGGCTTATATGTTTGTCTCACATTAAGTTGAAATGTACGACCACATTCAATTAATTTTGTATTTTTCAAGTTATGTCAAATGACATTTTGTTTTTTTTAATAATGCCATCCTCCAAATCAACTCCTGGTGTAATGATTTCCCTACTTCCTTTTGAATTTTCACTAGGATATTCATTGTTGGCCTTGACTATTTGAGAATGATCAATATTCATTTTCTTCCTCCTCTTTTATTCTAGATAAGTAACATTCTCATCATTAACTAGAATAGAGACATTCCTGGGCATTTTTACTTTGGTATTTTATGGCTCTTCTCCTTTCTAACATCACTTCTAATCTCATCCTTAGTAATGGCAACATATTATTCAGTGTTAATTTCAACTTCCTCATCTTCAAAAGTGACGTGTCTACCTTTGCTAGATTTATCTGCTATAAAAATTCTTTGCTGATCCCTTGGATGTAGTTTTGTAGTATCATGAAATACAATTTTTTGTTTTTTTTTGTTTTTTCCTTATCTTCTTCGACCCCAAGTAGAAACTACTGACAACATTCATAATATCTTTCTTTATGAAATGAATGCCTCCCAACATAAATGAAATATTTTCAATAAAATTATGTCAAACAAAATACCATATGTGAATAAAAACTAAGTTATAAAAATATAATGATATAGTTACAATAACGCAAAACACATAAAAATAAATAATAATGCTTACCATATCTTGCGCAATATCATTTATGATTTGTTTACACATCTTTGTAGATTCCTCTATCGTGTCATACATTGACAATGATAACTGATATTTAATCTTGTCATGTGACTTGGGCAGTTTTTTAAGTACATAAAAAACTTCAGTGTCTAGTATGAAACAAATGTCTAGTACTTTTCCCAGCACCTCATAACATCCATTATCATTAGGGATATCAACATATAGATATACCTACAGATGTTGATCACCTTCTCTATCTTTCACATACCATAAATTTTACGTATGCTTCACCTCTTTTGATTTCTTCCAGTATGAAATCATCTTCTTATCGTTTGAGACACTTGATAGATTTATAGTTATTAGCTTAGGTTGGGTTTGTTCAGTAGTGCTTTTTGAGGATCAACCTTTAATTTTAGCAGTCTTTGGTCTGTAAAGGTTCACAAAAATCTTCCTTGATGCCATTTTCTTGCAAAAAATATACACATATATATAAATCAGTAAATTACAAAAAAAACAATAGCCTAAATAAGTAAAAAAACGAAACAAAATCTAAATTTAATGATAAGTAATCATAAATCATAAATAATTTTGTGAAACATAACCTTTAAAAAAAAATTAACAATAAAAAATTTTAAAAAAGGTCCACCCCTCTTGCCCCAAACCCACAGCCCATCAGGCCCGTGGGGATGGAAGCCTGATAGCCCCTATTTTGAGAATCAGGCCTCCACCCCCACAGGTTTGTTGGGCCACGGGGGGCGGGGGGGGGGGGGGGGGTAGGGCCAATTGCACACAACCCCTCCCGCTGCACCTTGGTGGCCGATCAGGCCCGTAGGGGTGGAGGCCCAATTGTGCCGCGCAACCCCTCTCGCCCTACCCCCGTGACCCATCAGGCCTGTGTCGGTGGAGGCCCAATTCTAAGAATCAAGTCTCCATGCCCATGGGCCTCATGAGTCACAGGGGTGGGGTGGGAGGGGCTTGCATGACGGCTGTGGGGTGGGGGGGGGGGGGTTGCCCAAAGCCCCCACCTGCCCCACCCACGCAGCTGCCCATGGTGGTGGAGGTCTGTGGTGGTGAGCGTTGATGATCGTTGGACCCGTGGGGTTGGATGCCTGATTTTGAGAATTAGACCTCCACCCCGACGGAGCCATTGGACAGTGGGGGTGGGGTAGGAGGCGGCTGCACATAGCCCCTCCTCCCCACCCCCGCAGCCCAACGGGCCTATCGGGGTGGAGGTTCAATTCTAAAAATCGACCCTCACACTTGGTGGGATAAGCCATGGAGGTGGGTGCTTCTAGTGGGCACAACTGAGCCCACCATGCCCACCACAGATGTAACCACCTTCTACTTACCATGGGGCTGTCAGGTAAGTCTGGCTCATATAAATATCTTATTTCTAAGAAAATCTAAATTTTATTGATAAAAATTTAAATATTATTTTATTGGAATATGTTTTTGGTCTCGTATTTTAGATTAATATAACAACCCAACTAACAGATAACTACTACTAAACCTATTGGAGTTTAAGACTTGCACACAACAAAAGGGAAACTAACCTTTCAAATGTGATAATATTTTATTGAATATGTTGTCAATAACCATGTAGTTGGTCCACAAAATCACTCCAAGTCTTTTAACGAACCTCGAAAACCCTTGATGTGATGTGAGGAAGAGCAATAATGAAATTTATGATATAGCAAAAATTATGGAATTGTTTTACCACGCGGTGAATGTGGGATTAAATTGTTTTTATAAAAACTTTAACATATAAATCTTGTTATGGCGATATAGTAAATTATGATAAAGCAAACATTACAAAATTGTTTTACGCATGGTGAATGTGGTATTCATTTTTTTTATTTATACAAACTTAACATATAAATCATGTTATGGTGATATAGCAATTTATTTTAAATGTGTGATAGGAGATATAATAAAAAATAAAAGAAACATTCAATTGTCTAGTAAATGCTATATATTTTAAGTAAAAAATTAATTTAGGTAAAAGATTTAGTTCACAATTTTTATTTAAAGATTTAGTTTAAAAGGTTAACTTCATAAGAAAAATTTATTAAAATTTTTCAATAAATTGTAGAAGAAAATTTTGGAGGAAAATACATGAAACAAATTTTTTTGGAGGGAAAAATTTCGGCAAAAAAATTTAGAGGGAAATTTTCATTGTTTAAGCTATATACTATCATTAGGAGAGAGTGCATTTGTATCATTCAACATCTTTTGTTTGAAAGGCATGGATTCTTTTGATAGTGATGTTTTGCTTTGTGAAGCATCAACATCTTCGTCGTGTAACAACTCTATTCATATTGATGAATATAATTGAAATTATTTCACTATGAATAGAGATTTTAATATTCCACATTGTCCTAATCCTAAGGACTGTGAGAGCTGCACTGATGAAGGGTAGGATGAAGAATTTCAAATAAATATCGAGTCACGATTTCCACTTATTCCTAATCCTATGGACTATGAGAGTAGCAGTGATGAAGAGCATGATGAAGATTTTCAAATAAATAAAAAGTCGTGATTTCCACTTAGTCCTAATCGTATGGACTATGAGATTAGTAGTGATGAAGAGCATGATGAATAATTTCAAATGAATAGACAGTCACGATGCCCACTTAGTCCTAATCCTATGGACTATGAGAACAGTAGTGGTGAAGAGCATGATGAAGAATTTCAAATGAATAGAGAATCACAGTGTCCACTTAGTCCTAATCCTAAGGACTATGAGAGAAGCAATGATGAAGGGTAGGATGCAGAATTTCTAGTAAGTAAGGGGTCACATTTTCAACATAGTCCTAATCCTATGGACTATGAGAGAAGCACTGACAATTCACATGATGAATAATATCCAATAAACATTGATTCAAATTTTCAATTTAGTCCTAATTCTAAGGACAATGAGGGTAGCATTGAAGAAGAGAAAGATGAAGAATATCCTCCAAGTCAGTATTTCAAAAGCATAGATGATCATAGTGAGGATAATATTCCTCATAATGATGATGAAAATTCTTATACAGATGATGATCCAATGGTGGAGATGTTGCCAGCCAATATTGTATCAAGGAGTAGGAGTAGACCTTTTCGTATCAATCCAAGAAGTTCTAGTTATACAAGGGGTAGAGAAAAATATCTCACGAGAATAAGTTCTATCAGTGGTATCATTTCAAGTGAATGTTGTCAAAAAGATTTCTTGAAACATATGGATTTCAAGTTTGCATTGGAGAAAAGGAAGAGATATTTGTCAATGAATAAAAGATTACAAAATTCATATTTAGTAGGGTGCATGCAATCTACATTTTTAGGTTATGAATATCATATTGGGTCTTTATTTATCTATAGAAAGGCTTTCAAAATGTTTCATTCAATGGGTAATTTTCATTTGTCAAGAATCCAAGAAAATTTGGAAAAGGATCCCACATTTTATTCAGAAGTATGTCATAAATGACAGTTTGGGCCATTATCAAATACTGCAATGTCATTGATGAAATACTTGTTTTCAAGGCATGGAGAGTGTATGCCAAATAGGGAGATAATACATATTTTAGATAATTTCTCAAGATGAGAAATCTACAACTTATACAAAGAATATGCAGAAGGTGCTAAAGGAAATTGTCGATTTATCACATATCAATATTTTGTGAAGATATGGAAGAAAGAATTCAACAATTTCCATATTCCTAAGAAGACAAGGATGGGGATTTGCAGTATATGTGCTTCTCTTAAATAAAAAAGGGATAGATGTGAAGGGGCAGAAAGGTAATAATTCATAACATTAATTTTTTAAATTGTCTGGTCATCAACTATGAAAACATAATTATTAATGACTTTCTTTTATGTTGTGTAGATTCCATTGTCAAAGTGCTTCAAGAGCAGCGCGAACAACAAACAAGTGAAAGGAAAAAGTGTTACAAGAATTTAAAGAAGTGTTATGATAATCCAACTAAATATTTGGGTTTGATAATTGATGATATGGACTAGAAGAAAACACTTCTACCATATTTTGTTCACAAACCCGAAAATTTACAGGAGGAAATTTTTATTCGGTATCACTTGGTTAGTTGTATGGTCTTCAATGGAACAATTTTCCAAGGTTATACTTCACAACTCCAAATATTCATAATGATGAAAATATGACAATAACCATAATTCATGATGTGCTTTCTCATTGCTCTGGTAATCTTCCTGAAGTTTTGTATCTACAATTGGACAACACTTGTCATGAAAACAGAAATAACATTGTTTTTGGATATCTAAATATGCTTTTTGAATTGAGAATTTTTCATAAGGTAAAGGTTGGTTTCCTTCTTGTTGGGCACACTCATGACCATATCGATCAGATGTTTATTCGTTTTTCAGTCACATTGAGGAGGAAGGAAGTTGGGAGGTTTCCATCATTAATTGAATGTATTAAGAAATCATACATGTCAGAGCCTATTTTTTATGTGTTGGAAGAAACTATTGACATGTGAAGATTTATTCTGGGATCAAATGGTGAGGATAAATACATTGAAAAACTTAATAACATTAGCTTCCAACAACCCCAAGGGTTAGCTTAGTTGGTCAAAAATCGTGCCTCGCCATCAGGAGGTCACAGGGTCGATTCCGCCCAAAGCCCTTGGGGTTAGGTCTTGCTGGTAGGATGAGGGGAGATTAGACCAGTATTTTCCATGGACGTAGTGACCACTCACTGACCAGGGCATTCGTGAACCACCCTATAAAAAAAAACATTAACTTCCAACATCAATTTCGTGTGAAGAAAAATGATTGCAAAACACTAGTATGGGGCAAGAAGTATTCAAATATTTTAGAATGGGTGTCATCATCAGGTTTGGCATTTTTGAAGTTCATTCGATATCATCCAATATTTGTGTCAAATATATTGTTATTACAATCAATTGCGGAAGTTCATAATGAAAGCAGGCGGAATAGAGATATAAATTATTATGATTGTCTGGAAGAAATTAAAAAATGTAGTATATATACATATGAGTACTTTCATATTGCTAATTCAATTTGGTGGGAGACTTTTTTCAGTAATCAAAGTGATATCATTTCAAGAAAAGCAAATGAATATATACCTTCGAAAAATCCATTTATTTGGCCACAAAATGTGTCAAATGAACAAAGGAAAGAAACATTGTTGAACAACAACAATCTCAAGGTATTATTATTTCTTCACACGTAGAGGAAAGAGAAATGTATATCGGCTGTAAAAGATCTCGTGCACAATGTGAAGCCATGGAAGACCTTTACAGGGGTTCAGTACATGATATTAAGGAGGGTTTCATGATTGCAGTGCTAGTAGATGGAGATTCCAATGGCTATCCATTCTGAGTTTCTAAGGTTATAAAGGTCATTACAGAAAATGAAGATGTCGCAGGTGTTGAACTACATTGTTATGCAACATATACACACCCATTCATTGGTGTTTACAAGCCATAGACGGTAGTTGATAAAAAAATTGGTGGAAAGAGAAAAACGAAGGGTAAAAATATAAATCATTGCCACACAAACCTCTTAAAATTGGAGGATGTTGACATACTTGTTTATGACTTATGTTGTACCTATTTCCCATAGGCAGTCCTTGGCTACAAAAACTACGCCAGGAAACCAACTCAACCAGCCTTTACGTTCAAGCTGGCCCTTGAACCAAAGGGTGCTCCCTCAGTGGTTATGAGGCTGGTTGAGTTGGTTTCCTAGCATAGTTTTTGTAGCCAAGGAATGCCTACAAGAAATAGGTACAACATCTGGTGTCATTGCCGAGGATTTAAGAATATACTAATATTCAATGTACACTTACCCAGACCTTCATATAAATTCTTTGAACATGTGAAGAAATAAGATATGGAACACTAAAAAGACATACTAGAAAACACAAAATTCTGTCAAACTGGAACAAGAAGGCTTTCATTAGAAATCATATAATCGAAGATATTACAAAGTGAAGAGCCTTGGCATCAAAATCCAACCCATATTACTTCAATTGATGAACTATTTATACAATTTCCTCACAAAAAATCTTGATAAAAAGTATCAAGAGCTATTACAAATATCTGAAAACTGTATTACAAAAATAGAACACAAATAAATGTAACTAAAACTATTTGAAGAGTTCTTGTACTATCCTTGAGGATTACTGTTGATAAATAAGATAAATTCGAATTTGGTTGTAACTCATATTTGATGAGATGGTCTCCAAATCACTAACTATCTTTGATCTTTTTCCTCCAGAATTTCTGAAAAAATAGGGTCTTGTAATACCTTCATTGCTTCCAAACCATAATAGTTGTTAGAAAATTGTGAGATTTTTTTGTAAGTGATGATGTTGGCAACAAAAAATTCTTTCATCTTTTGAAAATTCATTTCCACCTACTCGAATACCGCATTTTAAAATACTGGCTAAAAACAGGAAAATCCTAGAAAACATGCCTGCAAACAGTCATCCAAATATCCCAAATCATAATCTCGGTTACAAAAATGAGAGAGGTTTTTGTAGATTATAATATGAGGAGCCAAAAACTCCTCCAGTTTACCATAATTCATTTCATATTACCGATAATATGCTCTGCAAATAGGTGACTAAAACAAGAAATTTCTGGAAAATATGCCTTTAAAGATGCATTTGTATCTCCAAAACCATAACAACTGTTAGAAAACTAAGAGAGGTTTTTGTACATGAGGAGGTTATCAAGAAAAGCATATTTCCATTTTGGAAAATTCATTCTTAACTATTTTTAAACCATATTTGAGTTTACTTTATTACATCATTTAATCATGTTTAAATGCATGATTAACTAAATTAACTAGCTAATGAAACTTAAATTTACATTTTGAGGGTGCATTTACTCTTATACAACCATTTATTATTTCTAAACTAATAAAACCTATTATATCAGTAGATTTAAATTATCAAAACTAATCATGTTACAAGAATTTCAATTTAACAAAGAGAGGAAATCTTCGCTTCAAGAGGATAGAGATTCTAAAGAGGTTGTTACTAGAAGAAACAATGTTGGGATGGGAGCCTACTGAAACTAGCCATAGATCCAGAAGAATTTAGAAACCTAAAATGGTCAACATGCACGTGGACTCGGAAGGGGCACTAGTTGATGAAAGAGAAGAATATGGAACATCTTCATCTGCATTTAGTCATTCATCTAAAGATGTGAATTCTGATGGTGTGCAAGAAAATATCAGTGATTTTGAGTAATTGTCTAAGACATTTTATATAATTGATGTTTGCATCATATCTTGAAATAAAAAATTTGATTACCATATGGTGTTAAATGAAGTTATGAGTCATTTTTATGTCAGTTGGATTATATGTTTTAATTATGATGATTTTTATTGTTAAGAATATCTGTAATGCAACAATAACTTAGATATACAGTTTATGTTTCATTCAGTATACAAGTATTGACATTTTGATTAATTTGGTCATGTAATTTGTTCATAATGTCATGGTTTAAATGTGTTGAAAGCTTAGAGTTTTCAAATTCCATGGTTGAAATTTTCCCTATTTTTTATATCTTTTGTTGGGTGTGGAGCCTGATTATCTTCTATATTCAAAGGTATCGCCACATAGGACCCCAATTCGAAATGGGGGCGGCAACGCCGCCCGTAAAATATTCGCTGCAGGGGGGGTCCAGGGGTAATTTCTAGTCAATCTGGGCCGTTCATTAGGCGGATGATCTGACGCTAGAACTTATGTTTAGTTTAGGGTTTTTTGCCCTAGAAGGCAACCCCTCTTTTTGTATGAGGGTATTGTATTTGAGGCTGTGTGATAGATGTGTATTCTGTGAGCGAGAAACAGAGAGGTGAGACTGTGAGAGAAAACAGAGGATATTACAATGGATTTGCTGTAGGTTGTGTCTCTTCATTTTGCTGGATAATAGAAAGGAAGGTCTGGCTGTTCGGGGTGGACGTAGCCCAAACTGGGTGAACCACGTATATCTGTGTCTCTCTTGTTTTGTGCGTTTTCTGTGTTTATATTTCTGCAATATTTTATGTGTTCCATTGCTCCGTAATATATAATTTTCTAACATCTTTAATGTTATGGTTGAAAGAAATTAGAATTTTAGTGATATTTACTATCATGTTATTATATGTTTAACAACATGGATGAAAACTGATGGAATTTTAATGTGCTTCGGATCCCATTATTTTATCTTTATCATCATTACTAAAAAAAATTGAAATTATACCTGGGAAAGAAAAATGTTATTCCACAAAAGACATTGGTGTGTTTTTGTCCTCAAAAACAATTGTTTTTTGCACAAAAAAAATTGGTTTTACTGCCATTTTTTAAATATGTTGAAAATTAACCCTAAAAAAAAATATTTTTCTAGTATACACACTTTTCATTTTTAGCATTGTTTTTCATTTTTTGGGGGGTTTTTTTTGTTGGAGTTCCCGTTTTGAGTTTATAGTTCCCATTTCAAAGTTTATACTGTTTGGAGGGGAGTGAAACAAGGAAAGTAATGGGCATTAGTGGTGTGGGATAAAATTTTCCTATTAAAATTTGGAAGAGGTCTAGTGGTGCAGGATCTAGAAACACTCAACAAAGTATTGGGTGCAAAAATTTGGTGGAGGTGGTTGTAAGGTGGATGAGAACTATGAAAACAGATCCGGGATTGTAAATATTGCCCGAATAGATCTCAATAGGAAAATATTAGACAATGAAAATTTCCTTCGAGATATTCTATTTGGAACCTTGCATAAGAGAATAAGTCCCTTATCCAAGACCATATGTTCTAGAATATTCGAAACGACGAGTCACCTAAGTTTTAGAGTGAACCATGGAAACAATTTTCCTAGTTGGAACATTGAAATGAAATAAGGGAGCTACATGATTTCACAACTACCTAAGGAGCCTATTTGGTGGTTGATTATTGGTTAGATCTGGCTCCAAAATTTGATTGGCAAGCATGGAAATCAAAGTTACATTGGCCCAAGGATCAATCAATGCAAGCAGGGAAACTATTACTCCCAAGCCTATAGAAAAGGGATACAGAAATCACTCCTGATCTAGATAAACTAACACGGGGTCGTAAATCTAAATCTATGTCCATAATAAAAGAAGGATATAACATCATGCCAGTTCATCAAGGACCTCCTCATGATCCTCTATGGTAGAGAGTCTGGACACGGAAATCATGTCCAAAGGTGGCTCACTTCCTATGGTTAATAGGAAGATATAAATTGCTAACATGGGATTTTCTTAGAAAGAAAGGACACATTGGGCCATACTATTGCCACCTTGAGAAGATCTAGGAGGAAGCCACTGATCACCTATTGAACTCCTATAATTTTATTAGGAATCTATGGAATAATGTGCTCTATCTATCTAGACATTTGTACCATTCCTCAAACAACCTCAGAGAAACTTTAGATTTTCTAGGGAGCATCATTATGGAAATATTTTCTCTCTTCTTTGTTTTCTCAAACTATAAATACTCCACTTATGTTTGGAATACAACCATAAGTGAACACATATTTTCAATTTAACTAATCATTGTTAGTGACATCCATACGAAGATCACATAATATAGTGCATAATTCATAAATGTTCATAATTTACAATGAATTCCACATATCATATATTTTCACATTCTAGTAACTATAAATGCAACAAAATTATGTAATAGAACATCATGAATACAACATGTACCATTCACCTTGAATTGGAGATTTGATCTTGTCCTTATTGCTACTTGCACTACCTTTTTGTTGTCCTCGTCCAAGTTTGCACATTGATGTGCTCTGACCAAATGTTAGTGACCCAGTGGTTGACTTCCCAACCTAACCATTGGGTATTATTCTTCCCTACAGATCCCTGAGCTACAATGGGGTTGTGTAATAGATGAATAATGCTAGCTAGTGGAAGTGATTTCCCCTTGGCTCAGAGTGCCCTCGCTAATGACCTCCACCTCACCAAACTCTCTATAGCTCATAGTCACTCATAATAACATAATCTCATCCATCCAACAATAGGAAAAATGATGAAATCCCTTCTCCCATAGCTTGCCCCCTTTTTTATAGGATGCTTCATAGGTGATACTTGGCACGTCATTCATAATTAATTTATTTTTTTAATCCAAAAGTTTGATTATTCACCCACCCATGAGTCAGCCTCTCACCAAGGCTCCCAAAATTATTTACTAAATTTTCAAATAATAGTTTTCCTCACCCCAACAAGACTGCCTATTTCTTTTCCTAGTTGTCTCTTGATCCCCCTTTTCAACTCTTTAATTTATGTTCATTACTGAAGTCAACTAATAAGTCTCAGATTTGGTCCCCTAACTACCTCCTAATTTAACTCAATTTGCATATTAGATGGCTATTATTATGTTTGTTATTGTCACATTGAGGTTCTCTAGATTTTGTATAATTTCATTTATTAATCTTTACTTTTAAACACCACCCACTTTTCTTAACGAAGTTTAAATATTTTAGGATTTATCTTCGTAATTAAATCTATGTCCCTCTTCCCCCCTTTTACCTATTTAAAGACTTATTTATATTATCTTCCTAATATTTTCCAATGTGGGAAGGGTAGAGTTCTCATGTGGTACAATATTTGTATTTCATCTTATCTCCCTTTACCCCAAGTTTTATTTGTCATTTAATTGCCTTGGTTCTAAAACCTCATTTACCACCTTATATGAATTAGTAGGATTTTCATATCTTGATTATAATAAGTAGTTTCTTCTTGATGCCAAATCATTCGTGCCCTTCATGAAATTCCCTTCAAACTTCCAAGGGTGCCACATCGCATGCCATTTAAGCCTTTAGTGACTACGAGGGGAAAGATAGGTGAAATGATGCAGACCTTTATCGTCTCATATGTTGCCCACTATAGTGATACTAATGGTGTTGGAGATCAAGGAATCTACCTTAATTTGCACCCCTAGTAAAATCCTTGTGAGCAACCTAATCCATGGCATTCCCACATAACATCATGATATTTAAGGAAAATTTATCCTAACACCTTCCATCCCAAGTCACGACAGGAGTGCTAGAGGGTGAAATCATGGAAACTGTCCCACCCCTCCCATGAAGTTCCATTTATCTAAAAAACCCCATCACCCATGTGTGAGTCAATCAGTCAAGAAACTAACGTGTCCATGCAACCACTCTCATGTCATTAGATTTCACAACATAATTTTAAATCTACCTTTAAAAATTTCTTGAGACAGTAGTATGTAATTCAAACCAAACCAGAGGTTGTCGACTCATCACATGCAAGTGCATCTGGGTGGTCTCCTATCACACTCAATGATCATCAATAATAATGTTTCATAGTGTTAGTCATTGACATAATAACGTATGTTAAATCAGTAACATAACTTAGTAAGCCACATTGTTGTTCACTGTGAAACAAAACTAATGTATGTAGCCATCATAAATAACACATCCATTGCAACTATCATCATCATAAAATCAGTGGAAAAGATACATAGCCATCAAATCTATCATCATCATAACATGAACTAGGAAATAAACACATGCATCATAACTATTATAATCATAACATTGACTAGGAAACAAACACATCCATCACAACTATCATCATCGTAACATCAACTTAGGAACAAACACACCAATCAGAACTATTGGCATTGTAACATCAACTAGATAACAACATAACCATTAGATTGACTAATACTAGATTCATGTGTTTGGATCCTGAACCTCAAGTCCTCAAAGAATAATGTGAGAGCCTTAAGGTTAAATCAATGTTAATTTCATATCAAGGATAGTCAGCTAGAGCGAGGCACTACAAAGTTATGGTTCTTATCTCTATTGAAAAATCCTATGGCTAATAGATCATCAATATTTATGTTGGATTCCTTCTATGAAACATTTGGAAAGAGTGTAATGATGCCATTTTCAAGGATCTGAAACCATTTATGGATGTGATTGGCATATTAGAAAGAAAAATGTGAGAAATACCGTTCTATTGGAAGTGTGGGAACTTGATGACTGGAAGGCGAATCGACTGGAAGAGAGAACCTTGAGACAACTAACAAATGTCTTAGGAAATGGTGGTACTTGTGAGGATTCAATGGCCTCCATAGGTAAATTCTTCTTCCTTATGCATTACTCTCCCCCCTATTGGATTCATAAAGTTGAGCTCTGATGGGGCATTAAAAGGCAATCCTGGACCTACCAGATTTGGAGGTATTCTCCAAGATGATAAAGGATAGGTCAAGTGTTTATATGTATGATACTATGGCCACACTAGTAATAATGTAGTCAAATTTACTGCATTAGAGAGAAAGTTTTAAATTGTAATGAAGGAGGGATTCACAAAGATCTATGTTTATGGCGATTTAAAAATTATAGTGGAGTCAGCTAAAAAACACATTTATGGGGACCTGGTGGTGAAAGTAGTGAATAGGTGGAGGCTAGAACTCCTGATGTCTCATATTTATTCTTTTCTATTATCCTACCCCTATGTGATCACCATGTATTCTCACAAATATGGTAATAACGAAATTGACCTTTTAGCTAATTGGGTTAGGGGTGAGACAAATTTGGATTTTTCTTCCATGCGGCTAGTAGTAGCTAACTTCAGTTGGTTTGAAGAGATGGAGAGAATATTGGCTACATAAAGGACTACCCTAATATGGGTGATAGATTATGGGACATCTAAGAATGTATTGAGCACTCGCCACCCTATGATTAACTCTTGAATGAGCTTGAGATTCCTATCAGTAGATGTGACACATGCAAACATGCATGAGGATACAATCGATTATTGAAAGAAAATTAATAACATTTACATTGGTCTCATCGTTCTTGTACTAGACGTGAGGTGGGTCATGTAGGAAATGGAAGTTGACTACCCAGAGAAATTTAGGTGAAATAATGTTGCTTATGATTTCTCTTATATTGTTTACTGTGGTGTGATTGAAGAATAAGAGTCCTTCTCTAAGCTCAAATAGAATGAGGGGAATCTAGGGTGGTATGGGGTCTAAGAATCAAAACACACAGGAGGATTTAAGAAAAGAAAAATTAGACATTCTGTTGAGAGTTGAGAGGCATACTCCAGAGAAACTAGGTTATATCACTACTTCAAATGTGAAAGGTTCATTCTTTAAGCTTCTTTGGGTGATGCATATCAAGTATAAAAATATATGTCGTGTACCTTTCTTTGTGTCGGCTATTCTCATGCATATTATTATTTGGTATGTTGGGTGTGTTGAGATAGTGGTTTGGTTTGAAGAAAAGTGTATTGGTTTTCTGTCTTTAGTTGAAATGGGGAAGTGGAGTTCTCTTGAGATTTTATGGTGGGTGATTAGCCCTTCCCTTATGTGGCCAAATGGTAACTATGGGTGGAATTTTGGTTCCCTTTGGGAAGGTTTCCTCCAAATTTGTGTGGGGCATGTTTATTCTTTCAGTTCTTTGGTCTTTCTAACCTTGGCATTTTACATTCCCGAGTCTAAACTTTCTTCATTTTGCATGGATTGGTGGGTGGGAATTTTATACTCTAGGGTTGAACTAGAGAGTGGTAACATGTGATTGTTTTTCTACCTGCCTTATCTAACTCTTTGGGGTCCATTGAAATTATTTGTGGTGATTTTCATGTGCCTTGGGAGTGGTGTGTGGTTGTAACATTCTATGGTCAAAGGCTCAATATTGTTCTCTTAGTAGAGGGTCAATGGGTGTATTAGCAAGGTGGTTTTCTTGGGCCATGATGATCAAGGAAAGAAGGAGAATATGAATTCTCAAAGTGACTAAGTGCACCTTGGATTGGGGATGAGAGGTGTTCAATGAAGAGAACAACAATAGGTGCAAGGACAAGGAGAAATAGTGGATAATATGTTTCCTCACTCCCTCCATCCGGTGGGAAACACTTCCTCAATGGGTGATAGTGTGAACTTGTTGGGAATCACAATTCTCATTAAACCAAAACTTGTAGGTGTTAGTCAATGATCGCATCGCCAGAGATAAGGATCCACGAGAGGTGGTTAGTCCATGTCATGAAACATAAGGGGAGCATTGGTTTATCCAATGTCCAAAAATATTCCCCCCAACGTGAGTTGGGTGTGTATCAAACTCGTGACCTATGCTCTCATACCACTTGTTGGGAATTACAATTGTCGCGGAACCAAAACCTGCAGGTGTTCGTCAATGATCACATCGCCAAAGATAAGGGTCCACAAGAGGCGATTAGTCCATGTCATGAAACACATGGGGAATGTTGATTTATCCAATTTCAAACATAACATTCTTCGGTGGTTGCACAACTCGTTGGACTAGCACAATTAGGCTTAGTAAGAGGATCATAATGGTGTCATTGATTTCATGAACCACCTCCAACACAATCTCTGGGAGATGCATGACAAAATGGTTAGTTTTTAGAGAGGACATCGATGCATCTACAAGTAGCTGGACTGACTGGAAACTAGGATGACACACATAGAGGGTCACATCCATTATGAATTCAAATACCTATCTCACAAATTCTAATGATATCTAATGAGTGTTGGTTTCTTTTTTGTTCTGTTAGTATTTTTGCAAATGTTGTGAGATAGTGTATGTAAATCATTACTGCTTTAGAAATATACTATATATCTAGGCATGCACCCTATGGCTAACAAACCTAATAAAAAAAACCGGAAAAATTTTGAGACACATCATAAAATGATATAATATTTTGAAATAATAAAAATTTTCTACTCATAAAAAATTATATAAATAATAAATATTTTAATGTAATAAAAATATAATAAATTAAAATAATTCACTCCTCACATAAAATGATTAAAACTTTATTATTAATCATTAATTAATATTCCATATAAATAGTAAATTTTGTAATTAATTAATATCTCATATAAACAATCAATTTTAATATAATAAAAAAATAAGTTGACGAATTAATATAATTCATTCCCCACATTGAGATTATTTGAAAGTCAAGTTTACTTTATTAAAAAAAAAAATGAAATCCAGTATCAATGATTATTTTATTCGATTATGGAACCATTGAAATTTCGATACTCATAACTAAATAATTAAAAAAAAACCATAGTTAATGTACATAAAATTATTACACTTAATTTATATCTAACTTCCAATTTATTACGCCATGAGGAACATTATATAGTCAAGGAAGATTTATAATTCCGTTTATATTCCATGTAGAGCAGATACATATCTAACCAAATAAATAAATAAAAAATAAAACTTACTTAATCATTTTAAAAATGAAAATAACTCTATAGTAAAAAATTTAAAAATCAATTAATACAAACTAATAATTAGGATGATTAATTCCAAATTTCTTGCTTGATCTTTGTAGAACAACAATATAAGCAACGAGGGATTCAAATAAGAGATGTCTTACAAAATATTTACAATGTGAGAAATAAACGTGACGACATGCTTCAAATTGCTTGAAATTTTGATGGAGCTAACAATTCTATAGAAATTTAAATGCGGTTTTATATGGAAGAGAATGAAAAAAATAGATTGTTTTGGAGAACTTTTTCTTTTGTAATGTTATAATGGATTTTCAACAAATGTGCTTCTGAATATTTGACGAGCATTACTTTCACTCATTATCTTTAGAATGCAGTTTTCCCTGGGAGAGAATGAATATAATAGAACAATCAAAAGACCTTTTTTTTGGTTTGTGATGTTATATTAGGCGTTCAATAAATGTGAATCTTAGTGTAGATGTTGATTATTATTTGATTTCTTGCATTGGATTTATTGATTTCAATGTAGATGTTGATTTCTAGTCTTATTTGATTTCTTGCACTAGATGCATTGATTTTATTGTAGATGTTGATTTATAATCATATTTGATTACTTGCACTAGATGCATTGATTTTAGTGTAGATGTCGATTTCGAATTTAATGTAACTAGATGTATGATGTACACTAATTTACAAGTAATTAGATTAACAATGTGCATTGATTTTTGTGTTACAATAATTCACCCATAAATAAAACACTCGAATTTTCCTCTTAAATGAAATGTTCACTTACCCGAAATGTTTACATCATAAACTTGTAAACTATTTGTAACTGACTATGCTCTTATTAGTCCCATTTTCCATCATTCAACATTCTTTATCATTTTGCATTCAAATGAGGTAATAGAAAACAACTACCATTAAAACCAATGTTTTAAAACTCCATAAGTCACAATTAATGACTTTGGGGAGCACTATTATTAATACTAGAGATCAGGAGAGATAAAGTATGACATTTACTATAATAGTTAAAGTTAAATATTTGAATGATCTATGATTTCAATTTCTGTTTTCATATGATCAATATGGAAAAATAGAAAAACTAATAGGTGTGGCAATAAGAAGAATAGAAGAAAATAGTTTCACAATGATCATAGTGAAAACAATTTGTAATTGATTATATTCTTATTATTCACATTTTCTATCATTCAACATTGTTACATTGTCACTTTGCATTCAAAACTTTTATTTCATCATTGAAGTTATTAACAATATCTATCATCTCAACAAATTGACGTAATTGGTCAAATTTAAAACTAATATGACCAAATTAATATTATACGTATTTAGCATATTTAAAATTATCAAAATAATTAGATGTTCAAAAAATTTTGTGTGACTATGCACAATTGAAATCAACCTAGATCCATCTTAACCTCAAATCTATCAAGCACTGAGAGGGATCAAAACGCTCAAGGTGCAAAGCTTTCCTCAAGCTTTTCTCTCAAAAAAGAGGTTTGCGCCTCAGGATATTTGATCGAAGCTCAAAACTCGATATGTTTAGGGTTAAGATGAGTCTAGGCTAATTGTAGGTCTAAAATCATATATCAATTATTGCATTTAGAGGCACTCTCGAGCCCAGTATAGAAGAGATGTTGTAATGTTTTGTTATGTTATGCAAACATTTTGATTCACTGAAATTATTAGAAACTTTCTAATTATGAATTTTGACAACCCATGATTTTTCTCACTATATTCTTATCTAATATAACTTATTTAAAGGTATAAAATTCTAGTAAATTTTAATTAAATATGTCGATATAATTATCAATATTAAATTAAATTAACAATTTTTATATTGTAATTTTTCAAGGAATATAATGTTTTAATTTTGGAAATCTTAATGTAATGTTAAATTGTATTTATTAATATTATGAAAATAGAATTATTTTATTGGTATAGTAAATTATATCATATTATTATATAAATAATATAATCACTAAAATTAAGTTAATTATATATATATATATATATATATATATATATATATATATATATATATATATATTGGCTTAGATTTATTTTAACTTTAGGTTTATCAAGTGTCAAAAAAATCCAATTTTGAGGTGTAAAACTTTTTTCAAGTTTAGCACTCAAAAAAAAGATTGACACCTTGAGAGATTTAATCTCTCCATACGTAATAAATCCAAAAATAAAATAATTCTAAATTGGTATAATATAATCATCATTAATTAAAATAATAATTAAACTAGTTCTTAATATATAGAAAACACAATTACCATTAAAAAAACATATATAAATAAATAACAATTACCATAAACACAAACATATATAAATAAATAGTTGGGCCAACTCAAAGAGAAAAGTAAAAGCATATACCTGAGAAGATTTGAATTTTCATGAACTTTACTTTATCAACCAATTTATCAACCAATTAGACCCATGTTAGGAGCCCAAAATTTCTAGTGTCTCCTACCAAGCTTTACTTACTTTATCTTCCAAAACTAATTTTTTCTATTTCCTTTATCAACTAAGCCTAACGTTATCAATCAAATGGACCCATGTTAACAATCCCATAAGTTCTCGTGTCTCCCACAACGTGTCTCCCACCAACGTGTTACAAGGATAAACCACCACTGATTATTGATTATTGTAGTAGTTAACCTGAACAGAATCCTACGTTAGTTGAGAGGTGGACTAATTATGACATGACATTTATTGGACCATACCTTCTTTTGTTGAAAGTTCAATTGTACTATTACTTTGTATTTCGAGTTAAATTTTATATATTACATTTAAAAAAGAAATAATGTCTTTTTCTAAAATTATTTTATATATATAAAAGTTAACACAAAATTTAAAAATAAAATATCTTTTATAAAATCATTTTTTTCATTAATAAATAATATGAAAAAGTAATGCCATTTAAAGTCCTGGTTCATCACTTCAACGGAAATTTTGCATAAGCAACTCAATGCAAGCATAGTTTTGAAATTTATATGCAAGCATGATAACCTGTGCTTCACATATATACATATATCTTTGCACTGTTGTTGACTCAATTAGGGATGTATATTGTCATGAGGATTATTATGGAATCTGAACAACGTGAAGCTAAGACCAGATAAGAGGTAATCAAATGTACATTCTTATGAGTGAAACGTACTTTCAGGTCTAATATGAATTATATGGCTATATGCTTGAACATTGAACCTACAAAATTCAATAATAATTTTTTTTTAATTTATTACTATTATTTTTTTAAATTTATTTACAAGTTAAGAAGTTAATTACGGATTTAATTAGCTTTAGGATCTAATAAACGTTAAGAAGTATTAATTTAAAATGCAAAGCTATTTCATATCTATATATAGATATGAAATAGCTTTGCATTTTATATATATATATATATATATATGATTTTTCGTTATTTAAATGCATTTTTTAACGCATAAATAGATTCAATGACTTGAAAAATTCATTTGTAATTGGATGGTTTAGACTAAACAGCTTAAATTTATAAGTCTAATAAATCTTTGTTGGATTTTAGAAAAAATTGAAAAGACAAATGTAATATCCCTAGACTTTTTGGCATTAATAAAAATAATATCATTTATCCTAATTTACTTCAATCCGTTACGAGCCAAGAATTAGTTATCAAATTGATTGCAACAATAATGAAGTTGAAGATCACTTGAAATCATGTGATCACACTATTTTCATGAGACAAAATAATTTGTGGTGGATATATCATCTGTTCCTCATTTTTCTGTTTAGTTTTTCTCTTTTCTTCTTTCATGTGTATTTTTACCTTGGTTTAATGGTTGAGTTTCCTGTAGAGACATGCCAAGCTAACTGAAAATATCTTATTGACATAATGAAAATGTTACGATGGGAAATGAAAATAAGGAGAATTAAATTATGTAACTATGAGATATGACACTCCATCACATTTATGCATTATGTGTGGCTACTATGATAAGTGGAATCTTATCCATTCAAGATTGCTTATAGAGGTTTCGAGTATTGTTCACTCTGTCAATTGAAAGAATACATTAATATTGCATAAAAGCAATGTGAGTGTATGAAAGAGGACAAGTGCGCAAACGAGAAGAGCTCACATCAAAAACAAAATATAAGTATCTTGCTATTTTTATTTACGAAGAATACTTATTTATATTGCTTAAGAAAGAATATATTTCGGAGGCATGTGTTATCTACAATAAAATCTAAAAAAAAAAAAAATCTTTGTCAATTACTATGCATAGAAATTGAAATAATTGTACATAATTGTACAGTTATTATGCTAGTATTCTTGAAAAGAACATGCCTATATGCACAATAGATTCCACTAATTTTATGGAAGAAGGAATATGCATTTATTACGTTAATTTTATTGAAAATAGTAGGCTCTTGTGTGCACAGATAATATCTACCTTGTTAAATTACCTAAAGAGGAATATGTGTTTCTTTTATTAGAAATTCCCATAGAGAAATATGCATAAAATAATAACCATTGACATAGGATTTTATTTAAAAAAATTATATGCATTTACATGCACAAAAGGAATGTCTAATGATCAGAGTTCTTGAAAAGAATATGAAAATATGCATTTGCATGCATGAGAAGAAAATTTATGAGAAGAAAATTTATTGTGTTTGTTTTCTTGAAAAAAACATATGCACATAAATACTAGCTAACAATTATCCCTAAAGGTTCAAAGATACACCGAAGCAATAAAATATTTCGAAATATTTTCTAGCCACACATAGAGACACTCATAAAGTTTGCATAAATTTCTATTTACCATCATATATGTTTTAAAAAACATCCCTTACCATCAAATATGTTTAAAAACCAAAAAAACAATCTTTAGAATTTAGAAATTCAAGTGTAACCAACATTTAATACAGTACAAATTAAAAAATACAGCCTTGGGTTGATTATGACATGAATTTTTGAATAAAATTCTTATTTATTTCTGTTTAATTTCATCCTCTTCCCACTCACTTGGTGGTTTGCTTGACTACTACCTTACTCATGCCACCCTTGCTCCCTGTCATTTATGAAATCTCTATATAAAGCCACAAGTGTTATAAAGCCAAAAGATGAGATACAGATAAATAATACCTCTATCACAATAATAAAATAATGAAACTTAATAATACATATCATAGTGTTGAGATAATAATACCTTCGTCTTATCAGATAAAATAAAATTCCATGCACTTCTGGCTTTATATGAAGCTGAGATGAACTTGTGAACATCTTCCTATCCAAGCTATAAATCAACAATCAACAATCTGAGTTTTGGTCAAATGAAATATTATCCACTAAAAGTTGTTTTGATAATTTAATAAATGAACAAAGTTGTCTTTGAAGTGTTGGTTGAATTTGGTTAGCGTGCTCAAATAGATGTAAAAATATCAGGTGGCTTGGACTTGCATGTTTTAAAGATCGATTGGTTAGATTACCCTACCCCATGGTATTACGGTTGAGACAAATAGAGAAATACATGACACAACATGCATATCCACAGGGAAGTTAATTATAAGTTTGATTATATTGATGCGATACATGCGATGCAGTAAACGACACATTTGGCTACCACCATATTCAATCGATTTTGGGCTTATTTTCATCCACCATTTGAATATGAGGAGAGGGATCATCAACCTTTGGTTTCCAAGTCGGTCGGTTTTTTCATACTTTCTATGACATATTTTCAAGAACAAATTCAAAAATTGTACTCATCCATGTCCTCTCGAATGCTATCTTCCTCCTCATAAACATACAATATGAATAATACACAAAAATGCATCATGACGGGATGAATACAGGAGCTCAACTTGTGACTATGCAACTTTTATTCCATTTCCAAATAACTTTGGGGTCTGGATTGGTATCTGGGTCGGGAGAGTAAGCTCATCATATTCTCCGTTGGGAGGAAAATTGACCTCCTTCTCTGAGTGAAGTTGAGAAACTTTCACTTTCCAATATCTGACATGTCTACTAATTTATTAGTGCGAGAAGCAGTTTAGGCAATAACTGAGACAATTTCCTTATTTCTGGTACTCGTTGCCGATAGATCCTGAACTTTTTATGGCATTTCCCATCTTGTCCATCCACGTCTTCACTATTATTTGAGGGGGTTTTTATTCTTGAGTGAGCTTCTCATTTATACCATGTGTTACATTGTCCAAACATTGAGACAAATAAATTATGTTTTTGACACCATGAATAGCTTTGTTCCAAAGGCCACTCAAAATATTGCTCAACGCACTGACTACAATTCTAGTATTAGTACTAATGTTGACCATTAGCTTTAAGAGATATACAACGCATGTGAAAATCAGAAGTGCAAGGAAAAATTACGATTTCTCTTTCCACTGCTAAATCACCAGTGAAATTAATATTTGTCATGATTTCTCTTTGCTAACCTATAAAAACACGAGAAAATTTTCCACGTGTCAAATTTTAATGGGAAGAAGGAGGATGAAAACATACATCTAGGATTGGTTGGGATGAACAATGTTTTCCCAACAAACTTTGTAGAGGGAATACCTTCGATGTAATTATTGTATAGTTTTCTTGAAGATAATATGTGCACATAAATAATCATAGTTTTCTTGGAAAAAGATTTGTGCACATAAATACTTTAACTATTGTATTAGCTACTTGTAAATGAATATTGTGCACATAAACAAAAGTTGTTGTATTAGTTCTTGGAGAATAATATGTGCTACATTAATTCTCTCAAAAATAATATATATATTTGCATGTAAGAGTAGTAGTTATTGTGTCATCTTTCTTTTGGAAATTTTATGCATGTGCATGTAAGAATGACAGTTTTTATGTTAGTCTTGTTTGAAAAAGATTCTTTTAGAAAAGAAGACGAATTTACATGCACAAAGATCATAGTTAATGTTCTACATTCTCTTAAAGTATGATAGTTGCAATGGTTTCTCTTTTGAATAGAATGTATCTTGTGAAGCAATAACAATTAGTGTGGTGCTAAAATTTGAATAGACTTTCCTTTTCTTATGCGAAGAGGTTCTTTTAACCGTGGAGGTTCTTTAATGTTACTATGTTTTTGTGAGTAGATGTAGAAAGCAATTGTTTCCCCTTCTAGTGATACATGTGAAAAAGGGAGAAGTGAGCATGCCATGGTAATCTTTATGCAATTCGCTTTATGCATGTGGTAGTTGGAGGTGTCACATCCATATACATGAGTAAATATAATCGTACATGTTTTTGGTAGCTATGTACCTTTAGAAAATGTATATACAGTGTTGATAAGAGGCATGTCACAATACTTGGTATGCATTTTTATTTATGCTAATGAAAGGATGTCTTGAAGCATCACTAGACAAGATTATTTATTTATTGACTAATATTTTATCTAATCATAATATCAAATATTGTTGAGGATAGAAATGGCAGGGAAGGATCATGACATATGAAAAGGATAGATTATGTTTAACATTGTGGCAGACCATGAACTAGTGGTCCATGCAGATTGAAGGAAGGTCGATTACAGGATAATCCACTGATGGGAAGAGCTAGGCCATAAAGACAAATATCTGGGATTTGTGGGTAAATGATATCATGATGAATGCAATAACTTCAATCTAGTTATGATATATTTAAGATGCTCTTTCTTTGTAAAATTTCATGACAATGGTCAAGGGATGAATTCCCGTACAACCATTGAGTGAGGGGTGAACACCCTCACGAACGTTTAATACAATTAAACACTTTTTGGTTTTAACCCTATGGGTTTTCTTGGGTAAATCAGTGTCCAATTATGTGTTTTCCAATTGTGCCATTCTAATGATGTTGCTTCCTTGATTGATGTTTATATTATCAGGTATGTGATTAACTAACCTAGTTAACAAAAGCATGGGAATGATGCAAGGTTACATCAGGAAGTTTATATTAACATGTTACGATAGTGGTTGTTAATGGTCATGTAATTTAATATTCCTTTACTAAAGTTACTCTATGTAATGATGAAGATTTTATCTAATCGCCAAGGAAAGAATATGGGATACTAATTCAGAAAGTTACACATTGGTAAATTCTATAAAACAAATTCTAACTCCATGTCCTTTTACATAATGTTTACCGAGAAATGTTGCAAGAATATACCTGAAAATGAGTCAGATGTAGAATCGTAAGACTTGAATATTTTAACGATAATTGTTTTTTCATTTTTTTAAAACTATATATCATATATAAATAGTTGAAGTTTTACTATTTAACTTAATATGGGAAAAATAATTTATTTATAGACACGGTCCACATTAATTATTATTTTTTATTAATATATTTTTAATTATACCTCAATATTATTTAATTCTCTATATTGAAATATTTTATTTATAACCTATATTGAATTTTATTAGTCGTATTACTACTTTTAAATGTAACATATTAATTCTATTTGAAGACTTGAATGAATTAAATATCTCCTTTTTACTATTTTTATTACAAAATGTTTGATTTTTTTTACTTTTAATTATTTTTTCTCTTTGAGAATTAAAATATTTTATTATTATCAATACACAAATATAAAGTTGATATTGAATGCCAGAAGGGGGTGATCAAGGCAAGAGACAGATGGAGGCGCATTGGAGAGTGGAGCGAGATGGGCCTCCATGTGCCGCATGAATGACTTAATGGATCGTTGGGACGCGGACCCTGCTCCTGCAAGTACTACATAATGCACAACATAAGCATGAGGGTGGTCAGTTGCAATTGTTGCGAAACGAGGAGAGAGTGTTGGGTGAGACAGTGAACCGAGGTATTGGTGTCCTAGCTCATGATGTGGCTTAGGGTGAAACTGCACGGTGAACTCGATGAATGCAGATGTGTAGAGGATTGGAACCTTCAGTCAATATGCTCATGGGATCTAGGGGAGGAATTCATTATTTGGTGCGAATGGGGGTACTATTCTAGAGATAGGGAGTGTGGGCGGGGAGCAATCATCCCACCATCCTCAATCTGGTTATACCTTTAGTTTGTGGTTGTTCCTCTGGAGAGGCAATGTGGTGGGGAGCATGGATCTTGGTCCTCTTACTGGAGTGGCTCACACAATTCTGTGAATAGTTATGTGCCCCTTGTTCATCAGAAAATTATGGTTATGTTATGGAACTGGAACTAACTGCTTAGGGCTCCCTGGCTGAGGAGTGGTAAGTGACGTGTTATTGTGTTTGGTTAACATTCGGCTTGTGTGGTGGGTTTCACGGGACAGGAAGTTTCCTTGCGGTGGTGCAACCAGTGGTGGTGGTGCTGGTTACATGCCGAGACAAATAGGACACACCGAAGGGGGAGAGCTGGCCACCATATGAATGAACATCCACACTAGTGAATACCCAACTCAGACTCAGAGTCGACTGAGAGCTTCCATTTTGACGCAGACGGTGCCATGTCCTCAAGCCGCTCCTAAGGCCATGTTGAGGCTCCGACCACCTTAGAATCCATAGTGGCCTAGCTGAACAATCTCCAACACAACATGGAAAATTTGAGGGAGCAGAGGTAAGATGTCAGGAATGAACTGGTGGCTTACATTAATAACCTCCACCATATGTAGAGTTAGCTCCAGGAATCCATAGACGACCTTCAGAGGTAGCTCTGATGCACAAACAACCATCTTCGTGCTTTGGAGGCTCGAGTGGAACACATCGACTATCATACGCACAAGCGGGTTGTGTTCTTTTTTGTTCCTCCAACATTTCCCCCCAACCCACCCACTTAATGCGTATTCCTGAGATATGTTTTTTTGCTTCTTTTGTATCAGCAATAACCAATGACACGGGTTATCTTGGCCTCTTCACAGGCTGATTGTTGTTCACAGCAAGGCCCATGCCAACTCTTAAGCTTGCTACTCAGCCTTGTGCAAGAGTAGTGATGTATTTTAATGGTGTGATGCTGATGTATTTTCTTTTGAAGTTATGACAATATAACGATGCTTTTCTTACAGACAAAAATAAAATAAAATTAATATTGAAATAGATTAATTAACATGAGTATTGAAATAGCTTCTATAAGATTTACATTAAAATATTTTTAAAAATATAAGAACCATGTATCTCCTTCACACTAAAAAAAAATATAAGTGGTTTTTTTTTTAATACTTTATCTTTCTCTAAAATTGACATAAAATAAAGTTAGTTCATATGGAAATATTTTATTTATCTTAGAGTAGGAGTGAAATATTTTTACCAAATCTCCTTTATATGTGGTTGTAAGATATATATATATATATATAGATATATATATATATATATATACACACACACACACACACACACACACTAGACCCACGAGGGAATAGAACCAGTGACCTATCGCAAGGAATGCTTTAACAATGCAAGCATTCACCATCAATCCAAAGCCCCATGGACTATATCCGGTTGTAATATTAATAATGAATGAGAAGGGAAATATTTTCATAACAACTACTTCATACTAGGTTATAATACTTTTATTTAAAACTATCTAAAATGTATATTCATTTCTTTTTTATTATAGCAGACATTGTTTTTTATTTATATAATATTTTACTTTTATTTTAAAAGAATTTGTGTAAACTCCACATTGGACACAGATAAAATCACACATTTCCCTCACATTAAACTATAAAAAACACCTTTCAACGTCAGTGTTTATCAAACGCACATCTTCGAAACTCCATCTCTGCCCATGTTTATAAAGTGGAACGTTGTGTAAAGGAGCATAATAATAATAGGGTTGAGGGGCCAACTTTCTTTTCACTGGATTTTTTTTTTTTTTTTTTATGAAAAATGAGATGGCACATTTTTGTTTACAGCTGTAGATGGATTTCGGATCAAAAAGCTATTGAGATTTTATATGAAATGTATGTGATTTTTATAAGGGGTATTAATATGATTTGATAAATTATTTAGTCAAAATCAATTAGAATTCTTATTTATTAATTATAATATTATATTTTTAATATGAGGTTAAAGTTAGTTGTTAAACTTTAACATTTGAAAATTATATTTTAAATATTTAAATTAATTTAAAATATACTAAATTTCTTACCATTTTCTTATTAAAGTTGTAAACCATAAAAAAAAAAAAAAATTAGTTGATTAACCTCTTATTATTTAGACTTTTGCAGATTGGTGAGATGACTCAATGTATCCATTAGTAAATAGATAAATATATATGTTTTATTTAAATAAATTAATAAACGTATATGTAGCTTCAAGGATAATTATAAGGGAAAGTGCATTATTAAAGATCTTATTCAGGACGAAATTGTATTTAACCTTGAAACAAAGCTTAAAATTGTTCGACTAGTTATTTGATGTTGTCTTCCACTTATGTAAAGAAACATTTTCATTGCCCTAGACTTAAAGATATCAGTGAAATTATTATTGGTTACTTGTAACTCATTTTAGGTGGCATATTTTTTTCTAAATAATAGTGAACTCGCAATCACAATTAGAAAAAATAATTGTTGTACTCATTTAAGTTTGAGAATTGAGTTATGATATATTTTACCACTTCCAAAAGCTTGGAGTTTTAAACATGTTAGCCACTAGATCCTTTCAAATTTTTGATAACTACCACCTCAACACTGACGATGTCCACCTCATGAAGGTTTTTGAAAACAATGGTTGCATGAAGCATCAGATCCTCAAAGCTTTCCAGAAATCCATTAAAGGACCCAAAGCAAAGAATGACTCAAAAAATCTTGTTGACAATGTCTACCCTCCGTTCATCTAGTGTACCACTCACAAACTTGCTCAATTTTGGGAAGGAATAACATTATTTCTTCCTTTAAACTTTTCAACCATATATGTAATTCCCTCAAGTCTATCAAAGAACCCATTTTCACTTTGAACACAAAAGGTGTTTACTTAATCCCTAACTCTAATGGGAAACTAAATGTGGGTGAAATTGGTCGGTTCATAAAACTTAGAATTCAAGAGCACTCTACTGACATTAAACATAATAGTTCTCATTCTTCGGCCGTAGATGAACATTTTCAAAAAAATAAGTACCATATATGTATTGATGATTCTAGCATCCTTTCTAAAGTTGCTCAATATCACCATAAAATGTTTTGGGAACCCATTGAAATTGAGATGTGAGTTAGTCGAGTGTGTGGTAGCCAATTGTTGGATGTTCTTTTCGAAGCAGTGTTTTAAGGAAGACCTCAAACCAAATGAGATAACATACATCAAAGTATTTTTCTAGTGGTGGTTTAAGGCTAGCCACCATCTTTGGAACTTAGCTTGAAGTAGCTCCTAGAACAACTCCAAATATGGCTACAACCCAAATTCTTCAATGACACAGAAGTGCTCCCTAATGATGATATAAACATGACCTCAATCTGATGAAATGGTGGTTTAATGTTAACCACAAAATATTGGAACTTGGCTATAAGGCTCAACGGTTCTTGGAACATTTCGAAAGTGAGAGGGAGAAAATATTTTCATAATGATCACTGTTGTAGTGTATTTCACACATTGGGATCAGATGCCCCTCTACATTGACGACTATCCTTATAGCGGGATGAACTATCAGGGAGATCCTGACTTACCACTTCTACTCAGGTGAGCATGGGGACCAAATGGTAAGTATTAAGTGATCGAATTTAGGCTTCTGTGATCCATATCAAGTTTGAGAAGATTCTTCTTTGAAGAATCTTCTGAAGTATTAAGTTGTTATTTTTATGGCACATTTCATATTTTTATCACATGTATATGGTACTGAGTGTAAAATATATTGTATGAAGACATAGCACCGTAAAACCGGTAAGATATGTAGGATGACCCGTAGCGCCTGGGGTTGCAGATCAGTGAACATTATCGTAACGACAGGGTTTAGAGAAGAGTGCACTACTCGTTGATCTACATCGTAGATTTGAGGTACTTTTGACTGGAGTTTTAGAGCGCGGATGGCATGAGTTAGACGATCGATACATGGATGATTGTATTGTCCTTCCCTTAGAGTGGCGAGGTATCATGCGGTGCATGGTGATGGTTGGTCAAGAAGTACGTGATCTATGTGCAAGTGGAGCAGAGCGTTTGGCGTGAGATCCGCCGAATAGTGACTAGAAGTAGGGACATGTGGGTCCCTTTGGTTTTGATTTTATAACATGTTATGGGCATGTCAGATGTATTTAGAGCTATTGGCTCCAAACACTTATATGGCACATAATATGATTATACATTTTTATATGACGATGATGGTTCGCCACATGTTATGTTTTATGGTTGTCTTCTATGGTATACATGTGATAAATGTCAATCTAGAATATTCCTTGCAATGATATCTACATAGTTATTTTGGGCTCTAGGAAAATGGTTGAAAGTAATGGTTTCAAGTTCACGTACTAACAACTTAACTCATAGATATTTTCTAAATAGGACTTGTTTATGCACATGATACACACCATTTGATTGCATTACAAGTAGCAAGGAATCTAAATGAACATGAAGATGAAGGGTGTGATGAGTAAGGGAATCGACTAACAAACCTATCATTGCATCATATTTAGCCTGATTATTGGTGGCAGATGCAATGCACATGCGATTCAAAAGGACTAACATATGTAAAGGGGTAAAAATGGTCGAGGCTACCAAGGCTAGGTTCCTGGAGAAGCGACTTGCACCATCATAATGACTGATATACAGTGTGGATGATGGATCCATCTGAAGGGTGCAAAAGAAAACAGTTGAGATGATGCAATCTACCTAACTTCATGGTAGAAATAAAGACACACAAATCAATGGGATATTCTATGAGAGAAATTTCTTGAGGTAGACTACACTAGGAGAATTAGGAAGGAAATTTCCTTTAGAATCCTCCAAAGATATGCTATGTGTCATAAGTGTAAGGGTTATTAGGGGTAGACATAGCTTGCATAATGCCCTCATCAGATTGGAAGATGGGTGGATGGGAGGAAGATTGATTGCATGATGCAGTGGCATTACCTGGTGCATGAACTTTAGAAGTAAGGTTCACATATGCATCATCTTGGATGGTACAAGAAAATCTAGTAGATGGAGGGTCTACAAATGTTGAGACCTGGTATTATGTCGAAAGAGATTCAATAGAAGAATGTGGAGAAACCTCAGAAAGGTTTTCTAGCGAGGAACTCAAGGATGACCATGGGTAAATGATATGGCGTATGGTGTCCATCATCTTGATGTCGGGGGGGAGGGATGATGATGGTGGGACCAGAGTCCCCCTATCTTGGTTTACTAGTGGTACCAGAATCTATGTGTTGGGCATGGAATCCCCCCAAAGGCATGTGTTGGGGCTTAAAGGCCAACTTTTGACCAAATATTGTTGTAAAATCTTCACGAATAGCGGGCACAGGGTGCAAAAGTATGATAGAGTCATAGGGTTTTTTAAGCTAGTTTTGTAATGTAATGTCGGCTGGATAGACCTACCCATGGTCTACGGACCATGGCATTGTATAAATAGAGCGAGGCTCTAAACGTAAAGGAGAAATAAAGGAATAAGTAAGTCTAAGTGATTAAGTGGAAGTGTAAAGTGTGTCTGTGGGTCATAGAGTAGTAGAAAACTTTATAGCTGAGTGTGCAGAGGCCTAGTAGTCCATAGCTGAGTGTGCGGACCCCTGCAGCTGAGTGCACAGGGAAGGTCAAGTCTTTAACCATTAGACAAATCAATAAAGAGAAGTTTTTCTATAATTATGTGTGTCTTTCCTAGTTTAATGCATGATTGATATAGTTTGCAAATATATTGTTTATTTACTGCGCGAGCCTATATGAATGTTTTGTATTGTTAAGTATAACTTAAGACACTTAAGTAGGTGAAGGTGTTTAAACAATACTGGAAGATAAATAAGATCTTAGGTAATAGCACAAAGCGAGGAACAGTCCCTGGGTAGGGCTGCGCGAAGCCACCTGTGCGCAAGGACAAAAGAAGGAATAATCAAACTCATCAGACATCTCCAGAGTGTGGAAACCTAGTTCTGGCACCCTCCCATACTACTTCTGGTGGGACGTCAATCCGTGCTCCATGGATTGTTGCTGAAAGGGCCTGTTGGGTCCCTATAATACTAGTGATTACCCCATTACTATTGTAGTTATACCCCTTATTTATATTTTTGTGCCCCTATTACCCCCATATTGTTATTTCTGTGCCCCATAGAATCCTCTATTGTTATTTTTGTGGCTTTATATTATTATTGTTAGGTCGGCTGGATTATATTGTGACTCCTTAGACTCCTATATATAGAAAGGAGGTTTTGTCATTTGTATCATCCAAGAATTGTTCATTTATGTAATGTAAAGGAGGTTTCCCCCTCGAAGAGGCTGAATTCTAAGGCGTTGATCTATCTTTTCTATCTTTTTTTTAGCTGGTTTCATAACATTTGGTATCAGAGCTTTGGATTCTAGGGTTTCGCTGCTCCAAACAGGCCATCGTGGAATTTTCGCTATAACTTTTTTTCTGTGACGTTTCAGAAGTCGCAAAAAAAACCCATTTGAGAAGAAATCGTGCTGAACCTTGGGTCCAAATTTCAGAGCTTTTGCATGATATTTGCGGAGATATGATCTGAGGAAGTTGGTCTTTTTGCAGACTCCTGAATTACATTCAAAACAGGTGACCTGGGGAAAATCGTCATAACTTTCTCTCTGGGGATCGGATTGAAATTTCGTAAGAAGTTACAGAAAGAGGACGGACTATAGTTTCTTGTGCGTGTGTTTCAGATTCAAAGGTTTAAACAGTGACGCGTGGCACGTCGTACAAGTTCGCTCTACTGAACTAGTCTAAAAGAAAGTCACTGTGGGAGATTTCACATAACTCTTCCTTGGAGAATCCAATTTGGCTCAGACTTGTGGCATTGGAAAGAGGACGTAGAAGGCTACTACAGGTAGCAATTTCAGAATTGGATGATCCGAAATTACAGAGATACATCAGATTCAATATCAGGATTCTATAAAGTGAAAAAAGGTGTGTAGTTTTCTTTTAAATTTTTGTGTAAGCTTGGTTTAACGGAATTCAAAAGGCATAGTAAAGCATTATTATCAGTAACTGATGCCCCGAGGAAAGAAAATGCAAGCACCTAGTAAGGAACCTGAAAGCTCTAGCATTACTCATGAAGAAGAGGAAGAAATGCGACATGATATATCAAAATTACAAGAACAAGTGCAACAAATGTCACGCTCACAAAAGCTAACAGAAGCTAAGATAAGTGGCGTGGAATCTAAGATAAATGGCGTGGAATCTAAGATAAAGGGCATGGAAGCTCAGATGGGGGATTTGATGGCAAATTTGAAGATAGATTTGAAGACAGACATGGAAGAATTGAAGAAGTTGCTACAAGAAAGGGTCACTAATGGTGAAAAGGTAGTAAAGGAAATTCATGATGAGAACAAAAGAAATGTTAATCATGATTCCATAGACGCTAATGTTGGATCGAAGAATCACCATATTCCAAAAATCGATATGAGGAAGTTTGATGGCAAGGATCCCGCCACATGGATATTACAGATGGAGCAATTCTTCGATCTCAATAATGTGCAAAATGCACAAAAGGTACGTATGGCAACTGTATATTTGGAACCAAATCAGTTTGTATGGTATCAATGGCTTTGCTCTCGTAAACAATTTATCACTTGGGCAATTTTTATGGAAGAATTGATAGCACATTATGAAGATACAAAAAGAAACACTTTTTTTAGCCAATTGATAAGTCTCAAACAAAAGGGTTCAGTAATGGAGCACATTGAGGAGTTTCAAAAATTGAACATAAGGGTAAAAGATATTCCAGAGGAGCATAGGATTGATGTGTTCATAGGGTCTCTAAAGGATAATATCCAACATGATGTTTGCCTTTGGGAACCTGATTCATTAGAGAAGGCATTCAGGTTAGCAAGAGAAATGGAAAGCAAAATTATGGCAACCAGGAAGCATACCACTCACAACTATAAAGACGGAAGTGTTGTTGCCCCTAGTCTTCCACAACCTATAAGGTTGACACCACAAAAATTGGAAGAAAAAAGAGCAAAAGGGCTTTGTTACAGTTGTGATAGCAAATACACTAAAGGTCATAAGTGTGCTGAGAAGAAATTATTCTACATAGATTGTGAAGAGGAAGAAGAAACGGAGCAAGAAAGGTCAAATGAAGAAGATACACTCCAGGAACAAAGCCTAGACGAAGAACAAATAAATCCGACCATATCTTGTAATGCATTGGTGGGAATTACCACTCCTCAAACCATCAAGATAGAAGGACAAATCAAGAAGAAAAAGGTAATAGTGTTGATTGATTCAGGAAGCACCCACAATTTTATTCATTGTAGGGTAGCAAAAGAATTGAATTGCTTCCTATATCCAGCACCAGAGTGTCAAGTGATGATTGCAAATGGAGGAACAATAAATTGCTCTGGAAAGTTCCATAATATCAAGCTATCCATGGGAGAATATGTATTGACTAGCCCAATGCTTTCCATTCCAATGGGAGGTGCTGATGTTGTACTAGGAGTCCAATGGCTACAATCCTTGGGTACAATAGATTTTAATTTTCAAGAACTTATCATCAAATTTTCTAGAGAAGGAAAGGAAGTTGAATTAATGGGTATTGCAGGGAATCCAGGAAAGATAATTAGCTCTAATGTCATGACTAAGCTTCTTAAAAAGGAGCAAAGAGGTGTAATTGCACAATTATGTTCGCTAGATGTTTCCACATTGGAATCATCTATTTCTCTAGATCTCCAAAATGTCCTGGACAATCATTCCAAGGTATTTGAGACTCCCAAAGGTCTCCCACCTATGCGTGATCATGATCATGCTATTCATCTGATTCCAGGAAGTGTTCCTCCAAACATCAGGCCATACAGATATCCCTATGCCCAAAAAAGTGAAATTGAACGTATGGTTGCAGAAATGCTAGAGGCTGGTATAATTCAACCAAGTCAAAGTTCTTTCTCAGCTCCAGTAGTATTGGTGCACAAGAAGGATGGATCATGGCGCATGTGTCCGGATTATAGGGAGCTCAACAAGCTCACTATTAAAGATAAGTTCCCCATTCCTATTATTGATGAATTATTGGATGAATTGCATGGATCAATTTACTTCACCAAGTTGGATCTTCGTTCGGGATATCATCAAATCAGAATGAAGATTGAAGACATTCCGAAAACGGCATTTATAACTCATGAGGGTCATTATGAATTTTTGGTCATGCCTTTTGGCCTTACCAATGCACCTTCAACATTTCAAGGTTTGATGAATTCAATTTTCAAACCATTCCTTAGAAAATTTGTGTTAGTATTTTTTGATGATATACTAATCTACAGCAAGTCTTGGAAGGATCATGTTGAACATGTTGACAGGGTGCTACAACTATTGGAGGAGAAACAATTATATGCAAAAAGATCCAAATGTTTCTTTGGAGTCCAGGAGGTGGAATATTTGGGTCATATTGTATCTCATGAAGGAGTTAAGGTAGACCCTAGCAAAATTAAAGCCATTAAGGAATGGAAAATCCCCACATCCATAAAGCATCTGCGAGGATTTCTTGGGTTGACAGGGTATTATTGCAAGTTTGTTAAGAATTATGGGAGAATAGCAGCACCTCTAACAACATTATTGAAGAAAGATTCATTTTCATGGACTCCGGAAGCAACAAAGTCCTTTGAACATCTTAAAGAGGCAATGTGCCAAGCACCGGTCTTAGCTACGCCAGACTTCACAAAAACCTTTATTGTGGAATGTGATGCTTCAGGAAATGGAATTGGTGCTGTTCTAATGCAAGATGAAAGACCCATTGCTTTGGAAAGTCGTCCAATCAAGGGAAAGTTTTTAAGCAAAGCTATTTATGAGAAGGAAATGTTGGCAATACTCCATGCACTTAAGAAATGGCGACCCTACCTAATGGGAAGACACTTCAAGGTAAAAACGGATCATGATAGCCTTAAATACTTCTTAGAACAAAGATTATCCTCTGAAGAGCAACAAAAGTGGGTCACAAAGATGTTGGGTTATGACTTTGAAATCATCTACAAAAAAGGGAAGCAAAATGTGGCGGCAGATGCACTCTCAAGAAAGGATGAGGATGTGGAAGCATTGTTGTGTGCCATTTCTATTATCCAACCAGATTGGATAAACGAAGCAAGAGAGGAATGGAAGAATGACGAAGAAGTGTGGGCACTTATTCGAAAGCTACAACAAGATTCCAGTACTTCTGATACATTTAGCTGGAAAAATGATTCGTTATGGTACAAAGATCGCTTATACCTCTGTAAGAATTCCCAGCTAAAACAAAATATTCTTATGGAATTGCACACTTCTCCCTTAGGAGGGCACTCAGGATTTTTAAAAACTTACCACAGGGTTAAGAAGGAATTTTTTTGGGATTGCCTTAAATCAGATATTCAAAAGTTTGTGGCAGAATGTTTGGTTTGCCAGCAAAATAAAGTTAAAACAATTAAGACATCGGGTCTATTACAACCTTTATCCATTCCAAGCCAACATTGGGAGGAGGTTTCAATGGATTTTATCACAGGTTTACCCAAGTCTGAGGGAAAGAGTGTCATCATGGTGGTAGTTGACAGACTTACCAAGTATGCACACTTTTCTGCATTATCACATCCATGTAAAGCCAGTACAGTTTCTATTGCATTTATGGAAACAGTTCAAAAGCTACATGGAAACCCAAAGATTATTGTAAGTGACAGAGATCCCATTTTCACTGGAAATTTTTGGACAGAATTATTTTCTTGTCTTGGTACTCAGTTAGCTCATAGCTCATCTTATCATCCTCAATCTGATGGGCAAACTGAGATAGTGAACAAATGTTTGGAAGGATATCTTTGTTGCTTTGTATCTTATAAACAGACACAATGGGTCAAATGGTTGCCTCTGGCTGAATGGTGGTATAACACTTCCTTCCATACAGCAACAAAAATGACCCCATTTATGGCACTTTATGGGTATCAACCACCATCCATCACATCATATTTAAGAGAAAATTCTAAGGTTCAGGCAGTGGAATGTCACATCGAACATCAACAACAAGTCCTCCAACTCTTAAAGGATAACCTCGTGTTGGCACAAAATAGAATGAAACAACAGGCAGATCAACATCGCAGTGAAAGAAGTTTTGATGTAGGTGATTGGGTATTCCTACGGCTACAACCATATAAGCAAATGTCCCTAAAGCAAGCTAAGAAGGATAATAAATTATCACCAAAGTATTATGGTCCGTACAAGGTGTTGCAAAAGATTGGTACTATGGCATACAAATTGGAGCTTCCTGCAGCTTCTCGATTGCACCCAGTTTTCCATGTTTCATGTTTAAAGAAGGTTATAGGTGACAAGCTCCCAATTCAAACAATATTGCCAGAACTTGACGAGGAAGGAAAAATTATATTGGAACCGGAAGCAGTCACAGAAACAAGAACTCGACAGCTACGAAATCAATCAATTTCAGAGTATCTTATCAAGTGGAAGAACTTATCCGCTGAAGATTCCACATGGGAGGATGAGAATTTTATGCAGAAGTATCCAGAACTACTCAAGCGTTGAGGACAACACTTTTTTGAAGGAGAGGGGCATGTTGGGTCTCTATAATACTAGTGATTACCCCATTACTATTGTAGTTATACACCTTATTTATATTGTTGTGCCCCTATTACCCCCATATTGTTATTTCTGTGCCCCATAGAATCCCTCTATTGTTATTTTTGTGGCTTTATATTATTATTGTTAGGTCGGCTGGATTATATTGTGACTCCTTAGGCTCCTATATATAGAAAGGAGGTTTTGTCATTTGTATCATCCAAGAATTGTTCATTTATGTAATGTAAAGGAGGTTGCTCCCTCGAAGAGGCTGAATTCTAAGGCGTTGATCTATCTTTTCTATCTTTTCTTGAGCTGGTTTCATAACAGGGCCAGTATTATCAGGATTTGTTTGGCTAATTAACTTTGAACCTAGGTCAAGCCCCAACAAGCCAAAAAATGGTTTCATTGCCCAGACCGGGATCTGCATAGAGATGTCTAATGTCATATCACTGGAATCTGACAAAGAAAGGAATTGAAGATTGGTTGGACAAAAATATTCACGAGTTCGCGGCATAGGAAAATAGGAACCCGCAACTATCAAAGGAAGAGTGGTTAGATTTCTACTTATATACAGAGATCCACAAAATTTTCTTTGCATCCTTCCCAAGTAAGTTGTATGAGTGGATCGCGAAGCTAGCATATAGCCATGGAAGGTGTAAACTAGACAAACCTATTGTGTGGACTCCAGAATTGGTTTGTAGACTAGAAGCATCAAAAGATCCGATCATGGATGCTATCAACCATTGGCTCGATTGAATCATAGGAGGGTTCATCATGGAATTCACGGTAGATACTTCAGTCATCTATAGCAAGTTAGAATGACACTTCCTCAAGGGACTGCGAGGTAAGTACGTTAAGTCTTTGAACACTTAGATTAAAATGTTATTATGTGAAAAGCAGGTTATGTGAATAAATTGATGTTTGGGGCTACACGGAGTGGGAGAATCTACAAAAATGAAGGTAGCACAGAATCAGAGGCTAGCCCCTTGATTTCACATCCTCGAGGAGGCGAACAAGAGCTCATAAAGGTTTCACCAAGAAGTGCAATAAATCTGATAAGGTAGAGGATTCCACGCTTACCACTGCCACCCACACCACCACCAATTTCACCATATTCACCCCCAACTTTTCCCATACCACCTCCGCCACCACTGCAAAGCAGTATGGCCAATGCGATAAAGCTACCAGTGTTCAAAGGAGTATGGAATGAAGATCTGGACCAATTTTGGTTCATGGTAAAAGATGTATGGGAAGCACAGGGTGTCATAGATGACAATATAAAGAAGACGATGTTGGTCAGTACTCTGTAGGATCGAGTGCTGACTAGGTACATTAAGAATTCTAATGACAATCCGAATGCGGGGATAACAAATATCCAAACTGCGTTGAACAAAGAATTTAGTAGACGAAAATCAGAGGCACAGTTGATCATTGGATTCAAGGAAATCACAATGCTACCAAGAAAAACCCCGTGGGAGTTGGATCAAAGATTGAAGTGCACTTTTCACAAAGTGAACAAGAACTTAATAGATGGGAAACACTGCAAATGGTTTGTAGCATCGTTAACGCCGCATCTACGAAACGTGCTGGCACAACAAAGGCTAACCACTCAGGCTGAGGCTTTGGAGGTCGCAATGAGATTGCACCAGACTTTGATACAAGATCCTAATCTCGAAGTTCAGCAGATTCATGTCCAGCTAAAAAAGTTGTGCCTGGAGATGCATAGTTTGAAGCATGATAGGACAACCCGCCTAGAGATGCGCAATGAGGTTTTGTGCGTAAAATGCAAGGGCCAGGGGCATGGCAAGGACCACTGCCTTGTGTTCACAAATTACCTCATGGGAGGAGGACCAATGCCATTGAGATCAGAGACACAAGTAGGACCAAGTGTGGCACCTACATTATGGTGCGTGATTTGTGAGGTAGGAGGAAACCATGCTACAGATAATTGCCATCTATTATAGAAGTTTATGCAGAATTCACAATAGTTGTTTTGTAATTTTTGTAGATCAGTAGGCCATGACGAGTGCACCTATAGAAGTTATGAGTTGATGATGGATCGAAATCCTACCTACAGAGTTCAGGTTGAAACATGATCCATTGAACAAAATGCAGGGATGGCGCGAACAAGATTTCAGGGGCGCAAACGAGGCTGATGTGGAATGGGACTAGGAAGAGGTTTCAGACAGCTAATATATTATAATTGTGGAGGGCCAGAAAATTATGCCCACGATTGTATAAATCCAACGTGGCCATCATGCTTATATTGTACATTGTTTGATCATGAGATAGAGGACTGTGAAACACTGATAGTGAGGTTGCATGAGAAACGAGCACTCCAACCTCCCCTGAATTAGTACCTGCAAATGATGAGGGTTGAGCCACAGAAGGAAGACCCTAATGTAAATATCATGCTTCGAAGTGGTATTATGACAAGGGATGATAGAGGCAAGCAGCCTAAAGAAAGTACTTGGGTTCGCAAGGCTCCAACGAAGGAAACAAAATTTGATTTGGAGTGTGTTAAGGAGACCTTCATGGAAGCTAAGAGGAGCTTAGCTGATGCCTCCACTTCAGGAAGTAAAGATAGACTGGAGCCAAAAATGGACCCATTAATGCTCACTACGTTCTTGGAGGCATGCATGAAGTTGTTGCACAACAACAAGGCTATAAAGGGACTGCAAGAACTCATAACTAGATGTGTTGAGACTGTGCTAGGAGCACCGCATGTAGTCCGGAAGCTTGGGAAGCACATGACGCGAACAAGAAGGGAGATGAGATTGACTGTGAAGATCGAGGAATACGAGATGGACCAAGTGATTCTAGATCTAGGATCGGATGCAAACGTCCTACCAAAGTAGACATGTGAGCACATGGGCATGCCTATGTTGTAATGGTCTCCTATCCAACTGTAAATGGTGAACTAGCAGAAGATCCTACGTATGGGGAGATTGCAGGGAATCATAGTAGATATCAAAGGAGGAACCACACTAGAAAATTTCAAAGTGACAGAGATTGTTGATGACAATAATCCCTACTCCACGCTATAGGGAATAGATTGGGCCAATGACATGAATGGAGTGATAAATCTAAAGAAGCTCAAGATGATTTTTGAGAAAAAGTCACTACACATAGCGGTACCATTGGACACTTTAGAAGGATCACACTACATAGAGCTAGTACACGAAAACGATAGCAATGACGATCTAGACTGCATCTACAAGATAACTGTGCACAAGAAAGATTGGGTAAATCCAACCGTGGATGGTCAAATCTCATGGGAGTGCGAAAGCTACTGTACATCAGATTCTGACAAAGAGATAGAAAGATGGTAGAACTGGTTACATGAGGTAACCATGCTCAACTGTAACATGATGACGAGATCATTGTGATGTGTAACAATAGAGATAAGGGATCTGCCTACATACGATGGGTTAGGTGAAGTGGAGGAGTTCTTGAACAAATTTGAAAGAGAAGTGCCAGAACAACAACATTTTGATGCTCTGAAATGGGTACTACATGCTACACCCACAAGATGGTGTAGTATGCACTAGAAGAGTTTTAAGGACTGGCGTGACTATCGAAGCATGATGCACATGCAATTTGGGAAGCCTCCGATGCAATTAACAAAAAAAATTGTCAGACGAACCGGCCTGCTCACCCACCTATCCAGGTGGATACAGGCATATGGTTCAAAACCTGTACGAATGCACACCATCCTTGCTGTAGGAGACATGATCAAAAACCAGGTGCAGGAAAGGCAATGACACAAATGACCCCTCCGGCTGGGGCCATAAAGTATGGAAAGGCCAAGTGCATAAAAGAATATATCCAAGTAGAAACTTTTAACAAAGTACATGAAGCACTGAACAAGGTCTACAATGTGAAGTGGACTGATTGGGACTTGCATGTACCATCGGTTCTTTGGGCTTATAGGACCACGTGCCAAAACTTGACCACGCAGGCACCGCCAAGGCTAGAGTATGAAGCAACCACAGTAAGCCCTATAGCACTTGGAGAACTTAGACTACACAAGATAGCATCGATCGATACGACAGTTCGTAGAATGATGGAAGTAGAAATCCAACAGGGAAATCTCAAACTCCAAGAACTTGAAGAAGAAAGGATACAATTAAGCAATAATTTGGTGGACACGGAAATCAAGAAGCTAGAGGAGAAGATAAAGGAAGATTTTCTCGAAAGAAATAAGGGTGATAAGGCAAGATGTGTATGATCGTGATGATAGGTTTAAGGCCTATCGTCGTGAATTGGTCAGTCTGATGCCTTGGCTTGGACTGTACATTGCTAAGTAGGGTAGCGTGTTGCAGATGCTAATGTGCGCGATGCCAACCGTAACAATAAAAGGTGGGTATTCTCCAAGAAACATGATGGATGATAGGATGAAACTCTCCACGGGTGGTGTGACCACTTAACTAGCCAAGGGAAGAGTAGTCTTAGAGCTCCAAGTAGTTGAAAGGGAGTGCAGGACTATAAACTATTCTACCTGGGAGCTGCACGATGTTGGAGTTGTGTGTAGAAGTAAAGAGTTGCAAGGTCTACGACTGCGCCTGGTGGGCAGCGCTGCCGCGTGGGTTGGTCATAAAGTGACTATTGAAGTCACTATTCATGATGGGATGCTCGACTTGAGGCCAAATGGAGTGGGTGACAGCCATTTAAGACGATTTATGGGCAAGATTTGGGAAAATGTGCCACCAAGGGAGAATTAATGAACCGAATTTGAGGCTAATGCTCGAACTTAAATTCAAAAAGTGCTATAAAATACAAAGGGCTACCTAGCAAATAACACTTGGTCATTTGCGAATTGAGCTATTGAGCAGAGCCCTGATTGTTTTGTGCCGAGTGTTGATCGAGCCCCTAAGTTTGTGAATGAAATTTCTGGATAGATACGATGGCATCAGTAGAGGATGGTATGGAGACAACCCAAATGACTGCCAAGGAGGTTGCCCAGGACCTGACTATGGGGGATGCTTTGGAAGGCGCCAAGATTATGGCAGAAATACCGAAATCACCACGCATGCCAAGACCCAAAAAGGACAAACAGGTAATGGTTCCCATACGCATGTCCCCACAGAACTCGTTATGCACTAAGCTGTCAATGGAGGAGAAGGGGAAAACCGTCTACATAGAGACCGATGAAGAAGAAGAAGACCTGGAGGATATTATCATCATAGAGGATGAGGATTAAGGCATGGAGGAGGATAGTCAGCCGGTGCACCCCACAACAAAATTGCCTGCCTATGTCCCCCCATGAAAAGGGAAGGCTAAAGTGCCCAAGGACCTGGACAAGACCAAGAGCTCACTCTAGACCCCGCTCCTCCTCGACAACATTATGTTTGAGGGCATGCACTTGGAACACATTACGAGCCTCAAATTCAAAGATTGGGACCTCGCTGACCACAAGAAGTTCCCTCACCTTAACACCAGGCACTATATGAAGCCCAAGCAAAACACCGTGGCAATGATTACAAAACTAGAGTTACAAAAGTGGTTCATGGAGTGGAAAAGGTGGGGCTACTGGATCTGCTCTAGGTGTCACATTTCCACCGTGCCGTAGTAACCATTTTTGTCATCAAGCAGCTGCTCTACCTGGTGCATGATGGGTGTTTGTGGCTCGAGGAGCCCATCGTCATCACGGAAAACTTGATCCACCACATCTCCCAGCTTCCATGAAAAGCAAAGGACCCTGCGGGCATCTCGAAAGGGAGGGGCTCTGACTTGGCCATTGCGAAGGCCATGAAAAATAGTACAAGTCGGAAAAGAAGAAGAGCGGCTACGCCATCTCCAGCATCAAGAAGAAAGTAGTACATGTGGTGAACCAAATCTTGGCAGGAAAGGTTATGCACAAGTGTCGCATGTATGAAGTGCATGTGCCAATGGTAGCACTGGCTAAACAGTGCGCAGAGGGTGTCTAGTTTAACTGGTTCTAGTTCCTCTGCAAGGAGCTTTTAGAAAATTTTCGTGAAGCTCAGGAATAGGGAAAAACATTCTACTATACATGGCTTCTACTTTCCATAGTGCTTGTGGTAGGGGAATTACCTGAGGATAGTCAATTCCCTATAATTGATAGGGACCTGCTAGAGGCCACGAAGCACGCTTCGCTTTGGGCCACAAAGGATGCGAAGAGGATCTACGACAACAAAATATTTTGGGTGTTCATGGAGATGAACCTTAGAATTGGGATCAACCGTAAGCCATGGTTGTCACCCACTATTTACAATAGTTTGTAGAGTTTTGTAGAATTCAAAGCAGACATGCATAACATTTATATCAGAGTGCAAAAGGTCTCAGTCTCAATATGGCTGCACTTTCGTGAGATACCTTATATTTTTTGCAAGGTGGGATAATTGCAGAGCTACGCACTAGGTAGTCCCGCACACTACAAGTCCTCAGTGAGCAAAATATCAATATGGAACAATTAAGCTTACAATGCGACAAAGTGGTGTCGTAAAACCAATAGCTAGTATAGGTAATAGACGATGCTTGCCAAAGAATCTTGGATCTGTCCATCCCAGCAGACATGCCAGTAGAGGCACAGATCCACAGGTTAGCAGCAGGGGTCCACGAGGTAAGGGAAGAAATGACAAAGGTTCAGTTGGAGCCGAACCTTCAGATCATCAAGCTGTGGTTGAAGGCGCAGCCGTCCACCCCTTTGAAAGTCAGAGAATAGTGTGCTAGTACTATCACGGTGGGACTATATGAGATTGGCAGTGCAGTGCAACACTGCACCAGTATGTTGGAAGTATCACTTGAGGACCTCACAAATATGCAAGAGGACCCCAACCTCCAACATTTAGATAGACAGGCGTGAGAACTCCAATATAAGTATGACAACATCCTAGGAACTGCACAGATGGTGCTCCTCACTCAGAGGCTAGCATGGATGCGACAGGCTAATGCGCTGAAAGAGTAGTTGGATGTGACATGACACAAGGAAACAGTCCTCAAGGTGTGTGTTTAGCCTTGGATCAATGAGGCCTTCACCATCATGGTAGAAATTGAAGGCAAGCTCGCACAAATGCAGGGGATGCATGCCTTAATGCAGAGAAACACTCCTGAAACAGAGGTTTTGGAACAACGTATGTAGCAGATCCAGCATGAAGTAGCTCAGTGCACTGCTGAGCTTGCGGCAATTCAAGAACAGTTGGAGGGACTCCGCAGAAAGATATATGCACCAACAGAGTGACTTGAGTGCGAGTCATGATGTTTGTGTTGGGGGCTTGTTGGGTATTGAATCCCCCCAAAGGCATGTGTTCGGGCTTAAAGCCTAATTTTTGACCAAATCTTGTTGTAAAAGCTGCATGAATAGCGGGCGTGGGGCACGAAAGTATGACAGAGTCACAGGGTTCTCCACCCTAGTTTTGTAATGTAATGTCGGCTGGATAGACCTACCCATGGTCTGTGGACCATGGGATTGTATAAATAGGATGAGGTTGTGAGTGTAAAGGAGAACTAATGAATAAGGAAGTCTAAGTCATTGAGTCGAAGTGTAAAGTCTGTATGTGGGTCATAGAGTAGGAGAAGGCTCTATAGCTCAGTGTGCAAAGGACTTGTAGTCTGTAGCTGAGTGTGTGGACCCCTACAACGGATTGTACAGGGCAAGTCAAGTCTGTAACCATTGGACGAATCAATAAAGAGAGGTTTTGCTATAATTTTGTGCATCTCTTCCTAATTTAATGCATGATTGATATAATTTGCAAATATACTGTTTATTTACTGCGTGAACCTATACGAATGTTTTATATTGTTAATTATAACTTAAGACACTTAAGTAGGAGAAGGTGCTTAAAAAATACTAGAAGATAAATAAGATCTCGGGTAATAGGTAGAGCACGACACAACCCCTCTTTAGGGTTGTGTGAAGGTAGTGTACTAGGCCATGAGAAACGGGAATGCGTGTGAAGCCACCTTTGTGCAAGGACAAACGAAGGACCAGTCGAACTCATCAGACGTCCCTAGGGTGTGGAAACCTAGTTCTAGCACCCTCCAATACTACTTCGGGTGAGACTTCAGTCCGTGCTCCATAGACTGTTGCCAGAAGGGCTAGTAGTACCACAATTTGTTTGGCTAATTAACTCTAAACTTGGGTCAGGCCCCAACAAGCCAACACCATGGGTAGAGGAGTAGGTATTCCACTATGAGTGGTTTCATATTCGTGAAAGGAAATCACGAAACTCATCAAGTTGAGGGAAATAATGGGAATATTGGCCATGATGATCACACAAGGCACAAGGGTAATTTGTGCACAACGTTTTGAGTTTCTTGGGTGGACTTGGTAAGTTAACATGGACTTCAGGGATATTTGACTCAGTGAATATTTCATGAACCAATGTTTTGAGATAAGGAATCTCAGGACAATTATTGGTAGTCTGCCCAATAACCTTACACAAAGCGCATGGAGGTGATGACTTTGGGGCCTTAAGGGTCCCCATCGGAAGGACCAGCAAAGAGATGATAGGGACAAAAAATACTCTCGGTGGGCGAAATAAGAAGGTATTTGGCTTGCAGGGTAATGTCCTGCCAGAATAGCTCCTAGGTTATTGAGACCTGGAGGAATAGTTCCTGGTGGAAACATAGGAGAGGCACCCACAAACGGAGTAGGATCTGGGGGGATGGATCTAGAGGGCTGAGTTGGGATGGCCACAACAAGGTGCTAAGGAGCTGGTTGTTGATTGGATGTACCAGACTACTTGAGAGCAACCCGTGACACTTGTGACATGCAAACACTCACATAGTTAGGGTCTAAGATGGTAGGGGGAGGAATAGGGAAAGCACCCAATAATTAGGAATCTTTATAAACTTTGGATGAAACACCAGCGAGGTGAGTTGAGCACTTCTTATATAACATTGATGAGATAATGGACTTGTGGGAGGTCATGGATGTCGGATTGTAGTCAGTCAAACTGATCAGTGATAATGATGTTCCCTTCATGGGGGAAACAAATCTTTCAAAACACCACAGAAGCAATGGCTAACATGGCATATGTGTAACTACGACGTAAGAGAATGTTGTAATCCAAAGGGGCATCAATAACCTCAATGTCTACGTGGACATTCTTACCTGCAAGGGTCACCAGATAGTTGCGGTACATGCCAAGGGGATGGGAGGAGTGTCCGTCTGAAGCACACAAAGTGATGGTGGGGGGGACAACTCAGGTGACTTAAGTTGTTTCCAAATGGCAGCGAACATCACATAGGTGGATGCACTTTCGTTAATAATGCATCTGGAGATGTTGGCATTGCGGACTTATACTGGTATCTAGAAAGCAACAGATGAAGGCAATGGGGGATGTTCTTATGTATCAACAAGGAAGACAATCAAATGATCATCAGAAGGATCTACTGGATCGAAGGTAATTAGTAGAGATTTATTTTGAAATGGGAATGACTGGATGACTTCCAAGATTGACATGGTAGCAGGTGATTGTGCCAAGTTGTCTACTATACTATATGCATGGGAAGCTCAGTTAAAAGCCACATTATGACATAATGGTACCTTTGGGATCTTCGGAATGGCCTAAATTTTGGGTTGACGGATCTGTAACAGACCATTTGGTGTTGTAAGAGGCTTAGAAAATGCTTTCATTTTGAACTCTGTGGTAGACAAAGTCAATGGCTTGTCATATTGACATGACCGAGTTTGCAAGTTGATATTAGAGGGATTTACCTCATTAGAATTCATCATAAGGATCTAGTAGTCATGAGGACCAGAAGGTTGGGGAGGATGGGCTACCTGACCTAACTGAGGTTGAGCAGCAAAAAATCCTTGTTTAGGGAAAAGATTTGTGAACACTACCGGTTGAGATGGTGCACGATTCTGAGGCAATTGTTGACCTCTAAAAGTTGGTTGAGCTTCCCATATTTGGTGCATCTACGGTAAGAGAGGAAACTCATGTGAATAATGGCCATGTACACCACAACATGCACAAGGCTTGTTCATATGAATAACTGTTGGGTCCCTATAATACTAGTGATTACCCCATTACTATTGTAGTTATACCCCTTATTTATATTGTTGTGCCCCTATTACCCCCATATTGTTATTTCTGTGCCCCATAGAATCCCTCTATTGTTATTTTTGTGGCTTTATATTATTATTGTTAGGTCGGCTGGATTATATTGTGACTCCTTAGACTTTTATATATAGAAAGGAGGTTTTGTCATTTGTATCATCCAAGAAATGTTCATTTATGTAATGTAAAGGAGGTTTTGTCATTTGTATCATCCAAGAAATGTTCATTTATGTAATGTAAAGGAGGTTTCCCCCTCGAAGAGGCTGAATTCTAAGGCGTTGATCTATCTTTTCTATCTTTTCTTGAGCTGGTTTCATAACATTTGGTATCAGAGCTTTGGATTCTAGGGTTTCGCTGCTCCAAACAGGTCATCGTGGCATTTTCGCTATAACTTTTTTCTGTGACGTTTCAGAAGTCGCAAACAAAACCCATTTGAGAAGAATTGGCGCTGAACCTTGGATCCAAATTTCAGAGCTTTTCGCGTGATATTGTCGGAGATATGATCTGAGGAAGTTGGCCTTTTTGCAGACTCCTGAATTACATTCAAAACAGGTGACCTGGGGAAAATCGTCATAACTCTCTCTCTGAGGATCGGATTGAAATTTCGTAAAAAGGTACAGAAAGAGGACGGACTGTAGTTTCTTGTCTATGTGTTTCAGATTCAAAGGTTGAAACAGTGACTCGTGGCACGTCGTACAAGTTCGCTCTACTGAACCAGTCTAAAAGCAAGTCACTGTGGGAGATTTCACATAACTCTTCCTTGGAGAATCCAATTTGGCTCAGACTTGTGGCATTGGAAAGAGGACGCAGAAGGCTACTACAGGTAGCAATTTCAGAACTGGATGATCCGAAATTACAGAGATACATCAGATTCAATATCAGGCTTCTATAAAGTGAAAAAAGGTGTGTAGTTTTTTTTTAAATTTTTGTGTAAGCTTGGTTTAACGGAATTCAAAGGGCATAGTAAAGCATTATTATCGGTAACTGATGCCCCGAGGAAAGAAAATGCAAACACCTAGTAAGGAACCTGAAAGCTCTAGCATGACTCATGAAGAAGAAGAAGAAATGCTACATGATATATCAAAATTACAAGAACAAGTGCAACAAATGTCACGCTCACAAAAGCTAACAGAAGCTAAGATAAGTGGCGTGGAATCTAAGATAAAGGGCATGGAAGCTAAGATGGATGATTCGAAGACAGATTTGAAGAGAGACATGGCATATTTGAAGACAGATATGGAAGAATTGAAGTTGCTACAAGAAAGGGTCACTAATGGTGAAAAGGTAGTAAAGGAAACTCATGATGAGAACAAAAAAAATGTTAATCATGATTCCATAGACGCTAATGTTGGATCGAAGAATCACCATATTCCAAAAATCGATATGAGGAAGTTTGATGGCAAGGATCCCGCCACATGGATATTACAGATGGAGCAATTCTTCGATCTCAATAATGTGCAAAATGCACAAAAGGTACGTATGGCAACTGTATATTTGGAACCAAATCAGTTTGTATGGTATCAATGGCTTTGCTCTCGTAAACAATTTATCACTTGGGCAATTTTTACGGAAGAATTGATAGCACATTATGAAGATACAAAAAGCAACACTTTTTTTAGCCAATTGATAAGTCTCAAACAAAAGGGTTCAGTAATGGAGCACATTGAGGAGTTCCAAAAATTGAACATAAGGGTAAAAGATATTCCAGAGGAGCATAGGATTGATGTGTTCATAGGGTCTTTAAAGGATAATATCCAACATGATGTTCGCCTTTGGGAACCTGATTCATTAGAGAAGGCATTCAGGTTAGCAAGAAAAATGGAAAGCAAAATTATGGCAACCAGGAAGCATACCACTCACAACTATAAAGACGGAAGTGTTGTTGCCCCTAGTCTTCCACAACCTATAAGGTTGACACCACAACAATTGGAAGAAAAAAGAGCAAAAGGGCTTTGTTACAGTTGTGATAGCAAATACACTAAAGGTCATAAGTGTGCTGAGAAGAAATTATTCTACATAGATTGTGAAGAGGAAGAAGAAAAGGAGCAAGAAAGGTCAAAAGAAGAAGATATACTCCAGGAACAAAGCCTAGATGAAGAACAAATAAATCCGACCATATCTTGTAATGCATTGGCGGGAATTACCACTCCTCAAACCATCAAGATAGAAGGACAAATCAAGAAGAAAAAGGTAATAGTGTTGATTGATTCAGGAAGCACCCACAATTTTATTCATTGTAGGGTAGCAAAAGAATTGAATTGCTTCCTATATCCAGCACCAGAGTGTCAAGTGATGATTGCAAATGGAGGAACAATAAATTGCTCTGGAAAGTGCCATAATATCAAGCTATCCATGGGAGAATATGTATTGACTAGCCCAATGCTTTCCATTCCAATGGGAGGTGCTGATGTTGTACTAGGAGTCCAATGGCTACAATCCTTGGGTACAATAGCTTTTAATTTTCAAGAACTTTTCATCAAATTTTCTTCGGAAGGAAAGGAAGTTGAATTAAGGGGTATTGCAGGGAAACCAGGAAAGATAATCAGCTCTAATGGTATGACAAAGCTTCTAAAAAAGGAGCAAAGAGGTGTAATTGCACAATTATGTTCGCTAGATGTTTCCACATTGGAATCATCTATTTCTCCAGATCTCCAAAAAGTCTTGGACAATCATTCCAAGGTATTTGAGACTCCCAAGGGTCTCCCACCTATGCGTGATCATGATCATGCTATTCATCTGATTCCAGGAAGTGTTCCTCCAAACATCAGGCCGTACAGATATCCCTATGTCCAAAAAAGTGAAATTGAACGTATGGTTGCAGAAATGCTAGAGGCTGGTATAATTCAACCGAGTCAAAGTTCTTTCTCAGCTCCAGTAGTATTGGTGCACAAGAAGGATGGATCATGGCGCATGTGTCCAGATTATAGGGAGCTCAACAAGCTCACTATTAAAGATAAGTTCCCCATTCCTGTTATTGATGAATTACTGGATGAATTGCATGGATCAATTTACTTCACCAAGTTGGATCTTCGTTCGGGATATCATCAAATCAGAATGAAGATTGAAGACATTCCAAAAATGGCATTTAGAACTCATGAGGGTCATTATGAATTTTTGGTCATGCCTTTTGGCCTTACCAATGCACCTTCAACATTTCAAGGTTTGATGAATTCAATTTTCAAACCATTCCTTAGAAAATTTGTGTTAGTATTTTTTGATGATATACTAATCTACAGCAAGTCTTGGAAGGATCATGTTGAACATGTTGACAGGGTGCTACAACTATTGGAGGAGAAACAATTATATGCAAAAAGATCCAAATGTTTCTTTGGAGTCCAGGAGGTGGAATATTTGGGTCATATTGTATCTCATGAAGGAGTTAAGGTAGACCCTAGCAAAATTAAAGCCATTAAGGAATGGAAAATCCCCACATCCATAAAGCATCTGCGAGGATTTCTTGGGTTGACAGGGTATTATCGCAAGTTTGTTAAGAATTATGGGAGAATAGCAGCACCTCTAACAACATTATTGAAGAAAGATTCATTTTCATGGACTCCGGAAGCAACAAAGGCCTTTGAACATCTTAAAGAGGCAATGTGCCAAGCACCGGTCTTAGCTACACCAGACTTCACAAAAACCTTTATTGTGGAATGTGATGCTTCAGGAAATGGAATTGGTGCTGTTCTAATGCAAGATGAAAGACCCATTGCTTTTGAAAGTCGTCCAATCAAGGGAAAGTTTTTAAGCAAAGCTATTTATGAGAAGGAAATGTTGGCAATACTCCATGCACTTAAGAAATGGCGACCCTACCTAATGGGAAGACACTTCAAGGTAAAAACGGATCATGATAGCCTTAAATACTTTTTAGAACAAAGATTATCCTCTGAAGAGCAACAAAAGTGGGTCACAAAGATGTTGGGTTATGACTTTGAAATCATCTACAAAAAAGGGAAGCAAAATGTGGTGGCAGATGCACTCTCAAGAAAGGATGAGGATGTGGAAGCATTTTTGTGTGCCATTTCTATTATCCAACCAGATTGGATAAACGAAGCAAGGGAGGAATGGAAGAATGACGAAGAAGTGTGGGCACTTATTCGAAAGCTACAACAAGATTCCAGTACTTCTGATACATTTAGCTGGCAAAATGATTCGTTATGGTACAAAGATCGCTTATACCTCTGTAAGAATTCCCAGCTAAAACAAAAGATTCTTATGGAATTGCACACTTCTCCCTTAGGAGGGCACTCAGGATTTTTAAAAACTTACCACAGGGTTAAGAAGGAATTTTTTTGGGATGGCCTTAAATCAGATATTCAAAATTTTGTGGCGGAATGTTTGGTTTGCCAGCAAAATAAAGTTGAAACAATTAAGACACCGGGTCTATTACAACCTTTATCCATTCCAAGCCAACGTTGGGAGGAGGTTTCAATGGATTTTATCACAGGTTTACCCAAGTCTGAGGGAAAGAGTGTCATCATGGTGGTAGTTGACAGACTTACCAAGTATGCACACTTTTGTGCATTATCACATCCATTTAAAGCCAGTACAGTTTCTACTGCATTTATGGAAACAATTCAAAAGCTACATGGAAACCCAAAGATTATTGTAAGTGACAGAGATCCCATTTTCACTGGAAATTTTTGGACAGAATTATTTTCTTGTCTTGGTACTCAGTTAGCTCATAGCTCATCTTATCATCCTCAATCTGATGGGCAAACTGAGATAGTAAACAAATGTTTGGAAGGATATCTTCGTTGCTTTGTATCTGATAAACAGACACAATGGGTCAAATGGTTGCCTCTGGCTGAATGGTGGTATAACACTTCCTTCCATACAGCAACAAAAATGACCCCATTTATGGCACTTTATGGGTATCAACCACCATCCATCACATCATATTTAAGAGAAAATTCTAAGGTTCAGGCAGTGGAACATCACATCGAACATCAACAACAAGTCCTCCAACTCTTAAAGGATAACCTCGTGTTGGCACAAAATAGAATGAAACAACAGGCAGATCAACATCGCAGTGAAAGAAGTTTTGATGTAGGTGATTGGGTATTCCTACGGCTACAACCATATAAGCAAATGTCCCTAAAGCAAGCTAAGAAGGATAATAAATTATCACCAAAGTATTATGGTTCGTACAAGGTGTTGCAAAAGATTGGTACTATGGCATACAAATTGGAGCTTCCTGCAGCTTCTCGATTGCACCCAGTTTTCCATGTTTCATGTTTAAAGAAGGTTATAGGTGACAAGCTCCCAATTCAAACAATATTGCCAGAACTTGATGAGGAAGGAAAAATTATATTGGAACCGGAAGCAGTCACAGAAACAAGAACTCGACAGCTACGAAATCGATCAATTTCAGAGTATCTTATCAAGTGGAAGAACTTATCCGCTGAAGATTCCACATGGGAGGATGAGAATTTTATGCAGAAGTATCCAGAACTACTCAAGCGTTGAGGACAACACTTTTTTGAAGGAGAGGGGCATGTTGGGTCCCTATAATACTAGTGATTTCCCCATTACTATTGTAGTTATACCCCTTATTTATATTGTTGTGCCCCTATTACCCCCATATTGTTATTTCTGTGCCCCATAGAATCCCTCTATTGTTATTTTTGTGGCTTTATATTATTATTGTTAGGTCGGCTGGATTATATTGTGACTCCTTAGACTCCTATATATAGAAAGGAGGTTTTGTCATTTGTATCATCCAAGAATTGTTCATTTATGTAATGTAAAGGAGGTTGCCCCCTCGAAGAGGCTGAATTCTAAGGCGTTGATCTATCTTTTCTATCTTTTCTTGAGCTGGTTTCATAACAATAACCTTGTTCTTCTTGACTACCCTATTGCCAGTTGTTGGTGTTAGGTTGGTTCCCCTAGGGTTCACTAGGTTGATTACCTTGATTACCTTGGTTACCTTGGTTACCCTTCACCTTATTCTTTTTCTTCAAATTTTTGGGATTGGTCGTACTCTGTTGTGCAAACACTTGACCTTGAGGGGGTGATGGTTGTTGGGGCTGAGGATGCATGGGAGGTTGTGACGCTAAATTTTTAGGGGTTGGAGTGCTCGTTTGTGCATAAGGAGGAGCAACAGTTTATTAGATAGGTTGGGGCCTTGAAAACATGTTGCTAGCAAGAGAGGCATGAGTGTTAGAGGAACTCATGCCCCCTTGTGGATAGTTGTTAGGTCGCTATAATACTAGTGATTCCCCCATTACTATTGGCATTGTATCCCTTCGTATTATTGATGTGCCGCTATTGTCCCCATATTGTTATTATTGTGCCCCATAGAAGCCCACTATTGTTATTTTTGTGCCCTTATATTATTATTGTTAGGTCGACTTTGGTTATATTGTGACACCTTAGACTCCTCTATATAGAAAGAAGGTTTTGTCATTTGTATCATCCAATAATTGTTCATTTGTGTAGTGTAAAGGAGGTTTCTCCATTGAATAGGCTAGTTTCTAAGTTGTTGGTCAATATTTTCTATCTTTTTGTGAGCTGGTTTCATAACATTTGGTATCAGAGCTTTGGATTCTAGGGTTTCACTACTCCAAATAGGTCATCGTGGCATTTTTGCTATAAATTTTTTGCTATGAAGTTTCAGAAGCTAAAAAAAATCCCGTTTGAGAAGAAATTAGTCTGAACCTTGAGTTTGAATTTCAGATCTTTTCTCGCTACATTTTCGAAGCTATCATCTAAGGAAGTTAGGGATTTTGCAAGCTCCAGAATTTCATCTCAAATAGGTCATTGTGGAAGTTTCGCTATAATGTGTTGTCTATGAAAGTTCAGAATTTGAAACTAAAACCCATTTGAGCTGAAATTATGGTGAAGCTCAGGTCTTAATTTCAGATCTTGTCTCGCTATATTGTCTAAGATATAATTTGAGGAAGTTAAAGTTTATGCAGACTCCCGAATTACATTATAAATAGGTGACCTTGGGAAAATCATCATAATGTTCTCTCTAAGCATCAGATTGAAATTTCATAAGAAGTTATAGAAAGAGGACATATTTTACTTTTATATGTGTTGTTTCTAGGTGTAAAGGTCGAAACAGTAACACATGGAACTTCATACAAGTCCTCTATACTTAACACATATATAAGAAGGTCATCTTGGGAGGTGCGGCATAACTCTTTCTTGGAGAATCCAATTTCGATCAAATTGGTGGAATTAGAAAGAGGGCATAGAGGGATATGGCAAGTCACAATTTTAGACCTTTGAGATCCAAAATTACAGAGTTACATTTGTTCAATATCGATCTCCTACAGAGTGAAAAAACATGTGTAGTTTTTTTTTTTAATTTTTGCATAAGTTTGGTTTGAAAAATTAGTTTGAAGGAATTCAAAGAGCATAGTGAAGCATTATTATTAGTAATTGATGCCCTGAAGAAAGAAAATGGAAACACCTAGTAAGAAACCTAAAAGATCTAGCATGAATCAAGAAGAAGAGGAAGAAATGCAATATGATATATCAAAATTATGAGAACAAGTGCAGCAAATTTCACTCACACAAAAAGTGACAGAAGCTAAGATGGATGGTTTAAAGAAAGATGTAGAAGCTAAGATGTATGGTGTGGAAGTTAAGATGGATCATTTAAAGAAAGGTGTAGAAGCTAAGATGAATGATGTGGAAGCTAAGATAGATGGCGTGGAAGCTAAGATGGATGGCGTGGAAGCTAAGATGGAAGATTTGACAAAAATTCTGTAAGAAATGCTTACTAATAGTAGAAGAGTAGTAAAGGAAACTAATGATGAGAACAAAATAAATGTTAATCATGATTTCATAGACTCTAACATTGGATCGAAGAACCACCATGTTCCAAAGATCGATATGAGGAAGTTTGATGGCAAGGATCCCAAAACATGGATACTATAATAGAGCAATTTATCAATATCCATAATGTCCAAAACAGACAAAAGGTACGCATTGAAACTTTATATTTGGAACCAAATTAGTTTGTATGGTAACGATGGCTTTTCTCTCGTAAACAAATTATCACTTGGGCTATTTTTATGGATGAAATTATAGCATATTATGAGGATACAATAAGAAACACTATTTTTAGACAATTGATAAATCTCAAACAAAAGGGTTCAATGATGGAGCACATTGATGACTTCCAAAAATGGAATATAAGGGTAAAAGATACTCCAGAGCAGCATAGGATTGATGTGTTCATAGGGAATTTAAAGGATAAAATCCAACGTAATGTTTGCCTTTGGCAACCTGATTCATTAAAGAATGCGTTCAGGTTGGCAAGAAAAATGGTAAGAAAAATTATGGCAACAAAGAAGCCTACCACTCACAATCATAAATATGGAAGTGTTGTTTCCCCTAGCCATCCATAGCCTACAAGTTTGATACCACAACAATTGGAAGAAGAAAGAGAAAAAGGGCTTTGTTACAGTTGTGATAGCAAATACACCAAAGTTCATAAGTGTGTTGAGAAGAAATTATTTTACATAGATTGTGAGGAGGAGGAAGGAGAGGAACAATAAAGATCAAAAGAAGAGGATATACACCAGGAACAAACCCTAGAGAAAGAAGAAATGAATTCGAGCATATCTTGTAATGCATTGGCTAGAATTACCACTCCTCAAAATATCAAGATAGAAGGGCATATCAAGAAGAAAAAGGTAATAGTGTTGATTGATTCAAGTAGTACCCATAATTTTATTCATTTTAAGATAGCCAAGGAATTTAATTGCTTCCTATATCCAACACCAAAGTGTCAAGTGATGGTTGCAAGTGAAGGAGCCATAACTTGCTCAGGAAAGTGCCATAATAACAAGCTATTCATGGGAGAATATGTATTGAGTAGCCCAATGCTTTCCATTCCAATGTGTGGTGTTGATGTTGTACTGGGAGTCCAATGGCTACAATCTTTGGGTACAATATCTTTTAATTTTAAAAAAAAATTCATGAAATTTTCTTCAGAAGGAAAGGAAGTTGAATTAAGGGGTATCGCAGGGAAAGTGGGAAGGATAATCAACCCTAATAGAATGAAAAAGTTTCTAAATGAAGAAAAACAAGGCATAATTGCACAATTATATTTACTAGAGGTTCGCACATTGAAATCATATATTTCTCCAGATATCCAAAAAGTCTTGGACAATCATTCCAAGGTATTTGAGACTCCCAAAGGCCTCCCACCTATTCGTGATCATGATCATGCTATTATTTTGATTCCATGAAGTGTTCCTCCAAACATCAGGCCTTATAGATATCCCTATACCCAAAAGAGTGAAATTGAATGTATGGTTGCAGAAATGCTAGAGGTTGGTATAATTGAACCTAGTCAAAGTTCTTTCTTTCCTCCAGTAGCATTGGTGAACAAGAATGATGGATCATGGAGCATTTGTCTAGATTATAGGGAGCTTAACAAGCTCACTATTAAAGCCAAATTTCCCATTCCCGTCATTGATGAATTATTGGATGAATTGCATGGATCAATTTATTTCACCAAGTTGGATCTTCATTCGGGATATCATCAAATAAGAATGAAGACTAAAGGCATTCCAAAAATAGCATTTAGAACTCATGAGGGTCATTATGAATTTTTGGTCATGCCTTTTGGCCTTACCAATGCACCTTCTACATTTCAAGGTTTGATGAATTCCATTTTCAATCCCACACTTAGAAAAATTTTGTTAGTATTTTTTGATGATATACTAATCTACAACAAGTCTTGGAAGGATCATGTTCAACATGTTGACAGGGTGATAAAACTATTGGATGAGAAACAATTATATGAAAAAATCTCCAAATGTTTCTTTGGAGTACAAGAGGTGGAATATCTATGTCATATTGTATCTCATGAAGGTGTTAAGGTAGACACTAGCAAAATTAATACCATTAAGAAATGGAAAATCCCCACATCCATAATGCATCGATGATGATTTCTTCGTTTGGTAGGGTATTATCACAAGTTTGTTAAAAATTATGGGAGAATAGCTGCACCTCTAACAACATTATTGAAGAAAGATGCATTTTCATGGACTCCAGAAGCAACGAAGGCCTTTGAACATCATAAAGAGGCATTGTGCAAAGCAACAGTCTTAGCTATACTAGACTTCACAGAAACCTTTATTATGGAATGTGATGCCTCAGGAAATGGAATTGGTGTTGTTTCAATGCAAGAAGAAAGACCCATTTCTTTCGAAAGTCATCCAATCAAAGGAAAATATTTACACAAAGCTATTTATGAGAAGGAAATGTTGGGAATACTACACGCACATAAGAAATGACAACCCTACCTAATGAGAAGACACTTCAAGGTAAAAACAGATCATGATAGTCTTAAATACTTTTTAGAACAAATATTATCTTCATTAGAGCAGAAAAAATGGGTCACAAAGATGTTGGTTTATGACCTTGAAATCATCTACAAAAAAGGCAAGAAAAATGTTGTGGGAAATGCATTCTCAAGAAAGGATGAGGATGTGGAAGCATTTCTTTGTCCCATCTCTATTATCCAACTAGATTGGATAAATGAACCAAGGGATGAATGGAAGTATGATGAAGAAGTGTGGGCACTCATTCAAAAGTTACGACAAGATCCCAGTACATCTGGTACATTTAGCTGGAAAAATGATTTGTTATGGTACAACGATCAGTTATACATATGCAATAATTCCCAATTCAAAGAAACAATTCTTAGGGAATTGCACAACTCTGCCTTAGGAGGGCATTCTGGATTTCTAGAAACTTACCACAGGGTTAAGAAGGAATTTTTTTGGGATGGCCTTGAATCAAATATTCGAAAGTTTGTGGTGGAATGTTTGGTTTTCCAACAAAATAAAGTTGAAACAATTAAGACCCTGGGCCCATTACAACCTTTATCCATTCCAATCAATGTTGGGAAGAGGTTTCAATGGATTTTATCACAGGTTTACACAAGTTCGAAGGAAAAAGTGATATCACGGTGGTAGTTGATAGACATACCAAGTATGCACACTTTTGTCCATTATCTCATCCATTTAAAGAAATTATAGTTTCTACTACATTTATGGAAATAGTTAAAAAGATACATGGAAACCCAAAGATTATTGTAAGAGATAAAGATCCCATTTTCATTGGAATTTTTTGGACATAATTATTTTCCTGTCTTGGTACTCAGTTAGCTCATAGCTCATCTTATCATCCTCAATCTCGTGGGAAAACTGAGATAGTAAACAAATTTTTGGAAGGATATCTTCATTGCTTTGTACCTGATAAACAGACACAATGGGTGAAATGGTTGCCTTTGGTTGAATGGTGGTATAACACTTCCTTCAATATTGCAACAAAAAAGACCCCATTTATGGCACTTTATGGATATCATCCACCATCCATAACATCATATTCAAGAGAAAATTCTAAGGTTAAAGAAGTAGAATATCACATTGAGCATCAACAACAAGTTCTCCAACTCTTAAAGGATAAGCTCACCTTGGCGCAGAATAGAATGAAACAATAGGCATATCAGCATCACATCAAAAGAAGTCTTGATGTAGGTAATTGGGTATTCCTACGTCTACAATGATGTAAACAAATGTCCCTCATGCAAGCTAAGAAGGATAATAAATTACCACCAAAGTATTATGGTCCGTACAAGGTGTTGCAAAAGATATGTACTACGAAATACAAATTGGAGCTTCTTGCAGCTTTCCGAGTGCACCCAGTTTTTGCATGTGTCATGCTTAAAGAAGATTATAGTTGATCAATTTCATAGTATCTCATTAAATGGAAGAACTTACCCATTGAAGATTCGACATGGGAGGGTGAGAATTTTATTTAGAAGAATCCAAAACTACTCAAGCGTTGAGGACAACACTTTTTTGAAGGAGAGTGGCATGTTAGGTCACTATAATACTAGTGACTTCCCCATTACTATTTTCATTGTATCCCTTATTGTTATTCTTATGCCCCTATTGTCCCCATATTGTTATTATTGTGCCCCATAGAAGCCCACTATTGTTATTTTTGTGCCCTCATATTATTATTGTTAGGTCAGATTTGGTTATATTATGACCCCTTAGACTCCTATATATAGAAAGGAGTTTTTTTCATTTGTATCATCCAAGAATTTTTTATTTGTGTAATGTAAAGGAGGTTTCCTCGTCGAAGAGGCTAGTTTCTAAGTCGTTGATCTATCTTTTCTATCATTTAGTGAGTTGGTTTCATAACAATAGTCATAAATTTAATAAGTATATGGTGAAGGGTGTGAAAGGGTTCTGACAATACCAACAGTAGCATGAGATGCCCCTAGTGCATTAGCACCTACAGGATGAAAGAGGTCTAGAATGATGGTATAGACATAACCAGATTGTGCATAAATTAGGTCATATCTTAGAGAAGTTTAGAGAGCTTCTTCCTCTATCTGAGGAGAATGGGATGCGACATATTTTCTAATGGGTGCTAAAAGGCTCATAAGAAACCAATCTCGATAGACCTGGTGTTTGAAGGGCGGGGCATGGCATACGCTCCTCCTTTTATGCCACTCTTGAACATGATCAGAAAGGCAAGTGGCGAAGGATTGACGTAATGAGGTCAATAAATTTGGACGAATATCGTACCGAAAAGGTAACTAGAAATATGAGAGGAACGTTTTAGCAAGTGTCACGGAAATGGAATAAGATGTGGCAACTGGTCTACATATCATTTTGTAGCGTCTTCAGTGAGCATGCATTGGAAGAGATGAAGATAAATGGATTCATTGGTAATAGAGTTGAACGAACACCACATGTCGAAGGAGTGAACATGATTGGTAGAATCCTCTTAAGCATTACCCTCGAACCTTGGGATTTATGAGGGAAGCTTTGTCGGCAAAGCAATCCAACCAACATCGTGGTGTATGGGGTCATTTATCAACTAGATAAAATACGAGAGACTTAACCCATCCATAAAAGCGAGCATGGGGGATGCCGGAACGGTTCTTGAGACTGTTTTGCTTGATGTGAACATCAAGATAGAACTGGAGCGAACACTAGGTTGGGTTCCTGCACTAGTTGTGGGTGCAAACATGGTGACAACATGCGGTGAACGAGGCTCAGAATCAGATGAACCAGGAGAAGAGTTGGTATGGGGACTCAGAGGGCTATGAACTCAAACTTGATGGGGAGGGGTAATATTCCCAAGCAGAGACTAGGGGTGAAGGCCTAATAGTCTCAACAACAAATGCCTTGGTGGTGCAATGGTGGTAAGGCACACGTCACATAGAAATGGTGAAGGGAGATCAACAATATGCATTTGTCTCTATGAAGGGAGATAAATTTATTATGTTAAGTCTTAGCTAGGCAGTGTAAACCAAGCACCCTTCGCTTAAGGTGTTCTTATGTGTGCAAGTGTCTTTATTTATTTAACCTAGATCATGTTTGTAAAAAAAAAGAAAAAATATTGCTGAAAATAAACTGAAATTAACAATAGAAAATGAATAGAAAAAAATTAACTAAAAGCCACCCAAACTCAGTTTGCAAACACTATTCTGGTTGGTAGCGAAATCAACTAAAAACACACTAAAAATATCAAGACATCTAATTGCCGGTGTGACTGGGATCAAATGAAACTAGGCTGCTGGAAAGTGGTGCAACAACAGCAAAAAAGCAGAGAGGAATATCATTGCAAAAAGATAGGGAGATGGGTGAAGCACCTAGGGCCACTAATGGGACCCTAAGGCCTTTCACCAAGTAAGTTTGAATATGAAACCATAGATGGTGACAACCTATATTGATAGATCTGAAACAGAAAGTTAAAGATCTAGAAAATATGGTTGAAAGTGTTGTAGAAACTCAGACTACCTACTCAGCTAAACTCCTCCTATAAAGGTGGAAGCGTACTAGAAGCCCTAAGGGGATAAATTCTACTTTGATGAGTAAATTAGAGTAGATGAAGGCCTAAGTAGGTTGAGAAATACGTCAAACAACCCAGTATACTACACTTAGCAAAACCAGAAAGAGATTTGATAAAAACCCGAAAACCCTAAAATTGCAGTTATTGACCTATTTTCAAGTGAGATCGCACTTTTCTAGCTAAGAGATGCACTCTGGAGACCAGATCATACTTTTTGGGTTGAAACGTGTGATTTCTGCTTTGTGAATCTTGGTTGGCAAATCTAAAAAAGAATGTAGTGTCTGTCGTGGATGGTTCCTATGACCCACGGAAATGATCAGAAAGCTAGTGGAAGTTACATATTTAATAGATCTAGGGTTAAAAATCTAGAAAACAACATTAAGAGACTGAAAAAAGAAGAAAACCTCAGTTGAAAACCAGAGGTCACCCACGTTTCTAGATCTAAAGTATAAAATGAGTGGAGTCGCCAATTTTGTTGTAGAGTTTTCTTCTCAAAGATGTACAAAAAGAACTCACTTAAGATTGTGGATGACAAATAAGCTCAACAATATAAATGGCTGCTAAACATTGTAGATCTGCAGCAACTGATAAAAAAAAAAATCTACCAAAACCTTGATCTATGACACAATAATAGTTAAACAACAAAGAGAAATAGTAATAACTCCAATCATCCAATGAAAACTAGATATACAAAGAATAGTTTTTATTATAACACCTGTGAAGGAAACAAATAAATGTTACTAGTCCCCCTCTATGGGATGGGTTCTTGGCTATCCTCAAACATCTTCAGCTTGTGTAGAGTCCCTCTCCTCTATAATGTGTAAACCCAACAAAAATATGATGTGCGACAATGAAAATAATCAGAGTTACAAGAGTGAGTGCAATAATGAAAATAATCAAAAGTGAATAATGAATGGAAAACCCTTCTATTTATAACAAAATATTGAGTTATCCTTGAATAATGAGCAATAATAAAATATTATTAACCCTATTCATGGAATAACCACTTGGAATATTTTATTATATTTGGTTTGAAGGGAAAAAGTATTTAAACTTTTATTTACAAATAATAAATAAATAAATGATTTATTTATCATCTCAAGGAATTGGTTAAGGAATAGTAAATAAATAATTATTTATTTAATTATTCCTAAGGGATTTAGTCAAATTTGGAAAAAAATAATAATTAATTAATGATTAATTAATCATTCTTAGAGAAAAATAAGATAATTAATGATTTCTCTATATATTTTTCATAGTTGGGCCAAATACAACAAAAAAAATAAATTAAACAATGGTTTAATTAATTATTCGCAGAAGCAAATCAAATAAATAGTGATTTATTTAATTATTCTTCATGGGTTTGATTATAAATTACTTAACAATGGTGGTTTATTAAGTAATTTCTCACAAGTGAAAGCAATTTTACTATGGTAAAACTAGCTTTACATGGTGTACTTCGATCCATCTAGTGAATTAGGCTAGATGATCAATTTTTTGATGATAACACTCACATAGATGAACATAAAAAACTATGATTCTCCATGTGGTAAAATTCAATGAGGGTGTAGGCTTCTATTGAAAATACACCTTTTTTTATATTTTGAATGTAAATTGATCTTCAAGAGTGAATTTACCTTCTCCATTAAACTTGATTACTTCTAAAAAGTCTTGGTTCAATGGACCAAAACATAGCTACCAAGGGTCATGGTCATCATTTTGGGATTCTTCTTTGTTATTAGTGAAAAAGGAAGCAATTTAAAGAGCCACATGACATCATGTTGGGTTCATGCATAATGAAATGAAGGTCATCAACAAAGGTCTTTCTAGGAAGAGCTCTCACTATGGAAAAGAAATGAGGGTCACCAATTCTATGCACCACATGGAACATTAGGAACCCCAAATAAGTTATGGAGCCCACTTAGTGCCTCCTAATATGTGCTCCTCGAGAACATTCCTAAATAGTATTCCTCCTTCTCTCAAAGGAATGTAACAACAAGCCACAAGTTCCACTACCATCACCATCTATGAATGTGTCCAAATTTCCATTGTTGTTGCACATGAGGTATGATATAATAACACACATAGTCAAATGTTAATTGAGCTTGTACATGGACATGATTAGAGACAACTTCTTGATTTCCCACAAGTTGAGTATCGAATTAAATATAGAAATATTTATATGTCAGATGGTGGTGTATTTGATGGTGAGAGAAGATATGAGATCACACATCTTCTTTACGGTGGCCAATTGTAAATGTAATATCCCCTCCATTTTCTAGGCATTAGTGTATTATTTTAGACTTGGTATGTAATTATGTCTGAATTGATTGACTAAGGAAGTCACATTACACTGTGAATAATTTGATAAAAAGTATGGATGACGTAGTAAATGAATTTATTATAAATAAATAATAAAATTAAAATTACTCGGGAAATGGACCATGAGAGCAGAATATCTCCTGCTAGTTGGAAACAGTTGATTTATGATTAATTGAATCTTCCCTATTACATCTCCTTAAATCCCTAGGAGAAAAGAAAATTGAAAAATGAAATTGATACAATGGGAGAGAAAGGTTGTATTAAATTCCTTAGTTGGAGATAGATACTAAGTTGGGTAAAGTAAACCACTACGGGAGAAAAAGGTGGGCTTTAAAGGAAAAAACCAAAAAATCCTAGGCAAAATGGGTTGTCAGACCCAAAAAGGAGGACGTTGCAAAAAAAGTAAATTATTGAGAAGAAAAAAAACATTATATAAGAAAATAATTGAGAATCAAAGGGGGTTGTTGGTTCTCGTGGTGACAGGAAACTTTTAGGTCAGGGAGAGCTGGAGGAGTTAGTTCATGGTCAAGAGGAGTGCAACCCAAACCTGAGTAATTCCTCATCAGAAGACAATTTATGTAGACCTTTGACTATAAAATTGTTGCAAAATTATTCTTATAATTATTTTTTGTTGGAAACTATATTTTGTTTTGTTTATGTTTCTCTATATAACTACAACAAAACAGGCAATTTGCGTCAGATTTAGCACCAGATTTTAGTGCATTTTTTTCTCAATTGGGATGAGTAGCCTGGCGCTAAATCTGGCTCTATTGTACAATTTTTAAAGCGTCCTTTTTTGCACCAAATTTTGCATTTTTTTTTACGCCAAATTTTCCATCATTTTTTGCATCATATTTTGCACCAAGATTTTCATTTGGTTTTACAACAGGTTTTGCTTCTAGTTTTGTGCCATTTTTTGCATCTATTTTTGCATCATTTTTTGATTCCTCTTTTGTGGCATTCTTTGCTTCTAGTTTTGTGTCATAATTTGCATCGAGTTTTACATCATCTTTGGCATATGATTTAGTGCCTGTTTTTACATCCAGTTTGTGCCAATCTTTGCATCTGGTCTTATGCCATTTTTGGCTTCTAATTTTGTACTTATTTTTACATCTATTTTTGCACCCATTTTTCTACCTTTTTTTACACCATTTTTTCCATCCAATTTTGCACCATATGTTGAATCTGATTTAGCGCCAAATTTTGCATGCATTTTTGCACCATTTTTTGCATCCGCTTTTGCATTTTATTTATCTCCCATTTTCTACATCGTATTTTGCACCATTTTTTGCAGCTAATTTTTCATCATTTGTTGCATCCAATTTAGCATCATTTTTAACACCATTTCTTGCATCCAATTTTGCATCCTTTTGAGCATCTAAATTTGCATCCTATGTTGAACCATGTGTTGCATCCACCTTTGCATCCCATTTTGTGTCTATTGTTACGTTCAATTTTGAGCCATTTTTTTTGTCTACTTTTTCATTTTTTTTTGCACCAAGTTTTGAATGATTTGTTGCACCTCATTTTACATCCAATGTTGCATCTCAATTTGCATCCAAATTTGAGCCATTTTTATGCCCATTGTTGCACCATTTTTCCTTCTTTTGTGTCCAATTTTGCATTGTTTTTTATGTCCAAATTTGCATCATTTTTGGTATCTAATTTTGCATCCTTTTTGGCATCAAATTTGCATCCTTTTCTTCTGCCGCATTCTGTATCCACATTTCCATCTCATTTTGCACCTAGATTTTAGTTTGAATTTTCATCTAGTTATGCATCATTTTTGACATCCTTGGTTTCACCCCTTTTTAGTCCCATTTTGCATCTTGTTTTGTGGCTTTTCTTACATCCTTTTTGCACCCAATTTTGCATCCTAATTTTACACCATTCTTTGCATCCTCATTTTGGTGTCCATTTTTGCATCCTTGTTTGCACCCAATTTGGTATCCCTTCATATTCCCTATTTTGTTCCCTTCTTTGTCTCTAGTGTTGCACCCTTTTTAAATTTTACTTTCAAACCATTTTTGTGTCATTGCTTGCATCTTGTTTTGATGGCTAGTTTAACGTCCAATTCTACTCCCAATTTTGCATCCATGGTTACATCCACTTTTAGATTCTTATTTAGAGTTTTACTTTTATTTCCATTTATGACCCCCTCTATGGGTTCATTTTACTAATTTCATTTACATAGTGAAATATATTAAAGTTTCTAAATCTCATTTTGCTGTATGATTTAATGCATGGTTAGAAGAACATAAAACCCTCTGAGTGAAACCTAGGACAGAGCAATTAAGAGAAAGGTTGTTCTAAGGCTAAGGATTCTGAGTAGATCAAGATGTAGAGTATAGATTAAGAAAAAGAGAAGGAATTCTTGTGAGTCCTGGCATGCAGGTCTTCTTGGAGTTTTTATTATAGCTAAGAAGCGCTCCTAGCTATCTCCAAAGCTTGGTCCTACACATAAGAGAGAGAATAAATCAACCTTCACAGCATAATATCTTGATAATTGAAACTATCAGAAACATATAAATATTATTGAATAAATAAATATAAACCAAAATCCCATACATTCATTAGTTAAATAGAATAAGTAAAGAATGAATAGAAACATATGGAAGGAGGAAAAACTGATCTATATTAATAAAGGAGTTGGAGGAAAGTTACAACAATCAGATGTAGTTGCAGCGACACCTCCCCCTACTCCTAGCTCCAAAACTCTCCCTCTCAAGATAGATTTCAGTAGCGTGACAATACAAGAACTCTCATCATTTTCTCAATGGCCAAACCTCCAATATATTGGAAAGTGAAGGCTATGAATATTTCCCAAATTCCTCATTAGTTCAATTTGGGCAAAATATTTTGGGTGAATAATGTTTCCTCATATAAAAATGGCCTTTTCCACTTTTTAGATGCTTTTGTGCTTAGGAAAAAGCTTCCCCATGCTTTATGGCTCTTTCCTGCTTTTGTATGCTTTTATATTTTAGGAAAAAGCTAAATATGAGGATAAAGAGATCAAATTCCACCATATGAGTTTCAAAAAGTGAACAAGAGTGTCAAATTCAAATTCTAGTTTGCTTATGTTTAGTTTTTTTTTAATATATAATTAGTTTTTGTATTTTTTTATTTTCTAAAAAAAAAATATTCAGTTTTTGGTATTTTTTTTTCAATAAGAAAAATTATATATATTTATAAAAATGGATTTTAAACATTCCATTCATGCTCAATTTTTTATTTTATGATAGGAGTTTAAATTATATATAAAAAATTAACTTAATGTGATGTGTTGTGTCGCTGAGATGGGTATTATACATCTCTTCCTTGCTAAGTTATAGAATGTGCTTGGGTTTTCTTAATGCAATAAAACTAATTATGTTCTTCATTATATCTTGAAATGTTGATCTTGAACCTAATAAAACAATAAAGTTAAAATAGGTTTGTCTTTGCCCTTTGTAGATCTTTGTCCCCATTAATCTTGGTCTTAATAGATTAATTGTCTTATGTTGGCCTTGAGTGGTCACTTTCATTAGTTGCATGCTTTATTGTTTTTTGTTAGTGACATTTTTTAGGCTTGATAATATATAAAGAAATTTTTCGGAAGAAAACACATTGAAGATTTGGGTCGACTCATTTCGAACTAGCAAGTGTGGTTCATCTTCAGGACACGATGAAGAAACAGATCCAGGAAGAGGGTTAAATAGGAAGACAGGTCAACCTAACAGCTAGAAGAAAACGACTATGTTCGACTATGGGAGGGACAGGGGATAGATTTGTAATATTTAATAATAACGGTTATATCTGATAATATATATATATATATATATATATATATATATATATATATATATATATATATATATATATATATATATATATATATATATATATATATATATATATATATACGAAGGATTCTTAATAAACACCTATTCATATTAATGAATAATATAAATGTTAAATTGTGAATATATATATCAATAATATATAAATTGTTCACTATGAATAAAATTTAATATAAAATTGCATATTAGGGTTTTATATTATTATTATTATTATTATTATTATTATTATTATTAGTAACAATTAAAAATATAGAAAGCACCTATTCATATTAATAAACAAAAATAATGTTAAATTGTTTATAAACAATTTATATAAATCACTATGTATAAATATTAATATTAGAATTATTAATATTTTATTAATATTACCATAAAATTATTACCAAATGCTTGATAATATGTTATTTAATTTATCAAAATGTGTTATTGTCCATATTATTGTTAAATGTTAATATTAAATATATTGGTTTTTGAGCATTGTTTAGCAAAACGTTCCCAAAAGGTTTATAGATTGTATTTTATAATGCAATGATTCATTGCTTGATGAAATTGTTTTGGATATTTTTTTTTAATGATTCATTGATTGATGAAATTGTTATGGATATTTTTTTTTAGTAAGTCAAAAGTCACCTCTTTTTTAGATTTTCATTGTTCAATTTCCCTTAATGCCATCATGTTCACCATTTGGTCCCAGCTAAAGGAAATATAGGAGTCATGAAGTGGAATTGTCCAAACACTTAAGTCTTGAGACATGTGTTTTTTTAGTCACATTATACTTCCTTTCTGTGTAAATTCTCGATGAAAATAGTCTCATGGAACATGAGGGGCCTCAATAGTAAAGGAAAACAAATACTTCTAAAGGAAAAATGGTACGCAAAGCACCCATCAATAATGTTGACATAAGAAACAAAAATATTAAGTGAGGTTCTACCTCATATAATTAGCAAATGGGGGAGGAATTTCCAAGTAGTATTAATTGATGCTTAGAGATACTTGTGTGGAATGGTTATTATTTGAAATGATTAGGACATCAAGGTTACTAATATGTTTACCTCTTTTCGCATTATGACAATGCAATTTTAGTTAATTAACATCGAGGACTACTACCATGTATCAAATGTCTATGACTCCAATATCGCAAATGGAAAACCTATATTTCTAAATTCTATTTCTACCACAAGTAATTTATACTCCCCATCTCCATGGATTATTGGGAGTGACTTCAATATTATCAAGTGTCTCGAGGAAAAGAAAGGATGAATCACAATGTTTAACAAGATATTTTGTAAGCTATACCATTAAAGCCATAAAGTAGTCTCCATTAAAGTTTTCAAGAAATGAGTCTCCAACCCACACATGTGGATCAATGAGATATAATACATGTGTGTGTGGTGACTAACTTAATACACTGTTCTAATAACTCCACAAACTTATGTATTTCACTCCGTCACATAAATTGACAGTAGTTTGACATAAGTAAACCAAGAGTAGACATTAAACCCTTAGGCAACAAACATTCCCTAGATCCTCAATTAGGTGCTTAAATGATGAAGTGAAAATGCAAGGGGATAGAGGATTTCATGATTTAACCATCACAAACATGTGATCAAGTGTGGCTAGGAGTGTATATATTCATATAATTTCCAAAGAGGGAGTGAATACATGAGTTACCATTAACTGGGCCTTATTTTTCTTTCTTTTTCTTTTTCTTATATATAGGACTTAGGGAATAAGGTTTTCATAAGTTTGGCACAACTCATAGATATAACATTTACATGAATTTTCACTTCAATCTTATAGTTTAGACTTAGATAAATCATTATAGTGTATCTTTAATGATTTTGGCTTTCACTTTTTGATTTTATTTCATCACAAATGACAAAAGGGGAAATATTTTTCCACAAATCTATGAATGCTTAATCATAAAGGCATCATGCGATGAAAACAAATTAATGATGTTATTCTTTATGAAAATGATGGGTATTCTTGAGAAAATCTTATGCTTGTGGATGTCTCCTCTCTCGTTGAGAGGGAGTGAGGGTAGACACCATATTATCCATGTGTCATGTACTATGGCCAGGACTAATAGCCGTAAGCCTAGTAAAGGCTCCAGTAGGGAGAATGGTGGATTGGATAAACATATGGGACCAATATTCTTTGAGAATTTGTACTTTGACTAGGACTAACCACCATAAGTCAAGTACATTAATCCAAGATAAGAATAGTCATGAGGATTGACATTTACTGGTGTCAAATATTATGATAGTGGATTAGGAAATGATCATGTGAGGACATACTTGGTGAACATCCTAGTGGGGTAAGTGCCTAGAGAGGCAGTGGTGTCCAAATTTATGCCTCCCAACATTGTGCTCTGATCTGATGGAGAGATAAAATTGTTAGTCAAGGCCTTGCTATTTTGACAATGTTGGCTATGATGATGTAAATCATCATTGATGCTTATCAATCCAGATCCCTTCTTATATGAATATTTCAACTTGAGAGTACTTTTTTGTGTCATTATGAGTACCTCCCTAGTTTAGAGGGAGGGTCATCATCTTCAATATTTTCATTATCATCACCATCATTGTCATCATTATTGTCATCATTTCATTATCGTCATAATCACCATTCATGTCTTCATCATCACCATCATCATCATCATTATGGACATTATCGTCAATTTCTCATAATTATAGGTATCATAAGAAATATCATCAACCTAAAAAATGTTACGAGTGCTCGAAAAGGGTTGTTAGGACACATGATATATGCAAGAGAAATAACAACCTTATTTTTTAGAGATGATTGATGATCATCATCATCACTACCATTGTCATCGTCATTATAATTTTCATCATCCCCATCATCATAACTAATATAATTTTTATCATAACTGTTGTCATCTTCATCATGAACTTCATAATCATCATTCACATCATTATTGTTGTTGATGATGACCAAGATGAAAATAATGATAATGATGATCAGATGATGATGACTTGGAAGACTTAACCAAAGATAATTATTATGATTATGACCATGATGACAACATTGAAAAATTGGGAAGAATGGCCAAGGTCATTAGCATCGTCATCATCATTGTCATTGTAACCCCCATCGTATTTATCATCATTTTCATTATCATAACAATTGCAATTCATGTCATCGTCATCATCTTCATTATCATCATCATCATCATTATTGACATTGTCATCAGTTGTTCATAATTTTCAATGTCATAAGAAATATCATCAATGCAAAAAATATGATGTGTGTTGGAAAAGGGATGCAAAAGTGAACAAAAAAAATGGGGGTAAAAATAGACGTAAAATTGGATGAAGAGTGGACACAACATAAGTAGATGCAAAAAAAGATAGAAAAATTGACACAAGTGGATGAAAAAGTAGATGCAATATTTGATGCAAACATGAACACAAAATAGGATTCAAACATGGATGAAAAAGTGGAAGAAAACATGGGAACAATAGTAGGCATAAAACATAGCATGAATTGTGGTGAAACAAATGTGGATACAACAATGAATGTTAAAAAAAAGACACAAACTTGAAAGCAAAAAGGAGGAAAACTTGGATGCAAAAATGGATGTAAACATGGGTGCAATAGTGGACAGAAAATTAGTTGAAAAATTGGACGAATCAAAAGTGGATGTAAAAGTAGATTCAAAATGGGATGCAAAAAACATAAACAATATTTGATGCAAGCTTGGACACAAAAGAGGATGCAAATGTGGATGAAATAGTGGAATAAAATGTGGGTTTCAATGATAGGCATAAGATATGGCACAAATAGAAGTCCATAAACTTTCATTTACATAAACTTCGTGTTTTCGCACGAGCGACGATTGTTCCAAGGTGAAATGTCACTTGGATGGTTTCAATGTTGTTGACCCATCATAACTAACTAACGGATATGCCCATTACAATTTTATACCACCCCATTATCAATATCAATTATGCATGGGAACCAATTAAAGCAACTTTTCACATTAATTTTATATGAGCATGAGAACATGTGTTAACAAGCAGCCCATAAAGCCTCATTTTGAATGCCATAGTCACTTAGAAGGAATTCCTCTTGTAGTAGCATCCTCCCTACTAAACTTTGCTAGGGCTAACATTAGAACCACCATTACAACAAGATATCTTTCTAGTGTTGACAACACCATTATAGTAAGATACCTCAAGAGAGACAAAATTTAAAAAGTATGATAGTAATATGTATCCAGAAGATGGTATTGAAACTAGTAATTGTTCACGAATCCATAAGATTGTAAGGTCATTCTCATTTTCATAATCATTGTCATCATCATCACCATCATCCTTGTCATTGTTATTGCCATCATTACATTATCATCATAATCACCATTCATGCCATCATCATCATCATTATGGACATTGTTTGCAATTTTTCATAATTGTAGATGTTGTAAGAAATATCATCAACCCAAAAAATGTGATCAGTGCTAGAAAAGGGTTGTTTAGGACACATTGATATACGTAAGAGAAATAACAACTCTATTTTTGACAGATGATCGATGATGATCATCATCACCACCATTATCATCGTCATTGTCATTTTTATCATCCCCATCATCATCATTAATGTAATTTCTATCGACATTGTTGTAATCATGCATGATCATCATTCATTCCATTATTGTTTTTGATGATGACCTAGATGAAAATGATGATCATGACACCAAAGATAATGCTTATGATTATGACAATGACAACATCTAAAATTGGGAAGATTCGCCAACGTCATTAGCATCGTCATCATCATAATCATTTCCATCATCATCATTGTCATTGTAACCACTATCGTCTTTATCATCATAATCACAATTCATGTCATCGCCATCATCTTCATTTTCATCATTGTCAATATTATTGACATTGTCATCAATTGTTCATAATTGTCAATGCCATAAGGAATATCATCAATGCAGAAAATATGATGAGTGTTGGAAAAGGGATGCAAAAGCGAACATAGAAATGGGGCAACAATAGAATTAAAATTGGATGAAAAGTGGATACAACATAAGTAGATGCACAACAACATGAAAAATCTGACACAAAAGTGGATGCAAAAGTAGATGCAGTTGTCAATGCAAACTTGGATGCAAACATGAAGGCAAAAGTGGAAGCAAACATGGGTCCAATGGTAGGTGTAAAACTTGGCACAAATTGTGGTGAAACAAATGTGGATGCAACAACGGAAACAAAAGTATATGCAAAAATGGATGAAACAAAAGTGGATGCAATAGGGGATGCAAACATGGAAGCAAATGTGGTTGCAATGGTAGGCGCAAGATATGGTGCAACAAAAGTGGATGTAACAATAGACAAAAAATATGAAAAATAAGATGCAAAAATGGATGTAAAAGTTGAAGCAAACATTGATGCAACAGGCAAAACAAAATTGGATGCAAAAAATGGATATAATGTAAGTAGATGCAAAAGTAGATACAAAACGAGATGCAAAACCCAATGCATAAACCTGACATAAAAGTGGATGCAAAAATAGATGCAATATTTGATGCAAAAGAGGATGTGAACATGGATGCAAAATTGGAAGCAAACGTGGATACAACAGTGAGTGCAAAACATGGTGCAAATTGTGGCATAACAAAAGTGGATGTAATGATAGATTCAAAAAAAGAATCAAAGTATGATGCAAATGAAGATGTAAAAAGGGATGCAAAAAGTGAAATTTAAAATGGGTGCAACAGTGGATGCAACATTGTGTGCAAAAGTGGATGCAATAGAAGTCGATGCAAAAGTAGATGCAAAACGAGACACAAAACCCGATGCAAATCCCGGTCCAAAATTGGATACAAAAAGGGATGCAAAAATAGATGTAGTAGTTGATGAAAACCTAGACACAAATGAGGATGCAAACGTGGATGCAAAATTATAATCAAAAGTGGGTGCAAAAGGAGGTGCCAAACTAGGCACTAATTGTGGCACAAAAATATTAGATGCAATAGTGGGTACAATAATAGATGCAAAAGAGGATGTAAATATGGATGCCAAACAAGAGGGAAAAGTGGATGCAACAAAAGTAGATGCAAAATTTTATGCAAAACTAGACACAAAACACGATGTAAAACTTGGCGCAAAAGGGATGCACAAATGGATGAAAAAATGGATGCAAAAATTGATTTAAAAAAGGATGCAAAAAAGGATGCAAAAGTCGATGCAAAAGTTGATGCAAGTGTAGGTGCAAAAAGTGGATGCAAATGAGGATGCAAAACTATGTCAAACAAAATTAGGTGCCAAACTTGATGCAAAACCTGGAACAAAACCTGGTGTAAAGGATGACACAAAACTTGGCATAAAATTTGGTGCAAAACGTGGTGCAAAACCTATTGCAATACCTGGTGCTAAACTTGGTGTAAGATTTGGTGCAAAACTTGATGCAAATTTTGTGTCAAGTTTTGCAACATATTTGATAAATGGATGCAAATAGCACCAAAAATGGGCTCTAGATGCAAAAAAAGAAGTAAAAAGGGACGCTAATCGCTGGTTTTATTGTAGTAAGATGATAATATAATCAGAAAATCATTATGTCACATGCTATTATAACGAGTAAATTATATGTTGGACTCGATTATTTTCTGTCGTATACTTGAAGATAATTTAAATTTCGAGGCACGCAATAAATTGGTTCTTTCTATGACATGCTAGAGATATGTTGTTTTTCTGTTAGGTAGGAGGTGTTATTTTGTTACTTATAGGGAGTCACACACTTATTTAAGCTAAAATAGGAAGGAAGAAACAGTGTTGGAAACAATAACCGTGTGGACTAGAAGGAAATATTTGCATGCAAGGGGATGTTACTAAAGTAATGACGATAGTTGGAATGACCAAACTTACACCATTGATATAACTTGGACAAGCATTAAATTTAAAGGTGTATTATTGATGAATTATATCTTTTATGTTGGACAGGATAACATTCATATTCTGGAGATTTGAATGATGCTCAATGCCAAAATTTTAAAGTATTTTAAATTTTTACCATGATGAGACACAAAACCAAGAATTATGCACTATTTATGAAATTTTGTAAACCGTCAGGCTAGCATAAGGACTTATTAATATACAGAGGAGGATAACAATGAATTCCCAATCTAATATGTAATAGTAAAATTAACAATGAGGGTTGTCACACGTATCAGGTAACCTAGCAATTTGAGCTAGTAGTATTATTGAATATATATATTGACCCATGCACCCGTAGCTAGGAAAAACAAAATTCATGGTAGACGATGAGAACATCCCAAACAAGTGCATATAACTTTGTAATCAAAAGAACTCTCGAAACTGAAATGACTGGTACTGTTACGAAATAAGAAAAAAGTAAATAGCTTGAATAGGCATCTATTCTATCGGCATGTACATAAAAATATGTTCAATTCAAGGAAATAGATTTAATATTAAATTTTCTTCAGAGAACGTCACCGAAAAGAAAATTGTTCTCGTATAAATTGTGAATCTAAACATGATTATGAGATAGAAGGGGGACAAATGTGAATGTTGTAACCGAGAATGTAGAATGAAAATTAAAACACCATATGTTGATTAATAAAGTAACCAATCCATTTAAAAATACAATTATTGAGAGTATGTAACAACGAAATTCCATCATATTCAAGAAATTGAATGTATATTGTAGAAAATACTTACAACCATAGTTCCATGCCAAATGGACTGGTAAAGAAACAAAGGAAAAATAAACAACCGCTTTCAGAAGATAACTAATATATCTTAAACATCACAATTATTTTCCTAATTTTTTAGCAAACATGAACTGTAGGCCATCAGACAAGACTCGCCTGCTAATAGTAATTAGAATACGATCACGCCATCTTCCATAGGAGACTCGTATAACATGCAGCCAAGGAACAAACACAGTAAGAATCGACATGGTGCATAAGAATTGTGGTCAGAAGGCTCCATTTTCTTAGGATGAGATATTTACATGGGCCTCGAGATTGAAAGTGAACCTAGCAAGAAACAACATGTAGGAGAAATGTTAGAATGAATTTATATTCTCTAGAATAAAGGAAATAAATAAGTTGGACAAAAATTTGGGAAGAAGATATGGGAAGGTAGCAATAAGTACCTATCAGGAATGAAAAAAATGCATTCTACATGCACAAGGCACATAGTGGAAATGTTATTAACAGAACAAGAAAAAACTTTGACCAACAAATCTAAGAAATGGAAATATATAGAGAGGGGTTTTGTAACATTGTAAACTAGTGACTTTGAGAATGAATTCGGGACTCTGAAAAGAAAAATAAATTAAAACACTTACATACCTATGTCTGTAGCTGGAAAAGAGGTGCGTCAAGAAGTCACAGAGTGCATCCATACAAAGCTGAAGTTACCATGGCCTCGTGAAGAAGTACATGGACGGGGGTAAAATACCCAATAAGGGTTTATCTAAGGTAACCCATGGCCTACCAGTATGTTGGGCATGGAATCCCACCAAGGCATGTTTTGGGGCTCAAAGCCCAAGTTTTGACCGAATCTTGTTGTAAATCTCCACAAATTGTGGGCGCAGGGCACGAAAGTATGATAGAGTCACAAGGTTGTCTACCCTAGTTTTGGAAGTAATGTTAGTTGGACAGAACTACCCATTGTCCACGAACCATGGGATTGTATAAATAGAGCGAGGCTCTAAGTGTAAAAGAAGGTGAACTAAGAATAGAAGATAAGTATGATAAGTCTAGGTGATTGAGTCACAGTGTAAAGTGTGTCTTTGGGTCATAGGGTATGAGAAAGATCTGTAGCTATGTGCCTAGAGGCCTAGTAGTCCACAACTAAGCTTGCAGACCCCTACAGCTGAGTATGCAAGGTGAGTCAAGTCTGTAACCATGGAAAGAATCAATATAGAGATGTTTGCTTATAATTTTGTGTATCTGTTCTTGGGTTAATGCATGATTGATATAATATGGAAATATACTGTTTATTTATTCCGCGCACCTGTATGAATGTTTTATGTTGTTAAGAATAACTTAAAGCACTCAAGTAGGCAAAGATAATTAATTGACATTGGAATATAAGTAAAGTCTTGGGTAATAATGTAGACCGCAACACTCGGCCCCTGGGTAAGGTTACGCGAAGGCAGTATATCAGGCCACGAGGAACGGGTAAGTGCGCGAAGCAACCTGTGTGCAAGGACAAACCACAGACTAGTCAAACTCATAAGACATCTCTAGGGTGTGAAAACCTGGTTCTAGCACCCTCCCATACTACTTCGAGTGAGACCTCAGTCCGTGTTCTATGGACTATCACGAATGGGCCAATAGTACCGGGATTTGTTTGGTTAATTAGGTCTGAACTTGGGTGAGGACCCAACAAGCCAAAAAATGGTTCCATTGCCAGGATCAAGATTTGCATAGAGATTTCTAATGTCATATCACTAGAATCTGACCAAGAAAGGAATTAAAGAGTGGTTGTACAGAAAGATTCACGAGTTCGCAGCACAGGAAAACAGGAATCTGCAACTGTTAAAGGAAGAGCGGTTAAATTCTACTTATATACAGAAACCCATGAAATTTTCTTTGCATCGTTCCTTACCGAGTTGTATGAGTGGATCGCGAGGCTAGCAGATGGCCAAGGAAGGTGTAAGCTCAACAAACCTATTGTGTGGACTCCGGAATTGGTGCATATATTGGAAGCATCAGAAGATAGGATCGCCCGTGTTGTCAATCAGTGGTTGGATCGAGTCATAGGAGGATTCATCACAGAATTCATGGTAAATGCTTCAGTCAACTATAATTAAGCAGAACAATACTTCCTCAAGGGACCGTGAGGTAAGTACATTAAATATTTGAACACTTGGATTAAAATTATACAGTGCAAAATGCGAGTTATTTGAATAAATTGATATTTGGGGCTACGCGAAGTGGGAGGATCTATAGAAACAAAGGTAGCACAGAACTAGAAACTAGCCCCTTGATTTTACCTCTGCGCGGAGGTGAAGAAGAGCTCACAAAGGTTTCACCAAGAAGTGTGATCAATTTGATAAAGCAAAGAATTCCATGCATACCTCCCCCACCCACACCACCACCAGTTTCACCATCTTCACCCTCGACTTCACCCATACCACCTCTGCCACCACCGCAAAGCAATATGACTAGCATGATAAAGCTACTAGAGTTCAAAGGAGTACGGAATGAAGATCCATACCAATTTTGGTTTGTGGTAAAAGAGGTATGGGAAGTAGAGGGCGTTACGGACGACAATATAAGGAAGGCAACATTGGTCAGTGCTCTGCAAGTTCACACACTGACTTGGTATATTAAGCATTCCTATTACAATCTGAATGCGAGGATAGCAGATATCCAGACTACACTAAATAATGAATTTATGAGGCCCAAGTTGGAGGCACAGTCGATCATTAGATTCAAGGAAATCTCAATGCTACCAGGTGAAACCCTATGGGAGTTGGATCAAAGATTGAAGTGCACAATTCACGAAGTGAACATGACCTTAACAGATGGGAAACAATGCGAATAATTTGTAGCCTCATTAGCACCGCATCTATGGAACGCGTTGTCACAACAAAGTCTAACCACTCAGGCTAAAGCTTTGGAGGTCACAATGAGATTGCACGAGACTCCAATACAAGATCCTAACTTGGGAGTCCAGCAGATTCACGTGTAGTTGAAGAACTTGTGCCTTGAGATGCAGAGTTTGAGAAAAGATAGGAGGGCTCATCCAGAAGTGCGTGACAAGGTATGGTGCTTAAAGTGCAAGGGCGAAGGACATGACAAGGACCACTACGCAGTGGTTACGAATTACCTCACAGGAGGAGGACCAATGCCATTGAGACCAGAGGTACAAGTAGGACCAAGCATAGTGCCTTCATGGTGATGCGCGATTTCTCAGATAGGAGGGAAGCATGCTATAGGTAACTTCCATCTATTATAGAAGTATACGCAAAATTCCCAGCAGTTTCTTTGTAATTTTTGCAGGTGAGTAGGCCATGATGAGCGCACCTGTAGAAGTTATAACTGATGATGGATCAGACTCCTACCTACAAATTTCAGGCCAAAACATGGCCCCTTGATCAAAATACAAGAATGGCACGCACTAGATTTTAGGGGTGCGGATGAGGCCGAGGAGGAATGGGACCAGGAAGAGGTCGCAGACAGCTTATATGTTACAATTGCGAAGGTCCGAGGCATTATGCCCACAATTGTATAAATACAACAAGACCAGCATGCTTATATTGTACACAATTTGATCATGAGATGGAGTACTGTCCCACCTTGATAGCAAGGTTGTGTGGTAAAGGAGCACTCCAACCTCCCTTGACTCAGAACCTTTTATGATGAGGTCTGAGTCGCGCGAGGAATACCCCAATGTAAATATCATGCTCCAGAGTGGTATTATGATAGGGGATGACAAAGGTAAGAAGCTTGAAGAAAATACCTAGGTTCAAAAGGCTCCAACAAAGGAACTGAAATTTGATTTGGAGCACGCTAAGGAGACATTCATCGAAGCTAAGAAGAGCTTCATGAATGCCTCCACTTCAGGAAGTAAGGATAGACTGGAGTTGGGAATGGACCCATCAATGCTCACTACATTCTTGGAGACATGCATGAAGCTACTGTGTGACAACAAGGATGTGGAGGGGTTACAAGAACTCATAACTAGGTGTGCTAGGACTGCACCAGGGGAACCGCATGTAGTCTGGAAGCTCAGGAAGTACATGACGCGAACAAGAAGGGAGATGCGATTGACCTCATAGATCAAGGAATATGAAATGGATCAAGTGATTTTGGATCTAGGATCGGATGCGAACGTCTTACAAAAGTAGACATGGGAGTGCATGGGTAGGTTTGCGCTATAATGGTCTTGTATCCAACTATGAATGGCGAACCAACAAAAGGTCCTACCTATGGGAATATTGCAGGGAATCATAGTAGATATTTAAGGTGCAAGCACGCTAGAAAATTTCAAAGTGATAGAGATTGTTGATGACATCAATCCCTATTCTATGCTACTAGGAATAGATTGGACCACTGACATGAATGGAGTGATAAATCTAAATAAGCGCAAGACGATTTTTGAGAAAAAGTCACTGCGCATAGTGGTACCTTTAGACCCTGCGGAAGGATCACACTACATAGATCTAGTGCATGACTACGACAATGATGATAATCTAGTCTGTATCTACAAGATAACTACACACAAGTAAGACTGGGTAAATCCAACTATGGATGGTTGAATCTCGTGGGAGCATGAAAGATCCTGTACATCAAATTCTGACGAAGAGATAGAAAGATGCAGAACTAGTTACAGGAGGTAACCACGCTCAACTGTAACATGACGACAAGGTCACTGCACTGCGTAGAAACAGAGGTAAAATATCTTCCTACACATGATGGGTTAAGTGAGGTGGATGAATCCCTGAACAAATTTGAAAAAGAAGTACCGAAACAACAACGTTTCGACGCTCTGAAATGGGTACTACACGCTACGCCCGCAAGATGGTGGGGTATGCACCAAAGAAGTTTTTAGGACTTGCGCGAACATAGAAAGATGATGTGCCTATGATTTGGGAAGCCTCAGATTCAATTGAAAGACAAGTATGATGGATAGGATGATCCACGTATGCACCTCGCAAAATGGATGAAGGTCTAGGTGGAAGAGCCACAACTTGAGTGGGCGCACCTATTCTGTCACACCATGGATATTATACCCATGAATTGGTATCTAGAAATGGAGCTCCACCATGGCACGAATGAGTGGGATATCTTGCATGAAGGATTTTTGTTAGCCTTCACATTTGAGGATCATTGGTGGGATACTGTTGATTATGCGATACAATTAGTAAAAGCAACGATCTTTAAAATACCCCAGGAGCCAATGGAAGTGCTTCAGCTTGAATCGGTGACCCAACTGAGTTGTGTGCTAGAGTGTTACAATGTAAAAATTGAAGAAGACGACAAAAGTCCATGCAAAGTTAACATTCCAGAAACTGAAGGTTATCACGAGGTTCAAGGGCCATGATTGAATACCTTGACATTACCACACCGGTAAAAACAAAGCAGGCAAACATTGCTACAGAGGTGGAACTGAAGTATGGAATCCTCAGAGACTGCTAGGATGATGCCAGAGTGGATAAGGTCATTGAGTTACTCCGCGAGTACCAAGTCTTATTCCCAACCAAGATCATGGACTTAAAGGGCATCATTGGGAATTTAGGGATGATGAAGATCACCCTAAAACTTGACGTGAAGCCAGTTAAGAAGAGGCCTTACCACTTGAATCCAAAGTACAAGGAAAAGCTTTGCGTAGAAGTGGGCAAAATGTTCGTAGTGGGAATCATTGAGCCACTTGAAGAATCTCATTGGGTAAACCCTATGGTGGTATAGTAGAAGAAGCATAAGGGCGAGATAAGAATATCTGTAGACCTCAGGAAATTGAATGATGCCTGTGTGCACAACACATTCCCAACTCCATTCATAGATGAAGTATTGGAAAATGTCGGTGGGCAAGAAGCGTATTCATTTACTGATGGGTTCTCAAGGTACCACCAGATCAAAATTGTGCTAGAAGATAAGAGCAAGACCACCTTCACGACTGAGTGGGGCTGCTTTCAATACATGGTTATTCCATTTGGGTCAAAGAATGCTTCGACCATATTTTCACGCATAGTTGTTGTAGCATTCAAAAAGTATATCCACAAATTCCTGGAGGTCTATCTAGATGATTGGACTATATTTGGATTGGTTAAGCACAATGTAGCGAGCTTATGCTTGATTTTGGATACTTGCCAACAACACCAAATTGCGTTGAACCTTAAGAAGTGTACATTCCTCGTTCCCTTTGGGAACTTGCTGAGACATGTGGTCTGCAAACAAGGACTAATGGTAGACCCCACGAAGATTGTCATTATTTTGAATTTGGAAGCACCGTGAAGTGTTAAAGAGTTACACACTACCTTGGGACATACGAGGTACTACATGAATTTCATCAAAAGCTATGCCTAGATCACTGCGCCAATGGAGAAAATATTGAAAAAGGATATCATGTTCTACTGAAATGATGACTGCATGAAGAGCCTAGATGTACTAAAAGAGAAATTGGCCTCGGCTCCAATCTTGGTCTTCCCAAAATGGGGTGTGGAGTTTCATGTTCATGTTGATGCATCATGCATAGCACTGGGTGTGGTGCTCACACAAGGGAGTGGAGAGGGCTTATATCATCCTATCACATTTGCTACAAAGTTTTTCTTTGAACATGTGTTGACTCAATTTCGCTGTTCAAAAATCTTAACGAGTGATCGTAGTACACATTTCTTGAATGAAACCATCAGCATGATAATAGAAGAGTTCCAGGTGTATCACCAGAAAAGCACACCGTATCATCCACAAGCCGATGGGATAGTAGAAGCATTGAATGAAATACTAGAGACTGTGCTAACCAAAGTATGCAATACACATTGAAGCGATTGGGACCTGTGCGTACCTTGAGTACTATGGGCTTATAGGAGAACATGCAAGAAATTGATGGGATAGACACCTTTTTGGTTAGTTTATGGTGCGGAAGTTGTCATACCAATGGAGTATATTGTCCCTAGTCTACACATATTAGTGCTCACAGGTATGATGAACCGCGAAGCCCTAGAAGAAATACTTGTGCTACTAGACGAAATTGAGGAGGAATGGTTCCTAGATGGCTTTCATCAATAGGTGCAAAAACAATGTAAGAAGGCCTGGCATGACCACCATATTAAGTTGCGCACCTTTAAGGTAAATGATTTAGTGCTGCTATATGACAGTAAGTTTGATAAATTTTTGAGAATGTTCAGAATGCATTGCCTGGGACCATATGTTGTTAAGGAGGTCATAGATGGAGGCACGGTACAACTAGTCAAACTAAATGGAGAGCCTTTCCTAGGCAAAGTAAATGGCAGGCACTTAAAGCCCTACACGGGTGGCCCAGTTATCTAACTAATTGGTTGAAGAATAGCCTTTGTGCTCAACGGATCTGGACAAAGGTGCAGGACTATAAACACATGCAAGGGATATGGACAAAAAGTATGTAGTAGATCTAGCAAGCAATAGCTCAGTGTGCTGCTGACCTTTGCACAATTCGACAACAATTGGAGGGACTCCATGCAAATATCACCGCGCCGATAGAGTGACTTGAGGGTGAGTCACGATGTTTGTGTTCGGGGACAGTTGGACATGGAACCCCCCCAAGCCATGTTTTGGGGCTCATAGCCCATGTTTTGACTGAATCTTTTTGTAAAACTCCGCGAATTCTAGGTGTGGGGTGCAAAAGTATGATAGCGTCATAGGGTTTTCTACCCTACTTTTGTAATGTAACATCAGTTGGATAGACCTACTCATGCTCTACGGACCATGGGATTGTATAAATAGAGTGAGGCTCTAAGTGTAAAAGAAGGGGAACTAAGAATAGAAGAGAAATATGAGAAGTGTAGGTGATTGAGACACAGCATAAAGTGTGTCTTTGTGTCGTAGGGTAGGAGAAGGCTCTACAAGTGTGTGCGTAGAGGCCTAGTAGTCCGCAGTTGAGTGCATGGACCCCTGCATCTAAGTGCCTAGGGTGAGTTGAGTTTGTAACCATGCAAAGAATCAATAAAAAGAAGTTTGGTTATAATTCTGTGTATTTGTTCTTAGGTTAATGCATGATTGATATAATATGCAAATATATTGTTATTTTACTGCGTGCACCTATATGAATGTTTTATGTTGTTAAGGATAGCTTAAAGCACTGAAGTAGGCAAAGATAATTAGCTAACATTGGAATATAATTATGGTCTTGGGTAATAATGCAGAGCATGGTGCTCAGCCCCTGGGTAGGGTTGTACAAAGGCAATGTATCAAGCCGTGAGGAATGGGAATGTCCACGAAGCAACATGTCTGTAGGGACAAACCATGGACTAGTTGAACTCGTCAAATATCTCTAGGGTGTGGAAACCTAGTTCTAGCGCCCTCCCATACTACTTCGAGTGAGACCTCAGTTTGCGCTACATAGACTATTACCGAACGGGCCAGTAGTACCGGGATTTGTTTGGATAATTAACTCTGAACCTGGGTCAGGCCCCAACAAGCCAGCAAATGGTTTTGTTTCAGGGACCAGGATCTGCATATAGATGTTTGATCTTGTATGACTAGAATCTAACCAAGAAAGGAATGAAAGAGTGGTTGGACAAAAAGATTCACGAGTTTGCGGTGCAGGAAAACGTGAATCCGCGACTGTCAAAGGAAGAGTGGTTAGATTTCTAGTTATATATGGAAATCCATGAAATTTTCTTTGCATCCTTCCCTACTGAGTTGTATGAGTGGATCATGAGGCTAGCAGATAGCCAAGGAAGGTGTAAACTCGACAAACCTATTGTGTGGACTCTGGAATTGGTGCACAGACTAGAAGCATCAAAAGATAGGATCGTGCACGCTGTCGATCACTACTGAATCAAGTCGTAGGAGGATTCATCACTAAATTCACTGTAGATAGTTTAGTCAAATACAACGAGGCAGGACGACACTTCCTCAAGGGAATTCTATGTAAGTATGTTAAATATTTGAACACTTGGATTAAAATGCTACTATGTGTAAAACAGGTTATGCGAATAAATTGATGTTTGGGGCTAGGCAAAGTGGCAAGATCTACAGAAACGAAGGTAGCATAGAACTAGAAACTAACCCCTTGATTTCACCTCCACGTGGAGGTGAAGAAGAGCTCATGAAGGTTTCACCACAATGACATAATACAATATTTGGGGTGTGTTATTTCAAAAGAAGGCTTCTTTTTTTATCCTGAAAAGGTTAGGGCTATTTTAAATTGGCTCATACCTAAGGATGTGTCTATTTTCTGCTCATTTATGGGAATCACATGATATTACCAAAGATTAATAGAATGATTATCTAAACTAGCCTACCCTATTACATCCTTACAGAAGAAAGGATCAAAATTGGAATGAACAACCAAATGTTAGGAAAGCTTTGAAAAATTGAAATACTTTCTTATAGTGGCCCCTATTCTAAACATTGCAGACCCAAATAAATAACTTATTTTATGCACAAATGCTTGTTTGGAAGGTTTAAGGGGAGTCTTGATGCAGAATAATAGAGTAGTCGCTTATGAGTCTAGATAGATGAAAGCACATAAAAATAATAATGCAACATATGATTTAGAAATAGATGTGGTAATACATGCTCTAAACATGTGGAGACACTATATTTTGGGAAAAAAATATACTTTGGTAATAGATCATCTCATCTTGAAATATTTTTTCAACCAACTAGATCTTAATGCTAGATAAGCTAGGTGGATGGCTTTCTCAGTGATTTTGAATTTGATATTAAACACATAAAAGGCAAAGAAAATAAAATAGTGGATGCTTTAAGAAGACATGCACATGTTGTAACCGAAGTATCTATTGGCAGTGTTAATATGGATTTTGTGGAATAGATAAAAAATTCAATACATAGAGATCATAAATACCTGGAAATTCAATAGAAATTGCAACAAACAAAAATTCTATGTTATATTGAAAACTCTGAAAATTTGTTGATCTACAGAAATAGGTAGTATTTCCCCAATGTGAGTTCTTTGAAACATATGATTTTAGATGAATATCATAAGAAACTGTATGTGGGACATACCAGATATCAAAAGATGATAACAACCTTGATAAAAAATTATTTTTTGCCAGGCATGAAAAAGGAGGTGGAAGAATACTTGTCAAAATGGCTAGAATGTCAACAAGTGAAGGTGGAACACCAACACCCTGCTAGATTGTTAAATCCACTTCCCAGTCTTGACTGGAAATGGGAAGTGATTTCATTGGATTTTATTATAGGATTTCCAAAGGAAAAACGATAACATGATTCCACTATGGTGGTGGTGGATATCTTAAGTGAAATAACACATTTTATGTTGGTACCATCTACCTATGGGACAACACAAATTGCCAACATTTTCATCAAGAAGATTTTCTGATTACATGGAGTGCCCAAGATAATAGTGTCTGATAGGGATGTTAAATTTACTTCCAAATTTTGGAAAGCTTTGTTTTGGGGTATGGGAACATAAATGTTTTTTTAGAATGGAATATCACCCCCAAACGAATGGGCATACAGAGAGAACTAATCATATTTTGGAGGACATTTTGAGAATGTACATCATGGACAGACCCAACAAATGGGAATATTTTCTACATTTAGAAAATTTTTCCTACAACAACAATTACCAAAATTTAATAAAAATGAGTCCTTTTGAAGCCTTGTATGGTAGGAAATGCCACACACCACTTATATGGAGTCAACCAAAAGGCAAACTAATATTGGGGCCAAATTCTTTGCCAGAAATGGAACATGTGGTGAAAAAAATTAGGTAGGATATAAAAACAACACAGGATAGACAAAAAATCTAGGCAAATAAAAGGATAACTCATAGAGAATTTAAGGTTGAAGAGCATGTATACTTTAGAGCGAAACTGAGGAAAAGTACCTTAAGAACTGGAACCTGTACTAAATTGGGCCCACGGTTCTATGGGCCTTTTGATATTTTGGACAGGGTTGGGCTAGTAGCCTATCAAATGTTTCCCAACCATCTTAAAGTGCACAATGTTTTTCATGTGTCTTTGTTGAAGACATACGTTCATGATAATTCTCATGTAAAATATTTGAATTTGATACAAGTGGAACTAGAAGGAGATTTCATGGAAGAACCACTTCATATATTATATCAGAGAGAGATCTTGATCCATAATCGAATCTTTTTTCAGGTTTAGGTACAATGGAAAAACTTTAAACCTAAGGAGGCCACATGGGAGATGGAGTAGAACATACAGGAGGCCTTTTCAACAATGCTTCAGATGAGGGAAACTAGCAAGTGAACACCGAGGATGTTGTTAAATAAAAGAGGGGGAAGATGTAATATCCCCTCCACTTTCTATCCGTTAATGTATTGTTTTAGACTTGGTCTGTAATTATTTCTCAATTGAGTAACTGAGGAAGTCACATTAGACTATGAAGAATTTGATAAAAAAAACTTATGGATGATGTAATCAATGAATTTATTATGAATAAATAATAAAATGAGAATTCCTGGAGAAATGGAGCATGACAGTAGATGATTTCCTATCATCTAGAAATAACTAATTTATGATGAATTGAACCTTCCCTATTAAATCTCCTTAAAATCCCTAGGAGAAAAAAAATTGAAAAAAGAATTTGATACAATGGGAGAGAAAGATTGTATTAAATTCCTTAGTTGGAGATAGATACTTATTTAGGTAAAGTAAAGAACTGCAGAGAAAAAGGTTGAATTTAGAGGAGAAAATGACAGAACCTTTTTCTTGGAAAAAAAACAAAAAATCCTTAGCAAAATGGGTTGGCAGACCCAAAAAGCAGGTCGTTGCAAAAAAAAGAAAAAAAGTTGAGAGGAAAAATAAATTATATAAGAAAATCACTGAAAATCAAAGTGGGTTGTTTGTTATGGTGGTGGTAGGAAAATTTTAGCTTGGGGAGAACTGGAGGATCTAGTTCATGGTTGGGAGGAGTGCAACCCAAGCTTGAGTAACTCCTCATCAGAAGACAAATTTGGTAGACCTTTGACTACAAAATTGTTGTGCAATTATTCTTATAATTATTCACCATTGGATGCTATATTTTGTTTTATTTATGTTGCTCTATAGCATGGTAGTATAATGAGAAAATCCTTTTGTCGCGTGCTATTATGAGTAAATTATGCTACATTCTAGACTCGATTATTTTTTGTCACATACTCAAAGATAAGTGAAATTCTCAGGCATTCAAAAAATTGGTTGCTTTTATGATGTTCTAGAGATATGATGTTGTTTTGTCTAGTAGGAGGTGTTATTTTATTACTTATAGGTGGTCACACACTTGGCTAAGTTGAAATAGGAAGGAAGACAAATTGTAGGAAACGACAATCCTATAGACTACAAGGAAATATTTGCATGCAAGGAAGGGGAGGTTACTAAAGTAAGGGAAATAGTTGGAATCACCAGACTCACACAACTAATATAACTTTGATAGGGGTTAAACTTAAATGCGTATGCTTCTTGAATTCTATTTTTTATGTTGGGCAGACTAGCGTTCATAGTTTGGATGATGCTTAATAGAAAAGTTTAAAAGTAGTATATTATAGATAACATCATTATGACCATGATGAGAAAAAAAACAAGCATTATGCAATATATGTGAAATTTAATAGACTGTCAGGATATCGCAAGGGCTTATTAATATGTGCTCGATGATAACAGTGAATTCCTAATTTGATATATAGTAGTAAAATTAATAGTGAGAGTTGTCACACCTACTTGGTAACCTAGCAGTTTGAGCCAATAGTATATGTTAGGGTCTTAGGATTTTTCCATCAAATGTATTTACCTTTTTCATTCATTTTCATTTTTTGAGCGGCAATTCCACCTATGACCACTGTTGTTTTCATAGCCTCAAAGTTATTGTCTTAAATCATTGGAGTTGCGAAGGGTCTCAGTCAATGGGAGTCATGAGGTCACACATGTTTATACAGTCAGTCAGAGTTGAAAGGGGTTTCATGTTAGTCTTCATTGATCATAATCACCTAAAATGAGTTTGTTTCAGTCATGTTCTTTTTGGTCATGAGGTCTATTATTTAAATTTTCCACCACATATAATCTATACATTTATTCCCTATTTCTATGTACCCCATGCTTCCCTATTTCATACCCTATTTCCCCATTTCTTGTTATACATACCCATTCATATATCATTTACATACATAGTTTTAAAGCAATTCTCATAATACTACCACCACTTTCCTACATTCACCACCATGGTACACCCTCATTCCTAATGGCTCATGTCATTCACATCATACCCCTAAACCTTAATCATTTCACATACTCCCTACACTCATGCCATGCATGGAGGTCTTCTACACTCTGCAATGCAATTTCATCTGAAGTTGACTATTTTAGTCACCATGTTTCAAAACAATTTTTCACCACATGGAGGAGGATTTTGGAAAACATAAAGAGGTTTTTCTCAAGAACATACCAAAGCAAAATAACCTCTTCCATAGTTTTCACAGGTGTCACAGATCGCGAGATTTGATTTCATATTCAAATCCTCTTTTTTGGACTGCAAAAATACTATGTTTTGGTCATGGTTTTGCAGAGCCGTTTTTGAGGCTCTGGGGATGAACTTGAAGTAACTTAGAGAGTTTTTTCTTCAAAACAAGATCTTATACAAAAACCTATCTCAAATTTTAAATAGGTATTATATTTTGGAGTTACACACATCAATTGGTGGGCTATTTTTGTTTTTTCTTCTCACAGAATTAGCAATTTTTTGGAAAGAATGGAAAGGAAGGTTCAATATGAAACAAAGCCTACTCCGCCAGTACCTAGTGAGCACAAAGAGATCACACCTCAAGCTTCAAAATTTTAGAAATACACTAGAAAAACCTTTTGCAAAAGAAAAAGAAGGTAAATTGTTCTTTGCTATGAATTTTGAAGTTTTGTTTTTGTTTAAAAATACCTACATTGCACAACTGGGGCTCTTCCTTCTAGTTTTAAGTTTTAGTTGATGTATTTGGAGCATCGTATATGTATATGGTTTTATTCTAATAAGACTTGATGTTTCAAAGGAAGGAAGCCTTTGAAATTTCGCTACATAGCTGTTGCGCAGGCCATGCCTATAGATTTGTACCAACATTTTGAAGAAGCCAGCTATCAAGGTTTAAAGGGTTGAACATGTGGTAGATGTGGTAGGAAACTCAGACCATCATTCACCAACCATATGTCAGTTTTGAAAGGAAAGAGCACCAACATAGTCATTGCATAGTTGCTACATAGTCATTGCTAAGTGAATGACCAGTTGTCCCTGCTTTTACTATTTTATTTGGCTCATGAAGTTATGTTTCGAAGATAAACTTGTTTTTTACAGACATTTAGTTTTTTATTTAAATAAATTCGCGAATGATTTATGTTTTTTGTTTTTGAACATAATAGGAAAAGGACTTAAAAACAACAAAACCTTTCCTCTTTTTAGATTTGATTCGATCCACTATTGGATCAATAATGCAATGAATCTAGACTCTTATTTTTTGTTGTTATATGCCTATATAAACTCAAAAATGCATGAACTAAAGGTTTTTGTCTGTTCAACATTGTTTTGAATTGGTTATCAGAGATTATGTGAGGAATTCTTATGACATGAGGGTGTTCAAATTATTGTCTGCAAGGATTCTTATGGTATGACACTTCGGAGTTATTTGTGTCTATTTATCAGTTATTCAGTTAAGTCCTTCTCTATAGTTTCTTGTTCCATGGGCATAGTGATTTCAATGGGATTAGAATTCAATTTAAACTACTCTTAAAATAACTATATCCATATTTCAGTTGCAAATGGAATATTTCATACATGTACATGTTGTTGCTTCTGTTCAATTTCTTTTGTATGTATAAGTAGTATTGTTATGTGCAAGGAAAGAATTTGTGTTATTGTTTTCTCCTTTATACTACAACTCATTTCTATTGTCCAAAGTTTATGCTTGATAAGCCTTTGTTGATGATATTGGTTTTTAATTCCATAAGTAAAATGGGTAGAAAGTCAAATTCATCACATATTTCCATTCTCTTTGGCCATTCATACTTCAACCAAATATTTCAAAAGTCCCTTTTCAGATTTCATCTGTGCAGGTAACTAATGCTTTAAAGTCTTTAAACTTTATATTTTTCAAGTGAGGGAGCCCCCTCCAGTTGGAGAAGACTAGTATATCAAACAAAAGAGGTTTGTGGTTACCTTTGTGGTCCTTTTCCTTCATCCTAAAAGGAAATCGTGGAGTGCTAACATATTGGCGTCGTTTCCGAGGAGTGAGGGTTTCATTTTCTCCGAGCAAGATCATCCAAATTTTAGATCTGGTTGTTGATGGTGGACAACAATTAGACATAGGAAGGTTGAACCATTCACCTGGCGACTCCAGTATTCAAAGGTCAATAGTTTCAGTAGTTTCAAGATGAATTCTCAATCCAGAAGGTATGCTCCAATGAATCAAGATCACATTCCAAGATTTTCAAACCGCATGCCTTGTGTAGATTGGCAGACTTGCTTACCAAGGTTCAAAGACGAGGATGGAGAGGATGTTGCTCTACATTTGGTTAAATTTCACATACATGTACGCAAGCTGAGGGTTCAATTTCCTGAAGATCTTCATGGTTACTCTAGAAGGAAGAGCAAGTTTATGGTATGAAAAATTACCAGCTGCTTGTTTATGTTCTTTAAAGAATTTTCATATATATATATATATATATATATATATATATATATATATATAGATATATATATACATATAATAAAGGATCTTACCCATCTCTACTACTAGATCAAAATTGCTATGATCATTTTCAAAATTTCATTTATCATTTGGAAACTTGTTTTGGAAATGATAATTTTATGGATGATGAGATTATACAGGCCTTTCATGAGAATCCTTTTCAGCAACAGAAGGAAAAGGTAGAGGATAGTTGCCATGATATCTAGATAGATTCCTAGTAGGCAATGATTTATTCCTTAGTTGAAGATAAAACTAAGGATATTCATGTTCCTTATCATGAGATTAATGAAGTTATACAACACGTTTGTTCTCTTGAGCTTTATGAACATATTCAGCATTTTTCAAATGACCAAGAAAGGGAGGAGGATAGTAGATCACTTTGTTCTTCACGTCATTCATTTTCTTAGTGTTTGTCTCATGAAGAAACTTATGAAAATCATATCTATGAAATTGCATGCAGTGAAATAATTCATGATGATACTCATCCAAATTTGCAAGAAAATAATGAAGAAGAGAAGATTATTTTAGACCCCTTGAATGATGCGGAAAATATTCATGATCTTTCATTTTTAGAATTGACAAGTTCATAAATTTTTAAAGGTGAAGATAATACTCTTGTTGAAATATATGAAGACTTGTTTCTGAATATTCCTATCATTCAAGATGTGTCTATTTCAATTGAATATTTTCAACTTCATACAAATCTTTCTTCTAATAAGGATGATAGGAGGATTGAAGAGGTTGTTATTTCTTCATTTGAGAATGGTGTTGAACTTCAAAACATAAAACAAGAAGCAATTGGAAATGAAGAATTTCCTTTTCTTTTGAGTTACCGAGAAAATATAGTTTTTCATGTTCTTTAAGATTCTTTTGCCAGTTTATTCGAAACATCAGTGCAAGATTATTTTTTGTTGTCTATGAACCATGGGATTTAGCTTCAGCTAGATTTTGAGTTGCCATTTCTTAAATTTTATTTCCTACTCAAGGAAAGTGTAAGCAGAATTTAGTCAAGTAGCCTTCTGCTTGACTGACTTCATTGGAAAGAGGTGATTACCTAGTGTACATATTTTCAACATATGCAAGGTTCCATTGTGCATACCATGTTACTTTCAATATTTCAATTATGGGTGGTTTGTACTGAGATTTGAAGCCTGAGGTGAAGGCCATAAGGTCGTAATGATCTATCGCCATAAGTTTAGTCAATCAATAGTTAAATTTTCATTCTTGTTAGTTAGATGATTTTCTAGTTTCTCATGTTTGACTCTATTTCCCAATGGTATAATTAGGCTACTACTCTACGGTTTTGTTCTTGGCACCTCACGAGGAGGTTGCCATCCCCATTGGAGCCAATTTTAGGGTCTTGTGAATTTTGATGTCAAATGTATTTGCCTTATTCATTCATTTTCAGTTTTTGAGTAGCAGTTTAGCCTATGACTATTGTTTGTTTCATAGACTCAAATTTGCAGAGGGCCTCAGTTAGTGGGATTCATGAGGTCATACATGTTTATACAGTCGGTTAGAGTTGAATGGGTTTTTGTGTTAGTCCTCATTGATGAGAATCGTCCAAAATGAGTTTGTTTCAGTCAAGGTTTTGTTGCTCATGAGGTCTAGACTTTAAATTTTCCACCACCTATAATATACAATTTTATTCCCTATTTCTATCTAACCCATGCTTCCCTATTTCATACCATATTTCCCATTTCCCTTCATACATACCCCTTCATATATCATTTACATCCATAATTTTAAATCTATTCTCATAATACTACTACCACTTTCCTACATTCACCACCATGGTACACCCTCATTCCTAGTGGCTTGCATGATTCACATCATATTCCTAAACCTTAATCATTTCCCATACTCCCTACACTCGTGCCAAGCATGGACATCTTCTACACTCTGCAACACAATTTCCTTTGAAATTGATTATTTTAGTCACCATTTTTTAAAACAATTTTCTACCACATGGAGGAGGATTTTAGAAAACAAAAATAGGTTTTTATCAAGCACAGACTAAAGAAAAATAACATCTTCCATATTTTTCACAAGTGTCATGGATGAGGAGATTTGATTTCATCTTAAAAGACTCTTTTTCGGACAACACAAATACTCTATTTTAGTCATGGTTTTGTAGAGAATTTTTTGAGGCTCTCGGGAAGAAATTGAAGAAAATGAGAGAGGTGTTTCTTTAAAAAAATCTCGCATACAAAAATATATATCATATCTTACATAAGTACTATATTTTGGGAGTTACACACGTCAATTGGTGGCCTATTTTCACAGTTTCTGCTGATAGAATTAGACAATTTTTTGAAAGAATGGCAAGGAAGGTTCAATATGAAACAAATCATACTCCACTGGTACCCACTAAGCACATAGAGTGCACACCTTAAGCTTAAAACTTTGATAACTCCACTAGAAACAAATCCAGCAAAAAAGAAATATGACATAAATTGTTCTTTGCTCAAAATTTTGAAGTTTTGTTTTTGTCTAGAAATACCTACATTACACAACGAGGGTTGTTCCTTTTGTTTTTATGTTGTAGTTGATGTATTTGGAGTGTCCTATATGTCTATGGTTTTGTTTTAATAAGACCTAAACATATAAAGGAAGGAATTTTTGGAAAGTTTGTTGTGCAGCTATTGTGCATGCCCTACCTACATATTTGTACAAGCATTTTGAAGAAGCGAGCTGTCAAGGTTTAAAGGGGTGAACATGTGGCAGGTGTGGTAGCAAAATAAAACCATCAGTCACCAACCACGTGTCAATTTTGAAAGGAAAGAGCTCTAACACAGTTTCTTCCCACTCACTGCTCAATTAGTGGCCAATTGTCCCTATTTTTACTATTTTATTTGGCTCATGAAGATATGTTAAGAAGATACACTTGTTTTATACAAACATTTATTTTTGTTTATTTAGATAAATTCATGAATGATTTATGTTTTTTGTTTCTTATCATAACAAGAAAAGGACTTAAAAACAACAAAAATATTTCCTCTTTTTAAATTTGTTACGATCCACTGTTGGATCAATGATGCAATGAATCTAGACAATCTGTTTTCCTTGTTATATGTCTATATAAGATCGAAAATATATGAAGTAAAGGTTGTTTTTGGTTCAATGTTATTGTGAACTAGTTATCAGAGATTACGTGAGGAATTCTTATGACTTGAGGGTGTTCCAATTATTGTCTGCAATGATTCTTATGGTATGACACCTTGGAGTTATTTTTTGTCTATTTATCAGTTATTCAGTTAAGTCCTTCTTTACAGTCTCTTGTTCCATGGGTATAGTGATTTCAATTGGATTGGAATTCATTTTAAACTTCTCTAAAACAACTATATCCATATTTCAGTTGCAAATGTAATATTTCATACCTGTATATGTTGTTACTTTTGTTCAATTTCTTTCTTATGTATAAGTAGTATTGTTATGTGCAAGGAAAGAATCTATGTTATTGTTTTCTCCTCTATACTACAACTCATTTTCTTGCCCAAATTTTATGCTTGATAAGCCTTTGTGGATGATATTGTTTTTTAATTGCATAAGTAAAATGGCTAGAAAATCAAATTGATCACATATTTCAATCCTGTTCGGCCATTCATACTTTAAGAAAATATTTTAGAATTCCCTTTTTAGATCTAGTCTCTGCAAGAAACTTGTGCTTTGAAGTCTTTACACTTTATATTTTTTGAGTGAGGGAGCCCGCTCTAGTTAGAGAAGACTAGTTTATTTACCAAAATAGGTTCATGGTTACCTCTATGTTTATTTTCCTTCGGCCTAAAAGGAAAACACGGAGTGCTAACGTAGTGGCGACATTTTCGAGGAGAAAAGGTTTCATTTTCTCTAAGCAAGGTCATCCAAATTTTAGATGTAGTTGCTAATGGTGGATATCAGTCAAACACAGAAAGGTTGAACCATAAACCTGACGACTCCAATATTCGAAGGTCAATAGTTTCATTAGTTTCAAGGTGAATTCTTAATCCATAAGTTATGCTCCCATGATTTGAGATCACATTCGAGGATTTCCAAACTACATGCCTTCTATAGATTGGCAAACTTTCTTACCAAGGTTCAATGATGAGGACAGAGAGGATGTTGCTCTGCATTCGTTTAAATTTTAGATACATGTATGCAAGTTGAAGGTTCAATTTCCTAAAGATTGTCTCATGAATATTTTCATGGATACTCTGGAAGGAAAAGCAAGTTTATGGTATAAGACATTAAGAACTACTAGTTTATGTTTTTTGAACCATTTCCATACAATTTTTTTCAAAACTTATAAAGGATCTTACCCATCTCTGCTACTAGTTCAAAATTGTTGTGATCATTTTGAGAATTCCATTTAGAATTTGGAAACATTTTATGGAGATTATGATTTTATGGATGATGATATTATAGAGGCCTTTCATAAGAATCATTTTCAACAGAAGAAGGAAAAGTTAGAGGACAACTTCCATGATATCCAGATGGATTCCGAGTAGGAAATGGTTTATTTATTAGATGAAGAAGAAACTGAATAGGATGTTGACGTAGATATTCATGTTCATTCTCTTGCAATTGATGAAGTAATACAACAACATTATTCTCCTGAGCTTCATGAAAATATTCAACAGTTTTCAAGTGACCAAGAAAGGGAGGAGGATAGTAGATCAGTTTGTTCTTCATGTCATTCATTTTCTTAGTTTTTGTCTCATGAAGAAACATATGAAAATCAGATCCATGAAATTGCATGCAGGGAAATCATTCATGATGATAATCATCCAAATTTACAAAAAAATCTTGAAGAAGAGAAAAATTTTTTAGGCACTTTAATGATGAAGAAAATATTCATGATTTTTCATCTTTGGAATTGACAAGTTTGGAATTTTTTAGAGGTCAAGATAATACACTTGTTGAAATATATGAAGACTTATTTCTAAATATCCTTGTCATCCAAGATGTCTCTATTTCAATTAAATATTTTCAAATCCATACAAATCTTTTTTCTAAGAAGGATTATAGGAGGAGTGAACAAGCTATTGTTTCTTTATTTGGGAATGGTGTTTAATTTTATAACATAAAAGAAGAAGTAGTTGGAAATGAAGAATGTCCTTTTCTTTTGAGTTATCAAGAAAATATAGTTTTTTATGCTCTCGAAGATTCTTTGTCAATTTATTGGAAACATCAGTGCAAGCATATTTTGCATTGTCTATAGACCATGGGATTTGGCTTTAGCTAGATTTTGAGTTTCCATTTCTTAAATTTTGTTGCTTTCTCAAAGAAAGTGTGAGCAGAATTTAGTCAAGTAGCCTTCTGCTTGACGGACTACATTGGAAAGAGGTGATTACCTAGTGTACATATTCTCAACATATGAAAGATTCCACTTTGCATACCATGTTACTTTCAATATTGCAAGTTCTGGTGGTTGGCACTATGACATTAATCCCAAGGTGAAGGCCATAAGGTCTCAGTGATTTGCTGCCATAAGTTTAGTCAATCAATAGTTAAATTTTCAGTCTTGTCATATAGTTAGTTGATTTTTCAGTTTTTCATGTTTGACTCCATTTCCCAATGGTCTAATTAGGCTACTAGTCTACAATTTTGTTCTTGGCACTTCATGGGGAGGCTATCATCCCCATTGGAGCCAAACTTAGGGTCTTATGATTTTTTACATTAAATGTATTTTCCTTATTCATTCATTTTCAGTTTTTGAGAAACAATTTAGCCTATGACTATTGTTGTTGTCGTAGCCTCAAATTTTTTATCTGAGGTTATTGGAGTTGTGAAGGGTCTCAGTCAGTGGGCATCATGGCATCACACATGTTTATACAGTAATTCAGAGTTCAAAGGGGTTTTGTGTTAGTCTTCATTGATCAGAAACATCCAAAATTAGTTTTTTTTAGTCAAGTTTTTGTTGGTCATGAGGTCTAGTCATTAAATTTTCCATCGCCTATAATATATAATTTTATTCCCTATTTCTATCTACCCCATGCTTCCCTATTTCATACCCTATTTCCCCATTTCCCTTTATACATATCCCTTCATATATCATTTACACACATCGTTTTAAATCTATTCTCATACTACTACCACTTTCCTACATTCACCACCATGGTACACCCTCGTGCCTAATGGCTCACATCATTCACATCATACCCCTAAACCTTAATCATTTCCCATAATCCCTACATGCATGCCAAGCATGGTGGTCTTCTACACTCTACAATGTAATTTCCTCTCAAATTGATTGTTTTAGTCACAATTTTTCAGAACGGTTTTGGATCACATGGAGGAGGATTTTGGAAAATGAAAAGAGGTTTTTCTCAAGCATGGACCAAAAGAAAAATGAAATCTTCCATATTTTTCACAAGTGTCATGGATCAGGAGATTTGATTGCATCTTCAAAGCCTATTTTTTGGACTGCACAAATACTCTGTTTTAGCCATGGTTTTATAAAGAAATTTCTAAGGCTTTGGGGATGAATTTGAATACAATTTGAGATTTTTTTCTTAAAAATAGTTGCACCGAAAAAAAACTATCTCAGAGTTTACACAAGTGATATATTGTGGGCGTTACACCTGTCAATTGTTGGCATATTTTCATAGTTTTTGCAAATAGAGTTAGCCAGCTTTTGGAAGGAATGGCAAGGAAGGTTCAATAGGAAACAAAGGCAACTCCACCAGTACCCATTGAGCAAAAACATCTCACAACTCAAGCTTCAAATGTTTAAACCTCCACTAGCAAAACCTCCAGCTAAAGAAAAAGGAGGTAAATGGTTTCATGGGTATAGTGATTTCAGTTGGATTGGAATTTAGTTTAGACTTCTCTAAAACAAATGTATGTGTATTTCAGTTGCAAATCGAATATTTCATACCCGTTCATGTTGTTACTTCTGTTCAATTTATTTCTTATGTATAAGTAGTATTGTTATGTGCAAGAAAATAATCCGTGTTATTGTTTTCTACTCTATACTACAACTCATTTCTCTTGTCCAAAGTTTATGCTTGATAAGCCTTTGTGGATGATACTAGTTTTTTACTGCATAAGTAAAATGGGTAGAAAATCAAATTGATCACCTATTTCCATCCTCTTCGGCCATTCATACTTCAACCAAATATTTCAAAAATCCTTTTTCAGATCCGGCCTTTGTAAGAAACTTCTGCTTTAAATTCTTTAAACTTTATATTTTTCGAGTGAGGGAGCCCCCTCTAGTTGGAGAAGACTAGTCTATCAATGAAAAGAGGTATGTGGTTACCTCTATGATCCTTTTCCTTTAGCCTGAAAGGAAATCATGGAGTGCTAACATTATAGTTAAATATATGCATATATATATATATATATATATATATATATATATATATATATATATATATATATATATATATATATATAGACCCCTAAACACGTATCTAGGAAAAAAACAAATCATGGAAATCCTATCCTAAGAGGACATCCCAAACAAGTGCATATAACCATGTAATCAAAGAACTCCCAAAATTGAAATCATTGGTACTGTTAGAAAACCAGAAAAAAGTAAATATCCTGAAGAGGCATCTAGTCCATTGGTGTGTACATAAACATATATTTAATTAAAGGAAACAAATTTAATATTAAATTTTGTTCAAAAAACATCACCAAAAAGAAAAGTGTTGTAGTACAAATTTTCAATCTAGATATGATTATGAGATAGAAGGGGAACAAATATGAATGCTGCAACCCAGAATATAGTGTGAAAATTAAAACACTGTCTATTGACTAATAAAGTTACCAATCCAGGTAAAAAAAAATATTCAGAGTATGTAAGAATTAATTTCCATCATATTCGAACAATTGAATGTATACCATAGAAAATCCTTATAAGATCAGTTCCATGCCAAATGGATTGGTACGGAAACAAAGGAAAAACAAACAACTTCTTGCAAAATAGGGTGGATAACAAATATATCTCAGACATCACAATTATTTTTGTAATATTTTCAACAAACATGAACTCTAGGCCGTCATCCAAGCCTCGAATTAAATTAGAAAAGTGCAACCTCACGATAATGGTAATAAGAATACTGTGATGCCATCTTCTATAGGAAACTCATATAACACACAAGCAAGGATGAAACACAGTATGAAATGACCTGGTGCATAAGGATTGTGTTCAGAAGGCTCCATTTTCTCAGGATGAGATATTTACGTGGGCCTCGAGATTGATAGAATACTTAGTTGGAAACAACAAGTAGGAGAAACATTAGAATGAAGTTATATTCGCCATAATAAAGTAAATAAATATGTTGGAAAAAAAATTGGGAAGAAGATAGGGGAAGGTAGGGAGAATTTCATGTCAGGAATGAAAAAAACGCATTCTAACTTCACAAGGAACATAGTGGAAACATTATTAATAGGTCAAGAAAAATTGTTGACTCGAAAATCCAAGAAATGGAAATATATAGAGAGGGGTTTCATAGCATTGTAAACTAGTGACTCTGAGAAAGAAGTCGACATCTAAAAAGAAAAAGAAATTAAAATGATTACATACCTATGCATGTAGCCAATAAAGAGGTGCCTCAAGAAATCATAGATTTCCCCCCATACAAAGGTGAAGTTACCATGATCTCCTAAAGAAGCAATTGGAGGGAGGTAAAATACCTAGTAAGGGTTTACTCAAGGTAACCCACGACATACCAGAAAATAGAATAAAAATGAAAATGAGAGGTACCTAAAAATGAGTTGTTGAAGAAACATTCCTCTAAGGGTTACGGAGGCCAACCCTGAATCAACCAATTAGAGAAATGATCATATGATTTCAAACATTAAAAAAAGGCAAGAAAATATACCCTGGAACTAGGTTTGAGAAAAACAAAATTGGTGTATCATCCAGGGGCTATGATCACCTATACGAATACCTTTTTGAACTAGAACCGAGGTGCGAAAATGTCATTTGTAAATAAAAATTCACTTTCCCAAGGGAATAATTCCTGTTATGGATTCAATGGAAGTAGATGTTAGATTTGATTAGAATAATTACCAGAGATTTTCACAAAACCATTTGTACCAAAAGAAATACCTAGACCTATCTTACTTGTGCAATCAAAATGCTAGTGAATGTTGAAGCTATTAGGAGTTTGTATGCCTTAAAGGGTCTGGTGACCCAGGTGACAAAACCCTCTCTCCTCTACAAAGAGGCACTTTGAGAGAAAGGAACCTTGCCAGAAAGAATGAAACTAAGAAAGAGAGGTGAGAACTTGTCAACACCAATGTTAGGGTTTGCGTTATTCTTTTCCAACCATTGGATTTTTTAACGAAATCTACACCCACCATCTATAAGATGCACTATCATCACACGAGAATCACATCGGTCGAGAGCATGTGTCTAAGGATGATTTGATATGTGAAATCTTAAGCAATGTAATAATGTTCCTCTTATCACTTAACAAGAGTCCTTGGAAATTGAGATAGTGGGGTTATAACAGAAGTTATAAAGTTATAGGGATGTAGCTAAATAAGCCCATGTTAACCTTGCAAGCGAATAATCATTTAATCTATAGATAAGGAATTTAAACATCTAGCAACATTATTATTTAGGCGTAACAAAGTTGGGTAGAGATACGTAAACCCCTACATTATCTAGATCATGTAAGCTCTAAAAAATAATAACTATAATTGGTATACAAATAGATATAAAAGTTCTTAAGACAAATAAAATGGAAGAATGATCAAATAATGGTAGAAATAAGAAACACCCACAACGTTGCTTACTGGGATATCTATCTATCTATCTATCGATCTCTCTCTCTCTCTCTCTCTCTATCTATATATATATAGAATTAATGTACAATAGATGGGTCTATCAGAGTTCAAGGCCTAGGCATCCTTCCTTGAACAAAGAAAGGTACCTTGCTTTACTATACTTCATGTAGATTTAACTATTGTGATAGTACTCTATGGCCATCACTAATTTATATTCACCCACAAATTGCTCAGGAAAATCATCAAGCAGAGGCTTTAGATTCATTCCAACACACCCATGGACACAAAGTCCTTTTCTTCATGCATATATACCACTTTGATATATATAAGTGAATGATACGAAACAAACACTTTCCTAGTTTCACTACATATGATGGGATGGTTCACCCATCTTTCGTTAAAAGCAATCAAGAATTCCTTTACAATGGTTTTTGCATATTTCTATAGACTCTAACAAACCAACTTATCAGAGCAAGAAATTTTGGTACCTTCATAACCAATACCAAGTGTTCCCCCAATATCGATGATCTTCATATTTACGTCTTTTAAGAAAAGTGTTGTCTTTGATGTCAAAGGAGTAGTCACTGATGATAAGTAATGTCAAGTTAAAGGGAGATTGTTGAAGATTTACACTTGGTTGTCACTGATATCAAGTAACCATTGTTGATTGTTTTTGGTGGTTGTAGAGTCTTATATTGTATGCAAACTATTAATTTGAAGGCCTATCTTTGAAGGAATTAGGTCTAAAGTAGATAAACTCAAATTTTCCTACAAATTGTATAGTTGGATAGTTGTATGAGAGACCATTCAAATAGTAAATGAAACTTTGAAAATATCCCAATGATTTTTAGAAGAAGTTTTTTTAATTTTGGAAGTAAATTAGTAAAAACATTTGGGCAATATGATAGTGCAAACAAATTGGATCAGGGCTCAAAGAACTAGATACTAGATTTCTCCAGACCATATAGACTTATCTGAGGCAACAAGCAATCTGGTACAAAAGTGTTTTGAAGGGAATTCAAACTCATCTAAGAATTTCAAGTATTTACAAAAGTACAAACTGTGAAAAAACTCAGATCTAGATTTAGTCATAGTTCCGTATTTCTATAGGTTTCATGTTTAAAATAACTAAATATTTATTTGCGCATTCAACCCTAAATTTTTTTATTAAGGAAAAATTGGAAAAAAATCCTATATGTTGAATCCCTCTCCCATACAAGATGAAGTGGCATTGTTGACATATGGTAGAATTATGCTGGATGACAAGGATGACTTGGAAGATGAGTTGGCATATAGATACCAAGTGGCATGACATGTAGGTTTAACATTTCCAAGTTTCCAAGTGGACCAAATATGAGTGACACATGGCACTACTCCTAAGGTGACACGTGGTATGCAGATGACGTAATATGACATGTCTTTTTGTGCTGAAGCAAGAGTCGATCCTTCTATTGCATTAAATGGAAAAATAGTTTACAATAAATACCAGTATCTCCCTGACGCTAAGGAGACAGAAATAAAAACAGAAAAAATCCCTTAGGGAAAGCCTCTTAGCTTTACAAGGAAAAAAGAAATAACCCAGGAAAAATAAACCATAAGATCCTCTTGGCCTTCTGGAAGCCCACGAAGATTCCTGCCGCCCAACCCTCGGAAGAGCCCAATGATCTAGGCCATTCATTCTGCAATCAATCCAATGGTCGAGGTTGACATCACTTCAACAAGACAACCGAAGTTTACGGGAACTAACCAACCAAGATGCACGAAGTAACTGGACCGTTGATCCACTCAGCTAAATGCTACGGTGGAGAATTATATCGCACTGAACAAGCTGACCCCACGATAGTGTGCGATGAAGGGTGGTTTCCCAAACCACCTCCCTGCCACGTGTAGGGTGCTGATTGTGATCGATGCGAAAATGAAAAAACTGTTTTCCGTCTAAGAGCGGTGCAATCAGATGAAAAATGCCTATGAAGCAGTTTTTCTCACCTAATCCCAAAAATCAGAAAATTCCAGCTGTTAGTAGAATTGAGATTCCTCCTGCACCTGCATTTCCTCCATGCGTGAACCTGGAATCTAGAAAGGAAGAGGAACACTCCCTTAATGAAGGAATAGTGAAGACCATTATGCTCACCTCGATGAACAATGAGATCCATCTCACTGACTCCATTTAATCATTTCCTGCCCCTCGAGCCTAATAATCATAAATTTCCTTGTCCTCTACGACTTGAGCATCGCAGATAGATTTTAGCCTGCTTGGAGGCTTCTCCTACCATTTCATTTCGATTCTTAAATCTGAATTAATCACTCCTTGGTTGCCCAGTATATCTACAAGTTTATTAGCTTTCCTCCGAACATGATCGAAGCTAACTGTTCGAAGGCACTGGAGATGTTTTTGCATTCTCTGGTACACTTGTATAAGTCTCCATTATTTTGAGACCCTTTCAAGCACTGTTCCATAGCTGATTTTCTTAACTGCATTTATAGAAATTTCAGAGTCTACTTCGATGAGAACATTTGAGTTGTGATTGAGTTTAAGCATCTCTAGACATTGTTCCAATGCCATTAATTCAACCATGTTGTTGGTGGCTTTGCCTAAATGGCAGTGGAAAGTGAAAATTATTTTTCCTTCTTCATCTCTTAACACACCTCCATAACGTGCAGTCCCCAGGTTGATTTTTGAAGCCCCATCAATGTTGCATTTCAGATAACCTTTTGGTGGAGGATGCCATAACTCCCTTTCCCTTTCCAACACTCTTTCTATTTTGCTAAGACCCTTGAGGATGATCTCATTCATTCCCAGCTACTTAAGAGTTCTCAATTCAAGCGCAGTGGGAGGACTCAAGGGATAATTGTGCACAGTGGTGGAGATGGTCTCATTGATCTTTTTTAAGATTAATTCCATAAGGCAAAGGGGAGTAGTTTTTTGATCCTTGAAAATTCTTTTATTCCTTTCCTTCCAAACATTCCAAATAATGAAGCTTGGTGTCAAGGTCCAGGCCAAATTAAGTTTCTCATGCTTTGAGAAGTCTTTTCTCCACTTGTTCATGGTATTAATAATGCTACCTTTGTCTCTGTCTTTTTGTTGAAAAATGATGTTGAAAGAATCCCACAACCAGTTGCTATAGGTATAGTTGTTGAGAATATGCTCCATCGTCTCCTCTTGAACCTCACATAATTGGCATCTAGAAGGCCCCATAACCCCCCTCTTCTAAATGTTTTCCCAAGTTGATATTTTCTTATGATGAACTAACCACATAAACAGTTTGATCTTCATCCATCCTTGGTGACTCCAAAGTTTTTTGCCAGGACTTTGCCAAAACGCAGGGATCTAGGTTGAGGGTAATTCTTTTTGCTTCTTTGATATTAAAGATGCATTCTTTGTTCTAACCACGTCTTACCCGATCCTACCCATCTGTAACCAAGATCTTCCTCTGTACTAAAATTTTCATGAGTTTTTCTATTTTTTCTTTTATGGGGTCGTCCCCTTTGCATTCTATTTTCCTCCAGCTTCTCCATTTCACAGTGTCATGAGGAGGATTCCAGAAATCCCTGACTTTTATTAATCCATGGAAATCAGTTTCCTTCTTGATGCTTATAAAGTCCTCTCTTAACAAAATTGGTTCTTGTTGCCATTTATCTTCCCAGAAGAGAGCTTGTTCTCCTGCTCTGATTTCCCAGAAGCTATTGTTTTGTACTAGGCTTCTGTTATCCCAGGCTTTATTCCAGATGTGAGAGCCTTTTATGTTCCCTAACATTCTGATGAGATCACTCATTTGCCAGGAGCTTGCATATTTCTCTTTCCAAGTTTTAGCCCATTGCGCCCTTGGTTCTTTAACCCATCTCCACCAGAGTTTGGCTCCTAAAACATTACTTAGAATCTCTTGATCATTTAAGCCTAGGCCTCCATGACTTTTGGGTTTACAGATTTTATCACAAGAAATGAGGGCCCATTTCTTTCTTGTTTCCTCCTTGCCCCAGAGAAAGTCTCTCTGAATGTTCCTGAATTGCTATAAGATCCCTTTCGAAGCTAGCAGGGCTAATAAAAAGAACATAGGGATGGATTAAAGAACAATCTTCGTCAAAATCAATCTGCCAGCCAGGTTCAATGCTCTAAAAGCCCATCTTTTGGTCTTGTCTTGCATCTTGTTGAGCACCGATTCCCAGATACTCTTACGCATTGAATTATCCATAAGGGGGATTCCCAAATACTTTGAAGGGAGGACCTCCCTTTGGAAACCTAGAATTCTGGAGATGTCCCTTTGAATAGCAATGTTAGTGTTAAAGAAAAAAAAAATTGATTTGGAGATATTTAATTCCATACCTGAAGCCGAGGCAAAGTCATTTAAGATTTTTTTGTACGTTGTAGCTTCCTTGATTGTGGGGATACCATGTAGCATGGTGTCATCCACAAATTGTTGATGAGTCAAGGCTTGGCCATTCTCCATTAATTGTAGGCCCTTGATGTTTCCTAAAACTTTAGCATTTTTAATGGTTCGACCCAATCCTTCCATCATGAGGATGAAAAGAAATGGAGAGAGTGGGTCTCCCTGCCTGAGGCCTCTGGAAGGAGTGAAGATCTCCAAGGGTGAGCCATTCACCAGAATTGAAAAGCTGGGTGAAGTAACCATAGCCATAACCCATTTGATCTAGTCATGATCAAACCCAAATTTGAAAAGGACCTTTTTGAGGTAAATCCAGTTCACCTTTTCATACACTTTTGCAATGTCTAATTGCATGATCATACCAGCCTGCTTTTGGCTGGTGAGAGAGTGAACAACCTCATGGGCTTGAATAATATTATTTAGGATTTGCCTTTCTTTCACATAACCAGATTGTTCCCCAGAAATCAAAGAAGGCAGAAGAGGTTTGAGTCTATTAGCCAAGATCTTAGAAACGATTTTGTAAAAAACATTGCATAAAGCGATGGGCCTAAACATATCAGGAGCCATGGCTGAGCCCTGTTTGGGGATCAAGGAGATGAAGGAGGTGTTGAGGGCTTTCAGAATGGATCTTCTTCTCCTAGAGTCCTCAACCACATCCAAGATATCCTGTTTTACAACATTCCAACAGGCTTTGAAAAATTCCACATTAAAACCATCTGGACCTAGAGCTTTTCCATTCTGCATCTCTTTGATCACCTTACTAACCTCTGCCTTGGTTACTGGATTGTTCAGGTTAAATTTATCTTCTCTTGACACCATCCTATGAATATTCTCTATAATTTCCTTGATGTGTTGGTTTCTCTCTAGATTATTTTCATTTGTGATGCCTCTGAAATGTTGAACCATCACAGCTTCGATATTCTTGTGAGTGGTCTGAAGCTCCCCATATTCATTCAATATTGAGGAGATTCTATTGTGTGTTCTATTGGTTATGGTCGAACAGTGGAAAAACCTAGTGTTCCGTTCACCTTATTTGAGCCATTGAACTCTGGACTTTTGTCTCCAAAAAATTTCCTCCTGTTTTCATAAATTATCCCAATCAAGGTTGAATTTTTCAGCTTGCACACTTTTAGATTTATCAAAACCTTCTGCGATAATTGCTTGGTTTAGTTCTTGCATTTTGATCTACATATTTTTTTTTTTTTGCAAAAATGTTACCAAAATCCTTCTTGTTCCATTCTTTGAGTTTGATTTTTATGTGCTTTAGTCTTTTATGGAGGAGGAACATTTTGGAGCCCTGAACCTGTACATCTTCAGACCACCAATCTTCAATGTTGTTGATGAAATCTGGGTGGGAGAGCCAGATATTTTCAAATCTGAAGGGTCTGTTTTTGGGAGCATCAATTCCCTTGATTTCTAATTGAATTAGCCAATGATCAGAGCCTCCAAATGGGAGAAGACTTGCAGATATTTCTGAATTTGTGAGCATCGGCTTCTCGGAGATCAAAAATCTATCTAACTTGGAGGCAACCTGAGCATTGCGTCCTCTTTTGTTGTTCCAAGTAAAAAGACCGTTATGCATTTTAGAGTCAACCATTTTCATGTCTTTTGTGAAAGAATGGAATCCTATTGAATCTCTACTTAGGATTCTATTGCCTCCTTTTCTTTCTGAAAGAGATTTAATCATGTTAAAGTCTCCTCCAATGACCGAAGGGATTTTTTTATGTCCGCTTCTGAGATCTACCAGGGAGTTCAAAAATCTAAGCTTCTCATTTATTCTTTGAGGACCATAGACATTCGTATCCAAGAAGGTCTCAGACATCCCCACTAGTTGAATGATAGCTAATTAGTAATTTCTCATTGCCTCCACATCTATAATGATGAATTTTTGGGGGTTCCAAATAGTAAGAATGCCTCCCACTATGTTCTCTGCTTTAGCTTATAGAAACTAAAATTTACTAAGCCATTTGTTATGGATTTGTTTTATTTTCTGAATGGAGCATTTTGTTTCTTCAATGAAGATTATGTCCGGCATTGCTAGTTTCATTCCGTTACTTAGCATTCTTTGTTTTCTTTTACTACCTAGACCTCTGATATTCCATGATATGAACCTCATAATGAAAGATTTGTGAAGGAGTAACTGGTTAGATATTTCATCTTATCTGAATCTATCATTAGCTTTCCACACTCCATCAGGAGCTCATTTTTCTTTTTTTCCCTCTCTTCTTTCCTAGATTTCTGGTGGCTAATCATGGATTTTATTTCATTGTTTTTACCCCACAATGCTCCCATTTGTTGATGCTTTTACCTTTCTCCAATTCTCGTCCCTGAGTTTTCCATAAAAACAACTGTTGTATTCTGTTGCATTCTTAGACAGAGAATCTATTCCTCCTTTGGTACCTTGCATCAGGAATCCTTTCAGATCCAAGTTTTCCTTGTTGAGGGTTTATTTTATTTCATGCTCTTCCAGATCTATTTCACTTTGGGTCATTTCCTCATCCATTTCCATTTCCGTTTCACTTCTCATGGCTTTTTTTTTAGAGTCAATATCCGGAGAGTGATTTATGTCCTCTTTCTTTTCTTTTTCTTTAGCATCTTCCTCCTGATCTTGATTTTCTCTTGTGATCTCTTCAGGCTCTTCTAGCACTTTAAACTTATTCTAACTACCCATTTGCCCCTCAGTATGTTATTGTTTTGATCCCTTTTTTCCTCCCCTTCCCCTACTAGCCACTTTCTGAAAGCTTTCGGTGTCCTTCAATGTATTAAGCTTTTCTTTGTTATCTTCTTTACTGAGAGGGTAGTCTCTTAAAAAATGCCCATGTTCATGGCATCTTCAGCATCTGAAGGGGATATGCTCATAGTCTACCACCTACACCCACTCCTCATCCAAATCTTCCAGGATAACTTCATCCGGAAGTGCTCCTGATAGATCCATTTCCATACAGATTCTAGCAAAGGAGGTATATTTTCCCCTTCTTCTAGCTTTAGAAGCTTTGACATAGCGTCCTAGTTTATTGCCACTGGTAGCCAATGATTCAGTTTGCCAATAATCCAGAGGTAGAGAGTAGAGCCTTACCCACACAGGAACGGAAGATAAAGTCTCCCTCTCGGGGACAAAGTTCATTCTCCAAGGTCTCATACAGAGACTTGCTACAGCAAAAAAGAGGGTCCTCCTTCGAATATTTTGTCTTTATCTTCGATGTTGGAGAACACTACTGTGAAGAATCCTTTTGAACCAAGATGTAGTTCAATGCTTCCTTTGGGCTTTCAATGATGGTTGATCCACGTCTATAAAGACTTTTCAATGGGCCATAGCCCCACGAATTTACAGATAATGGCATAGGTTCCCATATGTTCCCTGTGCTCTTACAGAGCAGGATCATTTAATATTACTCGAGGGGTGATTTATGCTTTTGGTTTGAAAGGTCATTTTTGTTTTTTGTCTCTTGAACCAAGACTTTTGTCTTCTTCCTCTTTGTCTTTTGTGCTACTGTTTTCTTTTGTTCTGGTCCCATCTGTTTCCTTTTCGTTGTCCCTGTTTCTATAGTTCATACCTCTTTTACTGTTTCTAGTTGGTGATTTACTTCTGTTGGCCACTGTGTCTCTGTAGGAGGGAGCCGAACTCCCTTCCCTTCCACTCTCCATTAGAATCAAACTCTCCTCGCTATGGTAACCCTAGCCGCTGCGTTTCTCTCGCTCCCACCCAACTATTCAGCCTGAATTAATATGACATGTCATCACACCATGCAAAGTTCAATTTAAAGAGGTTATAGAGCTTTGGTGCATTTCCACAATCGTGTGGTAGAAAAAAAGTGCCATACATAAGGAATTTAATAGGAAAATCTATTATTAGTTGATAGACAATGCACCACACCAGCTTTAATTAGATGAGGAAATAAAATATTGTTGTGACGAGAATGGCACAAGATGGAAAACATTATATGGACGTTTCATTAGATATACATATAATGGAATTAATAGGAAATTCACACCCTGGGCCATTTTTAAATAATTAAGAGAATAGTTACAAAACACATAAACCTAGACCACTCCTCTATACTAAGAAAACTGGCTAATGGTTGGAAGTGATACAACAGAAACACAATGTGACTGAATGATAAGAAATCACATGGAAGACAGGTGGCAGTGATGCGATCAGGTGATGACATGGAACATTTCGTACAGGCCTATATTAGTGTGAAACATGGCAGCACTTACATGTTGCAAGTGGAATAATGGCGTCATCATGATGTAAGCATGATGCCAGTTGATGATGTGGCAAAACATTGGGATCTAAACCTTGAGATTGATTTGTGAACATTTCACAGTGTTAAGTGATTTGGCCTGGAACATGCTCAATAAAGATTCAAACTATCTTGAAATCTAGGAATGTGGAGGTGTAATGCAACAAGCATTGTGGCAAAGTTCAAATCAACTAGATACTAAATAGAAGGAGGGAAACAAGATAAACATAATTTTCATCAAGCACTTGGTTCTACCCATTAAGCCAGAAGCCACGTTAGAGGAAATTTTAGCTTAAAAGTGCCCATGAAATTTTCATGTAATTTCAATGACATAATATGGAAACCAATCAAAATCATTTAAATTTAAAAAGAGGTACATGTAAATATTTTGGATGGAAATGAAGAAAAATACTTTTTTTTTAATTGTATTTTTGACTTATCTCCTTGTAGGTTTATTCAAATTTCAAGTGTAGACACTCGTTGGATGCAAAATTAAAGTCCAAATTAACAAGTACACATTCTGCATACTTTTGAGAAGACCCAAATTGATAAAAATTGAAGATACGTTAACAAATCATGTTGAACACATTTTTTTAATGTATCTTCAATTTTTATCAATGTCAGTCTTCTCAAGAGTATGCACAATGGGTACTCGTTGGATGTGGTATTTAATTCCACATCCAATGAGTGTGTACGTTTGAAATTTGAGTAAATCTATAAGGAGATAAGCAAAAAATACAATTGAGAAAACTATTTTCTTATTTTCCCTCCAAAATTGATAACTCTTATTTTATTATTTTATTATTTTTCCTTAGGAGGCCACTTTTAGGCTGAAATTTCCCGTAATGAAGAACAGGATCTGTGAAATAAATATTCTAGTGTAATGTTGGCATTTTATGTGTGAAGAAAATGTGGTATTTTTAGCGGAGAAATATATTTAAATGACAATCCCTGTAATTATTGTGTGACTAAGTTCTTGTGATATGATCAAGATGAATATTTACCAAGTGTAGTAACTATGATTTAATATGCATCATAATTCAGCCATAAAGGCTAAAAAGCGATAGCACGATTGAATGAAATTATATGGCTGTCTGATTAAAGATAAAAAGGTGAGACAGAGCACCAAATGAGAGAATAGAAAATCAAAGACAAAATTGTAGTTGATTGCATTTGTTATGAGAAGTACCTCCTCGATCTATGTAAGGATAAATGAAGTTCTGCTTGGAAATGTGTGAGGATCAAGTGAAGTTCCTTCTCGAGCTATGTTATAATTAATGAATTTTTTCCTCAATCTATGTGTGATTAGACTATACCTAGATTTGTTTTGTTGAGTTGGATGAATTGAATCCAATTGGTGTTTCTTAGGTTGCTTCTCCAATTGAAGACTTGAGGGCAAAATGTTAATATATGTTGAGCACGACGAAAGAATCATCTAGAAGTTTGTGAGCTATAGAGATCACGTAAGTGAAGGGGGAAAGTTGAGTGTGTGGTTAATTTAGTGGAATGATTGGTTATTGTATCATAAAAGGGAGTTGTTATAAAAGATCTAAATTATTTATTGGAAACCAGATCACCAGCAGGGGGGGTGAATCAGTACTGAAGACATTTATAATATTTTCTCCAAATTATTACTCTTTAATCATGCATAAACTAAAAAACAAAAACAAATATCAAAGCATCAACCATAAACATGAACCATGAAATAATTTAACACAAAGGACATAGATGCTTCTAGTAGAAAAACCTCTCTAGGGAAAAAACCACCTGATGTTGCACTGCTCAAAAATTCATTATGCTAAGAAAATTCTTTACATAGAGTTACAACTCGCTACTATCAAATGGAGATCTTCTCATGCAAATATACTAACTACCGTCTGATGGAAGACACCATGACCAATGACCCTGACCTAGTTACTCCTATACTATCAACTAAATCTAAAGACTCCTATTTGCTGGAAGCCACCACAACCAATGAGCCTCACTGTTGGGATGGGGTCCCTGGGGCCAATTTTGTTGAGTTTTGTGTCATTTTTGTAATATTGTTTTGTACCAAAGGTAAAGTATCCATAAAATGTGGAAAGTTGAGTTATAGGGGATTTAGTTCCTTAGGTGGGTAGGTGATAGAGATGTTTTGAGACCCGCCCATGGTCCGCGCACTATGGTATTGTAAAGAAAATTCTAAACTGGTTGAGTCATAGCGAGTATTAAAAAGTAACCTTTTGGGAGGAATCACTGTAAGGGAAAGGTGATATGGAAGGAAAGGTATATTTCTTGTACTTAGGTGAAAGGGGAAGGATCTTGTAGCTGAGTGTGCAGAGAACTTGGTAAGTCGGCAAGCTGAGTGCGCACGCCCGTGCAACTGAGTACACAGGGATAAGAAGTCTGTATCTGAACGATTACTTAATAAACATGTTTTTGAGCCGAATTTGTGCATCTATGCCTTTTTTATTGTTTCAATTAAGTTTTTATATATCTGTGATTTGTTATGACTTATGCAAATTAATTCTTGTTTATTACGCAAAAGTAGTGAATCTGTATCTTTTATGCATGTTAATAATAATTTAAGATCTTCAAGGGGTTGGAAGTTGTCGGAATATATTTACAGTAGTTGATTAATTGAAAGAGTTAGGGATGTGTAAAGGTAGAACTAAACTCTAATATCATTAGGAAGACCATCGCATAGACCTCTAGATATAGAAACCTAGTTCTAGCATCCACCAATACTGCTTTGAATAAGACTGCAACTTGTGCTATGCAGGTTATTGCCGAAAGGGCTAGTAGTTAGGGTTTTGTTGGTTGGCACAATTAAAGTTGAACCTCGGTTAGGCCCCATCAAGCCAAAAAATGGTTCTGTGTCTGGGACTGAGATCAATCTGAGGAATGTGTGATGTCGAATAAGTGGTTCCCTACTAGGAAATAAATTGATAAGTGGCTCGATCAGAAGGAACACACATTCGCAGCTCACGAGAAGAGAAACCCATGGTTGTCCAAACAATAGTGGTTGAATAGATACCTATACTCAAATTAAAACTGCAAATGTTTTATGTTTTATCCCTTGCAAATTGCACAAGTGGCTATCCAGATTGGTGGAGTTTCAGGGTACGTGGAGATGTGATGATCCTATTGTGTGGACACCAGAGCAAGTGAGGCACTTGGAAGCTTCAGAAAATAACATCATGTGGGTTGTTGATCACTGGATTGATTTTATCATAGGAGTATTCGTAACTGAGCTTGCGATTAATATGACCATTAGTTATAGCAAAGTAGAGCACAAGCTCTTCAAGGGACCGTGAGGTAAGTACTTAAAATCTCTGAAAACTTGTATTAAGATCTTCTTGTGTAGAAAATGGGTTATGCCATTACCTTGATGTTTGGGACTATGCGAAGTGGAAAACTCTTCACAAGGAACGGAGAATCGGGCTCTGGATATAGTCTACTATTGGGATCTTCTTCAAGCGAGGACAAAGGAAATATTCGAAATACACTACGAAGTGCACTGCAGTTTGTAAGTCAAGGTATCTAGAGGATATCGCATCCATCCACTCCACCTCTGCCTCGACCTTTGATGCATACACATACACCCTCACCTCCACCTCCACCTCCACCATTCAACATGGAAAACGCAATGAATATTTCGATATTTAGAGGGGTTGGGAGTGAAGACCCCGAGCAATTTTGGTTTTTTGCAAATGTTGTGTGGACAACACAGTAGATCACTAATGATAATCTAAAGAAAGCGTAACTCATCACTGTGCTATAGGATAGGGTTCTTACTTGGTATATCAAGTACTATCAAGATCACCCTATCTCAACATTGGTAGAGACTCGGCAAGTGTTGAATAGTGAGTTTAATAAGCCTAAGTCTCAGGTGTAGTTTGTCATTGAATTTAAGGGGATTCAACAAATGGTAATTGAATCCTCATGGGATTTCAATCAGAGGCTAAAATGCCTGATTCGACAGGTTAATATGAACATCATGGATGAGAAACACAAATATTGGTACACTGCTTCGTTGTTGCCTCACTTAAGGCTACCATTATCACATTAGAATTTAGCAACACAAGTATAAGCTGTGGAGATCACGATGAGGTTGGAAGCATCTCTAGTACAAGATATGAACATAGGAGTAAAATAGATTCACTCACAGCTGGCAAGTCTACACTAGGAGTTGTTGAGCCTGACGAAGGGAAAGGAAGCCTAACCTAAAGTTCGTGCAGAAGTTTGGTGCTTGAAATGCAAGGGCCATGGTCATGATAAGGACCATTGTTTGGTTTATTATAATTATCTTATTGGGGGAGGGGTTGTCCCTGTTGGCTGAATAAATCGAACTTGTGGACAAGACCGATCTCCCTAATATCAAAAGATAGTTTAGCAACAAACAGACAAACAAACCTATGTTTCTCTAGACATATGCGATTTATATGTAAATACTACAAAGGTGTTATGATCTTACCTTAGATCCAGTGCTTGTTCGTAGTAGTCATCCTATAGTTATTCGAAAGAGTTATCTTTGAAGACCTGCAATCACAAACAAGAAAACATTAAATAGCACCTGCATAGCAAATATTATAAATCATGCCTATTATTGTGATCAAGGAATCCAAATAATAAATAATGAATTAACAACTTATTGAGAAAAACAAATATATTTGTATTAAATTTGAATAGTAGTAGAACTTTACAACCTATTTAGCCTTGATGTTGAACAAGTTCTTCTTGGGGTCCAAAATAGGAATTTCCTTTACTTTGACAAGTCTTGCACTCTTCCAAATGAGATAGATAGAGGTATGTAATTTGTCCTCATAAAAACTCAACTAAAGAAGACTAAGTTCCAATAGCATTTTACCTCAAAAAATACTAAGCTTCTAACTCTAACCATTTAACCAACTCAATGCTTCTTTTTATAGTGCAGAGGAGGAGGTTATAGCTCCACCTATGAAGGGATAGAATCCTCCTTCAAAGGAATAGGCTCCTAACATAAAGAGGTTAGCTCCTTAAGGTATCAGTTACATGAACCTTAAAAGAGCGAACTTGCCACATCAAGATTCCTTCCAGAAGCTTCTAGAAATAACTGAAAGTGAGTTTTTTCAAGGTATACTTGCGCATTTTTAACTTTTACATGGGTCCACACCTTTAGCACAAAGACCGTGCGGTCAGGTGTGCCAGAGACATGACCATTAGGTGCAGGACCGCACGTAAGACAAAGAGAAAGTGTGGAACCAGAGTTTTAAAAACGTTTGAGATATTTTCTCTTATTTTCAAGACTTGATATGAGGAATTGATGTTTTAGACTTGTAGAGGAGGAAAGTATGAGTGGTAATGCACTTACATAGATAGCAGAATGTCAAGGTGACAATTTTCAGTGCAACAGATTTCCCCCTAAAGTGCGAAGTCTATAATAGATGAAGATAGAGTCTGTCATGTATGAAGAGTGAAGTACTTTATCATTTCAAGGATCATCTTGTGGAAACCCTAGTCGGAACCTATAAAAACATTCAATGCAAAATATATATATATATATGTAGACATATCATCGCTGAGGTAGGAATTCCCATACTCAGATCAAAACTACTTAGAAAATTGACTAAATTGTTCTGATATAGGAATAGTTTTGTAATATATCAAGAGAATAGACATGTGTAGACACAGTATGGACGCAGCCATCTGTTTATGAATAGTCCACTGTATAATGAGTAACAAAATTCCTCATAGCCTGGATGGTAGAAACTAGATCTAGGGTCTTGATTTCTGCTTCCCAAACTAGTATGATTCTATCCATGTGAATGAATGTGTCAAATTCGAACGTGGTAGAAACCACTTGATTACCAGTCAATGATATGGATTGTTAACAAGTGTGAGAGAAACCACTAGTTATGTCAGTGGCTCTCAAAGTACTCAGTACAATCCATGAAATGTGAATAAATGAGCTCAAGTCAAACATGTCATAGAATAATTTGATCGAAGGTCAATGATGCAACCTATCGTCGAAGGTGAGAAACCTGCCATTAGGGCATGCAGATTTCAAGGTACTTACAATTTCTAGATCAACTTCCTAGATAATGAGCTAAAGTCGATAGAAAGCGATCCATCATAGGTAAGCCCACAACACGAAATCATAGATCAAGTTTTGAAGAAATATATTGGCAAGGACTGACTCAGGGATGGTCAAAATGGATGACAAATATCTCATAGATGAATGGTTTGTTTGGACTATTGTCTTGAACACATAAATCCACTGCAGATGGCTTGCTGACAGTTGACCCAAAGCTAATACCCAGAAACTAGCTGAAAACTTTTAATGTGGTTTGATTAACTGTTAGGCAAAGGATTTTCCCAACCCAGGTGAACAAAATGTGTCGTGTTCAAGAGTGGTCAATGGCTTTTTTTAAAAACAAAGTGTAACAAACAGGTTCATTTTTCTCTCTTTTCCACCACCATTTCTAGCAAGTACCTCTTTATTTTTGACAAGCTTGAGGATGATAACATTTGCTTGCTTATAAGCTCATCCTTCAGATGAGTCCAACTTAGTTTAAAATTTGAACCCTAAGAAGGAGCGGTTTGTTACTGTTTAAAATTGAACATGTCATTCACTATTAAATTTTCACGAGTCCAGTATAGGAAAACTCGGTGTTTTTCAATTTTAGGGAGTCAGAAGAAAAACTTAAGAAAACTCCATGGGGGTACTTTTTCATAAATTTACTCCCTCGAGCCCAAAAAAGGATGAAATAATGTGGGAGAGAACTCTATTGACCATATTTAGTCAATGTATACCTTTTTCATAAATATTCCATTTTAGTCTGTAAAAGGGGTAAACTTGTACTGAAGGGAAAATTATTCATTTATTTTAATGGGTTTGAACAATCAAGTGCTCAGCAATCTTTTCAATTTTTGAGAGTTTGAAAAGGGCTTAAAAAGGACTCCAATGTTTTGCTTTTTCGTAAATTTTTGAAAGAGTTAGAAAAAGTGATAAAAGTATGCTCTTTGTTGAAAAATGATCAATTTTCCTGAAAAATCCAATATTCTACACAAAAACTTGAAACATTGCACATACCTGTTTAAGATAAATAAAGATGTCTTTAAAAATTTACATTTTTAAAGTGAAAAATAAATAAATTAAAAACTCATTTATTCGACAAAACTTATAAAAAGGGCTTTTCTAACTTCATTTTCACCATTCAAGTTCAGAGTGAGAAGTGAAAGCTTTTGGCTAAAAAAGTTCCTGTGAAGATTCCGGAAAATCCGTCCGTTGGAATCAAAAACTGTCTCCAGGTAATCCACGTCCTCCTTAACTTACATTTCATCCATTTACAATTTGTTTTTAGGCTTTAAATTTGATTTTCAAAGGAAAATACGTTTAAAAAATCACTCGCTGCGGTCCTCAGGTGCAACACACGGGCCCTGTGGACCCCAAATTTTTTCTATAAACAAAATAGGCATGGGTCCGCACCTATTACTCACAACTTGCGTGGACCTACGCATTGTTTGTAAGCAGTGGATGCAGACCCTGTGCAATGAATTTTAAAACTTAAATTTCTCCAATTTTGCCCAAAATTTTTCCAACAAGCTTGTTCTAATATGTCTTTTTATGCATTGTAGGACATTCAAAATTCTTATTTGGCGAGAATATGAGCACGAGGATGTAGATTATGCCACAATAAATCATATGGCCACATTGCAGGCATCGAGAACGTGTAGACTGTATAAGTTCTGGGAAATATAGGGCATGAGGGTCCAGGTAGACCTCTTGACACAGCTGTTAGACAAATGGAACACACAGGAATAGTGCTTTGTGATTGGTGGCCACCAGCTTGAAATTGAGCTGGAGGACATATACTTTTTGACTGTTTTGTCCAAGAGGGGTAAACAATTATCTCTTTTCGGGACTAGGCAAGGTGGCTAGTCTGTCGCTAGTCTCCGATTGGAGTTTTTCGATGATCAAGCAGACCCAAAGGATAAATGGATTGGTATTAAAACTATCATCTATCCTGAGCTTAAATTTATTACATTCACTATTTCCAGACTATGCGGGGGTGCAGCATTGCATGTGGCTATTAGATCCCAGATGCAGATGGATGTAGACTATTTTCGAGGCACCATATACAACTGGTGTAAGGTTGTGTTGGAAAATGTGAAAGACCAACTAACCAAAGCAATGAATGCAAAGCTGAACAACTGTGGATATGGATTTATCATAGTCACCTTTGCTCTAGAGAGGATCCCCATGTTAGCGCTGTAGAATATTCTTGTTGATGCTGGTCTTCCTTGAGAGCCTAGAATGGTTTGTTGGGTTGCTTTGATGGCCCGTCACGCTGAGGGCATAAAGGTTGTTCAATTTCTGCCTACATATTTTCGTTGGTTGAACAACCAAATTTTTGTGATTCAGGACTTTCCATATGCCGGGATGGATTACCGCGGCAATCAAGACATGATTCTCCCACTAGGAGAGCAATGGGATGATTTAGGTAAAAACCATTTTCAACACTTTCTAGGTTTTATTTTTTTTTATTTTAAATCATCCAAAACTGAAAATCAAAATTTTAAATGCAGATGTGGGTCCACGATGACTAGCTGCTCTCCAACCTTATGAGAGGAGACACCTAACTGCAGCAGCACCTGACCGACTTGGAGCATCATCTAGAGTGCTTGACACTAAATATTCCAGAGACTAATATAGATGATATTCCACTAAGGTTACAGAGATATGTGATTGGGGTCCCAAGACCTTTTAGGAGGTTCCTATGTAGGGTGGCCCGAGTAGTAGTTTCTTATCGTGATCATCACCAAGGATAGGATGATCGATTTTGTAGACTCATGACATTTCTGTCTTTTTGATTTATCATTTTTGTTGATCATAAGGTATTTTTCAACCTATGATCGAAGACGATGTAAATTTTGAAACACACTTCTATGCTATGATATATCATTATGACTGGCTATGTCGAGTAACATGTTATTGAATGTTATTAAATTTACTGTTTTGATTATTGAAAATGTCTATTTATCATACTAGAAGAAACTACATCTGCTAATGTATTTAAATGTCTTGGAATATGTTGATATTCAATGTAATCAAATTCACATTCCAAGAGATGAACTCTAAAAAATAACCTTAATAACACTAGATTACTAATGGCATAAACCCTGTTAAGCTATAATACAATGAGTTCAGAATCCAACCTAACAATCAAACTCTGAATCCCAAATGAGATGGATTCAGATAATAAATCAATCACTGCACTATACTCTACAATGTTATTCATTGTTTTACTGAGGCTTACCCCATACATAGACACTAACTCACCATAGGGTGAATAGATAACCCAAGCTGCCGAAGAAATATTATGTGTACTACGACAAGCACCATCAGCAAAACCAATGTATGTTTGAAGAGATGTTGACATTTGCAATATCAAGAGTAAAATCAGATAAGTAGGAATTGTGATAAGAGCACTCTCTAAAGTGGACACACTTTTCTAATCTAAAACACACCAGCAAGAAACTAATCTAACAAAAAATCTCCACACAGAATTAAAGCATAATATCTTTTCAAATAAATTCCATTCTGTGTTTATCCAAAGAGACACCATCAAAATCTATCAATTCATAAGCCCCTTTTGTCAACTTTCACCTAACAATGTAAGGACCATGCCACATAGGTACAAATTTTCCAACCCCTAGGTTATCATTCACTTGATCATATACTGAAATGATGTCTCCTTCTAAAAAATTACAAGGTGTAACACTTCTGTCATACTAAGCTTTCATTCGTTTCGCATGAGTCTCGTTTGCTATTGCAACAGTGCGTTGATTCTCATCTAGCTGAGCTAAGTCAAAAAAACATTTCTCTTCTTCAGAAGTAGCTCGGAGTAATTCTATGGCTAATTGTAATGATGGAATTTCACATTCAATAGGTAACACTACTTCCAAACTGTAGACCAGTTGAAAATGAGTGAAACCAGTCGATGTTTTCACTCAGGTCCGATACGCCCAAAGTGCTAAAATTAGCATGGTATGCCAATTTGACATATGAATACCAATTATTCATTTGATCATAGTGACTAAAACTTTATTGATAGCTTCAACCAGACCATTAGCCTGCGGGCAAAGTGAGTAGAACTATCGTGCTGCAGGCCAAGTTGATCTGTCAGTTCAATCATCATGATATTTTGAAAGTGACTTCCATGATCAGTAATAATAGCCTGAGGAACACCAAATCTAGCAATTGTATGATTGAATATGAAAGTTGCAGCAGTCTTGCCATCTGCCAAAAATGTAGGCATTACCTCGGCCCACTTAGTAAAATAATCTACTGCTAGGATAATATACACATGCCCCCCAGCTGAGTGAGGGTCACATGTAATAAATTCAATACCCCACTTTGCGAAAGGATCGACAACAATTATAGGGTGAAGAGGAGTGGGTGGAGCACGCATTTTATGATTAAATATTTGACAATTGTGGCATTTCCGGATTGCATAGATACAATCTTTGAATAATGATGGCTAGAAATAACCAACGTGCAATATCTTTTGGGCTGTGGCATACCAAGATATATGACTGCCACATGCTCCATAATGATAGTCATTCATAACCTTTTCAGCTTCTTCATGAGTTAGACAACGTTGGAAAACAAAATCTGCTCCACGAAGATAAAGTGTATCACTAATAATATTGTAATGTTGGGATTGGAAATGTATTTTCCATTGCTGAGATCGTGAGTTTCAGGCCAAAAAGACTGGGTTTGGAGATAAACAATAATATCTCCATACCAAGGATCATGAGTACTGATAAGAAATGAGGATTCATCTGCAATGGGCTGCTCCACCATAGTTTCAGTATCAGTACAAGGGAAATCATGCATCAGTTCGGCAAAAACCAAAGATTTATTTGCCTTGGATTTTTCAAATTCCAAGTCAAATTCCTGCAAGATAACTATCCATTTAGAATACTTGTCCCCTACCAACTGTTTAGTTGAGATATACATCATAGGGTTACAGTCAGAAACTACCGTGGTTTTGTGTAATAATATGTAGTGATGAAATCTTTGGACAGCTTAGACAGCTGCCAAGGCCAATTTCTCCACTTCCAAAAATTTAATCTTAGCCGGATGAAGATTTCGATTAAGATAGTAAATCACATGTTCATTGTTAAATTCGTCTTTCTGAACTAAAACCATGCCAATGGTGGAATGAGAAGTGGCGAGATACAAATAGTAATCCTGGTTGTAATTGGGAGGATGTAGTAACAGTGCATGGATTAAGACGTGTTTAAGTGCATCAAAAGATTGATCAGCGATCTCATCCCAAAAGAATGGAATATTCTATTTTAACAACTTGGTAAAACCTTTCATTATCTTGGCATAGTTAGGAATGAAACAACGTAAAAAAATTTCTTTCCCTTACAAACTTTGGAGTTGGCAAAGAGTCGAAGTAGGAGGTAGATTGATGATAGCTTCAACCTTCGAGGGGTCGACACAAATGCCAGCCTTTGAAACTACAAATCCCAGTAAACAACCCATTTTTACATAGAATACACATTTGTGTGGATTCAATTGAATTCAATAATGCCTGCATCTCATAAAGATAGCTTGTAAATGAGTGAGATAATCTACTTTACGTGATGAATGGGAAGGTAAATCTTCGAGATAAGGCTGCACAATGTGCTTGATGTCATGAAATGCGTAAGACATATCCCTTTGAAAATTTTCTCCAACGTTCTTCAATCCAAAGGGTAATTTTCAATAAGAAAATGTCCCCCACAGACAAATAAAAGTTGTCTTAGGTTGATTAGCAGGGAGTATGTTGATTTGATTGTAACCAGAAAAACCATCCATAAAGGAGAACATTTCACCACCGGTACAATCATCAATAATTTGATTGACATAGGGGGTTGGATACATATTCTTATCGTTCCTTGTTTTTTGTTGACAGGAACAATATTTGATACCCAATCGGTTAAAAGAATTGTATAAATGAAACCTATGCGAAGTAATTTCTCAACTTCAGCTTTGATAGCAATGGCTTTTCTTAGATGTATCTGATGTAAGCATTGTCAGACACGTTTAGCATCCGGGTAAGTTTTAATTTCATGGACAACAGTTAATGGATCGATTCCTAGAATTTCTTCATATGACTAGGCAAATACGTGACGGAATTCTTGAAGTAGGCCTTTATAAGTTTGGATTTCATCATCCGTACAGGAAGCACCTATATGAATGTTTTCAATAATTCCTAGCTTAACTGAAATTTCAATAGGAACTGTTCGAGAGATATTTTCCAAATTTAACTTAGAATCAGAATGTTGCAATGGATTCTGTGGTTCTTTGACATAGTCAGTAGTAAAAATAGAAGAAAAATCATTTTCAAAATGATTAAGCTCAGGTAAAAATGAAGATCGGTGATGAAGATCTTCCCATGGTAAATCATCAACAGACAAAAGTTCACGAATCTGCTCATCAGTATGAACAGGATCAGAAAGTGTTGTTATATCTGAGGTTGATATCGAAAATGATTCCCTATGGACCACATTCATTGGATCAGTTTCAATTGAACAAGAATCAGAAAACGACTGTACAGCCTAATATGCAATTTGAAAGGGACTCAAAAGCAACCTGCCATCAAATGAATCGACCTCAAAATCGGAAGGTACAATCCAAGGATCATAAAAAGTAACAATATTTGATGAAATCATATGAATATTTGCAATAGAAGGCGATACGTTAGGAGGAGGGAAGGAAAAAGTTCCTAGTAAACTAGAATCTTTAATCAAACCTACGCCAACATCCTTGTAAGGGATATTCATTTTACCAATGTGTTGAATACTATCTGTAGAGGCCAGGTCGGATGAGAAATAAGTCAGTTGGTCTATCATAATTATCTTTCTATTATGAGGAAACTTGATAAGCTGAAAAACTGATGAAACAATAGAAGTCATAGTATAAGACCAACTGCGACCTAGGAGAAGGTTTTAATCTAGAAGGGCATCAACCACTTCCACATCTAGATTTATGGTTTTGCCTTAGACCCCTATAGGTAAATCCTACAAAATACCAAATGGATGGAACCCTCGGCCATAAAAAGCCTTTAGAATTGTTGAAGACTGATTGAGTGTGGGAGAACCAAGTGATTTCCAACACTGGATCGACATAATACATGTAGAAGCCCCTTCATCAATCACAGTCCGGAACCAAGGTCTACTTTTGACTAAAACTGGAATTTGGAAAGCCATTTGATGAGGTAGGCGGGGTGTACTATTCTCTAAATCGAAGATTATTAGGTTCGAATCCTGAATACCGATAGCTCCTATAACAGACAATAGTAATTTACACTGTGCCGGGCACGATTACAACACTTCCAAAGCCGACATTGCTGAAGGGGAAATAGCTAAGTCTTCAACAATGTTGTAATTCTGAGCATCTCTCGCATGTGGATTGAAAGCTGACTTATGAAGTACACCTTTAGCAGGCGGTTTGATTACTAAGTCAGGGATGGGTTTCTCGATCTGTAGTGGATCAAAACCAGGAAAAGGTGTAGTTGATGTGTTTGAATTGGAGGATTCTGCTTCTTTACCACCAACATGATATTTACTACCATAATATTGTGATTGCATCGAAATGCTGACATGAGACATCATCATAATGGGTTCCTCTAAGGCATTCGAGGAAGAGCCAATCATCTTACTATCTTGAGTAGGAAAGGGATCCTTCAAGACAACAGGCATTTGAGAACCTTTAACGATTTTTGAAACCTTTGCTCAATGTGGGCATTCTTTGGTAAAATCATCCTCGTCGCAAATGAAACAAGGATTGTGAGGTTTCCATTTTTTCGTCAGTAGATTCATTTTTATCCATTTTACCTTTTGAAATTTGTTTGTTTTTCTTCTTCCCCTTCTTTTTACTACTGGATTTTGATTTGGTCGTAGATGATTCTATGACATGGATGTCGGTAGAAAATTTAGCGGAAGAATCTCTTTTCGAGGAATCAGGTAAAGTTATTATAGGAGAAAAATTCTTTGAATATTTTTCTTACTTTTAGTACTAACTAAACCAATCATACCATTAGTGGCATGAGACCTTGAAGGAGCTGTAGTTATTTGATCATGTTTTGGAAGATCAAGGATTTTTTCATGTAAAGTACCTAACTACATATAGACGAGGTCAAGGTACTGAGCCTGAGCAATGACTTGCTCTTCAGTGACAACTCCTCCTTTAGCTACATCTTCAGTGATTTTGGGTAACAATGATTTAATGAACCATTCCGTTAAAATTTGATCAAGACTGAAAACATTCACTAAACGCCTTCTACAACACCATTCGTGAATATGATTAGAAATATAGGTGGACATGGATTGTTTCAGTGAAGTTAACGGTTATGTGCCATTGTTTTGTCTGACAGGCAACTAAAAATGAGTTAAGAAAGCAGTGGCTAACTGATTGAAATTATTAAAAGAACCTTGCTGTAACTCAATGTACCATTTGGCGACCAGACCAATAAGAGTTCATTGAAAAAGATGCAATCGAATTCAATCATCAATGATTGAATTAGATGCACACCAGAGGTGATAAGTCATAACATGATTTGATGGATCCTCTCATGACTTACCCTCGAATTTGGGGATATCACTGGGCAACTTACTAGGCATTAGTGGCTAGTACAGAAGATAGTAAATTGGATCGTTCGTAAGGCAAGACAAATCAGGTAAATCCAAAGTTGCAATAAATGGTAACTGACGGTTAGGGTCACAAAAACCTTGAGTAATGAGACTAGTTCTAGGAGGATGACATCCAGGATAACCTGGAATGAAATTTGCATTAGGAATGTTATAAGCTCCTAGAAAACCAGGATTAACCGAACCAAACTAGGGTTGTTGAGGCTATTTATAAGTATAGCCAGGATATGGTTAATACTGATAAACAGGGTTTTGTATAGTAGGACCGAATTAATACTGTCCCTGGTAGGGTTTATAGATGAATTGTGGATGACTTGTGGCAATCGTGCTTGTACCAGCTTGTCCTGCAGGCATATGTACCGAAGTCTGAACTGCAGGTCCTGACTGTGGCACAGATACTTGAGGAATTTGCACTGATGTAGGGATAGTAGAAACCGGAGCTACAGATACTCCAGAAATATGTGATGTAGGTTGAAGAGAAGTTGCAGTAGTTTGAGGCGGAGTTTGAGGTGTGCTAGGCCCAGGCTGCTGAACTAAACTAGGTGCAGGAATTGGAACAGTAGGTTGGACAGGTTGCTGGGTTGGACCAGAAACCAAAGGCTATCCAGGGCTATCCAGGTTGATTAGGTAGCTTCACATTAGGTTGCATAGTCTATTGAGTTTGAGACGAATTCCACACCATGTTCACTTTGGGTATGGACACATAAAAAGTTGTGCATATGGAGGACCATAACCTAGTTGAACGTAGGGCTAATAATTAAGAAATACATTTCTAGCTCCTTGTAAAAATGATTGACCAGAAGGTGGTTGGAAACCTTGAGTTGGGTACTGACCTTGCGGTTTAAAACCCTGAGGCACATACTGAATCTGGGGTTCATAAGCATCCTGAGGAATATACTGAGTCTGGGGTTGACCTTACGGTATGTATTGTCTTGAAGGTTGAAAACCTTGAGGTATCCCTCCAGGTGGTAACTGACTACCTTGAGGTTTCCCCCCAAGTGGTAACTGACTATCTTGGGGTTGCCCCCCAAGTGGTAACTAACTACCTTGGGGCTGCCCTCCAGGTGGTAACTGACTACTTTGAGGTTGAGGATTTGGAATACTACCAAACATCATATGGATTTGCTCTGCATTCAACATTTGAGTTCCATTACTACTAGATGATAACTCTTGTTTATTTGGTGGACAAAGTTCTCCTTAAAAAATACCAGAGAGTGACTGGTACCCCGAAGGAATAGAAGGGACTGTCGTATAAAAATGTTTCCAGTGATTGGGAAAACATAGATGACTCTCTTGACATGATCGATGAAGGATAATAACCTCTTGGTGTAGGATGAAAAGGAATTTGAGGTGGTGAAAAACTAAGACTCGGGTTTTCTTAAAAAATTGTCAATGATAAATACCAACTGTCACTCCTAAAAGGACTGTAGAATATTGATTCATGCTCCCTAAGATTTAAAGTCTATTGGTTTTTGAGAACAGTTACGTCTTCGTCTGGACTGACAAGTTCTTCAATAGAAATGAGGCCAGAAGGACCATTTTGAGTAATGATATTTCTTACCCTAAGTGAACTAGGATCACTATAAGTTAGACTAACAAATCTTGAAGATGGTTCGAAAACAGTAGGCTCAGTGTCAGGCTCAGAAATTTCAGGTTCTTCAGCTAATTCACTGGAAGGAGAAATACTACCAGTAAGTTCAAAAAATGAAATTGGCTCTTGAATATTCTCTGTTTTTTGTATTTGATAACCAGGATGAACAATTAGAGATGACTCTCCAACTTCTAGCGATCCAACTCAACTGTCGGTAGGTGATACGAGAGCTCACAATCCTTCAATTTGGCTTGGTGTATACTCAGGAGGTTTCCCCTGAAGTCTACGAGATTGTCTCGATAATTTGGCCACGATTAAATATTAATTAATCACACGCGAATAAAGAAAATTCCAATAAAAACACCTAAAGTCTCTAAAGAGACAAACAACTAAATTAGACACCTAAAAAATCTAAGAGTTCAAACCACGCACAAACAGTAACTTCCTGTACTAAAAACACTAGTTGGTGATGAAATCCAACTTAGTAGAAGTTTAACACAGAAAGGGCGGTTGGAACAATTACCCTGACAACCTTCTTAATGAAACAGACTGGTACAAGTTTCTTCACAAAACCATCTCGAGTGAAGAGAACCCCCAAGAGAGTCCAAGTGACTCTAGTTGACATCTGCTCTAGGTACAGTGAGATCTTTCTTTCACTGTCACCTTAGGAAATAATCTTAAGTTTATGGAGAGTAAGGTTACCAACAACAAAAAATACAATTGTGGGGACAGTCTATGATCCAATTCTATGCGCAAGGGCAAAGTAACAAAGCTCAATCCCCTTGAAGGCTCCTCAACATGGTCAATCCAATATTTACCAAGAAGTGACCCCAGGCTCCTCGACAATGGTTAATCCAATGTTTAACATTTATAATACGCGCAGATCTTCTACCTTTCCCAATGAAACAAAATTGATTGTCTCAAAGGTTCGAACATGATCTCGTGATTGACTCCTTTAAGAGAAGCTTCCAAAAATGTATCAATTACAATTGTATTTATTTCCTACCGCAAGATGTATAGACTTGTTTGTTTTAACTATCTTGGAGAGTTAATTATTCCCTAGTCCAAGATACTGGCCTAAGGTATATTGGTGATAAGAGCCCCGGAAATAGAAAATATTACTAGATCAATTTTAATTAAGTGTTGCTTTTATGGGTTGTTCTTTAGGTCAATAGGTATGGAAATGAAACTTTGATGGTGCGAAGACTCAACTCCATACAAACTAAAAAAGTGCACCTAAAATGATAAGAAATTCGTTTTTATTTCAATGAAATTCTAGCTAAAAGAAAGAGTTCGAGAATGCAATTCTTTAAGAAACAATTCTTTCTTTCAACATGGAAATGGAAAGAAAATATATATATTTTTTTTTAATAAGAACTCAAAACAAGAAAAATAATTAATGCTCACAATAAATCCCTTTCACTTTTCAAAACTCAAAACTACAAAAAAAAACAATTTGCTTCAAAAGAGATCTACAAGTTTTAGAAAAACACTCAAAACTACAAAAAACTAATTTTGAGATCTAAAAACTTTAAAAATATAATTGAATAAAAGCTTCAATTTCTTTTTGAGGATGTTTTACTTAGGTTTTCAGTAAACTAAGGATTCATTTGCACATAATAACAAACCAATCAAAAAACATCTAGATATGTCTTCTTTTGTAAAAATGAAATTCAAAACTTATAACAAAGTTTGTTCAAAGATTTGCAACAAGAAAACTAAATATGTTTCTCACAAAGAAAAGATTTCACAACCAAGTTAGACTCATCAAGAAGACGAAAAGACACGAGGGTGATCTAAGGTTTCTCAAGCTTTTGGTCTTTGAGTCACTACAGGGACAAAGTGAAAACAACTTCAAGCATGCAAAACTTCTAGAAAATCATTCAAAACAAAAATACTATCGGAACTCACTCACAAGAGATTTTTGATAGGAAAAATATAGAGCTAGGTAGACACTAAGAATCCTAAATCAAACCTAAACTTAACTAGAAGAAGATATCTTAAGTTTTTCAAAAAATTTAACAAGGTCCACAGGCTCCAGAAGCAACAGTTGCGGTCCCGCATTTTTTACTCAAGGAAAATGCGTAGATGTTCGCTCTGTCTGTGAAGACAAAGTGCGGTCCCTAGGAAACTTCAAGAAAACAAAAATACTTCAAGATTTTTGAAAGATACCCAAACTAGTATATATCAATCAAAAACCATAAAAAAACAATTTTCTCAAGTCAAAACAAAGAAAAACCAAAAGTAAAATACCTTCCCCAGTGGAGTCACCAATTTGTTGGTCAGATAAATCGATCTTGCAGACAATACCTATCTCCCTAGTGTTAAAGATAGTATAGCAACAAACAGACAAACAAACCTATCTTTCTCTAGATATATGTGATTTATAAGTAAATAATACAAAGGTGTTAAGATCCTACCTTAGATCCATTGCTTGTTTGTAGTAGTCATCCTCCAGTCGTTCGAAAGAGTTATCTTTCAAGACCTGCAATCACAAGCAAGCAAACATTAAATAGCACCTGCATATAAAATATTATAAATCATGCCTATTATGGTGATCAAGGAATCCATAATAGGCATGATTTATAACATTTGCTATGCAGGTGCTATTTAATGTTTGCTTGCTTGTGATTGTCGGTCTTCAAAGATAACTCTTTCAAATGACTAGAGGATGACTACTATGAATAAGCACTGGATCTAAGGGAGGATCTTAACACCTTTGTAGTATTTACTTATAAATCGCATATGTCTATAGAGAGATAGGTTTGTTTGTCTGTTTGTTGTTAGACAATCTTTTGATACTAGGGAGATTGGTCTGGTCCGCAAGATCGATTTATCTGACCAACAAATTGGCGACTCCACTGCGGAAATTATTTGATGTTAAGATCCTACCTTAGATCTAGTGCTTTTTCATAGTAGTCATCCTCCAGTCATTCGAAAGAGTTATCTTTGAAGACCTGCAATCACAAACAAGCAAACATTAAATAGCACCTGCATAGCAAATATTATAAGTTATGCCTATTATGGTGATCAAGGAATCCATAAAATAAACAATGAATTAACAGCTTATTGAGAAAAACAAATATATTTCTATTAACTTTGAATAATAGAATAAATTTACAACCTTTTCAGCATTGATGTTGAACAAGTTCTTGCTGGGGTCCAAAACAGAAATTTCCTTTACTTTGACAAGTCTTGCACTCTTCCAAATGAGATACATAGAGTTATGTAATATCTCCTCATAAAAACTCAACTAAAGAAGACTAAGTTCCAATAGCACTTTACATCAAAAAATACTAAGCTTCTAACTTTAACTAGTTAACCAGCTCAATGCTTCTTTTTATAGTGTAGGGGAGGAGGTTATAGCTCCACCTATGAAGGGATAGAATCCTCCTTCAGAGGAATAAGCTCCTCACATCTATGGGTTAGCTCCTTAAGGTATGGGTTACATGAACCTTAAAAGAGCGAACTTTCCACCTCAAGATTCCTTCCAGAAGCTTCTAGAAATAACTGAAAGTGAGTTTTTTTAGAGTATACTTGCGCCTTTTTAACTTTTACAGGGGTCCGAACCTTTAACGCAGCGTCCGTGCGGTCAGGTGCGCCAGAGACATGACCATTAGGTGTGGGACTGCAGGTAAGACAAAGAGAAAGTGCGGAACTAGAGTTTTAAAAACTTTTAAGAGCTTTTCTCTTATTTTCAAGACTTGATATGAGGAACTGAGTTTTAGACTTGCAGAGGAGGAAAGTATGAGTAGTAATGAATGCACACAGTTAGTAGAATGTAAAGGTGACAATTTTCAGTGCAACATTCCCCCTAAAGCTAGAAAATACCACTGGGCCGAGCATAGGAGCACCGCTATGGTGTGCTATTTGTTAGGTTACCAGACAATATGAAACAAACAATTGTCATCTACTACATAAGTTTGTACAGGCCCCCAAACAGTTGTTTTCCAATTTCTACAAATTTGTAGGACATGATGAGCTCCATTGTCGAAGTTATGAATTAATGATGGATAGAACCCTGACCTATCAGATGCAAGTAGAAACTCGGCCTCTGGAACAGGGAGTTGGTGTAGCACATGGAGGATTCCACAGCCGTGGAAGAGGAAGAGGAGTAGGGGCTGAAAGAGGTCGTGGACAAGTTATTTTCTATAATTATAAGCTAGACATTTTTCTCGTGACTGTTCGAACCCAACCCATCCATATTTCCAATATTTCAGACAGTTCGACCACGTGATAGAAGATTTCTCGATACTTATAGAAAATATGCAATAAAAGAACACGCAAACCAAGTATCCTACGCAAAATATCTAGATGATGAGGGCAGAGACTTTAAAGAGGACCATAACGTCAATATCTAACATGTAGCTAGAAATTGAGCAATGGGTGCACAAGTGAAGATAAGGGAAAGCAGCCAAAAACTAAGTGATGGGTGCACAAGGCTGCTGAAAATGAAGTTTCGTTTGACCTCAACAAGGCTAAAGAAAATTTTATGAAGGCTAAAAATAATTTCACTAAAGCTTCTACGTTCGAGAGTCAAGAGAAATCAACTAGGAATAGTGAAGTGCAAGATGTGGATCCTTCATTGTTAGCCACTTTTCTCAAAACTTGTATGAAGTTATTGAGGGATCAGAACGTAGTAGAAGGGCTACAAAAATTGATAAACAATTGTACCAGTAATATTAAGATTCCTTTATAACGACACACCATGAGGAAACTGGGTAAACACAAGAAGTGAACAGGGCATGATATGAGCCTAATGTACAGATTGGGGAGTATGAGATGGACTAAGTCATCCTAGATTTGGGTTTTGATGTGAATGTGCCACCAAAGCAAACCTACAAATGCATGGGGAGAATTAAGGGATTTCTGAGGTCTAAAATGGGCCTCCTAAGGAAATTATAAAATAATAGTGGAAATAATAAAATAAGGTTAGATTACATCATTAAATTTTAGAGGGAAAAAAAAAAAACTATTTTTTCAACTCTTATTTTCAACTCATATTTTCAGCGTATCTACCTATGGGTTTACTCAAATTTCGAGCGGAAACACTTGTTGGATGAAAAATTTGATTCGTCATTCAAGGAGTACCCATGTTGCATACTTTCAATGCAGCTTGCTACACGAAAAATGAGAAATACATGAAAAACATTATTGCAATCACGTTTTTTCATGTATTTCTCATTTTTCGTGTAGTAGGGTGCATCAAAAGTATGAAACATGGGTACTCCTTAGATGAAGAATTAAATTTTTCATCCAATTAGTACTCTCACTTGAAATTGGAGTACAAACTTAGGAGATAAGTTGAAAATATGAGTTGAAAAATTAGTTTTATTATTGTATTATTTATTAATCTTTGTACCTTTTTACTCCAAAAATTGTGAATCATCGCCCATGGCTGACATCATCATCTTGAATCTTGTTGTTTCTTATAAAGTTTATTTTGGTTGTACATTTTTCTTAGAAGGCCCATTTTAGACCTCAAAATTACCGTAATGACTTGCATTGCAATGGTCTTCTATACAGCTACGCATGGCCAATGAGTAGAAGATAATTCCTATGGGGCGCATGTATAGGGTAACTATGGACATTGAAGGAGAAAGTGCATTGGCTAACATTGAGGTAATTGAAATATTGGATGAAAACAATCCTTACCCTGTGCTACTATGAATTGATTGGGCCTTCGACATGGATGTGGTGATTAACCTAAAGAAGCAAAAGATGACATTTGAGAGGAAGGTGCTCAAGGTTATTATGCCACAGGACCCTCCTGAAGGAGTGTGGTACACTGAATGAGTCTGTGACTATGAGGAAGATGATGATTTGGATCTAACCTACAAGATTACTATGTGCGATGAAGATTGGATCAATCCTACTGTAGATGGGTGGATTGCATTGGATAGAGATAGCTCTTGTACCTCAGACTTAGATGAAGAGATCGAACACTCACATAATAGGTTGCATGAGGTCTCTATGCTATATTCCAATATGATGACAAAATCGTTGCAATGCCTATCTTCAGAGGTAAGAAAACTTCTTCATTATGATGGATTAAAATGATGTTAATCTCTTTTTCTATGAGTTTGAAAGGGAGGTGCATGAGGAACATCGATTCAAGGAACTAAAATTGGCATTGAACGCTACACCTACCCATTGGTGGGGTACGCATAGGAAATCAGTGGAAGGAATATAGGTGAATGATGAAGCTGAGGTTTGGATACATTAATACCTGGATGACTAAGAAATATAGTGGAAGGGATGAACTACGTGAATACCTGATGTGGTGGAATAAATATTGGGGTGAAGATCCACAACCCGAATGGGTGCATATCTTTTGTCACACCTTACATACTATTCCCATGAATTTGTACTTGGAAATAGAGCTACGCCATGGGACAGCCGAATGAGATATCCTAAGGGAAATATTCTTATTAACTTTTAGCTTTGAGGATGGATCTAAATGCATTGATGAAACACCATAAGAGCTTAAGGCCACTATCTTATGAACGCCTAAAGAACTAGTGGATTGGGTATAACCAGACTAGAGTACACAGCCGCGCCATGCACTGGAGTGCTACACTATGATTGCTGAAGAAGAAGAAGATGATCAAAGAAAAATCAACATTCCAGAAACTGAGGTTAGCACGAGGTTGAAGGACCTAAGATAGAGAACCTTGATGTAACAAATCTGATGAAAACCCAGAAAGTAAATATTGGATTTGATGTAGAGTCCAAGTTCAAAAATATAGTGGAGTATTGGGATGAAGATACAATTGATAAGGTGGCCTAACTACTATGTGAATACCAAGATCTATTCCCAGTGAAGTTCTCGGATCTAAAGGGTATTGTAGGAGATTTGGACGTAATTAAAATTACTTTGAAACCTAACGCAAAGTCCATAAAGTAGAGACCTTATCAACTCAATCTGAATTATAAAGAAAAGGTGCACAAAGAACTGGACAAAATGTTGGATGCCAGAATTATTGAGCCAATAGAAGAATCTGGTTGGGTGAGCCCAATGGTTGTCCATGAAAATTAACAACAAGGTGAAATTAGGATATGCGTAGATCTCAGAAAGCTTAATGATGCATGCGTTCATGATACGTTTCCAACGCCATTTACAAATAAAGTCTTGGAGAATGTTGGAGGCCAGGAGGCATACTCATTCTCTAATGGATTCTCAAGATACCATCAAATAAGGATCGTGTTGGAGGATCGCAACAAGACAACCTTTGCAACGGAGTGGGGTTGCTTTCAGTATACAGTAATACCATTCGAGCTGAAGAATGTGCCCATGATCTTCTCTAGGGTAGCAATTGTGGTGTTTTAAGGAGTTTATTCATAAATTATTGGAGGTATATTTTGACAACTGGACTTTTCTCGGATTGGTGAAGTGCCATGTTACAAGTCTACGCCTCATTCTAGAAACATGTTGTAGATAATAGATTGCGTTGAACTTGAAGAAATGTATATTCTGCGTGCCTTCTGGAATTTTGCTAGACCATGTAGTATGTAAGTAGGGATTGATGGTGGACCTCGCAAAGATACCAGTGATTGTGAATTTATAAGCTCCTAAGAAAATGTTAAGAAGTTATGCGCAAACCCTAGGCCACATAGGCTACTATTGAGAATTTTACCAAGTCTTATGCCCAGATAACCACGATGGAGAAACTACTAAAGATGGATGCAAATTTTTGTTGGAATCAGGAGTGTTAATAGAGTCTTGATGTGTTAAAGAACAAGATTGTGACTGTGCCCATCTTAATATTTCCAGGTTTGAAGAAAGAGTCCCATGTTCATGTAGATGCCTCAAGTATTGCGTTGGGTGTAGTATTGACCGAGCCTAGCGAAGGTCATATTTATCATCCAATAGCCTTTGCAAGTAGGAAACTATCAAAAGCCGAAAAGAACTATTCAACTAGAGAGCATGAAGGATTGGCAATGGTCTAATCACTGCAAAATTTTCAACATTATTTGTTCGGAGCACATTTCAAAATATACACAAATCACTCTGCTCTGAAGTACCTGGTCAACAATCTTGTGTTGGGGGGGAAGATTTGTAGGTGGTTGTTTCTATTCGAGGAGTATGACTTTCAAGTAATAATGAAGCCTACATGGTTGAATGTAGGAATGGATTATCTAAGTTGAATCGAGACAGGTGAAGAACCAACCAATTTGGAAGAATGATTTCTAGATGCACAACTCTTTTTTGTGCACGTTGCGTATAACCACTTTGCTAATATCATTCAGTTTTTGACCACAAGTATAGCCACAAAAGGTTGTTCTACTCAATAGAAAAAAAAATTAGTGGTATGTGTGTTGGTGCACTAAGATGTCTTTTTACAAACAATCTTAATTCCTATGTTAATTGTCAACTCGAGGCAAGTATTTTTATTTCAAGAGTGTCAACACTATATATGTAGTGAATTTAGAGGTTAAATAATAACAAATCATTGCAATTGTTATTGACTATCTTCTTCAAACTCAATCCAATCAACTCTAAAAGAAGTAATTCTGAAATAATTTCATTCTACTTAACCTATCATGGAAGAAAAATAGATTTGAATACAACTTGTAAGGAATCACACTTGGCAGTTTTAACTAGAATTGAAGCTAACTTGCTCACTCATGAAAGAGAACTGTAACAATTAACATAAATGTTAATTGAACAACAAATCCTAAATAAACAATAAATCCTAATTAAGCAATAATTCTGAATTGAACAACAAATCTGAATTGAATAACAATTCTGAATTGAACAACAATCCTGGATTCAATAGAAATTCTAGATTTAAAAACAAATCTTAATTGAAGAACAATTTCAAATTGAACAACAAATGATACAAGAATATCGAATTTTGTTTAAATAGAAAATGATTGTAGAATCATAAAGTGATTAATTCTATCTCTGAAATATATGATAACATTACTTCAAAGGAACAACGATCTAAGCTAGAACTATCACAACCAATTCAATCAAAAGTATTACTCGCATATAACACACCGATCAACCCTAATCTCAAATGAAAAAAAAATGAAAATTGAATCGACAATCCTTACAATAATCAAAAGTAATACTAACTTAACATTAACAAGCAATCAATAATGAAATAGAAATATTATGACATAGGTGAAGTAGTAGATCTTCTCCTGACTGGGCCCAAAATTGCTAGAAGTCTCCATTAAGAGATACTTATAATATAAGTATGAATTAAACGCAACCTTTCTTCATTAATGTAAGTAACCAAGTTACAACATCCAAAATAACAGTATTAAATGTCAAAAAGAATAATTACAAACTGTGAAATTTTGAGCTCCATGTAGTTTTGCCTTTCGGCCTTATATATTACATTTAGAAAGTAGATAGATAAAAGAAAATCGTTAGGATCAGGGGATCCTGAGGATTTCTCTATACCGATTTGATTTTGTCATAAAATGGTCATTGGTTTGCCTGGTCTTCCGCAGTCTTGCTTTGCCTCTGACGTTGTCGCTTTCCATTGTGAGATGTTGTCGTTGTATTGATTGGGCAGTCATCGCTCAATTTGTGACTTCTGCACATAAAGATAGTAATAATAAGTTTTTCTTGCTTAGATTCAAATAATTTGTTACTGATTGCTTTTATTTCACTTTAGCTATTATTTCCTCTAATTTTTTTCATAAACAGAGATAATCATGTGAGGATGAGTGCTAAATAAAGTGATTAACAAGGAAAAAAAATACCTTTTTCTTGACCCAACATACTCCCCAGCTTACCTTGTTGCATGAAATCATGCAATTAAATATTTAAGGTGTAGTTGAGTTAGGGAATAGGCAAGATATGCCTCCTCCTTATAATTTCTAAAGCCATTTTTCTTCTTTAGTATAGCAAAAGCCTAGCTAATGTCTTGATCCTTCAAGGTGTAGTCACAATGATACTTCTCTGGAGGATACCATATGATTGGAGTTCTATACCGACATCCTATCCATTCATGCACCATGGTTAAGACCATGTTAATGTACATATGGAAATGAGAGGAGGCAGCTTAGAAGTTCCGGTATCTAAATGGTTCTTGATTTCTTATAGTAATCCTGGAGACTTCCCACCTTTTTCTAGCTACAAACAAGGCTTCGTACTTAATCTCTTCGAAGTAATCCTCTCCACCTTGTATAATATCCATGTGAAATGGCCCTAATTGGCCCACAACACCATCTCGCTTCATGAATTTCTTGTGTCTAACCAAGAGATGCAAGGGTTTGGTAGGTTCCCCTCTCACCCATAGGTCGATTCCTTCTTCCTGATTTCTAAAAGTATTGTGAGCCTTCACCCACTTGAATTGATTAGTAGCAAAAGAGAGAAATTCCTAGAATTGTACATCCCCTCTAAAGGAGCCAAGGTTATTGTTTCCATCATCTTCCAGGAAGAAATTGTGCATATAAGTTTCACAGAGGAGGCACTATACCTGCTCGTTCTGTTCTCTGAAGCACTTGAACAAGTCCAAGGTAGTTTTTTATTTCCACAGACTTCCCAGCCTTTAAACTTTGACTTTCAGTAGGAGGTATATTTCTAGGAGGAATAGGGCATAATTTGTAGCAGGGGCTTTGCATGACAGAGTGTCTGAATAAAGAGAGCATATAGTTTCCAACTTCTCTTTAGCCTTCAGTAATTTGTCTCGTGCTTTCTCAACCTTTTTCTATTCAACCTTGTATTGAAGAAAGGTCTCATCCTGAGTCATTGTGAATGCCTCAACCTTTTTCTTTAATTCTAGATGTATTCGTAGGGGAACTACCTCCTCCTCCTGCTGGGTTATATCCCACTGAACCTTCAGTAGTTCATTCTACAGTCTGCTAATAATGCATCCCTTACTAAGGAAATATAATCAGGTGTATCCTCTATTTGGGCAGCATTATCTTTTGCTTCTATGGGCTCAATTTGGATAGTAGCCTCGGTTGTTTCTTGAGTTATGGAACAATCAATTGGGATTATTTCTTCATAGTCAGTCTTAACAATAATGTTTAGAGTAGGGTAGTCCATTTGGGTCTCCTGCGTACAAACACAGGGGTCTTCAGTCTACATTTCAGTGTCCCCTACAAGGCATGGCTCTGTCCGAGATCCCTTTGAATAGACCAAAAGAACCTCGGTTTGGGTTTCAACATCCCTTCTATAACATTGTTCTGTCTGTGTTCCTATGGTCTCTTTTTCTACTTTCAAATTCCTGGCTCTACTGGCCTCTTTTAACCACTGTCTTAGCTGCCCAATTATTCACTTCTATTATATATATATTTTTAGCATTTTTCTGACCCTATCCTTGTAGGACTTCTTTATTGTGGGACTTCCAACCAATAGTGGTGCAACTACATTTTCCTCAAGTTCATGTTTGGCTTCCATTGTGTCAGCATTAGGGAGGGTTTCAACTGGAACTGTATCTCCTCATGGAGCTTCTCCCTCTAATTATTTTTCAACATGAATTTTTCTCTCAGGAGACCCCAATAGAATGGTGTGTCCTAAGCAGTTATCATTCTCTGGTTTTTCTTCTTGGTAGGCCTCATCCTCGAGGGACTTAGAAAAAATAGTATTTCTTGGTTGATTTTCATCTCCTAGGGTCTCATTTGCAGGATTTTCCTCAGCTGGGGGGTCTAGTGGACCGATATCTACTGTCTGAATTTCCTCTCTAATAGCTTCCTCTTCATGCATCTCAACTTCAAGGGGTTTTTCCATAGAAGGGACCAGTTCCCTCTATTCTTCTAAGAAATCAGTGAATGCTAGGGTTTGATCACAACTAGGGCTATTAGCAGAGGCAGACTGGTTGGGGGTACAATTTGTCCACTTTGTTCCCTTAGCCGGAAGTCCGGTGACTTTAGCTATGACCACTTCAGAGACTATTATATCCCTACCTCTTACTCTGGTGCTTTCATTCTGTAAATTATGTAAGAATTCAAATGTCATTTCTTCATGAAATCCCTGCAATTAATTGAGATATTGCAGCCATCCTACACACTCAAGAATTTCACGAGCCTTATCTGATACCTTCAGTAGTGAGGGCTCATTTTGGATAGATCTACCTCCCATGGCTATTATGTTCCTTTGACTGGTTCTCCTGCATGGACTTCTCCTACTCTTTTGCAAATTAGAACAACAAAAAATATCATTAAAGAAATTAATAGGAAAAATGACATTTATTTGGGAATTAATAGCATATACAGTTAAGTCATTTGTATCATCAACCATTTTGATGCATGCCCATAATTAATTTGCATGCCATCCATAATGGTCGTCATCATTTCTCCAATAAAAAATACCTTGCTAATTATTATGCCTGTCCAATCATCATGCAGCCTTCACCCAAAAATCAATTTAATAATTAGCATTCAAATATCCATAACTATTTTACACGTTGTTCACACGCAGACCTACTCCCCGACTTACCTTGTTGCTTGACCTCATGCAATTAAATAGTTGAGGTATAGCAGAGTTAGGGAATAGGCAGGATATACCTCCTCCTTATAATTTCTAAAGCCATTTTACTTATTTAGTATAACGAAAGTGAGGTTAATGTCTTGATCCTTCAAGGTGTCATCACAAAAATACTTCTCTAGAGGATACCATATGATGGGATTTCTATACCGACATCACATCCAATCAGGCCCCATCACTAAGACCATGTTACTGTACTTATGGAAACTAGAGGAGGAAGCTTTAAGTTCCGGTATCCAAATGGTTCTCGGTTTCTAACAGTAATGCTAGATACTTCCCACCTTTGTATGGATGTAGACAAGGCTTCCTCCTTAATATTTTGGAAGTACTCATTTCCAGCTTGTATAATATCCATGTGAAATAGCCCCAATGTAGGTGTTTGGTAGGATCCCCTCTCACGCATAGGTCAATTCCTTCTTCGTGCTTTCTAAAAGTATTATGAGCCTTGACCCACTTGAGTTGATTAGTACTAAAAGTGAGAAATTCCTGTAATTGTACATACCCTATAAAGGGACCAAGGTTGTTGTCTCTTTCATCTTCCAGAAAGAAATTGTGCATGTAAAGTTCACAAAGGAGGCATTCTGCATGCTCGTTCTATTATCTAAGGCACTTGACAAAGTCCGTGGTAGTTTTGATTTCCACATACTTCTCAGCCTTAACAACTTTGAATTTCAGTAGGAGGTATCTTTCCAGGAGGAATAGGACATAATTTGTAGCAGGGGTTTTGCATGACCGGGTCTCTGAATAAAGAGAGCAGATAGTTTCCAACTGCTCTTTAGCCTTCTGTAAATTTTCCCATGCTTTCTCAACCTTTTTCTATTTAGCCTTGTACTAAGCAAAGGTCTCATCCTCAGTCGCTATGAGTGCCTCAAAATTTTTCTTTATTTTTTGATGTCTCCATAGGGGCACTACCTCCTCCTCATGCTGGGCTAATTCCTGTTGAACCTTCAGTAGTTCATTCTACAATTTGCTAATAAATTCCTCCCTTACTAAGGGAATATAAGCAAGTGTCTCCTTTGGGCATCATTATCTTATGTCTCTATAGGATCAGTTTGGACAGCAGCCTTCGCTGCTTCTTGAGTTATGCAACAATCAATTGGGATGCTTTCTTCAACATCAGTCTGAAGAACAATGTTGATAGTAAGGTAGCCTGTTTGCATCTCCTGTGTACAAAGGTCTTCAGTCTGCATTTCAGTGTCCTCTAAAAGACATGGCTCTATCTGAGTTTCCTTTGAACAGACCAAAAGAACCTCAGTTTTGGTTTCAGCATCCCTTCCAGAACAATGTTCTATTTGTGTTCCTGTGATCTCTTTTCTACTTTCAAATTCCTAGCTCTGATGGCCTCTTTTAACCACTGTCTTAGTTGCCCAATTACTCTTGTGTGTTTTTGATGTTTTTTCAGCATTTCTTTGAGCCTATCCTCATAGGAATTCTTTATTGTGGGACTTCCTATCAGTGGTGGTGCAACTACATCTTCCTCATGGTCATGCTCAGGTGGAATTGTGTCAGCATGAAGGAGGGTTTCAACTAGAACTGTATCTCCTAATGGAGCTTCTCCTTCTAATGCTTTTTCGACATGAATTCTTCTCTCAGGAGACCCCAATATAATGGTGTCTCCTAAGCAGTTATCATTCTTTGGATTTTCTTCTGGGTAGTACTCATCCTCGGGGGACTTAGAAAAAATAGTATTTCCTGGTTGATTTTCATCTCCCAGGGTCTCATCTGTAGGATTTTCTACAGCTAGGGAGTCCACAAGACCAATATCTACTATCTGATTTTATTCTCTAATAGCTTCCTCTTCATGCATCTTGGGTTCAAGTTGTTTTTCCACAAAGGGGATTGGTTCCCTCTATTCTTCCAAGAAATTAGTAAATGGCATGGTTTGATCACAATCAGCGCTATCAATAAAGGTAGATTGGTTGGGGGTACAAATATGTCCACTTTGTTCCCTTAGTTGGAAGTCGAGTGACTTCGATATGACCACCTTAGAGACTATTTTATCCCTACCTCTTACTATGGTACTCCCATTCTGCAAATTCTGCAAGAATTTGAGTGCCATTTCTTTGTGAAATCCCTTTAATTTATTTAGATATTGCATCCATCCTGCATGAATGAGAATTGCACAAGCATATTCCAATACATTTAATATTGAGGCTCATTTCGGATAGCTCTACCTACCTTGGTTTATGTGTTCCTATGATTGGTTCTCCTGCATGGAATTCTCATGCTCTTTCACAAATTAGAACAACAACAAAGATCGTTAAAGAAATTAACAAAAAAAATGACGTTAATTTTAAAATTAAAAGCATATATAGTCAAGCCATTTGTCTCATCAACATTGTTTGGTGTAGGTCCATAATTAATTCGCATGCCATCCATAATGATCTTTGTAGTTTCTCCAATCAGAAATACCTTGTTAATTATTATGCATATCTAATCATCATGCATCATTTACCCAAAAATCAATTTAATAATTAGCATTCAATTATCCATAATTGTTTCACATACTGTTCACAAGAAAATGTACTCCCCAGCTTACCTTGTTGCATGACCCCATGCAATTAAATAGTTGAGGTGTAGCTAAGTTAGGGAATAGGCAGGATATACCTCCTTCTAATTTCTAAAGCCATTTTTCTTCTTTAATATAACAAAATCCTAGTTGACATCTTGATCCTTCAAGGTGTAGTCATAGCGATACTTCTCAGTAGGATACCATATGATTGGATTTATATACCGACATCCTATCCATTCAAGCCCCATGGTTAATACCACGTTACTATACTTATGGAAACGAGAGGAGGAATATTTAATGTTTTAGTATCCAATTGGTTCTCAGTTTCTAACAGTAATGCTGGAGACTTCCCACCTTTGTCTGGCTACAGACAAGGCTTCCTCCTTAATCTCTTAGAAGTACTCCTTTCCAGCTTGTATAATATTCATGTGAAATGGCCCGAATTAGCCGACAACACCATCTCGCTTCATGAATTGCTTGGGTCTGACCAAGAGAGGCAGGGGCTTGGTAGGTTCCCCTCTCACCCATAGCTCGAAAACTTCTTCACGCTTTCTAAAATTATTGTGAGCCTTGGCCCACTTGAGTTAATTAGTAGCAAAAGAGAGAAATGCCTGGAATTGTACATCCCCTATAAAGGGGCCAGGTTTGTTGTCTCTGTCATCTTCCATAAATAAATTGTGCATATAAATTTGACAGAGGAGGCACTGTACCTTCTCGCTCTGTTCTCTGAATCACTTGAGAAAGTGTGGGGTAGATTTGATTTCCACAGACTTCCCAGCCTTAAGAGCTTTGACATTCAGCAGGAGATATATTTCCAAGAGGAATAGGGCATAATTTGTACCAGGGGCTTTGCATGACACGGTGTTTGAATAAAGAGAGGAAACAATTTCTATCTACTCTTTAGCCTTCTGTAATTTGTCATGTTCTTTCTCAACCTTTTTCTGTTCAGCCTTGTATTGAGAAAAGGTCTCATCCTCAATTGTTGTGAGTGCCTCAATTTTTTTTTTATTCATCACGTATCTATAGCGGCACTACCTCCTCCTCATGCTGCATTAACTCCTATTGAACCTTCAGTAGTTCATTCTACAGCCTTCTAATAAATGCCTCACTTACTAAGAGAATATAAACAGGTGTCTCCTCTATTTGGGCATCATTAGCTTTTGTCTCCATAGAGTCAGTTTGAACAGCAACCTCTGCTACTTCTTGAGTTATGCAACAATCAATTGGGATGCTTGCTTCAACATCAGTCTGAGCAACAATGTTCATAGTAGGGTAGATCGTTTGGGTATCCAAACACAGGGGTCTTCAGTCTGCATTTTAGTGTCCTCTACAAGACATGGTTCTATCTAAGTTTCCTTTGAAAATACTAAAAGTACCTTAGTTTGGGTTTCAGCATCCCTTCCAGAACAGTGTTATGTTTGTGTTCGTGTGGTCTCTTTCTCTACTTTCGAATTCCTAGCTCTGATGGCCTCTTTTAACCACTGTCTTAGCCACCCAATTATTCAGTTATGTTTTCTATATTTTTTTAGATTTTTTCTGAGCCTATCCTTGTAGGACTTCTTTATTCTAGGACTTCCAACCAGTGATGGTGCAGCTACATTTTCCTCAGGTTCATGCTCGGGTGGCATTATGTCAGCATTAGAGAGGATTTCAACTGGAACTGTATCTCCTGATGGAGCTTCTCCTTCTAATTCTTTCTCGACATGAATATTTATCTCAGGAGACCGCAATACTATGGTGTCTCCTGAATAGTTACCATTCTCCAGGTTTTCTTTTGGGTAGGCATCATCCTCAGGGGATAGAAAAATAGTATTGCTTGGTTGATTTTCATCTCCCAGGGTCTCATTGTAGGAATTTACAGGGTAAGTTCCTCAGAAAGAATACCAAAAGGACACCGCTCACAACCAGATCACAGATCAATACACCAGTATTTTTGACGTGGTTAAAACCCTCAAAGAGGGAAACAGTCCACGGCCTGTCCCAACGTGGGTACTACAGGCAATTTATTAATCAAAGAATGAAAATTTACATAAGCTTCTCTCATGCACGGATTACTCGAACAATGACCCTCCATGCGCTTTAAATAGAACTCATGGACCAATCGGGTGTCAAGCCACGGATCAAGTGTCGGTAATACCGAGGAGAGAATGAACCGTCGGATCACTACATATCGTGACCGTCGGATTGTAAGTTACAAAATGTACAACGGTAAAGAAACACACTTTACCTAACTCTATACCTAACTCTACACTAGACCAAGTTGAACTTAACTATATCCTATGTGTCGGAATATCCTAACATCCCCCCTTAAGAACAACTTGGGATAGGATTGAAGGATTTACAAATATGACACAATAGGAGAAGGAAGGAGGCACTAGAGCCTATCCCCCCTTAGTGACAACTTCCTGAACTCCAAGCATATATCGAAGTTTAGTGAACTTCGCCTCTGTGAGAGCCTTTGTGAAGATGTCTGCAACCTGATCATCTGTTGGACAATATTGCACTTCAAGAACATGGTCATGAATGAGCTTTCTGATGAAGTGCATGTGTAGTTCAATGTGTTTGCTGTGCTGATGCTGGACTAGATCTTTGCATAGCTGAATGGCACTTTGATTATCACACCAAAGTGTGGTTGGATGCTGCTGCTCAAAGCCAAACTCTGATAGGATCTGACGAAGCCACAAGGCTTCCTTACTAGCTTCCACGACACCACGATACTCTGCTTCTGCTGACGAAAGAGAAATGGCAGCCTGTTTCTTACAAGCCCATGTAATAGGTCCTGAACCAAGAGTGAAGACATAACCGGCAGTAGACTTCCGATCATCAGGGTCACCAGCCCAATCAGAATCAGTGAAACCAACTAACAGAGGAGCTGCTTTGGTACTGTAATGAATCCCAAACTGTACTGTACCTCGAACATAACGAAGTATTCTTTTAGCTGCTTTCCAATGACTTTCACGGGGGTTTTGCATAAAACGAGCAACAAGGCCAACAGCAAAGGAAAGATCAGGACGAGTATGGGTTAAATACAAGAGTTTTCCTACAAGTTGATGGTATAAGGTAGCATCAACTTCAGGAGAAGTACAAGAGACTGAAAGTTTGACTCCAGACTGAAAGGGAGAAGGGGCTGGCTTACAGTCTTCCATGTGAAAATGACGAAGAATATCACAAGCATACTTGGACTGGGAAAGGAAAATACCCTCCTTGGATTGCAAGACTTGAAGACCGAGAAAATAGTGTAAGTGTCCTAAGTCTGTCATTTCAAATTTCTTTTTAAGGCTGGACTTCACATGGTTTATAAGGTTGGGATCACTACCAGTAAGAATAAGATCATCAACATAAAGAACAAGGATGATAAGAGAGTTGCCCACTTTCTTGGTGTAGACAGTATTGTCAGAATGACACCTAGAAAAGCCAGATTCTAAAAGAAAGCTATCCATTTTGGCATACCAAGCCCGAGGAGCTTGCTTGAGGCCATAAAGGGATTTCTTAAGTCGACAAACAAGGCTGGAGTCTGTTTGTATGAAGCCAATGGGTTGTTCCATATAGATTTCTTCCTGCAAGTCCCCATGCAAGAAGGCAGATTTAACATCCATCTGATGGACTTCCCATTTTAAAGAGGCAGCAAGGGAAAGAACAAGGCGGATAGAGTTCATTTTGGCAACAGGGGAGAAGGTTTCAGTGTAGTCAATGCCTTCAACCTGTGAAAAACCCTTAGCAACGAGACGAGCTTTATGTTTATCAACTTTCCCATCTGGTCCATACTTGGTTCTGTAAACCCATTTACATCTAACAAGTTTGCGTCCCTTTGGTAGAGGAACAAGATCCCATGTATCATTTGTCATCAATGAATGATATTCTTCATTCATAGCTGCTTCCCAATGTGGATGGTCTGAAGCTTCTGCAAAAGTGTCAGGATCATGATTTACTGGAGCTTGAGCCAGTAAAGAAGAGGCTCTTTCAAACTGAGAACGTGTACGTCGCTGATCTGTAGGATCACCGGCAAGATCACCTGCTGCATCCCGAGTAGCATGGACCCATCTTGGAAGTTGAGGATCCTGAGAAGGTGGGGGAGGATTATCATCCTCGCTTTCATCATCTGAAGAAGAAATGTTTTCAAAAGTAGAAGAGATAGGAAGAGGTGGCACATCCGCCGGACTAGGCTCGCAGGCCGATTTATTTTCATCAAATTTTACATCTCTTCTAATGATAACATTTTTGGACTTAAATGGAATAAGTCTATAACCTTTTACATCTTCAGAATATCCAACAAAAGTACATTTCTCACTCTTAGGTTCTAAAGCTTTATGCTTTTCATCTGGAATATGGGCCCATGCTTCACTTCCAAACACACGAAAGTGACTTACATCTGGTTTAATGGAACTCCAAGCTTCTTCTGGAGTGATATTCTCTAGAACCTTAGTAGGAGTGCGATTGATTATATAATTTGCACAATTAATTGCTTCGGCCCAAAAACTAAGACTGAGTCCTTTAGATTGCAGCATACAATTAGCCATTTCCTTTAAGGTGCGATTTTTCCTTTCAGCTACACCATTTTGTTGTGGAGTGTATGGAACAGTATGTTGCATTTGAATTCCATTTTCGGTGCAAAAGTTGATGAATGTGTTTTTAACATATTCTCCACCATTATCAGTTCTTAGCTTAAGAATTTGATGTCCAGATTGTTTTTCAACAAAGGCTTTGAAGGCCAAAAATGTGTTAAATACTTCGCTCTTGAGTTTTAAGAAGTATACCCAAGTGCGTCTGGAGAAATCATCAATGAAAGTTAAGAAGTACTTGCAGCCAGAGAATGAAGCAACAGGAAGAGGACCACATAAATCACTGTGCACAAGCTGTAAAGGGGCTGAGGCGTGCCAAGAGGCACGTTTGTCAAAACTGTCCCGATGATGTTTTCCGAGTACACATCCGGAACAAACACCATCTCTGCAAGATACCATAGGAAGACCTGTCACCATATTTTCTTTACATAGATGCTGAAGGGAGCGATAGTTTAAGTGACCAAATCGCTCATGCCAAAGTTTGCTCACTTCATCATTATGAGCAACAAATACTGAGGGAAGATTTGATGACCCAAAGTTGTGAAACTTATACAACCTTGTGGAATCATCAGCAAGACCAGTAGCTAGAATCTGTTTAGGATCTTTTAGATCCTTGATTACAACATCATGAGGTGAAAATTCAACAATTTTACCTTCACCTGAATGAGTTATCTGATAGACAGATAGAAGGTTGCAGGATAAGGTTGGAACACATAATACATCATTAAACTGACCATTGTCTAGATGAACAGTTCCAGTCCCTACAACATTAAGAGATCTATCATCACCAACATATATATTTTTGGTGTTACAATCATTTAAAGAAGAAAACATGGCTTGGTTTTTGGCCATGTGATAAGAGGCTCCAGAATCAATGAGCCACTCATGAGAATGAGAAGAAGAAGAAGATACATTTAATGCATAACCAGACTGAGATGATTGACAACGACATGCAGAAAGTGCCATTCCGGAAGTTGAAGTTGAAGTAGGCTCCACATGGATGTTATGTTTCTTCATTGCGGCTTCCAAGGCTTCCATCTTCTTAAAGCATTTAGATTCTAAGTGGCCATCTCGATTACAAAAGTTACAATGTCTATCAGTCTTCTTCCATTTGTTTTTATTGGTCTTATCATTTTGCTGAAATGATCTTTCATTTTGAGGCTGAGTTGGTTTAGGACCATTCTTTTGAGGATATGACTTCTTAGGATTCTTTGAATTTGGTTGCTGCTGGGCGGCTAACGCTTTCGTGGAAGAGTTTCCAAGATTAAGAAGACCAAGGTGTAAGAGTTTTTCTTGTTCTCTTATTAAGGAATCACAAAAGGAGTCAAAGGAAGGGGCCTTGTAGTCTTTTCCTTGACAAATGAAAGCTTCCCTTGTAGAATGGAAAGTGGAAACAAATACAGAGTAGGCTGGTCCCAACTTAGTAAGGATGGAATAAATAAGGTTACCATCTTCTTTCTTAACTTTAACACCTTCCAAGAGATATCTAAGGGTCTTGAATTTGGACAAGAAATCTTCAATGCAAGAAAAATTATTAGGATCCAAAGTAAGCAACTCATTTTCAAGTTGATGGGCTCTAATTTCATTTTTAATCCCAAAAACTTTAGCGAGTTTTTCTAATGCTTCATGAGGAGTCTCAAGTTCTGCAATGTGGAATCTAAGATCAGGAGAAATAGACATCCCTATCAAACCACGTGCTTGATCTTGTCTATTTTCCCATTTTGCAGCTTTGTCTTCATCTTTTGGTTTCTTCTCTTGGTCTGTGGCTATTCTGAAGAGACCTTTACTTCTAAGTAAATCTTCCATGTAGGCTACCCATTGGAAGTAGTTAGTGCTGTCAAGAATGACTTGGCATGGACTTTCCATTTTTAAAAAAAACTGAAGCTGAAGATGCTGAAAGTAAGTGTTCCAATGGATAGATCTCGAAAAAATAGGCGGTTTTAAAAAAAACGGCTCTGAAAAAGGCTTCCGGATGAAGAAGTTATGGCTTTTTAAAAAAAATTGTTGATGTTGCCGGCAAAGTGCGCGAATGTGCGGGAATGAAAAAAATCCGCCCCCACAAAATGGAGACTTGAACCCAAGACCTCTACTCTCTTAAAATAGCTTTGAACCAATTGATCTATACAAAAAAATTGAGAGAGAGAGAGAGAGAGAGGGGGGGGGGGGCTTGTTTTGCGTGCTTTCCTTGAGAAAGCTCTTTTTCCCTACAAAACACAAAACACAAAACCCAACACGAATATGCAAAGAAAAACGAACCTTGCGGCTCGAAGTTAGCTTTAGCCAAAAAACTAGAATTTTTAAAAAAAATCTCAAAGTTAGCTTTAGCCGAAAAACTAAATATTTTTCTCAATGTTTCTGATTTTCCGAGATCACACTAAGGTGCAGGGAAAAGAGCATACGCATGAGAAAAATCCTTCCTTTCTGTTTCTGATTTGCCTAGATCGCACAGAGTCGCAGGGCAAAGAGCATACGCAGAAATGAAAGGTATAGATCCGGTTAAAAAAAAGGCTAAATAAACCGAAACCGAAATAAGCAGAGAGAAAATAACAGTAAACTGCAAAAAACACTGTATACCTCCCGATCTGAAAAATGACGCAGCTAGGGCTACCGGAAACCTTTTCGCGTGAAACGAAAGGGGTTCCTCACTGAAACAGATGCTCCGAACGCAACAGAGCAGTCCTCTCGGCCCGAAAGCAGTCAGAAACAGCAGATCTAGGAAACGACAGCCGCATGCAGTTCTACCGGCTTCAGATTTGGATCACCAACGGACGCGGCCCTCAAATAGCTCTGATACCATGTAGGAATTTACAGGGTAAGTTCCTCAGAAAGAATACCAAAAGGACACCGCTCACAACCAGATCACATATCAATACACCAATATTTTTGACGTGGTTAAAACCCTCAAAGAGGGAACGTGGGTACTACAGGCAATTTATTAATCAAAGAATGAAAATTTACATAAGCTTCTCTCATGCACGGATTACTCGAACAATGACCCTCCATGCGCTTTAAATAGAACTCATGGACCAATCGGGTGTCAAGCCACGGATCAAGTGTCGGTAATACCGAGGAGAGAATGAACCGTCGGATCACTACATATCGTGACCGTCGAATTGTAAGTTACAAAATGTACAACGCTAAAGAAACACACTTTACCTAACTCTACACTAGACCAAGTTGAACTTAACTATATCCTATGTGTCGGAATATCCTAACACTCATCTATAGGATTTTCTTCAGCGGGAGGGTCCACTAGACCGATATTCACTGTCTGGTTTTCTTATATAATCGCTTCCTCTTCATGCATCTCAGTTTCAATGGGTTTTTCCACAGAAGGGACTAGTTTCCTCTGTTCTTCTAAGAAATTAGTAAATGCCAGGATTTGATCACAACTAGGGCTATCAGTAGATGAAAACTGGTTGGGGGTACAATTCTATCCACTTTGTTCCCTTAGCTGGAAGTCTAGTGATTTCGGCTATGACCACTTCAGAGACTATTATATCCTTGCCTCTTGCTATGGTGCTGCCATTCAACAAATTATGCAAGAACTTGAGTGTGATTTCTTCGTTAAATCCCTACAATTTATTTAGATATTGTAGCCATCCTGCATGCTTAAGAAATGCACGAGCTTGGTCTAATGCATTTAGTACTGAGGGCTCATTTCAGATAGCTCTACCTCCCATGGTTGCTATGTTCCTGTGACTGGTTCTCCTATGTGGAATTCTCCTGCTCTTTCACAAATTAGAACAACAACAAAGATCATTAAAGAAATTAACAAGAAATATGGAATTGACTTGGGAATTAACAACATATGCAGTCAAGTCATTTGTCTCATCAACCATTTTTTATGCAAGCCCATAATTAATTCACATGCCATTCATAATGGTCATTGTCATTTCTCCAATTGGAAATACCTTGCTAATTATTACACATGTCCAATCATCATGCAACTTTTACCCAAAAATCAATTTAATAATTAGCATTCAATTATCCATAACTATTTCACATGTTGTTCACACGCAGACCATTCCCCCTCCAATGGGAAGAAGGACGTCCACATCCACCAAGCATGTGAAAATAAGGCACATGAATTGGGGATTCATAAAAGCAGACAACCAACCGAGAAAAGCGGTGCAATTTATGACAAAGAAATTAAAGCAATACACGTATTAGAGGTAAAAATGGTCAAAAAAGATAAAAAAAGATATATACATTATTATGTGAAAAGATGTTTAGCAAAAGCAGTATTTGTATTCGATGCATAATTGGCGGTAAGAAGTAATGACTATCATGAATTGATTCGACAAATATATAATATAATGAATATGTGACATAAGTTACCATGCGTATTGGCTTGTAAGAGTGTTGTTAAAATGGGAAATCTTCTTAGAAATGAATCCATATGTGGCAATAGAATAGAGAGCATTTGGTAGCATAAGATAATACTCCAGTACCATAAGCAGAGCCACTATTGCCAGCTGGCATTCATAACCTCAACAAGGTTGCTTTTTAACCCCACAAATGAGCCAAAGTCCTCCTTTTAATATGTAGCCGATTCTTCTTTTTCTGCTATAAAGAGACCACTATGCTGGCATGGTGACCAGATGGTCATAGTTCCATGAACGAAGATATAAAAAAATGATCAGGCTAGCTCATAAGACCCCCTATCCTCTTTAAGACAGTATTCATTGCATTTTCATATTTCTATCCTCTTTAAGACAGTATTCATTGCATTTTCATATTTCTTTATTTTTATTTTTCTTATCTTTTGATGTCTCTATAAAAAGAGGGAGGCTCATTTGCTCCTTAAGAGTCAAGGATGGTGTAAGAAGTAAAAATATGTCGAAGAAAGGTTATACTCTTACCTCCATCTCATCATTGCAAAGGAATTTGTCCATTTGGAAGTGTGGTAAGTAAGCCAACATGGTTTGAAATAATGAACCATCTTATGATATGTCCAAAAAAAGATGTCTAGCCAGTCATTATAGAGATTCACCATCTCAGCTTTTGGATAAATATAGCCATCAAGATGCTTCATAAGTCATAATAGTGTCGACATTAATGTTTTTCTTTATGTTAGGCACAAATCCACTCAAAAGGTGTTTATTCAAAACATAAAAGAAAAAGAATATGGCACACTAATTGGCAATGAATCAAAATAAAAGAAATCACATTTTGTCCTAAAATAAAGATAAAAATGTTGTTCAATCATTTCAACAACAAAAATTGAAAACAATGCAAAACTGATGTTCAATTGATTGAACAACAATCGTTCAATCGATTGAACAACAACCATTCAATCGTTTGAACAACAAAAATTAGAAAATTAAAACACAAAAAGTGATGTTCAATCGTTTGCACAATGAAAATTAAAAAATAAAAACACAGAAAGTGTTGTTCAATTGATTGAATAAGAATCATTCAATATTTTGAACAAAGAAAATATAAAAACACAAAAAGTGTCGTTCAATCTATTGAACACCAACCGTTCAATCGTTTGAACAACAAAATAAAAAATGCAAAAATGTTGTTCAATCGATTGAAAAACAATTTCCACACATAAAAACAAGTGTTGTTTAATATATTGAACAACAATTGTTCAATTGATTTAACAATGATGCACACATAAACATAACTGTTATTCAATTGATTGAACAACAATCATTTAATTGATTGAATAACACTTACCAAGCACTAGAACAAGAAAAATCCTGATATTTACATGGTGATACGTAACTGACTTACAATCAATCAAAAAGAATATATACATTATTTACAATTTTAAAAAAAATCTCAATTTTTTGAAAGAAAAGTAGCGGGGTCATTACTCTCTGCAGCTAAGATTTGCATGGAGGGGTCCTCGCGTCCCTGCCGATAGAAAGACTCCTTGGTGAGTGGTTTGTGGTATAGATGTACTCTATGCCCATTCACCTTAAAAGAATGGTTGGACCCATCAACAGTATTCAAGGTAAGAGTGCCATTCTTATGTACTTCTTGAATCTCATAAGGGTCGAGCCATCCTATTTACAACTTGCCCAAAAATTCTTGGAATCTGGAGTCGTAAAGAAGTGCCCAATCCCCTTTTTGAATTCTCTTCTTCTTGATGAGGTTGTCGTGCCACTTTTCCCTTTGTTGCTCAATAATTGCAGTCTATTGCAAAGCTAGCAGTCGAGCTTCATCTAATTTGTTGATTTGTTGCAATCGCTTGGTTTGGGCTTCTGTTAAATCTAACCCCACTTCTCGAGTCATTCTTAGAGTATTTATTTTGAATTCGAATGGAAAAATAGGTTCTCCTTACAAGGGCTATATATTCGTCGCATGTATTATACCATTCCCACATGAGAGCATGTAAGATAATTTCTAGTACTTATCTCTAATAATCCCTTTGTAGGCAGCTTAAACAATAACATGATATCCTCATACTATTTGAAAATGACCTACGAGATAAATAATTTGGAGTGCTATCCCACAACGTACTTTTGTCGATGGAAATACATATATCTTACAAAGGTAGTGCTAACATATGTTTATAATTATATTTATCTTGATTATAGGAACTTTTACTTACTGCCAAGACATTGGGGTTTCAATTTCTATACATGGAGTTTTGTTTGTCCACTATATATGTATTAGTATTGGTTATGAGTGGTCCATCCTGCAATGTCCATTATCATATCTATAAATCTATCTCGACTAGTACAATGTTGTCTTGATTTAATGTCGCTAATTGAGGTATTAATAAATTAAATTCATTTCACACAACCATTACAAATCTTCTACATAAAAAATGTGTAACCATATTCATGTACCCATCGTACTGGTTATGTTTTATTCTCCCATATTTCTTTTCATTAAAGTGACTTGAACATCAATTCCCCTAACCTTATGGATAATGGTTTATCATTCTCATTGAACAGTTACAATTACTCTTAACCTCATATCCCATTCTCTTTCTATCTTAATTGCTTTGTTGCTTCCAAATTAACATAATAGTAGCACTCTAGTGACATTACTGTCCACTGCCCTTTTTCAAATGTTTTAACTCTCCATTAAATGTGTAATTGTGGCATCTCTTTGTTCAATGCATCGGACAATGATCACAGCTGTTGGGTTCCAACTTTTAATCACAAGCTGCCACAACAACATTTCCCATGTGATGATGTTCACATGCATGTCAGTTAGACTGAATTAGATGTTAAATATCTTTCGATCGATATCTCATAGAGGAGATGGCCATACGTATACGCTAACCCTCCCTCACTTGACAAAGGTATCCTTTGGGAAAGTTTCATGTTGACGCCATAGTTAATTAGATGTTAAATATCTTTCGATCGATATCTCATAGAGGAGATGGCCATACGTATACGCTAACCCTCCCTCACTTGACAAAGGTATCCTTTGGGAAAGTTTCATGTTGACGCCATAGTTCCTGCGATACTGTTGAATGCATGCAATCTATACTAGTATTGGCATCTCGGGTTTGTTCATGTTCTACCTTTCCCTGGTTGATCGCGTTATTGCAATTTTCCTTGCTATCATCTGAGCATATCGCTTCATATGGAATCACATCCTACATTAACATTCTGCATACTCCACATGTGTCTTCCACTGACAGTTTTTGGCGTGCTTATAGGTAACTGACCTTAGATTTTCTCTTATTTGAATTATATATTTTTTCCTTGGTATTATTTACTTACAGTATTCTTGTTTCTTGTAGGGATAATGTTATTATGTTTGACCCCTATCTCAGGTTTTCAACCTAGCTATGAGGCTATTCAATTCTATTAATGTTTTGAGCTTCTGGAAGGGATCTATCAATGTTTTTTCTAAGTAGACTCTATTCTAGTTTCACGGTTATTTTTCCTAACTTTACCAGGTTTTACACAATTAAGATTTTCTTATTTCAGGTACAAGGAGTTCCCGAAGAAACAACCCTCCATATCGTGGCCTCAACCTCTAGAGAAAAATATGAGGGTAGCACCCAGAAATTTTAAACTGTCTATTCATTGTCCCCCCCGTTTTTCCTTTCGTGTCTTTAACCATACATAACTATTCATGGATTATTTCTCGTGGGTTTCTAATCGTAATGAATTTAGTCTCCGAAGAAAAGTGACCACGTCACATTAGGTAAATGAAATCTTCTAATCATCTTGAGCCATTAAATTTCAAGGTTTTTCAGGACACATAATTCGAATTCAGTGGCTAGATAATTTCTATAGATCTCTTCCTAAATTTGACTAACCCTTGCGATCACACTTTGGATTTTGGCTTTGAAAGAGCATGACTATGTGGGTTCTCATATTCTTTTATGACATACCATTCACAATAGGTAATGGGTTCTATATATTTTTTTTCATTATGCTCCCTTACGAAATTTTCCTTCACACAACACTAATGTCCTGTTTCACATATCCTGTAGGAGCATGCTTTCTCTACATCAAATTATTTTTGTTTTTGTTGTTTTCTCCTTAAGTGGATTTGTATTGTCAATAAATACAAGATGCCATTTTTTCTATTAGGTTGGCCCCATCTCGTTTCTTTTTGTTTTAACTATTCAAAAGATCGTTTGGGGTTCTTATTCAAAAATTTGTGGGATGTGCCCTCTGCTTAACCCATTTCAAGGGAACATTTTTATTATTAAATTTTGGAATTCTTTTGTACTCATCGTTCCCCTCACTGGTGGTTCTTAGGTTAGCTTATATTGTATTCGCCTTTTGTTTTACTTTTCAAATTTGCACTAGAGTGGCTGGGAGTAGTCTTTTTTAGTGTTATGTCATCTAGATTAGTCTTCTAACCATGAAAATCCCCTTTTGAATTCTCTGATAAGAGAAACTCGGCTTTTTGGTTTCCAAAAGAAGTAAAATGTTGTGTATATTCTGACAATATTGTGGAACATGGCCTATTCCAGGCAATTATCCTTTGCTTGGTTGGACGACAAGGTACAATTATTTCTCTAGAATTATTCACATGCTTATTTATGTTTATACTTAAGGAATAACACTCTTTAAAATCATAAAAGTTAAGTTATTATGTTACACTTGTACCTTCATGTCAAATTGTAGAGGTCAAACTACTGGTTGTGTTTCTTGTATAACGGAAATTCTCACTCATTACGATGTTCATCTAATATATGTAATTTTACACACACATATATGTGATTGTATTTGTTTAATTACTTGCAAGAAATATTTTTGTTCCTGTGCATGAAATTACTTAGAGTAGTTTTTATTTCGAACTAAAACCATCCCCTATAATTTAATTTAATAAATAACTCAAAACTAATCTAGCTATATCAATATTAACCCAATATCTCCCCGTCTCCAGTACTACACATGAAGCCTATTATCAAATGTTCTGCGTCATAACAGTTAAGTGGCACTACTCTTTACAATCTTTCAGTACTTCGGAAAATAATGTTTTTTGAATTCCATACTACATATTTTTGTGATTCATTTATAAATAATCCTCTCATCTTCCATCATTTCTAAAACATTTCGGTTCTTAATTCCCTTTGAACTTCATTTAAGGGGTTGGATTCACTATCTCTCCTTTCTATTCTCCCATCCTATAGGTTATGAGGTTCACGCCAAAACTGTACATTCCTTTCTTCCGCCTTCAACAAGAGCACCGAGGGAATCTTTTCTAAAGTTTTTGCTAATATTTAATTAATTAGATAATCTTACAGGTTTTTTTTCTGCACTTTTATATGCACCACTGAGACTGGGGAGCATCCCAGTGAATCCATTCTGTTGTTGTAGGAACATGGTAGTTGAAGATTTGAGCTGGTTGAGATTTTCAGGAAGCTTATCTCTCAGACTGAGATCCCTTTTTTGGTCGACGTTGTCCTCAACGAATTTAGATGGTTAGATGGTGTACCAGATCGAGTTATAATTGGTGATATTGCAAAGTGAAAATAAAGAAGCCCATATTAGGACCGTTCCCAAGCCTAAAAATTGATGAGATACAGGTCATATTGGAGTCAGAGTAGTTGTTTACCAGCGTTTTTTTATATAATATTTTTTAATTGTTTAAATAATTATAAGATAACAAATAAATTATTTTGTATTTAGTTTTGAAATAATCTTTACTAATACCCATACTCATTCTCATGATTTTGATGTCATTGTTTGTTTTTTTAATTTGGAATAGTTATTAGGATGATGCCAACATTAACATTAAACTCGTATTTTATAGTATTTTTTTTCCTAATGTTTATCGATAAAAATTGGAGGTTAATTTCATATTTCATACTATTTTCTCTCTACATAAATAGTGAAAACCAATAACAAAACTTCCTTGCAGATTACATGAATATGCAGACTTCTTTTACTTGATTATTACCTTTCACATTTCTACTCTTTTTGCAATTTCTTTGGAGCTCTTAATGAAATTGTTAGTTTGTAATGAGACTGATTTTCCCTCCTGATGAGCTTGTGTTCCATATTGTTATTACTAGCATTTGCACTAGATGCTGCAAAGGGGCGTTTCTAGCATTTGCACTAGATGCTGCAAAGGAAACGTCATTATTACTAGCATGTGCACCAGATGCTGCAAAGGAAACGCCGTAAGTTGGTAGCACATATGGAAGAAGAGTATAAATGAAAAAAAATGATATGTTAGGTGATCTAACTATAGCCAAATTTGAATGAAAAAATAAATCTAAATGTTAAATGTAATACAGTCAAATAATCTATTCAAACCAAAGGCATGCACAACATCATTCCCATGTTCTCAATCCAAGAGCTTACGTTAATTAGAAATTGTATCCCAGACCGTAAGTCAGTAGCGCATATAGAAGAAGAGCATAAATGAAAAAAATGTGATATGTTAGGTGATCTAAGTATAGCCAAATATGAATGAAAAAATAAATCTAAATGTTAAATGTAATACAATCAAATATTCTATTCAAACCAAAAGCATGCACAACTTCATTCCCATGTGCTCAATCCGAGGGCTTATTTTAATTAAAAATTACATCCAAGACCAGAATTTTGTCTTTCGTTGCCTCATCCAAACTGAACCCTTCACCCTCATATTGTAATGGTTCCAGATCAAATTAACACCATAAGTGACTTACATGGAGTGCAAACGCATCAACTCAAGTGGATGAGATTTCATCCAATCTTGAGATACACTTCTCAATGGGCCATAAGTGACTTACATGGAGTGCAAACGCATCAACTCAAGTGAATGAGATTTCATCCAATCTTGAGATACACTTCTGAATGGTCTGATGCCTATCATCTGACATCATGTGTGAAACAAAAATGATTGGAGTGCAAACGCATCAACTCAAGTGGATGAGATTTCATCCAATCTTGAGATACAATTCTCAATGGTCTGATGCCTATCATCTGACATCATGTGTGAAACAAAAATGATTACTCTGAGGACAAACCAAACACCCCAGGAGGGCATTCAGAAGGTATTCGATGGAATTGTGGATGGCCGAATCACTGCACCTCTGCTTTATTTCCTCAGCGGATTCATAAATTGATCATCAAATTTGTGAAGTGAAATTTACATGTGTGTACAACAAGAGTCACTTGACAATATGAGTGAGTCTACACATCTATTGCAACCATAATCTCCTTCAAATATCTATGGAGAAAAGCATGACAGAAAACAAGCATAATCATTGTAGAATCCTTGAACACCATATCTACATTGGCATCAAGATAATTGCTCAGAGGGGAAATGTTATTCAAATTCAAAGCAATTAATGGGTTGTGTGTGGCTGCACAATGCAATTCTTACTGCTGCCAATTAGGGCAAAGCAACACATTCAATAAGCCCTATAAACTTATATGAATGTGCGGGGATTGTTGTTTAAATGTTCTAAGAAAATGAGGATGTCATCGAATTTATTGCCATTCAGAAAAGACACTTGCAGATTAAGAGCCCATTGAGACTGGGGAGCATTCCAGTGAATCCATTATGTTGTTGCAGGAACATGGTAGTTGAAGATTTGAGCTGGTTGAGATTTTCAGGAAGCTTACCTCTCAGAGATCCCTTTTCTGGTCGATGTTGTCTGCAATAAATTTAGATGGTTAGATGGTGAATGGTGTACCAGATCGAGTTATAATTGGTGATATTGCAAAACTAAAAATAAACAAGCCCATATTAGGACCGTTTTGAGATATAGGTCATATTGGAGTCAGAGTAGTTGTTTACCAGCATTTTTTTTATATAATATTTTTTATTGTTTAAATAATTATAAGATAATAAATAAATTTATTTTGTATTTAGTTTTGAAATAATATTTACTATATACCTATACTCATTCTCATGATTTTGATGTCATTGTTTGTTTTTTTAGTTTGGAATAGTTATTAGGATGATGCCAACATTAACATTAAATTCATATTTTATAGTATTTTTTCTCTGCTACATGGAATTAGTATTTAATGTTTATCGATAAAGAGTGGAGGTTAATTTCATATTTCATACTATTTTCTCTCTACATAAAGAGTGAAAAGTCGCTTAATTGATTTTTCATTTTCTTATTTAAATTTGAAATTTTTGAAAAAAATTTGAAGAGATGCGATGTTATTGTTTATCTAAAAGGAAAAGAAAAACCAATAACAAAACTTGCAGATTACATGAATATGCAAACTTCTTTTACTTGATCATTACCTTTCACATTTCTACTCTTTTTGCAATTTCTTTGGAGCTCTTAATGAAATTGTTAGTTTGTAATGAGACTGATTTTCTCTCCTGATGAGCTTGTGTTCCATATTGTTATTACTAGCATTTGCACTAGATGCTGCAAAGGAAACGTCGTTATTACTAGCATTTGCACCAGATGCTACAAAGGAAACACCGTAAGTTGGTAGCACATATGGAAGAAGAGCATAAATGAAAAAAAATGATATGTTAGGTGATCTAACTATAGCCAAATTTGAATGAAAAATAAATCTAAATGTTAAATGTAATACAATCAAATAATCTATTCAAACCAAAGGCATGCACAACATCATTCCCATGTTCTCAATCCAAGAGCGTACGTTAATTAAAAATTGTATCCCAGACCGTAAGTCGGTAGCGCATATAGAAGAAGAGCATAAATGAAAAAAATGTTATATGTTAGGTGATCTAACTATAGCGAAATATGAATGAAAAAATAAATATAAATGTTAAATGTAATACAATCAAATAATCTATTCAAACCAAAGGCATGCACAACTTCATTCCCATGTGCTCAATCCAAGAGCTTATTTTAATTAAAAATTGCATCCAGGACCAGAATTTTGTCTTTCATTGCCTCATTCAAACTGAACCCTTCACTCTCATATGGTAATGGTTCCAGATCAAATTAATGCCATAAGTGACTTACATGTAGTGCAAACGCATCAACTCGAGTGGATGAGATTTCATCCAATCTTGAGATACACTTCTTAATGGGCCATAAGTGACTTACATGGAGTGCAAACGCATCAACTCAAGTGAATGAGATTTCATCCAATCTTGGGATACACTTCTCAATGGTCTGATGCCTATCATCTGACATCATGTGTGAAACAAAAATGATTGGAGTGCAAACGCATCAACTCAAGTGGATGAGATTTCATCCAATCTTGAGATACAATTCTCAATGGTCTGATGCCTATCATCTGACATCATGTGTGAAACAAAAATGATTACTCTGAGGACAAACCAAACACCCCAGGAGGGCATTCAGAAGGTATTCGATGCAATTGTGGATGGCCGAATCACTGCACCTCTGCTTTAGTGCCTCAGCGGATTCATAAATTGATCATCAAATTTGTGAAGTGAAATTTACATGTGTGTACAACAAGAGTCATTTGACAATATGAGTGAGTCTACACATCTATTGCAACCATAATCACCTCCAAATATCTATGGAGAAAAGCATGACAGAAAACAAGCATAATCATTGTAGAATCCTTGAACACCATATCTACATTGGCATCAAGATAATTGCTCAGAGGGGAAATGTTATTCAAATTCAAAGCAATTAATGGGTTGTGTGTTGCTGTACAATGCAATTCTTACTGCTGCCAATTGGGGCAAAGCAACACATTCAATAAGCCCTATAAACTTATATGAATGTGCGGGGATTGTTGTTTAAATGTTCTAAAAAATGAGGATGTCATCGAATTTATTGCCATTCAGAAAAGACACTTGCAGATTAAGAGCCCATTGAGACTGGGGAGCATTCCAGTGAATCCATTCTGTTGTTGCAGGAACATGGTAGTTGAAGATTTGAGCTGGTTGAGATTTTCAGGAAGCTTACCTCTCAGAGATCCCTTTTCTGGTCGACGTTGTCTGCAACAAATTTAGATGGTTAGATGGTGAATGGTGTACCAGATCGAGTTATAATTGGTGATATTGCAAAACTAAAAATAAACAAGCCCATATTAGGACCGTTTTGAGATATAGGTCATATTGGAGTCAGAGTAGTTGTTTACCAGCGTTTTTTTTTTTATATAATATTTTTGATTGTTTAAATAATTATAAGATAATAAATAAATTTATTTTGTACTCAATTTTGAAATAATATTTACTATATACCTATACTCGTTCTCATGATTTTGATGTCATTGTTTGTTTTTTTAATTTGGAATAGTTATTAGGATGATGCCAACATTAACATTAAATTCATATTTTATAGTATTTTTTCTCTGCTACATGGAATTAGTATTTAATGTTTATCGATAAAGAGTGGAGGTTACTTTCATATTTCATACTATTTTCTCTCTACATGAAGAGTGAAAAGTCGCTTAATTGATTTTTCATTTTTCTTATTTAAATTTGAAATTTTTGAAAAAAAATTGAAGAGATGCGATGTTATTGTTTATCTAAAAGGAAAAGAAAAACCAATAACAAAACTTTCTTGCAGATTACATGAATATGCAAACTTCTTTTACTTGATCATTACCTTTCACATTTCTACTCTTTTCGCAATTTCTGTGGACCTCTTAATGAAATTGTTTGTTTGTAATGAGACCGATTTTCTCTCCTGACGAGCTCGTGTCCCATATTGTTATTACTAGCATTTACACTAGATGCTGCAAAGAAAACGTCATTGTTATTAGCATTTGCACTAGATGCTGCAAAGGAAACGTCGTAAGTCGGTAGCGCATATGGTAGAAGAGCATAAATGAAAAAAATGTGACATGTTAGGTGATCTAACTATAGCCAAATTTGAATGAAAAAATAAATCTAAATGTTAAATGTAATACAATCAAATAATCTATTCAAACCAAAGACATGCACAACTTCATTACCATGTGCTCAATCCAAGAGCTTACTTTAATTAAAAATTGTATCCCAGACCAAAATACGCTGTAAGTCGGTAGCACATATGGAAGAAGAGAAAAAATGAAAAAAATGTGATATGTTAGGTGATCTAACTATAGCCAAATTTGAATGAAAAAATAAATCTAAATGTTAAATGTAATACAATCAAATAATCTATTCAAACCAAAGGCATGCACAACTTCATTCCCATGTGCTCAATCCAAGAGCTTACTTTAATTAAAAATTGCATCCCAGACTAGAATTTTGTCTTTCATTTCCTCATCCAAATTGAACCCTTCACCCTCATATGGTAATGGTTCCAGATCAAATTAACGCCTTAAGTGACATACAAGGAGTGCAAACGCATCAACTCAAGTGGATGAGATTTCATCCATTCTTGAGATACGCTTCTCAATGGTCTGATGCCTATCATCTGACATCATGTGTGATGTCGACTGGTGTGTGGATGCCTATCATCTGACATCATGTGTGATGTCGACTGGTATGTGGACAGTGGAGCCTACAAACATACAAACTCTAACAAGAGTACCTTTAGTAGAACTTGGTGATCATGCCACGTATCCAGTTGCAAGAGTAGGATCCATCAAATGATATCCTTAAGCTTAATAAGTTATTGATGTTTCATATGTACCTATCATAACTAAAAATCTCTTTCCAGTTTCAGTGATGATAGAGCTTACATATATGGCTAACTTTGAAGATCAACAAGTCCTCATCCTAAATTGCAAAGGGAATCCTATAATAACTTTAGGGCATGATAGTGACAACTTGTGTGAGCTTCGACAAAAGAGACTAGGTCACTTTCTCTAGTGAATGTTGCCAATATTGAAGAACATGGTTTTGTTGACATTATAAGATAAGTAGTTTCTTCAGGCCGAAACACATATTTTATAGTGCAAAAAATAATTTGTAATTTTTTATTGTTTAATTTGTATTTAAATGTTATAGAGAATACATAAGATGCACATTGAGTCATTTTATGAGCACGCATTAAACTAATTTTTTTATTATTAATATATTTTTAAGTATACATTAATACTAATTCATTAAAATATTTTATATAACGTTAAAAAAAATGAGGAAAGGTAGATTTTAGAAGTAGGATCCTTTCCTTCCAACTGTGAATAGAAAGTGCTTGTAGAGAAGAGAACCCTTAGATCTACTGATCACACACATAGAATCGTGGAAGGACCTTAACACCATATGAAGAGAAAATAAAAATTAATTATCATGCTGCAATCAATTCTACAGTCGTGTTTCATGATTTTCCTGTATTTATGTTGAGATGGAATGTATATTCTATAAGATTTTGAGGTTTCACTCTAACCTACAAATATGTTCTTCAAACTAGAAGGTTCCAACTTGGTCTCTACAATGATTTTCTTGTGTTTATGTTGAGATGGAATGTATATTCTATAAGATTTTGAGGTTTCACTCTCACCTACAAAGATGTCCTTCAAACTAGAAGGTTCCAACTTCGTCTCTACAGTCGTGTTTCATGATTTTCCTGTGTTTATGTTGAGATGGAATGCATATTCTATAAGATTTTCAGGTTTCACTCTAACCTAAAAAGGTGTCCTTAAAACTAGAAGGTTCCTACTTTGTCATTTTCTCATCTGGAATATGTAGATAGGACAACCCGAAAACTCAAATATGTGTTACTTGATGCTTCTAATTTCCTCGTGTCTTATCCTTCAAAATTTTGTGAGGATACCTATTCAAAATATAGACAATGATAAGACATGTTTATACACAGAGACACATGAGAAGAACTAGATAATGAATCATGGATTTGACTATTTTATGATATATATGTTCCTCTTCTTCGCAACCCTAATCTACTGAGGATTGTAGGTAACTATCAACGTTTTTTTTATTCTTTCTTTAGTGCAAAAGGTATCAAACTCGTTTGCGGTATATTCCTCTCCATTGTCGTACCTTAACAACTTAATCTTTATATCTATTTGATTTTCTACAAGACCCTTAAACTCTTGAAACTTCTCAAAGTCCTCGTCCTTGGTTTCCATGAATTAAGTCTATGACTTCATAGAAGAATCATCAATAAAAATGTCACTTGATAAGGAAGTTGAAGACATGTGCCGACATACATTTGAGTGGATTAGGTCAAAAACCCATCTTGACCTATGTTCACTCAGGAAAACATCCTTCACATGCTTGCCAAGTACACAACCCTTGCACACTCCTTTCTTCTCCGCCTTGAAAATTTGCAATCCCCACACCATGTTCTTCAATATTGGCAACATTCACTAGAGAAACTGACCTAGTCTCTTTTGTCGAAGCTCACACAAGTTGCCACTATCATGCCCTAAATTTATTAGAGGATTCCCTTTCTAATTTAGGATGAGGATTTGTGGATCTTCGAAGTTAGCCGTATATGTAAACTCTATCATCACTGAAACTGGAAAGAGATTTTTAGTTTTGATAGGTACATACAAAACATCAATAACTTAGTAAGCTTAAGGATATCATTTGATGGATCCTACTCTTGCAACTAGATACGTGGCATGATCACCAAGTTCTACTAAAGGTACTTTTGTTAGAGTTTGTATGTTTGCAGGCTCCATTGTCATTATCCACATACCAGTCGACATCACACATGATGTCAGATGAGAGGCATCAGACCATTGAGAAGCGTATCTCAAAGATTGGATGAAATCTCATCCACTTGAGTTGATGCTTTTGCACTCCTTGTAAGTCACTTATGGCATTAATTTGATCTGGAACCATTACCATATGAGGGTGAAGGGTTCAGTTTGGATGAGGCAATGAAAGACAAAATTTTGGTCTGGGATGCAATTTTTAATTAAAGTAAGCTCTTCGATTGAGCACTTGGGAATGAAGTTGTGCATGCCTTTGGTTTGAATAGATTATTTGATTGTATTACATTTAACATTTAGATTTATTTTTTCATTCAAATTTGGCTATAGTTAGATCACCTAACATATCATATTTTTTTTTCATTTATGCTCTTCTTCCATATGCGCTACCGACTTACGGAGTTTCTTTTGCAGCATCTGTTGCAAATGCTAGTTTCTAAAACATTTCGGCTCTTAATTCCCTTTGATCTTCATTTAAGGGGTTGGATTCACTATCTCTCCTTTCTATTCTCCTATCCTATAGGTTATGAGGTTCACGCCAAAACTGTACATTCCTTTCTTCCGCCTTCAACAAGAGCACCGAGGGAATCTTTTCTAAAGTTTTTGCTAATATTTAATTAATTAGATAATCTTACAGGTTTTTTTTCTACACTTTTATATGCACCCGTCCAGCTATGTTAACTATTTTGGAACTTATGTCTTTCCAATATTAATGTTGTCTACATGCTCGTGGCATCATTCGCATGCTACACTTCTTGCACCCATTTACATTGCTAACAAATTATCATGGAAAACATACAAATCAATATCCTAAATGAATTTTATTCGTACCATCGATAATTACGCCGTAAGGCGTTTCTCTCTTAAATAAACTCTCCAAACTGTTGTCGTGTCAAAATATGTGCCATTCAATTTGGTTGTTAGACGATCGAGTAATCCTTAACCGTTGATTTGAATTGCGCAATGCCAGGCGCGACGCTCCATACGAACCGACCGTCTTTCAACAAGATACGTTGCAGTGAGCACAGACGAGAAGGTGAGGCGCCTGGGGAGGCAAGACATCGTGGTGGTGTGGAGGGAGAGACATTAGTATTCACAAAACCACAAAATCGATGGCCACGCTCAGCCAAATAATCAAGCAAGACCGTCATCCCGTCTGGCTTGCTGATGCGCTAATTCTTTCAGCCGTTGCATACAGCGACAATCCTCGACAGGAACTTGAAACACTGAATACCACATTCGGCTTGCCGGAAACGGCGATCTATGAATTTCTAGAAGAAGACAAGCTACAAAAAGAAGGCTTCGAGATCGGCCGAAAGCAGGTTCTTCTGGTCGTTAAAAGCCTGGCCAAATATCACATGATCATCGCCTGCAGAGGCACCACGGGGTTTATGGATGCGCTAACGGATCTCAACATAATGCATAGGTCCTTGAGCCTAGGAGCGGGAGCTGCTCATGCGGGGTTTCTTGACAGAGCCAAGAGCATCCCATTGAAGTATCTTAGGCGCCAGTTAATACAAGGGAACAAAATTGTATTGACGGGCCATTCTTTAGGAGGAGTCGTTGCCTCCTTGCTCACCCTCAGATTGTTGGAATCGAGCCCTAATTTTTTCCATGAAGTAGTGAGGGGCTGAACCGTGCTTTCCTTTGGTCTGTGTCTCCGTCAAAAATACTTTGTAAGTGATTTTGAAACTTTTGTAACGACATCTTACAATATTCCCGTAGCTAAAATTCATTTTATTGAGCTGAAAATTGCGCATGACTTAGCATCATCCCAATGCATAAAATTTAGTTGAGATCAAGAAAATAACCGGTGGCTTCGTAACGCAAATTGGCAGAGGAGGATTTGAGTGTCTACGCCATGCATGTCTCTATGCCATCTAAGTACTGTCAAAAACATCGAAACAAGGAGAGCAGGAACCCTCAACAGAGGCATATATTATTGCTTGAGAGGTATATATAATTGCTTGATTGATTAAGGTCTCATGTTTTCATATATAAAAAACAAAAAATTGTCATTAAAAATAAAATGTCAAAAAAAAATTTTGTCATAAAAATTAAATGGTCTGATCTCTCTTTGGGCAGTTTTGGAGAAATGTGTGAAAACAAAACTGTGACACATGGGAAAAACAAGGTATAATATAAGTTTCTTTGTGTTCAAAATTCCACCATAAATTAGTGTGTCGTTTGTGGCATATTGCGGTGAAGGAGAATTATAAATATTGATTTACCGTTATATGTCCATGGTAAACTTCCCTGTGATGCTCTATTATGTCCAACCTTGTGTTTGATAGGAAAAAACAATTTCTAAATCACTAACAATCTTGTTATTGAACAGGACCAAATGTTTTATAGAAGTGACCGACTCAAAAACAAGACTCGACATTCCATTGAATGCAAGCCATGAATTAGAGTATCTATAATATCTGGGAGAGAACTGGTGGATACAAATGTCTCTGAGCTGAGGAAAAATAGTCATATCCTCTCGTATGTAAGCTTTGTTCATGTAAATATATTCATATTTGTGGGTATGAAGATATTGGAGAACTAGAAATGTAATGGTGTTTTGGATTTTGAATTTTATCTCTCGGGGAGATAAATGATTTTGTTAGTAAATATTGAAATCTTTTGGGATGAATAAGTGGTAAAATAGGTCAATATGAGCACAGTGTGGAAACTGGCGGAGTTGGCCATGCTGGGAATAAAAATCCAACACAATGAAAAATAGGCAACGAATGAAGTTATAAGTGAATTGAAAAACAACAACCGAATGAAATACAAACAACGAATGAAGTTGTAAGTGATTGAAGAAAAGACATTTGATTTATTAGGGAAACTAATTCACTGGATCACAAATCTGTCCATGATCAAATCTTTTATGTGGCTCTAGCATCATACTAGACTAACAACTCATCTCCAAAGTATCTATATTCTCAAACTTATATCACCTACTTACATAGGTTGGGTTTCTATGGTCATAAAATATTCACTCTTTATCCTGAGAATATAAGATTTGTGAGAATCTCGCAACAACCTTTAACTAACACAGTTTCATCTCGTATGACATCACTGGAGGCCAAAAGCAATTGAGCCTTTTTATCCCATCAATGCAACTTTTTAAATCCCCAAATACCTGAATATCTTTGATGTTGAGCCACTGAAACAAGTATAAAAAACCCGAGATGCAATAATTTTTGCCCAGTTATTAGTACCCTACCACCTTAAAAACATGTTTACGTTGTATATATGGCCATAGTACCAGCTGAGATATGTCAAAATAATAATATGGTATAAGAACTCTTATAAAGGTTCATAGTTGTGTGTATGAAAGATATATAATTTATCAGTTCTGTTGAACATATAAAAACCAGTCACAAAGTTTATAATATAGAGAAAATAAGATTGTCCTCCTGATAATCTGCAATAAGAAAAAAAGCATGTAAATTGCTTTGAAGAAAAACTGACTTTATTACATTCTTTGAAGAAAAATTGATTTTATTACATTGTTCCGAGAATTGTTGATCCTTTTGTTTAAATAGCCTTGCTTTGCCTTTGTCCATTTGAATTGGATACGGAGGAATTGTTTGGATGGCCAAAAGTGGTAGGAATCCGGGCAAAATAATTTCAAAAAATCTTGTAGATGCAGTGTTTGAATTTTATTTTTGATAGTAGAAATAGATTCAGCACCATCAGTAGAAATAGATTCAGCACCATCAAAAACGTGTAGGGCACTTAAAATTTTGAAATTTAACAACTATAACTTGGATTTACAAAAATCTTTACCACATATTTTCTAAATATAACCTAAATTTCCATAACAATCCAGACAATTCCTCAGCTAGTTAAACTATGGCATTTAGATTTGTTCTTACACAATTCATGGATCCTTTGATTCTATGCATGTGATGAAAACTGATAGTAGAGGCATGAGATTTGAAATCATATTTTGATATATTGATAACAAGGTGTAGTTTCTTATTTCAAATGTTCCACTAATCAATCTATAATAAGTTTGGAATTTCTATGTGATATTTTTTTCCTTTGCCATTAGGATATTTAGAGAAAATAATTGTGGATGATTGTTTCACACTGTGTCTATATTTACACAGAATAAAAATTGGAGTATGAATTGTTTATAAAAATTGGAGTATGTATTGTTTATAAAAATTCAGCCTCCCATCCATCCTTTTGATGTGTCTCGTCACGCGGCTCTATTTTTAGTTTTACTTTACATATTTATTGCCTAGCATATTTATTTCTTTACGTATTTACGTCGTAAGGCGTTTCCCTCTGAAATGAACTCTCCAAACTGTTGTCGTGTCAAAATATGTGCCATTCGATTTGGTTGTTAGATGATCGGGTAATCATTAACCGTTGATTTGAATTGAGCAATGCCAGGCGCGACGGTCCATACGAACCGTCAACCGTCTTTCACATGCTGCAGGCAACGATAGCAAAACTCGCCGTATTCTGTGCCTGCCAGGAGCAAAAGAGAGGCTCAGACTCTTCAAAGCCGACCTCCGCCAAGAGGGAAGCTTCCATGCTGCCGTTGAGGGTTGTGAGTACATTTGTCATTTGGCAACTATAATGGATTTCGCCATTGAAGCACAGGTATTTTTTAACAACCACCCGAATCCACAACTTCTGGAAACAACAAATTTTTTACTGGATTTTGACCCCTTTTTTGGATATAAATTTCCCTTTTAATATACTTTTTCTTCAGACACAGATGAATGTTCTCGAAGCTGAGGTGAATGGTACTCTTGATATTTTGAGGACTTGCAGTCAGGCAAAGTCTGTGAGGCGTGTAATTTACACATCATCCATAACTGCAGCCTCGTCACTTAATGATGATGGCGAATTCAGGGACTGCCTCGATGAATCTTACTGGACCCCAATCGATATCATGAGACGTGAAAAGCCTATTTTCTAGGTAAGTTCGCTGTTACTACTCACTTCAAAGATTTGTATTAAAAGATCCGTAAGTTTATCTTAACTTCAAATATAATCAATCTAGATTTATTAGGGTTAGGCTCCAGAAGATCAAATTTATGAGTTGTAAAGTTGCATGCTCATAATAGATTTAGAATTGGATAAATCTAATCAATCTGGATTTATTAGGGTTAAGTTGCAGAGGATCAAATTTATGAGTTGTAAAATTGTATGCTCATAATAGATTTAGAATTAGATAAATGTAGACTGGTTTTAAAAAGTGATGAAATCCCAAATAATTTTCATATTCCACTATAAAATGAGCTTCTTAACACAATCTCTTACCCAACACAATCATTATTTTGACTCGACTGTAAAATGAGCTTCTCAACCATTATTTTGAAATTACTTTGAAATGCAAATCTCTTGATATTTAGAAAAATGTAATTTACATTTTTATCTTGTCACACGTATGGTATGCGTTCATTAGATATTTGATCTTATTTTTGTAAATTTTCATGGCTTGGTGTTTCTCTTATGGATTGTTTTATTTCATTGAGTTTAGGTTGATTATGGATTCTCTGTATCTCATGGGTATAAGCATAGTTTTGTTACATATCAATGAGATACATGAAATCTGAAATCAATATAAAAATGTTCATTCCATCTAATCTTATATTAAAGTCGCATCTTTGTATCAATGTTGAACATTTTGATTCTCAGTATCCAATGGGTAAGAGCATAATTTTGAGATCTGCCATTAACAGAAAAATGCCCATTTTTCCTGTTCTTATATTAATGTTCACATCTCTCAGGCAACGCTGAACATTTTGAATGGTTAAGGGAGCTTCATGATATCATGGGTTCCATTTTATTAGTCCACACTGAGGATGCTTGTAATGCTCACATATTCTTGATGGAGCGTCCCTCTGCGAGAGGTCGATATATATATATATATGTTCAACAGTCCGTGCTACCAACATTTTTCAAAGGAAAATAACCTTGCAAATTGAAACCCAACGACACCCTCTATGAAGAAACCAAAAACACCAGAAACCCTTGTCTTCTCGTCAAATCTACCAAAATATTCGTATAACCGTAAGTAATTTCAATACTCTTCCACAAGAATCCTCAGCAAACATATCAGTCTTCAACAATCCAAAGGTGAGAAATCTCTTCAAAGATGACTTATTGCTTTGGCTTACTGTTTCCAATAATCCATCTTTCACAATCTTAGAAATGAACTGTGCATGCAAATAGCCACGCTTACAAAGATAGAATTAGGTAGAAATGAGGGTGATGAATATGCAATATACAACCAATCAATAGGATGCTCATTGCTATCATTGTTACAGTCACACATAAGTCAATGTCATGCAACCAGTGTTACTCTTACAGCATCAACAAATCGTCAAGGATTTGTCACACAAGGTTTATGTCCTGTGTCAAGGTCTTTAGCTATTAGTGCTATTGGTGAAGCTTCAGACCTAGGATCACAACTTGAAGAGAAGAAACAGGTAGAGCCTCCTAATATGAACATAAATATCACAGATACCCAAAGAAAAGCTCGGTCTTCTCAAGTAATGGTGCTTCTGAGTTTGCTACTGAGGCATGACAACACAAAGTTGTACATTGCTTCCTTTCTATTTTTTGAGGGGAAATGTACACTATGAGTAGCCACTTGTGATATTAAAACAATGAGCTTTGAGGTCAATATAATGCTCAGACTTATTGAGAAACAAGAGCTGGAGATATTCAATAGAAAAAGATGGAGATGGGTGTTTCAATGGACAATCTGCTTCAAACAATTTCAGATCACGAAATCAGGAATCGATTTCAATTATTATGCCTCTATATAATTCATTCTCTGATGAAGGATTCATGGTGGAAGGACCTTGAAAAAAACTCGTTCCTCAGATTTTGGCAAAGATTATTAGATTTCAGAAATGACAAATCAAACATCCATAACCATCAGTGTTGTTAGATTTATCACCAGCAAAATCTAACACTGAAAATTCAAATTCACCAAAGAGTATTTCAGAGGAAAATCATCGTGATGATTGAGTAATATGGAGAACAACTACAGATCCATGCTACGAGCATTTTTCCAGGGAAAATAATCTTGCAAATTGAAACCCAACGACACCCTTTATGAAGAAACCAAAAATACTAGAAACCCTTGTCTTCTCGTCAGATCTACCAAAAGATTCATATAATCGTAAGTAATTTCAATACTCTTCCACAAGAACCCTCAGCAAACATATCAGTCTTCCACAATCCAAAGGTGAGAAATATCTTCAGAGATGACTTATTGCTTTGGCTCATTGTTTCCAATAATCCATCTTCTACAATCTTAGAAATGAACTGTGTATGCAAATAGCCACGCTTACAAAGATAGAATTAGATAGAAATGATGGTGATGAATATGCAAAGATGTGGTTGAGTCAGAGATTGCAAACTCAGAGGTTTTCTTTATTTCTGGATGAAGTTTGGAGAGATGGTTCCCAGTTGATGGAAGAAATTTGGTCTGTTGCTGCTAACCCACCACTCCAACTCGAGACTCGTTGTAAGTTCAAGGAATCGCAAAGTCCTGTCAGAAATTGGAGTTGAGGAGACATCTATAATAAGAATGGGGGATTTGGTAGAAGAGGAAAACTGGCAGCTATTTTTTATTCATCCTTTTCGAATTCCATGATTCAGTTGGGGCTTACTCACGAGGTTCTTCTTCGGTTGTCCACACTCAGAGAAAGTGTTCAACCTTCACCCAGTTCTTTGTTCTTGATTGGCATATCTGATTACAAGTTATTTTCTCAGTGACATACAACCAATCAATAGGATGCGCATGTCTTTCACAACCGTTAATTAATTTTTATGAATAAAAGGTGACTTTAGAAATAAATAAATTCAAATTGAAACTAAATTACTATGATTTTAAAGTAAATTCAAATTAACTCACATGTACAATTTATAGTGTTCTTCCTACCTCTCCTCTCCTTTGGCTATAACTTTCCCATTGAGAAACTTGGTAGCTTCATAGTCATGAACAACAATTTATATGCAATATTAATTCAATAATTAATAAAAAATAGTGTAAGGCACCCTAAATCAATTTTTTCTACTACATCTCTACATTTCATTTAGATTTGCCCATTCCATGTCCTGATTGTTCCTCAATTTATGCCTTACGGCGTTTCCTTTGCAACATTTGGTGCAAATGCTAGTTAAGAAAATGCGACATATACCTGCATTTGTTTCTAATGAAAGAATTTAAATCACAACAATTTAAATAGAATCACAAACAGGTGCTTGGAAATTCACACCTTTTGTCCACTCAACCTAGAACTGTTTCTTCCAGCTCACCCCCGAGCTTAGAATTTCTTGCCAAGGATTCAAAAACCTCTTTTGATCCCTTCAATAGGTATTTAATACATTTCTTTCATGATAAAGTTTCCTTTAGTGGTGTTCGACTCTTTTGGACCTTTTAATCTACTTCCCTAGGTTTTTCCGTAAAATCTTGCCTTTCTCTCCTGTGACGCTTTTATGCTTATCCAAGCTTAGCATATTTCTCCAACTAAGAAACTTAATGGATTTTTCTCTCCCATCCATTAAGTTTATCTAGAATTTCAATCTATAATTCTTATCATGAAAGAATATTCCAATCTCATTTACTAATAAGATTTTTGTTTATCCTTCTTTGGCAAGAATCTCATTTTCTAGGTGTCTCATTCCCAGTACTTAGATTCCATTTATTAATTTAATAAAATATTACTTTGCATAAATATTCCAATATTCCTCATGGATTTTCCACCCTTCTTTCTAACTTAATTTAGTCTAAATAAAAATTATTACAGCCTGGAGAGATATTAAATAAAATAAAAATATTTTTTGCTCTAAATAGAAAAATAATATTGGCTTTAATAAAAAAATGAATATGCTCTAATGTAATTAGAAGTAAGAAAATATGTGTGTGTAAGATGTTTAAGCCTTATCCTTTTCAAAAATATTTCAACATGAGATCTAAATAAACTATTTGAATATCTTTGTCAATTAATCTATGTTGATATCAATTTCATATATATATATATAGAAAAAAAATTGTCAAAATAAAATATTTTAATGTTGTATGTAAAAAAACTCATTGTGGATTATTAATAAAATATTTTAATACAAATTAATATGGACATATTCTTAAAAATATATTGATAATAGAAAAAACCAATTTGGGTTGATAAAATGACATTTTAATGGCAATTATGTATATATTATATGTCATTCAAAAATATATATTTTTGTATTATGAAAAAAATAATTTCTATGGCTAAAATGATTATTTGGTCGTATATACTATATATAGCATTCAAAAATATAGTTTAAATAATGAAAATTACACATTATATTTTACACTAAAAAAATTTGCACGTGAAGAAATTCCTTCCCTCTCGGCTTATGTTAGATCCATACTAGATAAATCTATATTGGCTTTATCACATTTATGTCATGTTATTAGGTATCATTGAACAATATTAATTCCTTCTTCCAAGTTTCATCCTTCCACCTAAATCTACTTTCTTCCGCACCTTATAACCGGATTCCACCTTAATATACTTCCATCCACACCTTATAATTGGATGAAGTTCATAGGCATCACTGAACAATCAATTTTGGAATTTTAAAACATAAAATAGAATGGAATGTTGTCTTAAGCGAAGCATGTAACTTGACTGCATGATGGGTGTAAGGACCCTGAGTTGACATCAACTCCCTTGGGCAATTCGGGCACCCAATGGGGTGTACATGAGTCATAGAGGCGACTCACAGGTATGGGCGCGCCCAAGTGTGCGATGGGAGTGTGGACATATTGGCAGGTACGCCAAGCACTCGCCTGACTTGGGTTCGGTTAAAGGTGTGCAAGTGGAGAGCGCACTCAACTCAGTTTCGGTTAAAGATGACGCAATAGGAAAAGTTTGTTTATTAGCAACATAACATTCAATTAAACGTGTTGGGTGGAACACACAATTGGGGGTGCACACCTAGGTAGCACACCCACACTCGGGCGTGGGTCAACTGAGAAAGTGTGATGAAGGACCAACAGACCGAGACATGCAACAAATAGCGGATGAGTGAGGTGGAGTTACGACATACTGACATATAATGATGGGAAAGACATGCGACGTGCTGAAAAATATGGATATGGAGGAGGGGTGTGTTAAACGTTGTGGGGAGGTCGGCTTGGGTGGGCCGACGCCCCAAGTGACATGACCCTTCACATTACACTCGGTGAAGGAGAATATATTTATGGCAGGCTGCGTGGTGGAATGATCGTCGAACAACCGCAGTCACATACCACTCAACTGTTTGGCGGGATGCAGTGCGAGAGGCTAAGACACGAGTGCATTGTGCAGAGGGAAAATGAGTTCAGTTGTAGCTATGTGCCCCCCTTGCAGGTAGATAGTATGTGCTACAAGTTTGGAGGGCATGCATCGTGCAACATGTTTGACAGTCATGTTGCAGGAAACTAAGTACGCGTTATCGAGTGACAAGAAGTACACAGTATGGCACGGGAAACCCATGAACAGGATTCAGCTGAGAGGTGCACTCGGGTAGAGGCAGCCTCTCCACTGTAACATATTGTAAATTTTCATAATTTCATAATGAAAGATTAATTCGATATATTTTAGTTGTTGTTTTGGCCTCTCAGTTTGGCATTACTATATTGTTATGTTAATCCACACATAACTAATAATGAAAGAAAACACACATAATATTAATGTTGGAACTCGTAGTCTAGAAGATGAAAAGAATACTAAGTATAGGAGTCTAGCTCATGCTACACGACGCCCCGAATGATGGAACCAACTCGGGCACATGACAGATGGTATCAGAGCTAGTACAAAGGAATGCAACAGATATCAAAGATGAATGCAGGTTGGGGTTCTTGAGAAAAAGAAGCATTTGTTGTACTGTTTGGGGTTTCTTGACTTGCAGATTCATGGAAGAATCATCCAAGCTTTGGTGGACACAGGTGCCACTCATAATTTTATGACGACAGGGTTAGTGAAGGAAGTTGGGATGTAGCTTACTCCCAAGGAAGTGGAAGTCAAGGCAGTGAACTCAAGGGCTAAAGTGTTAGGATTGACAAGCGATGTGCTAGTTCAAATTGCAAATTGGCAGGGTTGTTTAGACTTCACAGTGATGAAGATGAATGACTTTGACATGATACTGGTTGAAGATTTTCTAAAGGGAAACAAGGAATTTTTTTTCCCATTTTGTGATGATATTATGTTGATTAGAGACACACATATGTGGAATTTGCCTACTCAGCAATAGCATAAAGAGGTGAAGGTTCAACATGTGTGTTGCACTAAGTATGAGTAGGGCAATGTGGGATTTTGATGTTGAGACATATGTGATAATCATCAGGGAGGTTGAGGACAATGATGGAGTGGGGATGCCTATTCCAACCAAGATTATTGATGTATGGGCCAAATATGTAGATTTGATGCCTCATGAGTTACCGAATGTACTACAAACAAGATGTGTAGTGGACCATAAAATTGAGCTAGAGTCGGGGAAGAAACCACCAGCAAAATCTCCTTATCCTTTGTCAAGGCTGGAGTTGGAGAAGTTGAAGTGATAGCTGAAGGAATTGTCTATTACAGGCATCATACAACCTTCACGGTTCCCATAGGGTGTTGTAGTGTTGTTTCAAAAGAAGAAGGACATGATTGAGTTATGGATATGATGTGATTATCGTGCACTGAATAAGCAAACGATAATTAACATATATCATTTTCCACTTGGTTTTGATTACTTTGATAAGCTTGTGAAAGCTCGAGTGCTTTCGAATCTTGATTTTTGGCATGGGTATTATCAGGTATGGATATTAGAAGGTAATGATAAAAAGACCGCAATAGTGACGAGGTATGGGAGTTTTGAGTTCTGTGTCATGCCATTTGGGTTCTACAACACTCCTACTACGTTTTGTACAATGATGAATGATATTTTTCCTCCGTATTTGGATTCATTGGTAGTGGTATACTTGGACGACATCATGGTATTCAGTGATAACATGGAGGATCATAAGAAGCACTTGGATTTGGTATTTGAGGCACTGAGGAAGAATCAATTGTTATTGAAGAAGTCAAAGTGTATGTTTGCTCAGACCGAGATTTCATTCCTTGGACACATAATGGGTCAAGGTCACATACGGATGGAGCCAAGCAGGGTGCAGGTGATTAAGGATTGGGATGAACTGAAGAATTTCCATGAGATGAGGGTCTTCTTGGGGATGACAAACTACTAGCGAAAGTTTATAGAGGGTTATTCCAAGGTGGCTGAGCCACTGACAGACCTTTTGAAGAAGGATAAGCGGTGGAATTGGATGAAGAGATGTAATACAACATTTGATGAGTTGAAGAGGAGGATGGTTACAACATCAATACTGAAGCTACTAGACTTTGAGAGACCATTTGAGGTGCACATGGATGCTTCTGATTTTGCAATTGGGGGAGTGCTCATGCAGGATGGACATCCGGTGGCATATGAGAGTCAAAAGTTGCAGGATAGAGAGTGATGATATCTGATTCGTGGGAAGGAGATGACTGTGATCATCCATTGTTTACAAGGATGGAAACATCACTTGATTGGTAAGCCATTCATTGTCAATACTAAAAATGTTGCATCGAGTTATTTTTCATCCCAATTGAATTTGTCAGCGAAGCAGGCATGTTGGCAGGACTTCTTGGCAGAGTTTGCCGAAGTTGCAGATGCCCTCAGTAGGAAGGGATAGTTAGCCACACTTGAGGAGGAAGAGGACTGTGTTGAAAGAAGTAGGAGTTGATTTGATATGATCGATAAGATGCATTGTAGACTACATGCTAGTGCAGAGAGAGACATTCAGGCAAAGAGTATTCTAAAGTAGGTGAAGGAGGGAAAGACTAGGAATTGTTTCCTATGATATGGACTCCTATTCTATGGGAACTGACTCTACATTCTAAAGTCATCTGGACTTAGGAGGCACCTTTTGAGGGAGTGCCACAATTCTCCATGGGTTGGCCACCCTGGGAAGTATCGTTCTTTGGCATTGTTGGAGAGAGGGTACTTTTGGGAGAAGATGAGGGAAGATGTGCATAATTTGTCAACAGGAAAAATTAGATAACCAGAGATAGGGAGGATTATTGCAGCCTTTTCCGATTACGAGGAGACCTTGGATGAGTGTTTTGATGGACTTCATCACTCACTTACTACAGGTGCAAGGGTATAATGTGGTTATGGTCATTGTGGATCATTTTTGCAAGTATGTCATATCAATTCTAATGAAGATACCTTGTGGGGTCGAGAAGACTGTTGAGCTATTATTCAAGTACATTGTGAAGTATTGGGGAGTCCCTTTGAGTATCATGTCTAACCGAGATCTACATTTTACAGACATATTTTGGAGTACATTGTTTAAGATTGTCGAGATAGATTTGTTTCAAAGTTCGAGTTACCATTTGCAGACTGATGGGCAGATTGAATGCATCAATGCACAGCTAGAGGAATACTTAAGGCATTATGTGAGGGTTGATCAAAAAAATTGGTCTGAACTATGGGATGTGAATTAGTTTAGCTACAATTTGTAGAAGAGTTCCACAACTGGGTATAGTCCATTTGAGTTGGTCAATGGAAAGATGTGAGTTTCTCCACACATCACATTACCAAGAGGACTTTTGAGGAGTCCACATGATAAGTGATTATCGACAACATGGGAGGATTGTTTGGAGTTAGCACAGGTGCACATGCATGATGAAGTAGGGAGAATGAAGAAATGGGCATATAAGGATAGGAGGGACGCACTCTTCGATGTTGGAGACATGGTTTTTCTGAGGATCACCAAAGATCAGTTTAAGCCATTGAAAGGGACTGTAAGATCTTTGACGAAGAAGTATGAAGGACCATTCTAGGTGAAGAATAGAGTTGGGGATGTTGCTTATGCATTGGAGCTACCTAACCACATGCATTCAACACATCATATGATCCATATGAGTCAGGTCAAGATATGTAGACTTGATGCACATCATCCTGAGAGGACAACACCACTGACGGGACTAGCCATGATTGTGGGCAGACCAAACTTAGTTCTAGAAAATATCCTAGATCTCAGAACTACATGAGTTGGGAGTGTCGCGAGGAGGGAGTTCTTCGTTCAGTTCAAGAACGCACCGAAGGAGAGTGGTTGGGAAAGAAAGGATTCACTATGGAGATGGAATAAGGAGATTGCATAGTCTATTAGATTGTTGAGGATGACAATGACTTGTGGTGGGGGAGGATGTGAGAACCCTGATTCAACATCGCCACCCTTGGGCATGTTGTGTGTCCATCTAGGTGCACATGAGTCATAGGGGCGAGTCACAGGTATGGGTGTGCCCAAGTGTGCAACAGGCATGGAGACATAGTGGAAGGCACGCTAGGCTTGGGTGGGTCGATGCCCTAAGCGACACGAGCCTTCATATTAAACTCGGTGGAGTAGCATACATATATGACAGACTGCATGGTGGAATGATCATTGAACAAATGTAGTCACATGCCAGTCAAGCATTCGGTGGGTCGCAATGTGAGGGGACAAGACATGAGTGCAGTGTGCAGTGGGTAGACAAGTTTGGGTGTGAGTATGCACCCGCCCTACAGATAGACAGTATTCACTACAAGTTAGACAGGCGTGCAACATATTGGTTAGTCATGTTGTGGGAAGCTAAGTATGCGCTATCAGGGGATAGGAAGTACATGTTATGGATCAGGCGACTTGTGAATAGGATTCGCCTAAGTCCCTCCTGTATCATATTATAAAATATCAAAATTTCGTAATGAAAGATTAGTTTGATATATTTTTGTTGTTGTTTTGGCCTGTCAGTTTGGAATTGTTGTATTTGTATGTTATGTTATTCCACACATAACTAATAATGAAAGAAAAAACACATAATAATAATGTTGGAAGGCATAGTCTAGAAGAAGGAAATGTTGGAAGGCGTAGTCCGAAAGATGAAAACAATACTAAGTATGGGAGTCTAGCTTGTGTCACACGGTGCCCCGAATGATGGAACCAACTCTGGGGCATGAGAACGGGGATGACACACCAACCAGATCAAGGGATTAGTTGGTGAAGATAATATTTGATTTGGAAACTAGCCGTAAGTGGATAAATGTAATTATTCATTAGGGTCATAAAAATCATTGTAATATAAATGTTCAATATGTTTCAAAAAGTAAATGATAGCTCTTTATATTAATCAAAAACACAACTACTCACTCGCACTCATAACTTCGATGTCTTTCCTTTTGGTGAGTCTCAATTCCTCAAACTACACTTTTGAAATTCCATGGTAATATCTTAATTATTCAAATTAGAAGGATTTCTTATTCCCCATGTGGTATTGGAAGGGACACATTATGGTTATGGTTATCGTTGGGGAAGCTCGAGCTCGACTCCTGCCTGGAACTTTGCCGCCAACAACAGCAAGGATCACGGTCTCGGGGACGAGTTGAGAGTAGGTTCAAGCAGGGAAGGGACGCTGTAGTGAGAATTGTAAATCAGGCCAATGCAACCCACTATTAACTGGCTCCCTTCGAGCTGAGATACATCTAGAGTCTTCTTCTTAAGATTTGTGCACAGGCGCATTTTACAATAGCCCAGACATATTTTACGGTACCAAAACAGCATGTAGCCAAGTGAAAATTCCATTGGAAGGACATTTCTCACTCAGAAAACTTTGGATATAAGGTGCAGTGCATCACCATAACAGACTTACTTTGGTCATCAGGAAAAGTTTGGATATAAAATGCAGCGCACGAGAAGAAACTTTCGATATAAAAAAAAAAATTGCCCCTTTCGATATAAATGGTCACTTTCAATATAAATGAAACTTTCGATATAGAAAAAAGTGCCCAACCTTTCTGCATCAAGAAACTTTGGATATAAAAAAAACTGTCCAACCTTCCTGCATAGAGACACGTGAAGTTTCGAATAAAAAGTCGAATCTTTACATAGCGAAAAACCTTGATTAAAATTTCAACAAACCTATGAAAACAATTACTTTGGTTATAGCTCAACAAACCTTGCATTATCATACCTGGCATCTTTAGCAATTCATACTCCGCGTTTAAGGGTGAGGGGAAAGGAGTTTGTGTCCCTTCCTCTGCATAGGCATTCCTTATACACACTTTTTCTAATATAATTCTTTCTCTAATATAATTATTTATTAAATTTCTTCATAGTTGGAAAGCAATCATTGCAAATGAATGTTTATCTCCTCTCTATATATTTTGAACTCTCGTTTTCGGTTGGATTTGAAGCTTGAACCGATTTAACCAAATGGGAACAAAACTAGAAAGTGGGGTGTTAGTAAATAGACACATTGCTAGATTTAAGCACATGCCACGAAACACTACACCAAAACCTGCACATGCAGGGGTTAGTAAACAGACACATCACTAGATTTAAGCACATGCCACGAATCACACGGAAGCATTGGATCAACACCGCCATTAACGGCAAGCACAACAATCTCCCCCCTCAACGTGAGCTAGGTGTGGTGTGTTTCGAACTCGAGACCTCTGGCTCTGATACCACTTGTTGGAGTCACGATTGTCGTTACACCAAAACCCGCAGGTGTTAGTAAATAGACACATCATTAGATTTAAACACATGCCACGAAACACGTGGGAGCATTGGATCAACACCGCCATTAACAGGGAGTGCAACACGACTCATTAATTTTTTTTCAATGAATTACTATAACTGCTCTCAACGTGTGATGTGAGTACTCAATGCTTGGCATTTGCCTTTTATTTTGGTGCGGCTTGATTTATGATTAGAACGATAATTAGATGGCGGGCTCCTGCTTATGAGGTAACTAGACTGGTGGGTAAAAGAACATTACATTTATCTAGGCTGGGTTTTATCCTTTGCACTCCTCATTTACACTTGAATATCTAGCTCATTTTTGTCAATATATGAAGCATTACCTTAATAATAATAATAATTTATCATGAGACACTCTTAAGGAGCAAGCTTGCTATGATAATTTGTCTAATGCATTGCAATAATCTCGCTTACGTAGAGAAAATAATTTATTAGGTGACACTCTTAAGGAGCAAGTTTGCTATGATAATTTGTCTAATGCATTGCAATAATCTCGCTTACGTAGAGAAAACTGCAGACGGAAGGGGAGTATGGGGTACCATCAACTTCTAAATCAGGCTCATGGATCACACCATTTTTTTTTGTTATCTATGACTCATCATTTTCTTTTGCATTGTCATTGTGACCTGAGCCTTAAGCCCAATTTTTTTGACCCTAATAAGAATTACTTACGATTCCCTTCAATATTTCCTGATATCTTGGTAATCTCTTTCACATAAATCAATGTGATAATGTCAACATTGGACTCTTTATAGAAACATGTACAGATAGAAGCTAATTACACCTTTTATTACTGTTTGAAAATTACCATGCCTATATTATAAACCATGGCTAGTTTAGGTACATTATTTCTTGTCATTTGGTTGCCAGAAACTTAAGAAGCCCTCCTAAGAAAAACACCCCAAGTAGCACTGAGAAACAGATACTAGGAGGTCATGATAAGGATTGGAAATTAGGACCTGAACCAAACTTGATGGACATAACGAATTTTAACAAATGAAACTTTAATAGAAGCAGAGATCCTCAACATCTACATCTAAATATATGAACAATCTAGATAAATTTTGCATTTAATGTTTCCGCTCCGTATTATATGTACCAAGAGGCTTCTGCTACATTGATTTAGATGTCGATCTCAACCATTCAACTTTATTTTTCTCCATCAATTTAGATGTATAATTTACTTATAAATTTCACGGCATTATAAATTAAAAATAATAATAATTAAACTACTCCTCAAAATCGAGCCAGTTTGCCTTCACTACTAATAATGCAGGGCAAAAGATCGACGATTTTACGATGGATTTTAGCAACAATGATTATCTTACAAATAAATTGGAAGAGAAAATATTGTGGAGAGATTCACTCAAAACAATTTATATATTACTCACAAAGCCAAATTACAAGACACATAAATAGTGCTCATGAAATTTAATAGATTCCAAATAGGAGAATATTGTTGAGAAAGTTTCTCAACAAAACTCCAACAACCAACAACCCAATCCTACCTATATAATAATGTAAGCATTATTCCAAGTCCCCCTTTAATACTTACATTACATCATTACAAAGATTAATACAGAAAACACAAATTATAGTTCACATATAGTCACATCTATCTCACTAGTCTTATCTCCATTCTGAAGTCTCCTAGACAAGGCTCTTTTCACCGCCACAATCTTCAAGTTTCCCTTTCAACTCATTTAAGACATAATTGCCTCTGACCATATTTGATAAAATTTGTATAATTGACACTTCTTAATTTTTCGAAGGAAAATTTAGATACTGGACCACCCTATGGATGAAATCTCATCTATCAAAACTCTGATAGTTGTATAGATGAGTTGTAGGTTACTGGGCATATTCAACAATCAATTATGCAAATAAATTTTCTGCATACAAGGATCTCATAACATAACATCTAACTGATGCTCTTGAAGCTTGGAGCACAACAAGACCCATTAACATATAACAAATTTACACAATTAAATTAGTGATTCTGGCACCTAAAAACTTAGAAAACCACTCATTTAATTATTTTTATCTATTCATCCATTGGTTATGTATTTTTAATTTACAAACCAAAAATATAAAAATACAAACTCAACGCGAAACAAGTTCCCCCGTTGGAAAATCACTGCATAACCCTGAGCAAATAAAGTTTCCCATTCCTTATGAGGAGCTGAATGGTTCTTAAACTCCACCATGTCCAATGCGGCAACATCATGCCTTTATACTGGATTCCTTCAACTTAGGTGAACCAATACTACCAACATTCACATGATGAATCCAAAGGCTTCGCTTCTAATTCTTGGAAGACAACATGTTTATCAGGCGATCCTTTAATGTGGGGATTACGGACGCATATTATAAAATTCCTTGACACGGTTCTTTTTGGAAACGACTTAACACATCGTTTTCCAAAATTTGGGATTGGAACAATATTGTAAATCTCGCTCTCGCAAACAACTCGACACAGCGTTTTCCAAAATTTGGGATTGGAACAAGATTGCAAATCTCGCTTTTGCAAACAACTCGGAACAATGTTTTCCACATGTTCTCGAACACTTGCAGTTTCGACAACTACCTGATCCTCCATAATAGATCGAGCAGATCCGAATGCAATCCAATTTACCGAGAATCTGACCCCATGCACAGGTCGATTCTCATTGCTCCACGCACAACCATGCAGTTTTACACTGCAACGTATTGCATCAGCCACGCCAGTACTCTCGGTAGATGGAAAATATGTTTAATTCTCCATAAGCAAGTTGTTCGTGCTTCCTCATACACTGATCGTTGGCTCTGCCTGAGATCATATATTACAAACATAGATCAGCAGGTCCTCCATCTGCAGCTGGAAATACTCTATTCCGGTGGGTGGGTGAGTTGTCGTACTGTGAATCTCAGAGACGAAGACTTTGTATCAACCAATCCAGGATATTACGATGACCCTTTTTACTGTAAAGCACTTAATTCGTCATTGACAACGATCATACACAAACACACCTACACTGAGCTTTGTACAAAAAAAACAAAACCTAGGATCTTTTCTATTTGTTTGGCCCTCGAAGCCGGGCTCTGATTTAAAAAAACGGAAGAGTAAATATTGCGGGAAGATTTCGTCTATGTATGTTACTTACAAAGTCAAATTACAAGCTACATAAATAATATTCTGACAGATTCTAAACCAGGAGAATATTATTGAGAAAATCTCTCAACAAAACTCCAACAACCAGCAACAGAATCCTACTTATATACTAATGTAAACATTATTCCAAATATCTGATAATTTTTCTTTATTAGGTAAAGGATTTCATGATCATAAGCCCACTGGAAGGTTTTCCAATGGAAAACTGGCAACATATTTTGTTAGTAAGTTCATGAAAACCCAATGCCCATAAATAGAAACAATGTTATATGTGTGCCTAGCGATTTTCGAGTAATAACCATAAATATATTTTGACATTCGCCGCTTTGAGAACCAGCACTGAGTAACCAGGACATTGTCAGGAACGTAAGCTTTTCTTCAACATGATCAAGCTATGACAATCTCATGGCCAACCTTACTATATAATTAGACATTTATCTCACGATTGCAGATTTGGTCTGAAATAAGAATAAAGCAAAATTAATTGTTGAATTTGTTCAATACTCACGAGATACACAAATCTATAATCAAAATAAACTTAAGTTATATTAACAAGTCTTCTTTGATCCCAACAGTAAGTGATTCGTGAATCCTTGATGTAAATATTCATAACAAACCACCGTAACAAGTCAAGGAAATAATCAATGGAAACAAAGGGCCAGATTTCGTGTTGATCATAATTCCAACCGAGTACCAAAGTAATTGCTCAATTCAATTTGAAATATAAAGCTTTAATGATGTGCAGGTCTAGCAAACGCTTTTGGTAGGAAGAGATGTACTTTGGATGCATTTACGTATCATTTGTATCATTTTATTAACTATCAATCAAAGAGTGTTATTGAACTTGTGAGCTTGAAGTTGCTGTTTGAGATAAATTGCTTTGTCTGTATTACTATATTACACTTAATCCATAAAATTGGCTTTAATTCCCCGAAAAATCAGTCTAGGTTGGTTTCTGAATGTATAACTACTATAATCCTAAAAACAATCGCTAATCCTGAATACAAACAAGACATTTGTGAATTCTCGAGCCCAATACAAGTACAAATGTGTAAATTATTCTGGTTTCTGAATGTATAACTACTATAATCCTAAAAACAATCGCTAATCCTGAATACAAACAAGACATTTGTGAATTCTCGAGCCCAATTTACTAGTACAAATGTGTAAATTAATCACAATGCATGGAAAATTTACTAGATCACTGAAGATCAGCGGGACACTATAAGATTCGATTTGATATGAATGTAGAGATTTACATCATATTCTTATGTTAGTTGTAGGGCTTTCTTGATTAGGTTGTTGAAAATAAAATTTTGATAATAAAAAAAGTCAATCTACATGTGGGTATAAAAATAAATTTAATTATAATTTCTACAAGTCTTTGGATATAAATTAGTTAGTAACATTTTTTTGAAATTGTTGGTTCAAATTTTGTGTTAATTTTTTTTCTCCAGAGAGACTACTTTAATATTTTGGATGTTATTGCCTCATTGATTCTAGAACTTCAAAGGAAAAAATTCTGACAAATAAATGTGCAATAAATTATTCATTTACTACCAAAACTAACTTAATTGCTAATAATAGTAGTACAGACTTGAAGTTAGAGGATTCCCAAATGAAAAAGTTCTCACTTTCTCGAAAATTGTAAGACCTTTGGGTGGGTAAATAAAGAAAGAGATTATATTACCAGAAATGGACAAAAATAATAGAGAATATTTTTTACATCAAATAATTTATTTATTGCTTATTTGAAGTGAGTGTTAATTTGTATCGGGATAGTTTTCCTATATATTAATTGACAAAGAATGCCCTGTCAAATGTATTATTTTGAAATTGTCATTTGAAATTAAATTTTATTTTAGAAGGATCATATTACATTTTAAGCTATTTCTTTAGTCTCACAATATGCTTATTCATAAGAATATATTAGACACTTTTTTCAATAAATAAGATAAATGGAAAAATAGTTCAACTATTGAAAGAGGGTAAAATATTTATCGATTTTTAATTGTAATATGCTAAGTTATTCTATAGTACTGAATTTATTTTTGTCAGTTTGACTTAATTAAGAAGGCATAAATTCAAGGAAACATTAAAAAAAAAAAATTGTTAATACATTGTTTTATGGCAAGGTTCTATGTGGTGATGGAATGCAAAACCCTTGTCTTGTAATTAGAAACTTTTCACCTTGATTGGTATTTAAAATAGTGAAGTATTTAAAGCATGTCTGTCATATTGTTTTTAAAAAAAATATGAATTATAATTGCTTTAATTGATGGGTTTAAAATTTGTAAAACACTTTATAGTAATTAAAATTAGTAAAAAACCTTAGATACCAACACACTTTCTTGTTGAAAACATAGGGTTAGAAGTAAAATAATCAAGAAGAAAAAAGAAACATATAAATTTAAATAATTTAATAAATGTCTTACAAAATAAAGATAACTTATTATCAATTAAGTATTTAATAAGGATATAAGATTTTCCTTTTGGTTTTTACTTATTATTCTATATTTTTGTATGTGTGGGGCCCTAATCATGGAGATGGATTTCATAGATTTTATTATACTAATGACCCATATGATATGATGTAGATTTTGTTTATTTTCGATTTCCATGTTGGTTACTCATCGAGGGTCCCTTAGGTATGCACATCCTTTCCCTTATCAGAGGATGGTGTCTTAAAGGAATTGATGAAGCATCTATCGGTATAAATAGTGGCATGGTGAAAATGGAGATTCTAGTTGTGTACACAAATATTTCATTTGCTTCATGTGCAATTACACTGCAAACATTTGGCTTTCTTTGTTAGAAAATTTTATCATTATAGTTCTACAAGTTGGCTAAATTTCCTTCAAATGGATGCTTTCTGGAAGTAGTAACTCAACAATCAACCTACTAATTGTAATGTGGAACATTTTAATACACTTATTTGCTAGACCCTAGAAAAGAATGAGAAAATAGGTAATTAGATGCCATAATTAGTTATCCAAACTTGAGGTCGCTTGATATCTGAGATTGATAACTGGAGGGTACTCAAAGATTAGTCCAAACCTCCAATGAAAGTCTCATTATCTGAAATACCCCATGTAAAGTTTTTGTTATAGAAGACCATGAATAGAAAATGCACAAACCATAGAATGTTGAAGATATTATTTTAAGATTGCTTCCAACAGTGAAAAGGACACAAAACATATACTACAATGAAATGTCCATTATGGAGCCTCTTTCTTATGTCTTGGCTCTACTTTATTCCATCTCCCTACATCGATTTGAACTAAACAAAGTGTTTTTGAAATAGTCTCTGAGCCAAATGAGAGGTGGTATACTACAACTTTAAGATTTTGAATTTAATTTAAAACTCAAAAATACTGCCCCATCACATTTAATATTTAAACTACCTTTTCAACTCACCATATCACTTACTCAACAATTTGGAAACTATAGTGATGATCCTAACGAATATTACTTCAGAATAAGGGGTTAATAGAAAATGGATGACCAAAATATGGGAGGTAGTGGAGGCTCGAAATTGCCAACATTATCAATACAATACATGCATACATCTGAATAACATAATCTAAGGACTCTTCATCCTGGTGCATAATTCTCATCGTTCTCCCACTGCTCATCGTTAAATAATGGATACATTGAAAACATAGATTTTGGAATCAATTCAAGAAAAACTATGACCTTAATAACTCTAGCCAATAGGAATTGTAACCCATAGTAACTATAACCAGTGAGAACTATTACCAGAGTTACTCTAGAAGACAAGAACTTTGATCAATGAATGAATAATATGATTATAGATCATTGGTCATAATAGTTCTTTGATCAAGAAATTTCCTATAATTATGACTAATAAACATTGATTATAGTTCTTGTGAGTCCAGGTTCCTAACTAGCAAAGGAATTATTCCCTAGAACTATGACTGAATAAAAAAGGTTGTAGTTTAATTCCATAGTCAAAGCTCCCACATCATAATTCTTGTAAAATAAATTAAAAGTTCCTAATTGACAAGGGAACTATGAACAAAAAAGGAATCACTACAATAAAACCAACAATTTGCGCCAGATTTAGCGCCAGATTTTAGTGCATTCTTTTTGTAATTGTGATGAGCAACCTAGCACTAAATCTAGCACTATTGTACAATTTTTAAAGCGTCCTTTTTGTGCCTAATTTTGCATCCTTTTTCACGCTAGATTTTGCATAATTTTTTACACCAAACTATGCAACATTTTTTGCGTCAAATTTTGAACCAAGATTTGCATCTTATTTTATGACAGGTTTTTCTTCTAGTTTTGTGTCATTTTTTGCATGTATTTTTCATCATCTTTTTCTTCATATTTTGTGTCATTCTTTGCTTCCATTTTTGCAACATTATTTGCATCAAGTTTACACCGTATTTTGCATCCAATTTAACGTCTTTTTCTGCATCCATTTTGTGTTAGTTTTTTGCATCTAGTCTTATGCTAGGTTTTGCATCTAGTCTTACACTAGTTTTTGCTTCTATTTTTGCACCAGCTTTGGTGCCTATCATTGCACCATTATTTACACCCACTTTTTCATCCAATTTTGCATTTTTTTGGTGTCTAGTTTTACATCATTTTCACCATCCAAATTTGCATCTTTTTTTGCCTCATTTTGTGTCCACATTTGCATATAATTTTGTGTCTATGTCTGAGCCTAAATTTGCATCTGATTATGCATCACTTTTTACATCCAATATGGCATCCTTGGTTTCACCTTTTTTCAGTGCCATTTTGCATCTTCTTTTATGTCTTTTCTTACATTTCTTTTTTTCCTTTTTTGTGACCAAATTTGCATCCCAAATTTACACCATTATTTGCATCATCATTTGGCATCTTAATTTGTCACATTTTTTTCTTATTTTTAGCAATCAACTTTGCATCTTATTTTACATCTAGTTGTCTATCTTTTTTTGCATCTAATTTGGTGTCCATTTACGTGTCCTTGTTTTTGCCCAATTTGATATCCTTTTGTATGCCATGTTTTGTTCCCTTCTTTGTGTCAACTATTGCACAATTTTTCACTTCTAGTTTAAAACACTTTGTATGTCATTGTTTGCATTTTGTATTAATTCCTAGTTTAACATCCAAGTTTACTTTCAATTTTGCATCCATGGTTACATCCGCATTTGACTTCTTATGTAGAGTATATTATTCTTTACATATATGACCCCCTTTATAGATTCATTTTACTAATTTCAATTGCATAGTGAAATCTATCATAGTTTCTAAATATCATTAAAGAAGATATCACAATTCAAAATCAATTGTAAAGAAATTTAAGGGAAATTGACAACATCCATCCAGAAAAATAACAATGTCATCATACACAATGATTCATTGACAATTTTCAACACATATGTGTAAAATAGCAACATAATACTAATAAGATCAGTATTATTTTTAATCAAAACAACTAAAATTCAAATATGACTAACAGATCAAAATATTTCATGAATATCATTATTCTACGATAAATTAACAACATACATCCAAAGATGGTAATATCACCATATATTATAATTCTCTATCATAATAATTTTGATATTTTCCAATATATAAATCAAATAAAAATATAATAATGATAATATCATCATCATCTTTAATCAAATAAAACTCATCGTATGATTACAAAATCAAAATGTTTCATTGATATAGGGTAAATTCACAACACCTATCTAAACATAACAATGTCATTCTACACAATAATTTCTTCATAAAAAACAATGCATGTGCATGCCTAGCTACCACCACCAAGATCATGGTCATGATCATCTTGACTATCCTCATTAGTCTCATCCATATCATCACCAACACTACAACTATCATCATCATCTCCTCCTTCACCACCATCATCCTCATCCTCATCCTCATCATCTCCTGATATATGTTGAGCATAGTTTGGATCATCATCGAGATCATTGTCTTGGCAATCATTACCTATAGCATTCTGACAAAAAAAATCAATATTACATGTTAGTATTAATTACATAACAGAAAGCATGTTTTTGTTATACAATGCTAACCATAAAATGAGGTAAGATATAATATCTAATAGCACTAAAAAATAAAATGAAAATACGGTTCAAAAGTATATTGGAAATCCAACTAAGATTACATACCATAGGGTCCATCCAAACAACGAATTCAACCCATCTCTTTTGTTGTAGCACCTCCTTTTCCAAATGATTTGAAGGTATTCCATATTTTAGTTCCTGTCAATGAGTAAATAGGGAGAAATTATATAACAATGACTTTCTTCTAGTACAAATTTTATTAAAAAAATATCACATTTTTAAATACTTACAAGAAAGGTGGGTAGAGGGAGCGAGGGTGAACAACGAGGGTTTTAGATAAGCATAGTTAGTGATACTTATGGTGGGCTATAGAGGAGGGAGCTCCACTCCCTCCTATAAGGAAGCCATAGCCAGTAGAGGCAAGAAACCTCTAGAAAAGGCTAGAGGTACTGGGGAGGACGGGAGAAGAAACATGGAAGAGGAGACAGGATAGGCCATAAATAAGGAAAACAATGGTACAAAAGACAAGGAGGTAGAAGAAAAAAATAAGGGAAATAAAGACAAAAAACAAAATGGACCCTGCAAACCCAAAGCAGAAATCACACCCATAGTTATTTTAAATGATCCAGCTCTGCAGGTACACAGGGATCACATGCGGATGTATGCTATCATCTGTAAATTCATGGAATTATGGCCCACTGAAAAAGCCTTACAGTCATTGATCAAAAACCACTAGAAACCTAAAGGTAGCATTGACCTGCATCTTGGGTCAAAGGGTTTCTTTACAGTGGTGTTCACGAATATTGAAGATAAGGACAGAGTATTTGAAGGAGTGCCTTACTCCTATGCAGCAGCTGGACTCTACATGCGGCCATGGATGATGATTTTTGTTCCAAAATGCGAAACTTTTACTTCAAAACAGGTCTGGGTAAGGCTCTATTATCTACCTCTTGATTATTAGCAAAATGAATCATTGGCTGCCATAGTCAACAAATTAGGTCATTTTGTTAAAGCTTCTGAAGCCACAAGAAGGGGAAAATATACTTCCTTTGCTAGAATATGTGTGGAAATGGATCTATGAGGAGCTCTACCAGATGAGGTGATCTTGGAAGTATTTAATGAAGAATGGGTGCAAACTGTAGACTATGAGCACATTTCGTTAAGATGTCGCAGATTTCATGAACATGGACACCTTTTCAGAGATTGTTCGCTAAGTAAGATTGTAAACAAGAGCAAAACTAATACAACGAAGGAAACAGACAGCTTTCAGAAAGTGGTGAATCGGAAAAAGAGGACAAAACAACATCAAGATGAAGGACAACAGATCAATCAAAATAGATTCTAGGTGTGTTTCTGGGAAAACTAGTGTCTACTTAGATTTGCTAGTCCCACTAAGACGAGTAGCTATCTTAGAAACAAACAATTCAAAATAACTTGTGTTTTCCTTTATGAGAGATAGATGAGAGAGAAGCAGAGAGCACCAACCTCAGTCTTTCGCTTGGCTCCTTGCTTGTTTCCTCTCTCCTTTGATAGAGCTTGCCACTCCTTTCTCACCTGTCCTGCTTTAAAGAACACCTGTAGAGGAAAAGCAGCAAAATGCCATCAAATGATAGAGATCTATAATACCATAAACAATGCAGAATCAGAAGTACATTAACCATACAATTGCATTCACAAATACAACATTTACAAGTACACAAGTATATGGAGGAAAACTCAAATAACTTTACTGATAGTAGAAGTAGAGGAGAGGATTACAACCCAGCTGTCTGATCCAGCATCATCCTCCTAGCATGAAAGCCCTATTCACCTCATGAAAAGTAAGATCACCCAACAGTACAATGTCTCAAAGAGAAACCAACAATACTTCCTTACAAATTACAAAAATCCAGCCTTTGGATCTCTAAGATGAGGGATCCATATATAGATATTTGCAAGGGGGTGAGTCAGCTTCTGGGATTTTGATTAGTTTCATTTCACTGATAGTTCTTAGTTCCACTTGGAGATTTCATGATCTCTTACTCATCCCTGGGAGAATTCAGAGAGACAAGTGTCATATGAGCAGCTTCTAGAAGATTCTCTGGGTTTCCACCTAGCAAACTGCCTCTGCCATTTGTCTACTCTCACTCATCACACCCTACAGAAGGGATTTTCAGTATGCATCGCACCCCTTGTGTGTAGTAGGTGAAATGCATTGCACCCTTAGCACTGAGCAGTCTGTATGGTCTTGTTTTGACCAGTTCTGTGTAGTTTTTTAGGGAGAACTTCTGGGAAATGATGTAATCAGCTGACCTTAATCCTTTAGGGTATGAAACAACACTTTTAGGGGTTCAGAAGCCCTTGGTTTATGGACATATGTGATTGGGGTTGTAGTGCCCAAATATGTCTATAACAGTTGCCCACTAAAGCATGGGGTTGTAAATCTTCTTATGTCGGGTGAAATGCTTTATCATGAGGATCCAAGGGTTTTCAAACTGGAATTTGACCTATAATAAGATACAATAAAATACATTATCTTCATAATATTTTCATGATCTAGTTAAGGTGGGCATTCCCATGCTCATCTTTAGAAATTCATTTTCATGTACATAATACCGACAATTTTCTGTGTGGCAAACTGATGATTCTGATAGAGCCATCATCCCTTAGCTTGGATGATTATCTGTGCAGCTATGGAGTACATTTGATGTCTTTATTTTCCTGAATATATCATAGCTTGGATGGATGAAACTAGATCCAGGGTCCTCAAACTCATTTAATCTTCGCCTAAAGTACAAGTCGATCCATGTGAAAAGATGTTCTGAAGTCGAACATGGAAAGACATCGCCTGATTACCAGCCAATGATGTAAGCTGTTAACAGGTGTGAGAGGAATCACCGATGATGATAATGACCCTCAAGGTACTATAGTACAATTCACGTGGTGTGAATACATGAGTCGATGTTGAACACCACATAAAATCTTTCAGTTGAAGGCCATTGATGTAAACCTGTCGTCGGAAGTGAGAAACTTGCCATTGAGGCATGCAAGCTTCAAAGTACTGAAAGGGTTGTTCCTATGCCAACTTCTTGGATAATGAGATGATGTCAACAAGAAGTGACCCATTGTAGGAGGGTCTTAATGAATCCCACATCTATGACACGAAACGAAGCAAATGATTTTCTAGAGGTGAAAACGATCTGATGACACAAGGTTCAGGAATGGCGGTCATGAAAAATGGAGAGTGAAGGTATTGCAGTGGATGAGGCGTTAATTGGGTTGGTGAATTCTCTGAGTGACTTCTCTTGAACATATCGGTGACACTGAAATGGATTGGTAGCGTTAACCCCAAAAATGGATGGTATGGAGGACCAATGGTGATATGATCGGTGAACGAAATGACCTAACTCGACTCAATCATGGTGATGGAGTGAAAGTGTCATGTTCAAGAGTGACCTACTATCAATGAAGTTCTTCAAGTTTTCTTCCCTTTTTACCCAGTCATTGCTGACCGATACCTCTTTATTTCTGTCAAGCTTGAGGAGGATAACATATGCTTGTTCTATAATTTTCCCTTCGGGAAAACCTGTTGCTATGTTTTAGCGAGCCTAGCGACACTGAAACTCACTCTTGTCCATATGGACAAGTTTGTCGCTATTGCTTTAACAAGTTTAATCACAAAGATAACTCGGTCCTTTTCAATTTTAGAGAGTCTGAAAAGAGATGGAAAGGAAACTCCAGTAGTCCTTTTCCGTAGTATAATCCCTTAAGTCCAAAAAAGTATAAAATAATACGAAAGGGATGACTTTTCTGATCACTTTAGCAAGCCGAAAAAGACAAGCACTTGATCTTTTTGTGTAATGATCCTTCAGGTCCAAAAAGATCAAAATTTAGAGGAAGGATGGCACTTCCAATCACTTTAACGAGCTGGAGAGGCCAATTGCTCGACAATCTTTTCATATTTTACGAGTCTAAAAAGAGCTTAAAAGAGACTCGTTTTTTAGGAATGAGTGATGTTTTCGGGTAGCAACTGGTTCCAGGTAAGGTTTGGAACTTTTCAATTATGGTAGTGTAAAGAAGGTGGCTAATAGAATCACTCGTCACAGTTGTTCCTCAAAAGGGTAAACAATCAAGTGGAGGCTTATGATTGGCTAAAAAGTGGAGGTGATGGTAAGAACACGACCAAGGCTCAAAAGCCGATAGCAATGCGATCACAAAGGTTATTTACTGAAGGTGGGTTCATTTTTTAATGAGCTTGAACTCTGGGGGAACATATGCTCATTGCTAGGTTTATTTTTTAATGAGCTTGAACTTCGCGTAAACCTGCTCGTACTAGTCATTTAATAAGGATGTCTCTCATTAGTAGGTTAATGATTTAGGGAGCTTGCCCCATGCAAAACTTTGCTCTGAGCCTTTTGTACACAAGCTAGGAACGACCAACTACTGTCCTAAGGGTTAATGAAATACTAAGCTTAGGTAGGATAGTTTCTCACCAGGAAACATTTCCTTTACTTTGTTGTCGCCTTTGGTCCCGGCAAAAGTGAATGGTGGATCAGACCAATCACCTAACTTAAGCAGTTGAAGTTAGTAAAAACTATGCAGTTAGAGTTACGTTGGTCACTTTTCACTTGCGTAAAAAAGGTTTGCATGCCCCCAGGTATAAAGAGTAGTAGAGTTTCCAGGTTACCATATGGAAGTCCTTTCATTAAAGCAAGATTGTTTCATCCACGTAGCAGACAAAACAATTCCTTGGCTTTGTCCATCGAAATAGACAGAGGTGAATGGTGTGAGCTTCCAATCACATAACCTTCGATGAGGGAATCCTATTCCAAACTGATCCCATTTTCCTAAACGGACGGGTGTGTCAGACTAGTCATATATCCTACGAGGAAACCTACCTTATATATAGGGTTTTCCTACCGAAGCAGACCAGGGCACATGCCCCCTAGGTTTAGTCACATTCACCGAATCACTCATGGTCATCAGGTGGACGGACTGGAGGTTGAAGAGAAATTCCTTATGAAAAGAGACCATTTAGGGATGGCATTTGTCTAGTAGCCATGTTTGAACCAAGGAATGAAAGATGGTCAACGAGTTGGACCATTTTGCCTTCATAGGGGAAACACATCACTCAAAAGAGTGAGGAAACAATAGCTCCCATGCTATAAATGTAGTCACGCCCAAGGAGTAGATTGTAATCTAGTGGCCCTTGGACTACCATCACGTTCAGATGAACGATTTTCCTTCTCAAAGTTATGGGTAAATTTGGAAGGATCCCTAATGGCAGACTAGTTCCTTTATTAAAGCCTGACAAATTTCGAATCTTAGGTAGAAGCGATGGCGAACCAAGCACTTTATAAGCAGTTGAGGAAAGGATACTCATGGAAGCCTCTTCATCTATGATAGTATCAGCCATGATCATTCTTTAAGATTGTACTATGATTGGTAATGGTACATTAGATGGAAGGCGGGGTCTCGCTAGTAGATTCCAATCAAAGGAAATGACTAGATTGCTTGGAGGAAGGACCGAATAAACGACCGGATGAATCTCTTGAACTGAGGAACTTCCCTCCTATGGTAGAGGAATGGGTAGATTTCCCTCACGTTCATCAGATTCTGTGTTAACAAAAAGAATTTGAACAGTGTCATTCTCATTCTCTTTGGAGACTGTATCATCTGAAGGTGGACCTTCTGAAGACAAGACTGGGCCAACTGCCAACTCGACCTGTTGACTTTGGTTCGGTGTGGACTCAGAGGGTTTATCTTCAATTCTAGGCATTTCGACCGATAACAGAGGTGTGCCAGTCGGATTTTCAACTAACGATGGACTTAGCAAGAATTTCTTGTATCCAGGAGGAAGTCGTTGTCGTGAAGCAGGACGATTATCCAAGACTCTTTTAGCTTCATCCAGGAAAGGACAATGGTGGAGGGCATGATCACCTTCACATAGCCTACAAGGAAATTTAGATCTTCCTTTTTGTCCATTGACTTCATTTTCACTAGTTGATGGTGTACTCTCAACATGATCGACAGTGGTTGAAGACACCAGATGTGTAAGCGGGGAGACCAGTCTCTCAAGATCCGTGGGATGTAAGGACAATCTCGATGATAGTGGTCTCCTTTTCAAATGACACATGAAGATTTGGGTTTGGATGGTGCAGAGTGTGGATTTTCTCTAGATGATGCATGGTAGCTCCCTTTCGCTACTAGCTTCTTCTTCTTCTTCTCCTTCCCTTTCTTCTTCTTCTCAGTTACTTGGTTTTTAGTGTTACTAGTTTCACCAAGGGAAGAGGAAGAAGGATAGGGAGAAACAAATGAAGTAGAAGGTGGGGGAGCAACTCAAGTATCATATGGTTGCTGATTTGATTGCTCAGGAATTACAGTGTTTTGAACGACAAAGGTCGAGAATATCCAAACTGGCAGGCCAATTGTGAGTCCTGGAAGGGACAATGTAGCCATGTGAGGAGCACCAATATCTCCCCAAGAATAGAAAGGGCTAGGATTCCCCCCAAGGGGAAATCCTTGATTGGTGGACTCCATTATCTCAACCTAAGATCAACGAGGGAACAGTGATGTTATTTCGAATTAAATAAATTTTATGACGCTTTGACACAACTTGCTTTTTCAATTTTTAAGAGTCAAGAAAAAGCTAAAGATGACTCTAGTAACCTTCGACTTTTAATGAGCCTGAAGTGACAAGTGCTCAAATGGACCTTTTCTTCCAAGGAGTCTAAAAAGGAACGAAAGTGACTTCTCTGCAAATCTAGATAGAGGGATTACCAAACCAATTGCAAAACTATAATATACACCTCGGTGGTAAATTATAGAGAAATTATCAAGGACTTTACATATGGTAGTCAATCTTCTTGAATGTTGTGTTCAGTGCATTGCGATCGATAGGGTGGCAGACACAACTTCTTAAGGATAAAGGATATTAGCCTATTGTGGTCTCCCAATATATACTTGACCGTACGTGGGAGCGCAAGTTCGTACTGGCACTTATTGTATCAAAGAGGAGGAATCACCCAACCTACGATGAAAACGATAGTTACCAGGCTTTACGATGCCTGAATATGTCTCCAGCCTAGACTTCTAGATGTTGTGCATTAGGTTCCAAAGCATTTTTATGTTCATTGCGGTTTATTTTACAGTTGATCTTTCTTAAGAAGTTTGCCTTTCAAGGTTCACCGCGTGATGTAGATGTACAATTCCTAAATATGTAATCTAGATGATAAACAATCATTTATTTTCTTTTAGCAATGAAAATCCTAGCTACAAAGGAAAGAAGATTTTGATTTTCTTTCGATAGAGAGCATAGAGCACACACTAAATGCACTTTCCTAAATCAAATTCCGCAAGCAGTCTAAATGCAAATGCACATGCATGTATTTGTTTTTCCATTTCCTTAATGTGAGAATGACAAAAAGAAAACTAACTACAGATTTGAACTAATTTTCTTCAAAGCGACACTTTAGCAATTTCTTTTCAAAAAACGAAAGGAAGACTAAGACGACACTTTCACTTTCGAAAGGAAAATTGTTTTCAACACTTCAAATAATTGATAATTCAAATAAAATACAATGGCAAAAGTATAATTGACTATCTAAAAGAGGAAGACTTTACGACACTCTTTTTCTTGACTAAAAATGGCGATTGCGACACTTTGGAATCAAAAGACGACAGTTTGATTAAGCTACTTTCTGCAAAGGAGGACTATAAACAGTAAGAAATACATAAAAAAACATTCACAATTCCTTATCAATGGAGGCTGAATAATGTAAAGGAAGAATATTTCAACAGTGATATACTGATCATAGACAACAAAACTACTTAATAGAGCTGAAAACAATGAAGGAAAAACCAAAATATAGAGGTAGAAACAGTCTCATTCAATCATCGCACCTGTCCTTAAGGGAAACAAGGATAAATCTCACCTGCAGCACATGGGAGGTGTGATGCATCCAGACTACCAATGAGAGATAGTGTGATGGTCCAAGGATGATACTGAGCTTGGTTTTCACCCACAGTTTGCAGCTAAGTTTAGGGATTTAGGCTGAGCTTATGATAGGCAGTAAACACAAAGTATAGGGGTATGATCTTATGAGGTTAATGAGCCACCACAAGGGCACTTAGGATGTTTGTAAGTCAGTTTTTCAATTCATAAACCAACCCGGAGATTGACTAAAGCAGCATTGATCTACTTTGTAGTTTCATAGAAAAAGTAGTTTGAAGGCTAGCTGGCTTAACTTCAGGCTCCATCTGTAGTTTATAAAGCAAACAATAGTAACAAACAAACAAACTATTCACTCCCCAGTGGAGTCGCCATTTTGTTCTTGGGAAAACTAGTGTCTACTCATATCTGCTAGTCCCACTAAGACGGGTAGCTATCTTAGAAACAAACAATTCAAAGTAACTTGTGTTTTCCTTTATGAGAGACAGATGAGAGAGAAGCAGAGAGCACCAGCCTCAATCTTTTGCTTCGCTCCTTTCTTGTTTCCTCTATCCTTTGATAGAGCTTGCCACTCCTTTCTCACTTGTCCTGCTTTAAAGAACACCTATAGAGGCAAAGCAGCAAAACACCATCAAAGCATAGAGATATATAATACCATAAACAATGTAGAATCAGAAGTACATTAACCATACAATTTCATTCACAAATACAAGATTTACAGGTACACAAGTATATGGAGGAAAACTCAAATAACTTTATTGATAATAGAAGTAGAAGAGAGGATTACAACCCAGCTGTCTGATCCAGCATCATCTTCCCAGCATGAAAGCCCTCTTCACCTCATGAAAAGTAAGATCACCCAACAATACAATGTCTCAAAGAGAAACCAACAACACTTCCTTACAAATTACAAAATTCTAGCCTTTGGATCTCTAGGATGAGGGATCCATATATAGATATTTGTAGGGGGTGAGTCAGCTTCTGGGATTTTGATTAGTGTCACATCAGTGATAGTTCTTGGTTCCACTTGGATATTTCATGATCTCTTACTCATCCCTGGGCGAATTTGGAGAGGCAAGTGTCATATGGGCAGTTTCTAGAAGATTCTTTGGGTTTCCACCTAGCAAACTGCCTCTGCCATTTGTCTACTCTCACTCATCACACCCTACATAAGGGATTTTCAATATGCATCACACCCTTTGTGTGTAACAGATGAGATGCATCACACCCTTAGCACTAAGCAATCTGTATTGTCCAGTTTTGACCAGTTTTGAGTACTTTTTCAGGGAGAACTTCTGGGAAATGATGTAATCAACTAACCTTAATCCTTTAGGGCATGAAATAACACTTTTAGGGGCTTAGAAGCCCTTGGTTTATGGACATGTGTGATTGGGGTTGCAGTGCCAAAATATGTCTATAACAAGGTGCTTGAAGAAGATGAAGAGAACTCAAAAGAAGATCAAGCAATGGAAATAAGTCCAGTGGACAATGAGAAAGAAGAACACAGGGAACAAACACAAGATATCAATTACCAGAAGGAAGCCATAATGAGTGATGCAGAAATGGATATGGATTAGGAAATGAGCCAGAGTGGGATGGACCTGAAGGACCATGAATTATAGGAAATTCTTGATAAAGAAAATCTAGATGTCGAAGGGTTCTTAAAAAAGGGAACCACGGGAGGAGTAGATTCGTTACCTCAGGAAGAGCTCAATAAAATACAACAACTGTTTTTATGGAAAATGTAGGCTAAGGTGTTGGAAAACGGAAAAACCATCAACAAGCAGGACAACAGAGGCGTGAAGACAATAAAAATGACTCCGGGATTAGCTACTAGAAACCTAGGCAAGAAAAGAGGTTGGAAAAAGCAGAATGAACTCTTGATGGAGTGTGGAAAGCTAATGATAGATTCAGGTAAGATGAAAGATCTAGCCAGCTACTCCTTTACAAATCTTTAACTATGAAGTTTACATCATGGAATATTAGAGGTCTAGGGAGTAAGAGAAAGCAGAGAATGATTAGTAATAGAATGAAACAAGAAATGTCAGATATTACCTTCATCCAAGAAATGAAATGTTCCATTCAAAAAGCAAGACAAATTCATAGCAAATGGCTCAGTAGATTTGAGTTTCTAAAAGTCAAAGCAGAGAACACAGCGGGGGGAATTCTCACTCTTTGGAATCCCCAAAAAATTGACATTTTAGATGCTGATGCTTCCAGGAGTTATTTATCAGTAGTGATTCAACCAGTAGGAGACAGGAACACATTTCTGGTCACAAATGTTTATGGACCTCAGAGAATAGATGAAAAACTTAGGCTTCTAGACTCTCTTGTGGACCTTAGGAATAGACATACAGAAATACCCTGGATCATGGGAGGGGATTTCAACATGATAAAATCTCTTTCAGAGAAAAAAGGGGGAACCAGAGCTCTAAGTAAAGACTCTTTAGCATTTCAAACCTTTTTAGATAACATGAATCTTGTTGACACTAACAAGAACACTGACCCCTACACTTGGAATAATAAGAGAGGTGGAGAGTCCCATGTTGCCTCAAAGTTAGATAGATTTCTAATCTCTAAAGATCTTGTGCTAGCAGATAAGGAAGTAACAGTGAGAGTTCTCCCCTTTGGAGGCTTAGATCACTGGCCGGTTCAATTGGAAATGGAGGGCATTGGAACACCCATGAACAAACCTTTCAGATTTGAGAATATATGGATGTCCCACCGAGACTTCTTCAGCAACATTAAGAAATGGTGGTCAGAAGATTTGCAGATATAGGGGACAAGAATGTTCTTACTTCACAAAAGACCGAAGCACATCAAGCTTTGACTTAAAGATTGGAATAAGAAAGATTTTGGTAATAGTTTTGTGGAGAAAAAATCTATTGAAAACAAAATGGAGGTTCTCAACCAAGATCTGATCACGAACAACTTTGATAAAGCCATAAATGATCAAGTGGATAAACATCATCAAGATTGGGAGAATCTATGTAGACAAGAGGAAATATTTTGGAGACAAAAGTCTAGAGTTCAATGGCTCAGAGAAGGAGAGCGTAACACCAATTTTTTTCACAGATCCACCATTTCCAATAGAGCTCACAATAGAATCTCTTCGAACAAGAATGAAGAGTGGGAGCTTCATATTTCCCATGAAGCGATAGAAGGTATGTTAGTCCAGCACTTCCAAGGTATAACTCAGGAGAAAAAGTCAGATAGAGAGCACTTCACAAGGGAGGTAACTAGTAACATACCAAAACTGGTATCCAAAGAGGATAGTTTCAACCTTAATAGGCTAGTAACGGTAGAGTAGGTTAGTGAAATCCTCAAAGATATGCAGAATGGAAAAGCACCAGGCCCGGATGGTTTCAATGTGGATTCCTTCAAAGCTTGCTAGAATATTGTTAAACAAGACATTTTACAAGTAGTGGAGGACTCCTGGTTGCACAGAACCATTCTGAAAGTGCTCAATACCTCCTTCATCTCCCTAATCCCCAAATAGGACATTGCACAAACACCAAATAAATATAGACCTATAGCCCTTTGCAATGTCGTCTACAAGATAATTTCCAAGGTAGTGGCTAACAGACTCAAACCTTTACTTCCTGTTCTAGTTTTAGGGGAACAATCAGGTTATGTGGAAGGAAGACAAATTTTGGACAACATTATTCAAGATCAAGAGGTGGTTCACTCATTAACTAGCAATAGGCAGGCAGGCATGATCATGCAATTGGATATTGCCAAAGCTTATGACAAGGTGAACTGGTCCTATATCAAAAAAGTTCTTATTGCTTTTGGTTTTGAGCACAACTGGGTCAGATGGGTCATGGCACTGGAGACTTCCTCTAGTTTTTCTATTCTAGTAAATGGATCTCCCTTGGAGATTTTTAGTCCTTCAAGAGGCCTCAGACAGGGAGATCCACTCTCCACCTTTCTTTTCATCCATATGATGGAAGGACTAGGTCGGTCAATAAAGTATGCTAAAGTAACAGGAAAGATTAAGGCTCTACAGTTAACTGAGCATGGTCAGGCCCTAACTCACCAACAATTCGTAGATGACACCATGCTACAGGGAGTCCCCATAGTAAAAGAAGCTTCAGCCCACAAAAAAATTCTGAATCTCTTTGCCTTAGCTTCAGGTATGGAAGCTAATCTCTCCAAATGAAAAATCTTTTTCTTCAATACCAATATTGCTATTTAGAAAAATATATCCAAAATTGTTGGCTTTCAAAGGGATTCCCTTCCCTCTAAATATTTGGGAGTTCCTCTAACTACTAAACCATTGCTAAAAAGTATTTGGGAACCCTTGATCAATAAGTTGCAGGATAAAGTCAGTAAATGGACCATCAGATCCTTAAATCTTGCTGGCAGGTTGGTCCTTACAAAAGTTGTTCTACCAGCAATCCCTATTTTTATGTTGTTAGCCCTCCCAGCTCCAAAAGGAGTCCTACAACAATTTAGAAACATTCAAAGAAACTTGCTTTTGGGTAAGTAGGAAATTACGAGAAAATGGACCTTAGTGTCTTGGGAAAAAATTTGTAGAACCAAAAAACATGGAGGGCTAGGCTTGGATGATCAGGAAATACTCAGTAAAGTTTTAGGTGCCAAACTATGGTGGCATTGGATTTAGAATCCAGAAACCCAATGGGAAAATTTCTGGAAAGAAAAATATGCAAGCTCCTGGCAAACTAGGGATCTCATAAGAATGTCAGGAAATATAAAGGGCTCATACATTTGGAATAAAGCCTGGGAGAATAGAAGCCTAGTTCAAGAGAATAGTTTCTGGGAAATCAGAGAAGGGGATCTTGCTCTTTTTTGGGAAGATAGATGGCAACAAGAGCCAATTCTGTTGAAAGTATACTTCTACGACCTTAAGCATGAGATAAATTCCCAAGGATTAGTTAAGGTAAAAGACTTTTGGGATCAAACTCAACACACGGATAAGTGGAGAATCTGGAAAAATATTGATTGCAGGAATAACAATCCCTTGAAAATAAAAGCAGAGATGCTCATGAAAATGGTGGAACAGAGGAAGATATTAGCTTCTGGGGGGCAAGACCAACTAATATGGGGCAATAATAAAGAGGACAAATTTAATCTTAAGGAAGCAAAAAGCATGCTCCTTGAGCTAGATTCCCAGGTTCCTAACGATATCTGGCAGAAACTTTGGAGGCACCAAGGGTGGATGAAAGTCGAACTCTTTATGTGGTTGGTATACCACAAGAAAATCTTGACTTGGGACAAAATTAGGAAGAGGGGTGTTCTGCGGCCCTCAAGATGCCATCTCTGTGAGGCTCAAGAGGAAACAATGGAGCATTTACTCAACAGCTGCATTTTCACCTCCTAGTTATGGGACATGTTTGCCACAATCTTTCAAAAATCCGACAGGGACAGAGGGAGCATCATTAATACCCTCAATAATTGGAGAAGAAATTTTTCGAACTATAAAATTCTCAACTCAGCTTGGGCCCTTACACCAAGTTTCACTATATGGAATGTTTGGAAGGAGAGGAACAAAAGAATATTTAAGGATGAGAAGAATCCCCCACACCGCCTGGTTGATATAATCCTAAAACAACTTAAGGAAATAGTAGGAATCACTGTTCGCTACTACCCTAAAAACCCTCCCTCGGACAAGGATTCCAAAATTCTCAGGCAGCTGGGGATGCTGGGGCTCACTCCTCAAGGCCTAGATAGGAAGGTCATTTCAAAGGATGTGGAGAAGAATTTCTGGCATCCTCCCCCGAAAGGATTTTTGAAATACAGCATTGATGGGGCTTCAAAAGGAAACCTAGGAACTACTAGGTATGGAGGAGCCCTTAGGGATGCTGAAGGAAATATTATCTCCATCTTCCATTGTCACCTAGAGAAAGCCACCAACAACATGGTGGAACTAATGGCTATGGAGTAATGTCTGGATCTTCAGAGTAAAGATAACTGTTGTAATGTGATAATAGAATCAGACTCTGAGTTAATCATTAACTCAGTGAAAAGAATAAATAGTGGAACAGTGCCAGAAAAAGTCTCCAAACATTGGAAATTAATCCAGGTTTTCCAAAGAATTCACGGTCATCTCTAAAACCTTCGCAATGTCAGTTTCCATCATGTTCGCAGAAAGGCCAATAAGCTAGAAAATCTTCTTGCCAACCAAGGGGTCAATTGTGCAGAGGATAAAGTTTCAATGGAGTGGCAGGATTTGAGTCAAAGCAGACTGAAGGCTCTTTGCTTTGAACATGTAGAAGAGGATAGGAGAGTGTTCAGACATAAAGACATTGAGGCAAGCTCTTAATTTTATCCTCGGTATGCGTCATTAGTATTTGGAAAATTGGTCTTTGGCGGGGGGCAGAATACAACTGGCCGCTAAAATTCCTGGAGTCAGTGAGATAGATATCATTGTTCATCAGGGTCAGCGAAACGGACACCATAGTTCCTTCGTTAATGGTGTGTCGCTCTTCCTTTCTGGGTTCCAGGATAAGGTGGGGAGGAAAAGCAGGCGTGGGAGGAATCCAGGTTCTTTCGGCAGCTGGAATATTCTGATCTTTGGGATTTGGACAACTAAACTGCTTCCTAGGAGGTTTTCGATTGATCACATCGCTCTTAGATGGGGAAATGGTTTTTGCATTTATGCAGTGATCACAGTCAGCATCCTACATGTGGCAGGAAGATGGTTTTGGAAACCGCCCTTCTTCGCACACTATCATAGGGTCAGCTTTTTCAGTGCACTATAATTGTCGACCGTAGGATGTAGCAGTGTGGATCAATGGTCTAGTTTAATCGCACATCTTGGAGGAGTGGTACCATTAAACTTTAGTCCTCTTGGCGAAGCGATGTCAACCTTGGTTGTTGGGTTGATTGAAAAAATGAACGGCTCAAATCAATAGGGTTTCTTTGGGTGGCGGAAGTCTTTGTGGGTTTTCCAAGGGCCAAGAGGCTATTGTCGTTCATTTTCTTTGGGTTAGAGATTTTCTTTGTAAAGCTAAGAAATTTTTTCCTAGGGGATTTCCTCTAGTTTTTTCATTCTCCTTAGCATCAGGGAGATGCTTGTATTTATTGTAATCTATTTTCATGATTAATGAAATAGAAGGATCGGCACTTGCTTCGACAAAAAAAAATATAATTACAAAGGTTGTTATCAGTGCTTTTAAACCTTTCTGGCCACTACGATGAGTGACTTTTGTCTTGGTTAACCTTGCCTTAGATGCCTTGTCCTTAAACATAAGCCAATTCAATTTGTTTTCACACAAATACATGTCTAAGATACTTATAAGTATTAATACATTCTAAATAATGTTTAATGAAAAATTCAATACTTGAATGCTCTCATCGTCAGCCTTTCTTTGTGCATCCAACTTGTCATATGATTTTACAAGTTCTTTCCATACTTTAAAAGGTATGTCAAATGGTCTTTGTTTTAGTATTTGATCTTGAGGCATTTTTTTAATTTTTCTTGTTTGGTTGCAATGAAACCTCTTATAGTTGAGCGACATTTGAAATTTTATCTTCTTAACCGACCAACCAGTACCAAATTCATTCTCTATGTCCTATACCACCATCCTTTTTAGGTGAAGTGGAATCTTCGAGAATGTGAGGAAAAGATGATCTCTAAATTGTTGAAGGCATGAGTCCTTTAACCTATTTAAGAATTGTTTCTGTGCATCTGTCCTTCTTGTCTCCTCTGAAATAGGGTCATACTCTATCTTGGTACCTAAAATACCAATAGATGATGCATAAGCTGAGGATGAAAAGGAATTTGCAGTCTCAGGAGTTTCTATCACACAAGATGTCTCAACATAATGTTCTTCATTATTGGTGTTTGATGTTAATGACACTTTTCGATTTTTTTTTTGATCCAAGAGAGGATGGGAACTTTCTTGATTCTCGTAAAGCTTGTTGATTACCTAGACCTAGTTGATTAGCTTCAGGGGATTTTGTCTTAAGAAAATGGATTAGGGATTCAACATCCAAAGCATGAAGCTTTTTAAGCATGTGTGGAGAAACATGGTTTGCTAATGTGTTGAATAAATTGTTAAAAATTAATTATTTAAAATTGATTAATTAATGAAGGATTGACTTATGGATCCACAGCTCTTGGGAAAACATGCTTGCATACTAGCGTGCCATGAAATTTGAGCCACCAGTTGAAGGCCAATAGAATCTCCTAGCAAGGGTATGGTGATATAAGACTAGGGGTAGCTTGTTGCATGTTGTGGGAAAACTATAGCTAGCTGAATTGATTAATTGATGAAGGATTGCCTTATGGATCCACAACTTTAGGGAAAACTTGCTTGCTTACTAGCGTGCCATGAAAGTTGAGCCACCAATTGAAGGCCAATAGAATCTCTCCTAGCAGAGGTATGGTGAGATAAGACTAGGGGTCGCTTGTTGCATGTTGTGGGAAAACTATAGCTAGCTACATTGAAGTTCCTAATATAGTGCGCTTTAATGCGTCACTTTCTTTTGGATTATTTGACTTGCTTAGAAGGTCAAGAACGTTTTGGCTTGACAGAAACAATTTATAAGAAGAAATTGAATATCTCAGTACATTATAATATAAAAAACTAGTAAAAGCTGATGTACCAAGAAATGGATAAATTACTTAATAAAAAAACTTGAACCAAAACCTTACCTTGATAAAGATGTTGGTTTGTTTGAGCAAGACACTTAGACATGTTTGTGGCACTATCAAATACAGATGAGTTTGCAGAAGCATAACCTATAGAAAAGCCTTTAGGATCTCCTCCTCCCACCTTTTCTCTTAAATTCATTTGTAAATTTGAATTTAAAACGTCCTACAAAAGAAACAATTACTTACTACAAAAGGGCTCCAAACAAATCAAGAATATGATATCAACAATCTAAGCATGAAGTATTTTCAGTTGAGATAAAAGGACACACAATACTGACAAATTGAACTTCTTACAAGGATCCACAATTTTCATTGATTAGATATTTCTTTCAAGTCCAAATAGAGTGAATAAATTTAATACCTCTCTCGCATTCATAGTACTATTTTGTGAGCATGTCCTAACCACCTTTGACTGCGCAAATTTTGCCTGTTCAAGAGCCTTTTTTCCCTTGATAATCCATGTTCACTATTCCTCTCAGAGATGAGTCTTATTTAACACTTTTTGCATGCCACTGGTTCATTGAATCCATTCCAACTACCTACTGGAGCATGTGCCTAGGGGGCATTCTCAACATATCATTTCCAGAACATTCACTTGAACCAATATTCATTTTACTTACCCGGCTATATCACCACTGATTCAGTCATATTGATCGATTTCAGAGATCTGGGGATGTAACAATTCCCATTGATTGTACTATGTGTCAATCATTACTACAGTGTAGCATTTTATATGCTATGGTAAAAAAATTTAGAGATGCCTTCTGCATTGCTTGCTCAAAAATGCTACATATTAGAATTTCAAATTTTGATTAAGATAAGATGATGAGAAAAAAATGGGAATCATACTTAACAAATAAACAAGGAACAATTGCTAAATAATAAGCAGTCTCTATGGTCATGTTGTTACCTCATTATATGTGGTCTAACACTTGCTCTCAACCTTCTAACTGATTGGGCATAGTTAAACAATCGACAGTAAGTGAAACAAACCCCCGACCCCAATGTGTAATATAAATATAATTACAAGCATGCCCTAAGGACACCATGTATAACAAACAGAAACATTATTTGCTAGTCGATCAAGATTTTTCTTGAGCTAGTCAACCACAAGGATTAAACAGAACTCCACACATACTAGCTACCCATATTATCTCCATGGCTGGAGAGGTCCACACCTGGCTTGCATTTGACCTCCCTCTGTGCCCGATGACTGCCATTACGAGAACAAACACATATAAATCTACTATCAATTTATATCAATTCCATTACCTCCAGCAACATAAATATGTTAATCCATCAACTTGTACCAAAAGAAAATTTCAGTCAGAAAAAGAAAGAGAATAGGTGAATTGTGAGGATACACCTTTCATGCTGAATTGTCGGAGTCCCCTCTCACCCTTCTCCCCACCATTGACTCTAGGAACTCTTTTTCTCTTCTTTGTGATGTTCAAGTGTAAAGGTACAACCGATCAATAATGCTCTATCTCAAACATGAAAAATACACAACCCCAAGAAGCCAGCAACATAGAGTAATGAATGAGACTCACCCTGCAGTATCTGAAGAATCTAAGTCCTACTGATGAATATCTAAGCGTTGTATCCTTGCCATATGATTGTTTCTGGAAGGTGTTGCAATTTCTGCATCACTACCTCTTGATACACCACTTCCATTTTCCACAGAAATTGATTGCTCTGGTGCACTTGCAGAAGTTCATAAACATCTACCCACAATTGCATTTGAAGGATATTCTCCCTCCCCTTGCTGCTGAGTTGATTTATTTTCGTCAACATTCATTCCTACACAGAATAAAGTTAAACATTTTCTCAAATTAAGAAAGGAATTAAATATCTAGAACTTTGTTAGGAAAGAAGATTAAAAGACATTTACAATCCAAACTTCCATTAACAATTGATAGTAATTGGCAAGCATGATCCTTCATTAGCAACTTTTCTCTTCTTATTAAATCCAAACATGTTTGTATAAATAGGATGCTGGTGACTTCAACACCTTCACTGAGCTGGTAATTAGTACTATGATCCAATGTCTTTTTTTCCCAATGCAATATTATAAAATAAGTTTGTATTGTCAAGACCTAACGTCTTCTACAAGGGCAGAGGGGAAGAATTAGGAGGTAGGAGTAAATAACAACCAAGGAGAGACCTAACTTATTGAGCCTTATTGTATCCAAATATATAAAACTTGTGAAACTTGATTGATTTTCCTAATTCTGCAATTTCTCCTTATGATTTGGATGATAGTAATAAAAGCATGTCTTTGCTTCAGAATCTCTCTCTCACAGGGGCATACCTCCTAGAAAAATCTTCATTTAAACTTCAATTTAAGCATCTCCAAATGAGGCATGCACAACTCTTGAAGCAAATTGGGGTTGCATGAGTAAAAGTAAAAGCCCTAGAGTATCATTTTGTTTCTATCTGTTTCTAATCCTTGGCACTGACTGAAACGCTTCTAGAAAAGATTTGGGACCAAATAACTAGCCTTCAACATGTTTCTATATGACTTATCTAGATTCTAAAATACAAAAACGAACGCATCTTGATCTTCTGGGAACATAAAAAACATAACACCACACTTCAGCAGATTAGTAATTTGCCAATTATGAAGGTAGATATTTCTTATCATAGTTTTCATTATGGTCCAAGTTCAATTTAAGTAGCATGTTAGTTTTAAATTTCTTATGTGGAGCGGCATTGTAGATCTGTTGTACTGTCCAAAAGTGGTTATTGTAACTCTAGTCGTACAGCTTCCAATTAGCTTCTATGAAAAACATATTGGATAGTATTGTTTTATTCATTTGAATTCAAGGTAAAACTTGTCCAAATTGTAAAAACATATCAGAGATATCAATTTGTTATAAACACTACATCTTCAACTCCCTCTGCTGTCTGTTGTGAAATTTTGCATTTAGCTAGCCAACCTGTTATGTCAAATTAAACTAACTCAACAAGAAATTTTCTAAACTGATCCTTAAATGTCAACAAGAAATCATTGGAAGAATCAGCTTTAACCAGGTATTCCTTCCTCTTCTTCTTGCTATGAGCCCTCTTTATTCTAGCACCAATGGAAGTGATAGCTACAACCTGATGATTGGTAACAGGAAGGGTACTTTCATTATTTTCAATAGTATCATGGACTACCTTTGTAGCCTCTTGTTTTTCAGCTTTGTGATGAATTACAAAGGTATCAATGGCCAGTAGGAGCTAATAGTAGAGCTAATAATAGTTTTCTTTCAATTTAATGAAGAAATCTCTAATCCACAAGGTGCAACCCAAGCAGGAACTACTAGAATAGTCACTATTGTCACCAAAGCAACCTATCCTCTCATTTTTGGTTGACTCTTCCCCAACTTAAGGACTACATACCTTTGTCTTTCATGATCACTGGAGGTTGCTTCAAAGCCGCCTTCTTGATCTCACAGTCTTGGGCATTGTTACTGCCTTCAAGATTTAATTGTGGGCTTGCTTCAAATGATCCAAGACACTTAAAAATTCCTCTGTTCAGGATGCCAAGCTAGAATAAGGCACTGGTATATTTTTATTTTTTAGCCATAAATCTGCAATTTCCACTCTATGTTTAACAGGCTGTGAGGCTTGGTTCAATGTGGATATTTAAAGGGCTTTGTACTGCCAAGGAAAATTCCCTCTAAGTTTAAGAGGCAGTGAAGCTTGGTTCAAATTGGATATTTAAAGGGCTTTCTATTGCCAAGGACAATTTCCAGCTTGCCATATCCACTAAAAAAGGGACAGTGGTTTGTATTTATGAGGTGCGAAAAATTTGGGTTGCTTGAAATCAACGGATATCTTGAATCACAGATTTGCTGGGAGGATGCCTCTCTTGCTACACATTTAAAACAACACATACACAACATTTCTTTGGGCTGCTATAATAGATATATTACTGTTGTGCAAAGTTTGTTTCCAAAGCGTTTGAAAATAAACTCATGCTTGTGTAGTAGTTTGTATTGATTTGCTTGAATGAAAGTTTCACGTGTGTGTTTGTGAGCAATAAACAGTTTGTAATGCTTGGAAATATATTCCAGTTGTTCTTATGTGCATTATAACCATGTTATGTGAGTTTTAGCACTGAAATGTCTTATTATCTTGGGCATGAACAGATGAGTAGAACTGCATTCTAAATGGTTGATAAAATGGTGTGCATAAGTTATTCTTCACAGTTTATGCCCACTTCAACAAAGAAAATGCAAATCTGGGTTTTCATAGCAATATTTGACATACTGTTTATTTTCCTCATTCAAAACCAAAAGTGGCAATTCCATAGTATGTCCAAAAATACTTGAAAGACCTGCAATAATTTTTCTTTAATTCAAATGAAGTGTGACTGTTATCATTAATGGTCTTCATCAACCTTTAGTCATTCACTGATTGTAAAATATTTAAAGAATAGTCACTTAGAATTAATTCTCTATTTCATGCTTCAACCCACTAGGATTAGGGTCTTTTCATAACAGTTGCAATCTGTGGATAGTTTCAATGATTACTCTTTCAAATTCAAGAAAATAAATGCATGAATGCATTCAAGTGTTGGTTCTGAAATGTTGTTATTTCAAGCTAAAACTTAGATTGGTTGTTTGTAAAGGTATTACATGCATTTCACATCTAAATAGATTGTACCTTATCACTTGGAATTACAACATAAGAAAGTCTTGGTTTTGTCACTTAGGTTTCTAAGTATTTTTCCTATGAGATATATTGTTGAATGTATGAAGAGATGATGTAAGAAAAGCACCTCATAGATGTCTTGTTGAGCAATTTGTAGCAATTGACAGAGCCAAGTGTTGCCTTTATAGGCAGTATAAGATACACATAGAAACTTTACTTCCTTTTATGGTTATTTCCATCAAGATATATAGCAAGAGTATTGTTCAGGGAAGCCTCCCTTGTGGTGATAAGATAAACCTTGAAGAGTGTTATATGATAGGTTGCACCAGGCAGAACTTGAAGACCCCATGGCCCATTGTACAAGGCACTCATCAAATTTTTTTTTTTAGAAGACCATGATTCAACAGGTACCTATTGACCATTTCTTTGTCCTCTCTATTCTTCTTCCTCAAATTTCGCAACCCTGTGGGGAATTGTATTAAATGTCACTAGTATGATGACATTTTATAAAGGGCCTAGACAACTTGGGACTCGATCATTGAGTGAGTACACTCTAGAGTGTTTTTTCACCTAGCTAATTATTCTTGATTTTCAACAATGAATAATTAACTGAGTTTTTTCAATCACCTACCTCCAAAGCTGGAGTGGTGGCTTTGGCGATTAAGCCCTGGGTCCATCCTAGTGCCTACAGTCAATGTATATTACCATACTAGGACATATCTAAAGTGTCATTAACTTTGATTAGGTTTTGATAGGATTTGACATATCTAAGTGTCATGAAATTTGATTAGATTTTGATAGGATTTTTTATTTTATTAAAAATTCCCAGAGAATGGGATTGTTAATTAAATTGTTCAAATTTTTTTAAATAAATGAGCTTAAAAGATGTTGGTTCACGGGGGCTTATAAGTACTTCAAAAATATGCTGTCCAGCCCAACATTCTTCTAGGGTCCACTTTGAGGGTCAAAAGATGACTTCTGGCCCCTTAAAATCCATTTTTCCTATTTTAGTGGTATAAAGTGGTAACGAAAATTGAAAAAGTTAATAAATGGTGGACAAATAAATATGTCACCAAGTGGAAATGATATGGAAAAACGAAGTGAATTCAAAGACTAAGTTCATGATGCTTTGGAAAGCCACATAAGAGGGCCAAATCTCAGAGCCAAGTGGAGGTGTGAATTTGTTCTTGCTACAACAATTTGGGGTGACCAAATCCCACCAAATGTGATCCATCTTCAGTTAGAAAGAGGGTCGAGTCCATCAAGTTGAGTGATGGCAGTCAAAGGGAAGTAAAAATGGGAGTTAACTCCCCCCATCCAGCCATGTGTTAACACATAGCTAGCAGCCATCTATTACAGCCCACGTAGGCCAGCCAAGATCCTCCACGCACAGGCTTATACATATGTCATTTATTGGAGGATTATTCACAGCAGTTAAGCACATGTTTTGAGGGAGTTTCTCTCCCATTCTCTACACTCATCTCATATGTGGCTAGCATCTACACCAATGCACATATCTCAAGAAGAATATGTTGCCAGCAGAGGAGATGCTACAACAGTTTGACTTCACACTTGGGAAGCCCTTGTGCCACATGGAGAATTCAACCCTTATTATGATTTCCACCACTATGCCACTTGTTGGATCACTTCTTCATTGGGATTTTCTCCCAAATATGCATAAATAAACCCACAGACCTCTCATTCTCTCATGGTTGGGAAGCTAATGCTTGGGTATATGTTGTGATTTTATTATTGCACACGATAATAAAGAAAAGTCTTTGAAGGTTTTATCTTGGCATGATGTCGGTGATCTTTTATTGATGCAAGGTATATTTGTGTTTTTTTGAATTGGTTTTGTTGCATTTCTTTTGGTCGAGCAAGGTCCAAATAGGGGCAGTATTTACTAGGAAGAGGTAGACAAGTATTTGACTATCCTCTAATAGTTGTGCAAATTTGAATAGATTTCAATGTGTGTTTGTGAATAACACAAGTTATTTTTTTCTCTTTTGCAAATCTATTCCTTGAGTTTATTAATTGTTGGATGCAAGTATGTTAAGTGAAGCACAGGTTACTTTTGAAAGATTGAAGGTTTGGGGAAATTGTTGGTCATATCAACCAACCTTCAAGAGCTAATGAAGTCATGATCTTGCCATCATTAGGGGCAGCCAAAGACATCCAACATGAGGACATTGAATCTAAAAAATTCTTCCCTCAAAATTCTAATTTTTTTTCTCTTGGTTACCTTATTTATGGATTCATTGAAAATTTAAGCTATTTGAAGGCTATTTAGTGGCTGACCTAAAGGCCACAAATCAGCCAAGAAGATTTGGTTTAACCCAACATTTCTTGGTTGCCATAGGATAGAGTTTTATTCAAGTTTTGGTATAGTTAATCTGTTATTTTTTCTAATTGAGTTTGATCACTAATCTGGTGGATGCCCAAGTAAGCTTGGCCTCTTTCGTATTGGCTTTTGCTAACCTTTTTTGCAGGTATCAAGTGCCTCCTAAAGCTGATTTGCCTCTCCTCTTTTGGACTGATATTGGGCAGCAAGGAACTTGCTTCTTGGCAGATTTCCTCTACCGAAGGAAGCTGATTTTCGTTGCATTTGAGTGGCCAGATTTTCCCCTTTCTCGATTGATATCTGGAAATTGTACTAGAAGACCTAAAACTTCATTTTGAGATGATTTTGGGGGCAGCTTTTGAAAGGGAAATAAAATTTGTGGATTTGGACAACAAGGACAAGCAAACTATTTAACTATTAGACCCTTTAATTGTACCTTCCAGAGTGGTTCTACATTCCAAGAATTCTTCATGGATTCCCTATTTTGTAACTCATTTAGACTTATCTTCTCATCCATAAAGGGAGTTCTAAGTTTTTTTTGGGTTTTGATCTTATCATTGAGTGAAAGATCGAACCAAATTTTGTAACTATTTCCAATTAACATCTAGTTTGATTTTTTAATCACTTCTAACTATTGGAAGGAGATATCTCTCCCTTTTGAGGGATCATTTGTAAACTTCGTCCAAAAACAACTTCCTTTCCATCCCTCATTTCATAAAAGGGAACCAATATAATACAGAGGCACTTGTTCTTGGGAGCTTGGTGACCTTTTCCCCTTGGCATCCCATTGAGTGGTTTGTTTTTGTCACTTAACACTAAATAGATTAAATGAAAAATAATTACTTTCATTTTCGTTCTCTTTTCTACTTTCATTTCATGCATTGTAGTTCATATGTTCTAAACTTCACATGCAAAATGCTTAGATGAGCCTTGTGAACTATTTTAATTTATTTTGAGAATTCAATTTTCCTATAGTTTGTATCTTGCTCTATTGCAATTCCAAATCCATTTTCTTATTTGCATAAGTTGCTCGTGTTCCTTTTATTAAAGGCATCATTTATTTATTGAGACATCTTTATCACTAGTTTGGCAACTGCAAATCCTTTCATCTCGTTTTGAGAAATTAGTAGATTTGAATTTTTTTGCACTTAGAGGAAATTAACCTCTAGCTTAACTCGTTGTATAGTTTTATAGGGCTCCTCTTCACCCATTTCTTTTCCAAGCTTGGAAATGGGAAACACTTACTAAATTAGTTTGGGCATGCCCAATGTTGGACCTACTTACGAGTGGGTTGACTTGAAAAATTAGTTGGATACTCATTAATGAAGCTAAGCTTCTCCATGTTGGATCTCCTTGCAACCATCCTTATATTTTCTTGGATAAAGTTTTGGATCCTCCACCCTCAGTTCAATTAAGAACCCTAAAGAACCAACCTACAACTATGTCTAAAGGGAGGCGAAAGGTTCCAAGGTATTTTCCAATGTTAAAGGATACAATAATTGTCTCAGATAATCACAAATTTATTCTTCTAGAAGTGGCTAGCTTAGCCTCTTTCACTTTAAATTTTGCTAACATTTTTTGCAGGTATCAAGTGTCTCCTAAAGCTAATTTGTCTCTCCTCTTTTGGACTGATATTGGGCAACAAGGAACTTGCTTCTTGGCAGATTTCCTCTACCTAAGAAAGCTGATTTTCGTTGAATTTGAGTGGCCAGATTTTCCCTTTTTTGGATTGATATCTGGCAGTTGTACTAGAAGACCTAAAACTTCATCTTGAGATGACTTTGGGGCAGCTTTTGAAAGGGAAAGAACATTTGTGGATTTGGACAACAAGGACAAGCAAACTCTTTAACTATTAGACCCTTTAATTGTACCTTCTAGAGTGGTTCTACATTCCAAGAATTCTTCATGGATTCCATATTTTGTAACTCATTTAGACTTCTCTTCTCATCCATAAAGGGAGTTCTTGTTTTGTTGGGTTTTGATCTTATCATTGAGTGAAAGATCAAACCAAATTTTGTATCTATTTCCAATTAGCATCTAGTTTGATTTTTTAATCACTTATAACTATTGGAAGGAGATATCTCTCCATTTTGAGGGATCATTTGTAAACTTCCTCCAAAAACAACTTCCTTTCCATCCCTCATTTCATATGAGGGAACCAATATAATACAAAGGCACTTGTTCTTGGGAGCTTGGTGACCTTTTCCCCTTGGCATCCCACTCTTCCTCATTTGTGGAAGGTCTCGATGTGATTGATTGAGTGGTTTTTGTTTGTCACTTAACACTAAGTAGATTAAATGAACACTAATTACTTTCATATTCATTATCCTTTTTCTTTCATTTCATGCATTGTAGTTCATATGCTCTAAACTTCACATGCAAAATACTTAGATGAGTCTTGTGAACCATTTTAATTTATTTTGATCATTCCATTTTCTTATAGTTTGAATCTTGCTCTATTGCAATTCCAAATCCATTTTCTTATTTGCGTAAGTTGCTCTTGTTCCTTTTCTTAAAGGCATCATTTATTTATTGAGGAATCTTTATCACTAGTTTGGCAATTGAAAATCCTTTCATCTCCTTTTAAGAAATTAGTAGATTTGATTTTTTTTGCACTTAGAGGAAATTAGCCTCTACCTTAATTGGTTGTATAGTTTTATAGGGCTCCTCTTCACCCATTTCTTTTCCAAGCTTGGAAATGGTAAATGCTCGACTTTAAATTAGTTTGGGCATGCCCAATGTTGGATCTACTTGCAAGTGGGTTGACTTGAAAAATTAGTTGGATACTCATTAATGAAGCTATGCTTATCCATGTTGGATCTCCTTGCAACCATCCTTATCTTTTCTTAGATAAAGTTTTGGATCCTCCACCCTCAATTCAGTTAAGAACCCTAAATAGCCAACCAACAACTATGTCTAATGGGAAGAAAAAGGGTCCAAGGTATTTTCCAATGTTAAAGGATACAATAACTATCTCAGATAATCACAAATTTCTTCTGCTAGAAGTGGCTAGCTAACAGAATGTTTACAATTCCTCTGCCCTACGATAAAATAATGCTATCCTAGCAATAGAAATTTAGGGCTTATAATAATCCATTCATTAACAATAATGAAAAATAACTCTACGCATAGAAAGTTTAGGGGATTCCATTAGTTGTTCACATAATGTGTATAAACAGCGCGGAAAATGTCAAAGTTGGTGAGGGTAAGTTCAAATGGATCAACTAACCTCTGTGTTGCGTCTTTCTAAGCCACACAGATTTTTCCCACTGCCTCCCCAACCCGTGCACTTTCCTTCTCTCCTGCCACCAATAGCTTCAATCTACGGATGATCTGGTATTGCTAGCCCTTTTTCGTTCCCACTACGTCTTTTTCTATTTTTGGTTATCCTCCCAAGTCCCCTCCTTCCACCTTTTTTCCTATTCCAAATTGGGGTTTTCCCAGAGTGAATGATCTATGGTCATCATATTGAAGATGGGAGCGAGATCCATAGGTTCCAGCACTGGCCCTTTTTCGTTCCCACCACATCTTTTTCTGGTTATCCTCCCAATTCCCCTCCTTCCACTTTTTATCCTATTCGAAATTGGGGTTTTCTGGAGAGAATCGGGGTTTTCTGGTGCGAATGATCTATGATTAGTGCATTGAAAATGGGAGTGAGATCCATAGGTTCCATCACTGGCCCTTTTTCATTCCCATTGTGTCTTTTTTAGGTTATCCTCACAATTCCCCTCCTTCCACCTTTTTTCCTATTCGAAATCGGGGTTTTCTGGAGCGAATTGGGATTTTCTGGAGTGAATGATCTATGGTCAGTGCATTGAACATGGGAATGAGGGCCATAGGTTCCAACGTAGTTAGGGCAAGCCAAAAAAAAAAACCTATTTATTGGCCATGTATATTTATTTCTTGAAATTACAATAATCTCTAGTAAATACATAAATAAATATATATACATATTCATCATCTCCAATTAACAACTACACATTAAGCAAGTTCATGCACTCCTATATGGATAAACATGCTTATTATCTTTCATGAGTTTCATCAAAGATTTAACATATTATTCATCAACTTTGGATTGGGCGAGGATGAATTCTAGTATATTACCAAGTGTATGTTTTTTTTTTTCAGTTGTAGTTTCTACTTTCATGATTAATTTGGTTGTAGTTTTTACTTCCACGATTAATTTAGTCTAAGTTCTTTAGGTAGTCATTAATGATCTATTCGGTGCTATGTGGGGATTTTACTTTTCAAGAAATCTGAAGTATCTATGTTGCATTGGGATCTAGTGACCTTGCTGAAAGACCCTAGAAAACATCTTTGAAACCATCTACTACCACGAGTTCGACTTGAGGTTTCCCAAAATCTGAAAGGAAAAAATAAGGGTTTCTTTGCCAATCCATGCGTAACCTAATCCACTTTGATGATGAAGGGAAACCAACTATAAGATATCAAACACCTTCCCTCATGCATAGTGTGCATAGAGGCTCTACCCCTGTAAAGGTTTGATGATCCAGGTGGATATTGGTGGCCACCTGCCAAGTCCACCTGGACCCCCACCATTGTTTTTCTCAGCATTTTTAGTTTCCTTAATTGTAGCACAACTTACTATTTTTAGCAGTTTTTCGGGTCCTAACTTCCGGAGCCGTTTTGAGGCCCTAAACGACGTTCTTTGGGGAATCCGGGGGAAACATGGGTCCATGGAATGGACCGATGTTGCCCGTTCCAACAATGGTAGTGCTCGGATAGATCTTTCTAACGAGCTATTGTATGCATCAAACAGAGATCATATGCCAAAGTTACGACCCCGGGAAGTTGATGTACCAATTTACCCCAAACGGGGCCCACAGTTTGGCGTTTCATCTCCTAGGGTTAGGTTTTGGAATGTGAAGGGTTTTCCATTGTTTTTCAACAATAAATAGGCCTTCGAGCCTCATTGTAACACAGTTGAGAGGCATGTAGCCATCACATCTCTTCTCAGAGATAAGCTACCATCGCCCTAGCTGGTTTATTTCCATTTCTGGTTGTAAGCATATTTCAGTATTTTCCATTAATGAAATGAAGTATTATTTCCACTGCATTTTTGTGTATATGGTTATCTCTGTAATTTGTTGCGTTCCTGTTTAAATCTGGATCAATGGTATCAGAGCGGTCTGCTTTTTCTCTGTTTTTCTTTGCATGTCCCCAACAAGGGCGGGATATAAGGAGTTAGGGCCTGAACTGGTTGAACCTTTGCAAGACCAGCCTCGCAAATCCCGACGGCCTCCCATGGCAGATGAGAAGAAAGACAAGGGGGCAGGAGATCCCATCAAAATCTTGCTCGAAGAAGCCCTCGAGCGACAACGGAACGCAATGATGGACAGCTTTGCCCAGATCCTTCAGCGGCTAGCCAGAAGCGACGCATCGGCTTCCAGTAGCTACTCTGGAAATGCCACACCCTTTAAGGTACAAGTTAATTTTGAAATCCCCATATTCGAGGGTCAGATAGACGCAGATGCCGTAGATAAATGGTTAAATCTACTAGAGGGTTATTTTTCTATTCATGAATTTTCGAGTCGGGAAAAGATTGTTTTCACTCTTCTCAAAGTAGCCCCCCACGTCAAGGACTGGTGGGAAACCTACTGCGAGCAGAAGGATGAAAGTACTGGCTCACTATTTTCAGCCGCACCCACCTAGGATTCGTTCCGGGATGCCATCAAGGAGCAGTACTACCCTGTTGGAAGCTATGAGGATGAATACATAAAGTGGACCATGCTGCGGCAAGGAAGGGACCAAGACGTGCCGGATTTCACTAATCTTTTCCATACCCTTCACACAAAGTTGGGTATCAAGGATTTGGAGCAACTTTTGATACTCAAATATCGTGGCTGCCTGCACAAGTACATCCAGGAAGAAATACAATTCCTAAACATCTCCTCGCTCGGCGCAGCATACCGATACGCCGTCAAGGTCGAGCAGAAGTTTAAACAAAAGAAGCGAGACTTTGGATCTGCGAATCCAAAGCAGGGGAAAGGTGCCCCTAAACCACAGAACAAAGGACAAAGCCAAGGCGGGACAGCCCAAGACAACCAACCAAAGCTGCAAGCAAAGAACAGCACCGCGAAGCCGAGAAAGGACACTGGAAAATGGTGCGAGTTCCATAAGAGCTCCACTCACAACACAAGTGAGTGTCGGGTCAAGCAGTCACTGGTGGCTGAGCTAAAGGCTTCAGAATCAGATGCATGTTCCGACTCTGAGTCAGAACCCGATAAGGGGAATGAAAAAGGGAAGCAGATCATTGATGCGGATCCCAACGCCACTGTTGCTACCGCAAAGATCCAAAAAAATGAACCCGAAGATCCAGAGGAGGAGGAGCGTCTCTTCCACTCCCAGATGTGGGTAAAGGGCTCCCCGATACAGTTCATTGTTGATAGCGGGAGTCAAAAGAACCTCATTTCGGCAGAGGTCGTGAAGCGGTTGGGCTTACCAACCACAGCACATCCACAACCATACACCATTGGGTGGCTTCACCAAGGACGAGATCTTCGCGTGAGCCAGCAGTGTCGCCTTCCATACAACATCAAGCCCTTCATGGATGAGGTATTGTGTGACATCGCTCCCCTTGAAGTTTGTGATGTATTACTAGGACAACCATACTTGTGGAAGCGACATGCTGTGTATGAATCAAGGCCCCGTGATGTTATTATTACATTGGGAAATAAGTTGTACAGGATACCAGAGGTAGCACCACCTACCGCCATCTCTTTGATTACTGCAAAACAATGCAGTAAGATCATTTCCAAAACCAGGAAATTTGTTTTCCTGATGATACGCCCTCAAGGAAAGAAGAAGACAGTGGTCGCGGCCTCCAGACGGGGTCCCTCTACACGACAACTACAGATGGACAAGGTTGTGGAGGAGTACGAGGACATCTTCACCTCCCCGGCAGGGGTTCCTCTGCACTGTCAAGTCAAGCACTCCATCGATCTGACCCCAGGTGCGCCGCTACCCAATGGACCAATTTATCGGCGCTCCGTTCTGGAGAATAATGAAATCAAGAGGCAGATTTAGGAGCTCCTGCAGAAAGGTCACATCCGTCCGAGTTCATCGCCTTGTGGGAGCCCGATCATGTTGGTACAGAAGAAGGATGGGATGTGGAGACTCTGTATTGACTATCGGGAGCTGAACAAGATCACTGTCCGTAATAGGTACCCGATCCCGCGGATTGATGACCTCCTAGACCAACTAAAGGGGGCGAAATATTTCAGCAAGATCGATCTGAAGTCAGGATATCACCAGGTACCAATCGAACCCTCTGATGTGTGGAAGACTACCTTCAAATCCAAGGAGGGCCTCTTCGAATGGTTGGTTATGCCTTTCGGATTGACGAATGCTACTGCAACCTTCATGAGGCTAATGGATGACATCTTGCGGCCATTCACCAACTCCTTTGTAGTAGTATACTTGGATGACATTCTGATCTTCAGCCAGAGTTGGGAAGAGCACCTCCACCACATCCGACAGGTTCTCCAAACACTGCGGCAACACAAGCTATGTGCCAATTTGGAGAAATGCACTTTTGGCATGACCCAGGTTCAGTATCTGGGATACCTCATTGATGAACAGGGGGTGCATGTCGATCCAGCCAAGATCCAAGTCATTCGGGATTGGCCCTCTCCAACCACCCTAACAGAGCTCCGCAGCTTTCTAGGTCTTGCCAACTTCTACCGCAGGTTTGTGTTGGGGTTTTCTCATATTTCTTGGCCCTTGAGTCAAGTCACCAAGGGAGGGGCGAAAGCAAAATTCTTTTGTTCTGAATCTCAACAGAAGGCATTCATGGAGTTGAAGGATCGCCTCTACACGGCACCAGTGCTCGCGTTACCAGATTTACAACAACCATTTGAGGTCGAGACAGATGCCTCTGACTATGCTATTGGGGCAGTCCTTACTCAACATGGACATCCAGTGGCATATCACAGTGAAACACTTTCAGACACAGTCCGGAAGTACCCCACTTATGATAAAGAGATGTATTCCATTGTACAGGCCTGCCGACAATGGAAGCATTACATTTTGGGGAAGGAAACGGTCATCCACACAGACCACCGACCCCTGCAGTTCATACAGACCCAAGGGAAATTGCAGAATGATCGCCATCAGAAGTGGTCTACATACCTGCAACAGTTCCACTTGAATATCAAGTATAAGAAGGGCAGCACCAATAATGTTGCAGATTGCCTCAGTCGACCACCGATCATGGCGTTAACCACCATGCTCAACTCTTGTGGGCACGAGACTTCTGATTGGCCACTTCTCTACAAAAGCAACCCAGAATTCGGCCACACATACCAGAAACTCTTGGAGGGTCGACATGTTCCAGATTTTCACCTCCAGGATGCCCTATTATGCCACCTCGGTCACCTTTGTGTTCCTTCAAGCGAGCGTGCCAAGATGATTTGGGAAGCACACTACAGTCGGGTTGCTGGGCATTTCGGGGTTGAGAAAACAGTGGCAGTACTGCAAAATTATTTCTATTAGCCGAATCTTCGACAGGATGTTGGGAAGTACATCAGATCATGTAATGCTTGTGCCATTGCCAAACCGACCATTAAGAAGCACGGCCTCTATACCCCGTTGCCTACCCCTAGTCAACCTTGGGAATCCATCTCCATGGATGACATGTCAGGCCTTCCTTCCACTAAGCATGGAAATGACTGTGTTTTTGTGGTCGTTAACAGGTTCTCAAAGATGGCCATTATGGTGGCCTGCAAGAAGAATATCACAGCAGAAGCCACTGCTAAACTCTTCTTTGAACGAGTGTGGGTGCACTTTGGGATCCCACAGTCTATCATCTCAGATCGGGACAGTCGGTTTCTCAGCACATTTTGGTCCAGTCTCTGGTCAATGCTGGACACCAAACTCACGAAGTCCACAGCCTTCCATCCTCAAACTGATGGCCAGACAGAGGTTGTCAATAGGATGATTGTGCACATTCTGCGCATGTATAACTCAAAGCATCCACGCACATGGGACGAGAGCCTCCCCTATGTTCAACACAGCTACAACCGAGCTCTTCACAGCTCCACTGGCCATAGCCCTTTTCAGGTGGGTTTGGGATTCCAGCCACTATGCCCCATTGATGTGGCCATGCCACTTGCAGCTACTCACATAAATTCAGCTCATGTCCAGTCCGAAACAGATAAGGCCACCAGCTTCATTGAGCGCATCCAACATATTCGCCAGCAGGTCCATGACATTCTTGAGAAATCAAATGCCAAGTACAAGCAGCGACATGATCAACATCGGGTGCCACACAAGTTTCAAGTGGGCGACAAAGTCTGGTTGCATTTGCAAAAGGAACGCCTTACTGGAGCCTATGCATTACTAAGGCTATGGGAGACAATGCATTTGAGCTCAACATTCCCCCATTCCTTGGCCTGCACCCAGTGTTCAATGTGGACCGCCTTCGGCCATACTTTCCACCATTGCTAGACACATCCGACATTGCAGAACAGCTCAAACCCACAAAATTAAATCCAGATTGCATGAAACAAGCTGCAACTGATCGGATCATGGACACACAGATCAAGAACACTCGCCAACAGAATATCCAACTGTATCGAATTGTCAAAGCAGGCAACTCCTTCAGCAGGGCAAGTGGCTCACCAGGGAACAAGTTCAGCAAAAGCTTCCTCATCTCATGGAGGAGCTCAACGCAATGGGGACCATTGCTTCCTAAGGGGGGAGGAATGATGCAGGTGGATATTGGTGGCCACCTGCCAAGTCCACCTAGACCCCCACCATTGTTTTTCTCAGCATTTTCAGTTTCCTTAATTGTAGCACAACTTACTATTTTTAGCAGTTTTCGGGTCTTGAACTTCCGGAGCCGTTTTGAGGCCCTAAACGACGTTTTTTGGGGAATCCGAGGGCAACATGGGTCCAGGTCCATGGAATGGACCGATGTTGCCCGTTCCAGCAATGGTAGTGCTCGGATAGATCTTTCTAACGAGCTATTGTATGCGTCAAACGGAGATCATATGCCAAAGTTACGACCCCGGGAAGTTGATGTACCAATTTACCCCAAACGGGGCCCACAGTTTGGCGTTTCATCTCCTAGGGTTAGGTTTTGGAATGTGAAGGGTTTTCCATTGTTTCTCAACAATAAATAGGCCTTCGAGCCTCATTGTAACACAGTTGAGAGGCATGTAACCATCACATCTCTTCTCAGAGATAAGCTACCATCGCCCTAGCTGGTTTATTTCCATTTCTTGTTGTAAGCATATTTCAGTATTTTCCATTAATGAAATGAAGTATTATTTCCGCTGCATCTTTGTGTATATGGTTATCTCTGTAATTTGTTGCGTTCCTGTTTAAATCCGGATCATTTGAACATGTTTTGTTTACATTGTAATGCCCATAGTTGTACCATTTATACTTTATTCCTATCTCTTTGGGAGGAATAGATCACTTAGGCATCATTTTAGGATTTATTGATTTATGCAATAATTATTTTAGTCATTATTGACTTAGGTTGGAAATGCCATAGTGTTTGTTTTCCAATAAGAAAAAAATATCATTTGTGTATTAATATTAATGCAAATGTGTAATTTAGATCATCTAACATATATTAAATATGCTTCACATGTATGACATGGTAGTATAATATGTTCAACATCTAATGTTTGATAAGTATCGAAATCTCCATAGGATTCAAACAATTTCATGAGAATCTAGTACCGCTATTTTCCTAATGTACATTCAAACTAGATAAGCAACTTCATATCCACGTTAAAAACTAGTATCCAAAATCCAATAGATATGACCCTAATAATCAAAAGTGTAGATCTGCATGAAAAGTTAAGACTTCAACTTGTGTTCAATAATTATCATAAGAGTGTCACGACAATGGTGGAGAATTTCATAACTAAAAATGAAAATAACTAACATGGAAATTAGAATGGTTAAAATAATGGAATAAGAAATAAGACTAAAACAATTCCATAGATGACTTTAATAAAAATTGTTATTATTGTTGTGTATTGCAAGTGCTAGGAGAGGCCATGGAAACAAATGAATTTATTTCCAATGAAGACACACAACATGATCCAGGGCATCAGGTATTTAAATATTACATTAATTTATGAAATATAATAAAATGAAATTTAGTTTCCGATCCTTGTTTTCCTAAACCTAGTAATTTATATAGTTTATTATTCAAACTTGAAAAAAAATAATGCATGTCGTTGATTATTTTAGGTGGAAAATGTGTTTGCAACAAATACAAAGTTGAACCCTTTTACTGTAAAACAACCAAAATATGTACACAAGGGTGGACCCCATACTATTAAAGCACATCACATGAGAAAGTGGGTGGAAAAAGATATGACAATTGAGTTTGCAAATACAATAGAAATTGGTGGAAATGAACAAGAGGTTAGTCATGATGATAATACATGGAATGAATACTTTGATACAATTGTTATACTTTGTGGTTGTTATAAATAAGTTCAGCTATAAATTAATGGACAATATAAGTACATTATATAGTCTAATCTCTAACCTTGGAAAAAATCATGCATGTATAAATTATTTTAGGTTGGCAATGGAATCAAAACAAATGAGGATTTTAATCATTTTGATAGACCAATAAAAATACCTACATATGGATGTGGCCTACGCCGTACAATTAAATCACACAAAAAGAAATGGGTGGAAGAGGATATGACAATGGAGTTTGTAAATGCAATAGAAAATCAACACAATGAACAAGAGGTTGGTCATGATGATACTACATGCATGGATGAATACTTTGGGACAATTGGTTTTTTTGGATGTTCCTAAGGTAGAAAATCTAAGAATATGAAATTGGTGTGGCTTGTTTTTAAAATAATGTGTTCAAAAATAATATTTTTAATTTATTGTATATATGTATAATATTGTTTTCTTGAGTAATTTATTGCATATATCTTTGAAATGGATCCATGTTTTATACAGTAATTGCTATCTAAAATTAAATAATGGTTTCATTTAATTATAGGTAAACGATGATGATGATACACCTACTAATGATCAAGATCCAACTAGACCATTAAGAATTCAACAAGATGATCCAATTCATCCTTTAAACAATACTAGGAGAAGAAGAGAAGCATTGAAGAGAGCACTACCATGTGAAAAATTTGAGGAATTGATGAAATTAGCATACATTGATGACATGCCATCCATTGCTCAGAGTAGAGATGTTGATGGAAATGTAATGCATGAAGGAGGATTGAACGAAATGCTCACAAGTTTCTTTGGGGATGGAAGCAATGATGAGGGTGATGATCCTATGCATAATAATGATGATGTTGATATAGAGGTAAATTACCACCAAGATAACTATGATGATATCAACATCAATGAATCAATTAAGCAAGCAGCAAAGACAGTGGTGTTCAAATCGGGTGCAAGTAGAACATCCAAGCTTTCATGCACATTAATATTATTGGAAATCAAGTCATTATTTGGTTGGTCAGACAAGAGCTTCACTACCTTACTAAAGTAACTTGAATTATTTTTCTAGTTTTGCACTGTCAATTTGTTTCCTCAATTATAATATAAGTACTAACTTCATTTAATTTAATTTGAGGTGGATTTTACATTATGGTATATAAACAACGTTATAAATGACATTTCTAACATGTGGGTTTGAAAAAAAAAACTTACAGGGCTCTAAAGGATAAAATATTCCCTGAAGATAATGTGTTACCATCAACTTGTAGAGAAGCACGTCAATTGTTAGTCAAGTTGGGGATTGAATATAAGAAAATTCATGCATGTTAAAATGATTGCATCTTATATAGAGATGAATATAAGGACAATGAAGAATGCCCTGTTTGCAAAGAGAAAGATATTTTACAGATGTACAAGGTTCTACAGTTCCAAATAAGGTTTTACAACACATGCCAATTATTCCTAGACTACAATGGATGTTTCATTGTAAATCTCTTGCAGAATTGATGGATTGGCATGCAAAGAATAGGAGTAAAGATGGATTCATGTGAATTCCTATGGACTCCGAAGCAATGAAACATATAGAGGAAAAATGGCCAAGAAAATTCAAAGATGAACCTCGTAGTATTAGGTTAGGACTTGCAATGGATGGAGTGCACCCTTTCTCTTTGCTAAGCTCAAATTATAGTGTTTGGCCAGTTTGACTGATAGTATACAATATTTCCCCATGGATGAGTGTTAGAAAGGAACACCTTATGCTAACTCTCATTGTTCCAGGAAAACATCAAGTAAAAATGGATGTTTACATTGAACCTTTTATTGATGAGATGCAATTTGGAAAGGCATAAGAATGTATGACATATCACGTGCTCCATCAAATAGGTCCTTCATGTTTTATGGCATATTATGTTGGACAATTCATGATTTCCCAGGACTTGGTGTTTGTTCTGGTAAGAGATCAAATAATTTGCATATTCGTAGTACATCATAATTTATTTTCAATTCAATTTGTATATAAGTATTATATTATTATTGGTTTCTTATGTAAGCTAGTTATTGATTATAGGGCTACAAACAAAAGGGATTTTTGGATGTCCAAGATGTGCAGAACAATTTGAGGGGTGATATGTTTCTATTCCAAGGTAGATCTTGAACACATTGATGAAGCCAACTTTGTCTTGGATGTATCATCCAACCATTCTATATATTTACAATTTCACCTCTCATTTTCATTGTTTCTTAAAATGATAAATATTTTCACACATGATATACTGAATAGTTAATGGACAATAAAAATAGTTTCCATGGTTCATATTATTCTACTTATATTCTCTTTGTAACTGAAAAAAATTATTAATTTTGTCTTGAGAATTAGACTTGTAGCACAAAGAACATGGTTAGGAATCATTTAATGGCTATATCAATTCGCAACTACTAATAGTTGTTTTTGCTTTCTCCTTAAGTTTTGCAACCCAATTTGACTTAAACATGCTTAACAGTGAAAAAACCATTTGTCAATACTTCAGGTTTTTCAAAATTCCTCTAAACAACTATCTCTACTTGGTAATCTAAAAAATATAAGCAAATTCACAATCTCATTTAATGGTCAGAAGAGGCCATCGTCAAAGTGAATCAAATAATAAGAATGATCTATGTCTACTAAAACCTATAATTACATTGTTTCCCTAATAGCAAGTAAAAACTTCTATACCCAGTTGTTGAACTTTTGCAACCAATTATAAACCTTCAATAAGAAGTTGTTTTCTAATGAGGATTATTGCCATATCTTCCTTGGTTTTATGAGGAAAAAGAAATAAAATTTCATTAGTTATCAAAGGTAACCCAAATTAATTATTTGCATACTTTCAAAACCTAGCATTTCGTATCCAAAGTAGATCGTAAGCACATCAATGAAACCAGATTTGTTTTTATGTATCATCCAAACATTATGTACAATTACAGACTCACCTGTAATCCATTGTTTCTAAAAATGTTGAATATTTTTATACATGATATCCTAAACAGTTGGAAAATACAAATAGTTTCCATTGTTATTCTTCCATTTATATGTTTTTTCCAACTTATTTGAAAGCTCAACTTTGTCCCAACAATTAGACTTGTAGTACAAAGAACATGGTTAATACATATAATGACCAAAAAAATATCACTACATAAAATAGAATTAAAAACAAAAGAACAAAAACAAAAACAAAAATTTCCCAAATTAAAAATAAATAAATAAATAAATTATCAACTTTTTTTACCAAAATTTAATGATTTTTTTAGTGCTAATCCTAACATCACCATTACAACAATATAATTTTATACTGCTAATACTGCCATTACAACAAGATATAAGAGGGATATAATGCAAAAAGTTTAATAATAATATGTATGTAGAAGATGGTCTTCAAACTGGTGAATTCATGAAAATCAATGGGACTACAGTCAAAATAATTGTATGTTATTTACTTTTCTACATAGATTGTCAAAATAACTACTTAAATCGATTTTTTTAAAGAAAAGTTTAAAAACAACTTTGTTGGTGCTAACATTAGAACCACCATTACAACAAGATATCTTTCTAGTGTTGACAACACCACTATAGTAAGATACCCCAAGAGAGACAAAAAATGTAAAAAGTATGATAGTAATACGTATCAGGAAGATGGTATTGAAACTAGCAATTGTTCATGAATCCATAAGATTGTAAGGTCATTCTCATTATCATAATCATTGTCATCATCTTCATTCTCATCATCATCACCATCATCCTTGTCATCGTTATTTCCATCATTACATTATCATCATAATCACCATTCATGCCATCACCATCAGCTCCATCATCATCATCGTCATCATCATCATTATGGACATTGTTTGCAATTTTTCATAATTATAGATGTTGTAAGAAATATCATCAACCCAAAAAATGTGATTAATGCTAGAAAAGGGTTGTTTAGGACACACTGATATACGTAAGAGAAATAACAACTTTATTTTTGAGAGATGATCGATGATCATCATCATCACCACCGTTATCATCGTCGTTGTCATTTTTATCATCCCCATCATCATCATCATTAATGTAATTTCTATCATCATTGTTGTCATCGTAATCATGGACATCATCATCATTCATGCCATTATTGCTTTTGATGATGACCTAGATGAAAATGATGATAATGATGATGATGATGACAAGGATGATGACAACAAAGATAATGCTTATGATTATGACAATGACAACATTTAAAAATTGAGAAGATTCACCAAGGTCATTAGCATTGTCATCATCATAATCATTGCCATCATCATCATTGTCATTGTAACCACTATCATCTTTATCATCATAATCACAATTCATGTCATCGCCATCATCTTAATTTTCATCATCGTCATCAATTGTTCATAATTTTCAATGCCGTAAGGAATATCATCAATGCAGAAAATATGATGAGCGTTGGAAAAGGGATGCAAAAGCGAACACAGAAATGGGGGCAACAATAGAAGTAAAATTGGATGAAAAGTGGATGAAACATAAGTAGATGCACAACAACATGAAAAAATTGACACAAAAGTGGATGCAAAAGAAGATGCAGTTGTCAATGCAAACATGAATGCAAAAGTGGAAGCAAACATGGGTCCAATGGTAGGCGTAAAACTTGGTACAAATTGTGGTGAAACAAATGTGGATGCAACAATGGACACAGAAAAGGACACAAACTTAGATGCAAAAAAGAGACAAACATGGATACAAAATAAGATGAAAAAAGGGATGTATACATGGACACGAACATGGGTGCAAGAGTGGACACAAAATTAAATGCAAAAATCGATGCAACAAATGTGGATGCAATAGGGGATGCAAAAACATACACAATATTTGATGCAAACTTGAACACAAAAGAGGGTGCAAATGTGGATGAAAAATTGGAAGCAAATGTGGTTAAAATGGTAGGCGCAAGATATGGTGCAACAAAAGTGGATGTAACAATAGACAAAAAAATATGCAAAATAAGATGCAAAAAGGGATGTAAAACTGGAAGCAAACATTGATGCAATAGGTGAAACAAAATTGGATGCAAAAAAATGGATACAATGGAAGTAGATGCAAAACGAGATGCGAAACCCAATGCATAAACCCGACACAAAAGTAGATGGAAAGAGAGATGCAATATTTGATGCAAAAGAGGATGTGAACATGGATACAAAATTGGAAGCAAACGTGGGTACAACAGTAAGTGCAAAACATGGTGCAAATTGTGGCACAACAAAAGTGGATGTAATGATAGATGCAAAAAAAGAATCAAAGTATGATGCAAACGAAGATGTAAAAAGGGATGCAAAAAGTGGACTTTAAAATGGGTGCAACAGTGGATGCAAAATTGTATGCAAAAGTGGATGCAATAGAAGTCTATGAAAAAGTAGATGCAAAGCGAGACACAAAACCCGATGCAAATGTTGATCCAAAAGTGGATACAAAAAGGGATGCAAAAATAGATGTAGAAGTTAACGAAAACCTATATGCAAATGAGGATGCAAACGTGGATGCAAAATTATAATCAAAAGTGGGTGCAAAAGGAGGTGCCAAACTAGGCACCAATTGTGGCACAAAAATATTAGATGCAATAGTGGGCACAATAATAGATGCGAAAGAGGATGTAAATATGGATGCAAAACAAGATGGAAAAGTGGAGGCAACAAAAGTAGATGCAAAACTAAACACAAAACTCGATGTAAAACTTGGCGCAAAAGGGATGCAAAAAATGATTTAAGAAAGGATGCAAAAGTCGATGCAAAATTTGATCCAAGTGTAGGTGCAAAAAGTGGATGCAAATGAGGATGCAAAAGTATGTCAAACAAAATTAGGTGCCAAACTTGATACAAAACCTGGAACAAAAGCTAGTGCAAAGGATGACACAAAACTTGGCATAAAATTTGGTGCAAAACCTGGTGCAAAACCTATTGCAATACCTGGTGCTAAACTTGGTGTAAGATTTGGTGCAAAACTCAATGAAAATTTTGTGTCAAGTTTTACACCATATTTGATAAATGGATGCAAATAGCACTAAAAATGGGCTCTAGATGCAAAAAAAGAAGTAAAAAGGGACGCTAATCATAGGGATTTGTTGTAGTGAATGATTTCTAAGGTCATAGTTCATGAGCGTCAAAGTTCTCAAGGTCATAGTTATTATGCGTCATAGTTCATAAGGGTTAAAGTTCTCAAGTTCTTAGTTCTTGTATGTCATAGTTACTATGGTCATATTTCTCATGGGTCATATTTTTTATTGGTTAGAGATTCCAATGATAAGAAAGCTCATAAAATTTCTTCAATGAGAGTCGATGAAGTGCTTGTTGGAAAATGAGAGAGGGATATATATATATATATATATATATATATATATATATATATATATATATATATATATATATATATATATATATATATATATATATATATATATATATATATATGTATGTATGTATGTATGTATGTATATATGTATATATATATATAGAGAGAGAGAGAGAGAATGTGTAAATGGAAATAGAGAGATACAAAGTGTTGGGAATAAATTAGTCATAATGGTATAAACAACAACTACCTTCGTACGATTCCATTCCATCAAATTCCACAATAATAGTGTTTTCAAATTCCATAAAAGTAGGGTTTTAAAATTGCAAAAAACTAAGGTCTGCAAATTTCACTTCAATATACATTGAAAAACATTGCCAACTTGTGATGCAAGTTAAATATGGTTTGTTTACTTACATTGTCTAATTACGGACTCAAATTTGAACTCACTATATTGGAGTTTCCACATTCCACATTGATAGGGTTTTCAAATTCCACAAAGCTAGGGTTTTCATGGTCCATAAAGCTAAGATTTTCAAATTGCATAATGATATTTCCTAATAAAGCACGTACACTTTTGAGACATGCTAAGAAGGCAACCTAGTTTGGGCCTTACAGAGCCTAGACAACTAGGAGCACAGGTGCATTCCTAAGGACATGCACACATTCTTGTGGGCATGTGTTCCTCGTGATAGCCCCATTTTCACTTCTGGGGTCATCATTCTTGTGCAAGTTCCCTTAGTTGATTCTCACTAGTTTTTTCAATTATGCATAATCCTTCTGAGGGTCTCATTATAGAATTTCTCACAACATTCCTTCATGCACTTCATGCTAGGTGTTTTCTCATTAGTCTAAATTGTTTTATTTTTTTTCCACATATGAAGTCATTGCCACAAATATGTGATTCCACAACCACTTGGCACATGCTTATTCACAATATACCAGTAGAGTGCTAAGTTATTTCATCATGACTATTCCCTAATTACAAAAGATTCCATCATGTTCTAGTTGATTTCTTACACTTGTTTGAGAAACTTTCACATTTTTAACTTTTTGTATCCATTTATTACTCTTTCATGTTCATATCATCATTCTAGATTGATCATTGTTACGAGAATTGCAATATTTTATCATCATTCATTTCTTAAAACCCCCATTTATTTATACTTATTTTTCTATCTTCTCATAGGTTTTGTATTCTTTGAGGGGTAAGTTTCTTCCAATTTTTACTTCATTCATATGTAATTTAGGGAGTTGTGATACTATTTCTCATCCATGATTTCTCTTCATTTAGATTGAATTATTATATTGTTCGTTATATATCTCAATGCCTTCAGAGTGGAAGAATTACATGAATGAGCTTGTAGGGTCTTTTTTAACAATGGGTCAAAAAATTCAGGTACGAAATCTTCTAGAGCCATTTCGAGGCATTAAATGAATTTTTTGGGGGTTAAAAAATTATCGCTTGTGCGCGACCATCCAATACTCAAAGTTTGTATGCAAAATTTATGCCTCTCGTAAGTTGATCTACCATACTGACCGCCATGGTTCAAGTTGATGTCACATTAATCCATGTTACTCATGCATATTGGGCTAGCCATGTATGGAATTTCAAAAAGACTCTAGAAGGTCCAAAATTGTAACTCTAATTGAGGGTTATGGGAGTCAAACCTTTCATATAGTTAGATATTGGGTTATGTTAAATACTAGGCCACTAGGAGGAGTAGGGTTCCATTTCATGCTATTATATTTTCTTCCATATTTGAGAAAATAAATTGGGAGTGTGATGTTAGAGAGAAAAAAAGGGGCTTAAGATTTTGTCGCAACTTTACAAGGCATAGGTCTTAGGCAACTCTATAGAGAGTACCTCTTTCTTTGTATCTACACATTTTTCCATACTAGAGAATAGAGATCAAAGAAACCTCACCTTCTAGCTAGGTTTCTCTCATAAGGGTTTCTCAAGGAAAAAAATGTGCCTATTTTGGTTAGCGTGTGTATGTATTTTTAGTCTATATTTCTTGCATTTCAAGTAATTTATATTTAAGCATACAAACAATAAATAAAGAATCTAAGATCTAAAACTAATTAACATTCACAGTAAAAATTTCAATATTTTATCAGATATATTATGATGAATTGTTCCAATGGAATAACCAAGACATTTTATTGATCATCTCCACATATTCTTTGAATGACTAGTGTCTTCTTTACTACCGCATGTTACGACGACCAGTTTAACATATTATGTGATTTTATGTTACTTTATCTTTGATATTCTTTTCTTAATTTCCATGGTTAGGATTTTATCGCCATTATTCCATCTTCAAAATGCAACATCCTCAAAGCAAGACAATCCATTAACCATTAATTAGGAGTTAGTCTCAACAATTATCTTGATTTCATTTTATATTTGAACCCATCATTCATATCAACTTGAATTTCATTTTCAAACTATGACATGATCATTAGGTTGTTACTTTCAATAATAGTAGAAAAATATTGTATTATGAGGACAAGTATAAAAGACAATTAGTACATAAAATAATTATTAAAACTTATTTTCCCACACATTACAGCTATCTATTGGTCGTATCTATATTCCCTCGCCCTTGTAGCACTAAATAAGGTTCCAAATTCCTTTATCCTCCCTTAATTAACTATATAAACCTTATTATATCTAAAATGTAATAATAAACCTTTATATTCACTTAAAGTTATTCATATTCATGAAGCTATATAATTTCAATTTTCTTTTGTTTTTGAATGGTTATACAAATTTATCAATAACCAAATTATCCTCATCATAACTTAGTCCACAATAGTGAAATTACTATTTATACAAAAATATAAATGAAAATAAAGATAAATGTAAAAGTATTTCCCAAAAATTTCATATGAAAATATTAACTTCTTACATATTAATTTGTTACATGTCTTACTTTTTTCAACTTGTTATAGAATATTTGAATTCATTTTAATGATTCTTCCAAATTGTGGAATGTGAAATTCTCTAACTTTAAAATGTTGTTTTTAAACCATTGCACTAAATTATATCTTTAACAAATATCATATAAATATATTACAAATTAAATAAAAATAAAAATAAAATAAATCTCATACAAAAATATTATTAGTTATAAGTAATTGTTTTTCCTCTTTTAATTTTGTTTCAATATTTTATTTAATCACTAGATATGTAGGAGTTCCATGTTAGATGTTAGACATAAATATTTTCTAAATTCAATTTTTTTATATAGTGAGTTTGTTTTTATTAATAAAATTAGAAACTTTTTTTTAGATAAACCATGTGGAACATGTACATATGCATTGTAGCCAAACACCTTGAGATGTGAAAGAGAGAGTTTATTACCAGTCCATACTTCATGTGGAATATTATCCTCCAAACGCTGATGAAGGTGACCTGTTAAACAAGCAACATGCGGTATCCACTTCCTCTACCCAGAACTCCTACCCTAATCCAATGCCACTAAGAATTCTTCTTTCATTTTCCATCATTGTCCTATTCATCCTTTATGTAACTCCATTTTATAGAGGCATGTATGGAGTAATATTCTACCATGATATACCACACTTCTTTCAAAACACTTTGAATTCCTTCTTGCAAAACTCTCCACTATTCTTTGTCATCATGATCTAGCGAATCAGAAAAATGCTCAAAATTCATAGTGTTCAAAAGTTCTCGAAACTACTGCCAAAGCAAAGATCTCGTCGCCCTGAATCCAACACAACTCATTTCACTCAAAACTGATATTGTATGCTCCTAATATCGTGTTTTGATCGATTTGTCAATCATCTAAAATATTTCTAATATGGTTGCAGGTACACCTAGTCAGCAGTCTGTATGATGACTAAGCATGTGACTGGGAAGTTGACTGTGTGTTTGTCGGGTAATGGTTTTTCGGCATGTGTCTCAATCTGGTTGGTCAAAATTTATTGGTTTTTGATTAGTTGTGGGGTCGTTGATGTGGTCCAATAATGGAGGGACACATGGGCCAACGGCTCGCTGCCACGTTGCCTCTAGACTATGCAGTAAAATTTTGTATGGGGTCGAAGCACCCCACAAGAATTGAACTCAAGACCTACCACCTAGTAGCAACAAGCCATACTGTCGCGTTATTCATTTATTTCTTGCCCATAGTGTTCATGGGTTATATTTAAAGTGGTAGCGCAAATGTAATGGGTGAAGAGGCCAAGGCTAAGCCCTAGTCCATGGCCACACCCCACACCATAGGACCATGGTGGAGGGAGCCTAGGCCTAGGGCCTAGCCCTGACCCACAGTCCTGACACCCACACCATGAAACCACACCAGAGCCATAACACAAAACCGCAGGCAAAGAGTGGAGCACGAGCAGAGTGGGCCAACTCCAAGCCACATGCAGCCAATACCACCACTAGCATGGAGTAGAAGGGGGCTTAGCCCTAGGTGCTTGCAGTGGGGCCAGCCTTGGGTCATATAACTTGTCATATGATCGCAACATGTGGAGTTTTGGGTGCACACTAGGTGGGCACCAGGGCCAGGTTTTATGGGAGCATACGACAATGATGCAACGTGTTAGGGGCCCGATCGACGAGGGTGAATAGTTAGCCCCAACCCCTGGGCATGTGGCCCACATACGACCATAAATTTCGGAATTGGGGAGTTAATGGATAGTTTAAGTGTCCAACGATTTTGGTCATCGGGCAGGATTGTAGCGCAGGTTCACACACCAGTTTTGGGTTTGGAGCGCTCGAGCCAAGTTTGGGTCGAATTGGAGGATGGTTAGCTATGCAAATTGGCAAAAACTTGTAACAAGCATAACTTTCTCAGTTTTTGGCCAAATGAGGTGCAAAAACAACCTAGAGGGGGGTTTATGACAGTTCTAGATCTATTGGAGACATTTGTTTTTGCATTTTGAGCATTTTAAAGCCATGAAAACACAAATTTGAGAAGTTAATGAAAGAGGCTTTGCATTAGAAGTTGGACTAGGAGATGTAGCCCAGGAGAGGGGTGAATTCCTTTATCATGTTTGTTGTTATGTGTTTATGATATGGTATTTTGTCTTTGTTTTGGCTATTAACTAAGTTTAAAATTCATTTGTTTATGTGTTTTGTAACTTCATCCATTACCCAAAATACATAGAATTTGACTTGCAATTTGTATATCCCCTTCAAGTTTCATAAACATATCACATCAACACCTTGATCTTCTTCTCTATCCAATTTTCCACCAAAGCTAAACCTATCAAAATCTTCAGATTTCTTCCTAAGGAAATATATCCATGTATTACTCGAGATTTCATCTATAAATGAGACATAGTACATAGACTTACCTAGTTATGCAACCAAAACATGTCCAAACACATCATTATGCACAAGATCTAATATTAATTCTTCCCTCTTAGCACCAGATGGAAAACACAAGCGATTCTGCTTCCCATATACATAATGTTCATGGAAATTAAAGTTCATAGAGCAATTAGACATACATTCTACCATACCATTACCCTGTAGTATCCAAAGGCCCTTCTCTCTAATATGCCCTAGTATTTTATGCCATGGCATAACCTTTTCACTAGAGACTATAATATTTTCTACTCTAATTTTAGTAATGATAGAAATGTTTCACCCATCAATAACATTACGACCCATAATCTTGTATGGATCTTTGATCTAAAATCCCCTCATTAGTACCAGTGCTCCTCGAACCATCTTGCAAGTATCTTTCTCCAACATTGTCTTTGCACTTGCACCATCCATCTTGCTTACATAAATTATATTTCTGGCAAATCCAGGAATGTGGAGAACACCAGGAAGTGTTCTAATCCTTCCACTTATAACATTTATCTTGAATTTTTCTTGCTCTATAATTATGGTCTTCCTTTAACCACCTAGGAAGACATCACCACCATCATTTTTCTCATTTTTGAAAAACCACTCCCTGTGGGGAATCATATGAAAGGATACACCTGAGTTAATCAATCATGCCTCATGGTCTATGTACGTACTTGAAGATAAATCCAAGTACACATCTACACCTTCATCAGAGGTGATTTTTGCCTCTACAAAAGGAGCATCATCGCATCCCTTTTCTTTACGAGGAGTCTCGGTGATCTGATAATCACCCTATGAGTGACATCAGTTGAAGATTTATTAAACAAAAGGTATTACAGAGTCATGTGCTGGTGTGTGTTTTGTATTGTTTAAGCAACGAATCGATCAGATTGCCAATACACAGACATTTAAATGGAAAGACAAGAGAGAAATACAGTAAGCAAACACAAAGACACAAGATTTTTAATAAGGAGTTCACCCTATTCTCTAGGGCTACATCTCCAGTCTAGCTTTCAGTGGTGGCCTTGTTTTATTGCATCTTTAAGCAAAGAATACAGTGCAGGGATTCAGTGTGAGTTCTCCTGAAGCAGGTTTGCTTGGCGGGGTGGTCTTTGGATTCCCCAAGCCACTAGAGTGCACAGACTCTTCTTCTTCCTACCAGCTCTGTGACCTTCGGGTCTATAGTGGAAAGAGCCAAATGTGATGCTCAGTCCGGATAGATTCCTCTATGGGATGGCTTGAATCTTCAAGCTCTAGTGCTCGATGCTGCTACTGATCAGCTTGACCCTCTGTCTCTTCTGCTTTGATTTTTTGTTCTATGTGTTCAGTCCTCTTCTCAGGGTTCACTATTCCACTTCATCGTCTCTCGACTCTCTCTATGTCTAACTTCTCACCTCATTCGACTGTCTTTGTCCATGGCTTTTAGCCATTCGACCCTTATGCCTGTTTAGTTCTTCTTCCGCCTCTGTCAATTCACCTTCTGCACTTGCACTTAGAGTTCCTTGTTTGGCGTCAGGATGAATGCTCATGGAGTGGCCACGGGTCCCCCTCGGAAAAGTGCTAGCCTGCTTGTCGGTTCATTTCTTCAGTTACATCGTGGATGCGTTTTACCTCCACTGTGGCGGTCAAACAGATACCAAATCCTTACAAATCGTGGCATATTTCTCCGTCGATTCCGCTTCCTCCATCGAGCGCAACCTCAGCTGTCCGATCTGGGTCCCTTAGATCCAACATTGTATGCATGTCCCACGCGGTTGACCTGCTTGATCGATAATGCATGATCAACAGTGGTTTTCTCTCACCTCTGCCGCCACGCATCGATTGTTGAGTTGGATCGCTCCACTTTCTCCAAAACCATTTACCATTTGAGGGTGCCCCAATAAATACCACCGGTTTCCAAAGCGTGGGTCCCGCTTTTGTACATTTAGCGTGTTTTCCTTTTCACCTGCGGTTCTCCGGTTCGCCATACATCCAAGTGCTTGGGCTTCCCCCACTTCAGCCTTGTTTTCCCAACGATGTGTGATTAGCGCTAGGTGCTAATTGCGCATCAAAAATCTCCTCTGTTTCTCGATCCGAGCCTCCGAGGGGCTAAATTCGCCTCCCGGGTAGTCTCCATGGGCCTCGGTCAGCGCACTTTGATCGAGGTCCTCCTCATTCCACGTTGGCTACCATTGCCGCTGGTTCAGGGTGTTTTTGATCATTGTTTTGGAATTTTTATAGATTTGTCCCGACCTGGTACAGTCATGGTTCTTTGATAGTCTTTGATGGATCCAATTAAGATCATGGCCTTCCCACTGAAAAATATTTTGGACCACCAAAAGTTGGTTTTCTATCAAGCATCGACTAAGTGAGGAAATTGTTGTCTCACATGCCCAATCTCAATCCACTTTGCACTGCTTGGCTTTGAACCTTTGAGTCCAATTCTGAGGTACTCAACATTTCCTCTGCGCGTTGTCCTCACCTTCCTATCCAAGACTGTGTCTTCTTGCAATTCATTAAGATATTCAGGTAGTAGGTCAGAAACAGAAGGCAATTGACTCTACTCTTCAGGGTCCTCAATCATTGAAGGTTCAAACAACCTCAAGCAATCTGCATTTACGACTGAGTAGATGTGCATGTAAGCTGGTAGATCAAGGAAAAAAGCATTTTCACCAATCTTCTCAAGTATCCTGAAGGGTCCATACCTAATAGGTTTTAGCTTTTTACCTTCACCTTGCATCCTGTCCCTGCTGATATACAGCCAGACTTGGTCTCCAACTTGAAAACTATGCTCCATCCGATGCTTATCATGCCTAGCCTTGTACTTGGCCTGGCTCTTTTCCAGTTGTTCCTGTGCTGCCTAGTGGATCTCCTGGATGTGTTCAATGAACCTAGTTGCCTTGTCCACATCACTGTGTCCATCAACTATGGTATCTTTACCAAAGACAAAATCCAAAGGAGACCTTGGTGTGAAACCGAAATAGGTCTCAAAAGGAGATCTCTGTGTAGAAGACTGTTTGGCTCTATTGTAAGCATGTTGCACATAACACAAGTGTTCATCCCAAAGCTTAAGATGTTTGCTGCAATATCCTCTCAATAACTGGATCACTGTCCTGTTAACTACTTCGACTTGGCCATCGGTTTGTGGATGAAAAGTTGTGCTTTTCTTCAATTTGGTGTCCATCAGTTCCCATAGACTCGACCAAAACTTCCCCACAAATCGGGTGTCTTGATCAGATACAATAGAAGTGGGTAATCCGAAATGAACCCATACATGTTCAAAGAATAATTTTGCAGTTTTTTCAACTGCAATCTATTTATTACAAGGTATCAAAATACACATTTTGTTGAACCTATCCACAACAACATATAGATAATCATGACCTTTCCTAGATTTAGGCAATCCTCCAACAAAATCCATGGAAATACTTTCCCAAGGGTGAGAAGGAACTGGCAATGGAGTGTACAAGCCTAGTTTTCTATTGTTGGGCTTGCTTTTGGCACACATGGCACATCCTCTTACATATCTAGAAACTGTCTCATTCATTTTTGGCCAATAGCAGAACCGTTGCAGTTGTGCAACTATTTTACTTACTCCAAAGTGACCTGATATCAGAGAAGTGTGTGCTTCCCTAATTATCTTTACCCTCTTAGTTTGTGGAATGCAGAGTTTCCCATAATGGTATAAGAGTTGGTCCTTCACATGATAGCCCAATCCTTCTACTCTTTTGCCTTGACTGAAAGTTGCGTATACATCTTTAAAGTCCATATCCTGCGCATATTGTTCGATGTAGCTTTCATGCAGCACATAATTATTCTTAAGTATGGTAGATGAATTTATAATGGATCTAGATAACATGTCTGCAACCTTGCTATGTATGCCCTTTTTATATCTGATGACTAAATGAAACTGTTGTAGAAAACCCATCCATATGTAATGTCTTGATTGCTGCAAATTAGTTTGGGTGTGTAGGCATTGAAGTGGCTAATGATCAGTATATATTACTGTCTATTTTCCTATTAAGTAATGCTTCCTCTTTTTCACACTCTGAACTAATGCATACAATTCTTTATCATATGTAGGATAGTTAACTACTGTAGGATTAAAAGTCTCAGAATGATAACATATGGGTTTACCATGCTATGTCAACACTGCTCCCATGGCATAGTCACTGGCATCAGTTTGGATCTCAAATGGTCTTTGCGGATCTGGTAGTGCTAGTACAGGTGCTATACTAATCTTCTCTTTTAAGGTGTCAAAGGCTTTCTGATGTTTTCCTCCCCAGTGAAACACCCTGTTCAATCCTGTCAAAGCATGTAAGGGAGCTGCATTTGAGGAAAAATTAGAAATGAACTTCCTCCAATATTGTGCTGCTCCTAAGAAGCTTCTCACTTCTATAGCAGACTTGGGTTTAGGGTAGTTTACAATGACTGCCACTTTAGAGGGATCTATTTTCAATTCACCACCCCTTATTATATGACCCAAATAATTTAGAGATGTTTTGCCAAATTCACATTTTGGGAGTTTAACATAAAGTTTTTCTCTTTCAAAAACATCTAATGTCTGCTTAACATGCTTTAAGTGTTCTTCCCACGTTTTACTAAAAATCAGAATGTCATCCAGATACACAATAACAAAATCATCAAGAAAAGGTATGAGTACGTCATTCATTAATCTCATGAAAGTGGCAGGGGCATTGGTCAAGCCAAAAGGCATAACCAACCACTCATAGAATCCCTGCTTTGTTTTGAAAGCAGTCTTCCATGCATCTTGCTCTGCAACTTTGACCTGATGGTATCCACTATGCAAATCCAGCTTGGTAAAATAAACAACTTCCTTTAATTGATCTAAAAGATCATTTATGCGAGGAAGGGGATAACAATTTTTTATTGTTATCTTGTTCAGTGCCCGGTAGTCAATGCACATTCTCCACGAGCCATCTCTCTTTCTCACCAAAACAATTAGTGACCCACATGGTGATGTGCTAGGCCTAATGAACCCCTTCTCAAGTAACTCCTGCACTTTCTTCTTCATTTTAGCATTCTCTGAAGTGGACAACCTTTTATACTTGTTGCTGCAATGATTGTTTCATCTCCTGAGTCTGATCCCAAATCTTTTTGAATAGCTGCAACAATCTTCTTCTTCTTGCCCTTGGACTTCTTAGGTCTCAGTTCTGGATGTAGAATCCAACAATGCTCATCATCATGCCCCTCCTTTTTACAGTGAGTGCATGAAACTTTGCCTTTTTGTGCAGTGTTAGCCTTCCTTGCTTTCCACTTCTGCTCTATTTTCTGCTTGCTCTTGCTTGTAGTGGGTTGGGATGGTCCCCCAACTTCTGGATTTCCATTCTTTCCTCTAGCTTCTAGATGAGTAGCTTGTACAAATACGTCACCTATACTAGTGGGATTAAACATGAGGATGGTATGCCTCATGTAGTTGTGTAGACACCCAATGTACTTCAGAAGAGTCTCTGGTGAGTCTAATGAGATACCCAACATCAATGCTCTCTTTCTGAACTCTTGAGTATACCCTTGCACACTTTTCCCTTTCAACTGCCGAAGAGTTTGCCAACTCATCATGGCTTGTTGCATTTAGGCTAATGGATAGAACTGCTTTCTGATTGCAGTAACAAATTCACTCTAGACAGAGATTGTCTTACCATGTCTTTTCATAACAGCTTGGGTTCTTCCTTCCCACCAAACCAAGGCAGTGCCTCCTAGGCGTATGCTTGCCAGCTAAATCTCACTCTTATCTGAGTCTATGTTCTGTACCCTACAATACACATCAATTTGTCTAATCCAATTGTCCAACTTTTCAACATTTAGCTCTCCATCATATATAGGCAAATCAAATTTAACATCTAGCTTAATCAAAGATGCTTTCTTATTATGCACAAGGCTATTAGGAGGGGTGAGAAAGCTTTCCTCTTTCCCTTTCCCTTTTGAGTGGTCATGGGAATGAGACTCATCTTCTTCTTTATCTTGTTTAGAAACTAATGAACCTTCATCCTTATGCTTTCTAAAGTCCCTATACATTTCTTCTACCATAACCTTTATAACTAGGAAACTTTCTATGAATTGAGGGTCTGGCCCCACAAAACCTTCTTCTGACATTGTCTTCTGAGGATATACTCTCCCAATTTCAGGATTACTTTCGACCAACTCTCCTTCTCCTAATTTAGGATTTGATCTAGTGAGCATTCAACAACTAAAAAAACACAAGCTTGTCTAACCTTACAGCCTAAAGCTCTACTACCACTTGATCTGATAATCACCCTATGAGTGACATCAGTTGAAGATTATTAAATGAAAGGTATTACAGACTCATGTGCTGGTGTGTGTTATGTGTTATTTAAGCAACAGATTGATCATATTGTGAATACATAGACATTTAAATGGAAAGGCAACAAAGAAATACAGTAAGAAAACACAAAGACACAAGAATTTTAATAAGGAGTTCACCCTATTCTCCAAGGCTACATCTTCAGTCCAGCTTTTAGTGGTCGCCTTGTTTTATTGTACCTTTAAGTAGAGAATTACAATGCAGGGACTTAGTGTGAGTTCTCCTGAGGCAGGTTTGCTAGGCAGGGTGGTCTTTGGATTCCCCAAGCCACTAGAGTGCACAGACTCTTCTTCTTCCTACCAGCTCTATGACCTTCGGGTCTACAGTGGAAAGAGCCAAATGTGATGCTCAGTCCGGATAGATTCCTCTATGGGATGGCTTGAATCTTCAAGATCTGGTGCTCGAAGCTGCTACTGATCAGCTCATCCCTCTGTCTCTTCTGCTTTGCTTTGCTATTCTTTGTGTTTAGTCCTCCTCTTAGGGTTCACTGTTCCACTTCGTCGTCTCTCGGCTCTCTCTATGTCTAACTTCTCACCTCCTTCGACTGTCTCTGTCCATGGCTTTTAGCCATTCGACCCTTATGCCTGTTTCATTCTTCTTCCGCCTTTGTTGATTCACCTTCTGCAACTGCGCTTGGAGTTCCGTATTCGGCATCAACATGAACACTCAGGAAGTGGCCACGTGTCCCGCTCGGAACAGCACCAGCCTGCTTGTCGGTTCGTTTCTTTAGTTACATCGTGGATGCATTTTTCCTCCACCATGGAGGTCAAATGGATCCCAAATCCTTACAAATCACGGCGTATTTCTTCGTCGATTCTGCTTCCTCCATCGGGCGCAATCTCAGTCATCCGATCTGGGTCCCCCAGATCCAATATCGTATGCACGTCCCATGCGGTTGACCTACTCGACCGATAACGCGCGATCAATGGTGATTTTCTCTCACCTCTACAGCCACGCGTCGATCATTGAGTGGGATCGCTCTGCTTTCTCCAAAACAGTCTACCATTTTAGGGTGCCCCGATAAATACCACTGGTTTCTAGAGCGTGGGTCTCGCTTTTGTACGTTTAGTGCTTTTGCCTTTTCGCCTGCGGTTATTTGGTTCTCCATGCGTCCGAGTGCTCAGGCTTCCCCCACTTTGGCTCTGTTTGCCCAGCGATGCGCAATTAGCGCTAGGCACTAATCGCCGATCAAAAAGTTCCTCTGTTTCTCGATCCAAGCCTCCCAGGGGCTAAATTCGCCTCCCGCGCAGTCTCCATGGGCCTCGGTCAACGCGCTTTGACTGAGATCCTCGTTGTTCCACACTAGCTGCCATTGCCACTGGTTCAGGGTGTTTTTTCATCGTTGTTTTGGAATTTTTAGAGATTTGTCCCGACTTGATACAGTGATGGTTCTTTGACAGTCTTTGATGGATCCAATTCAGATCACTCAAATCCTAGTACCACATCTATATAAGATATATATTATTATGACTCAAATGATTATATAGCAAAAGAAACCTCGAACTCTTGAATTGACATATAAAACATTTATATGATCGATGTAGCACATTCTTAATAAGATATTTTTATTCATGTCAACCAAGAGGCATACTAACCTTGAACTTTGGCAAAGGGTTCTCTTTAAGGAAAGATCCCACCTACTAGGTCGATTTATTATTATTAGTTCAACATTTTTTATCTTGTTATTATTAGGGAAGCATTAGTTAATGATGACTGCAATGACTTGTGGAAATTAATGAATATTGAGAAGTGTCGACACCACGCGGTTAATAATCGTTGATAATTAAATACAAATTTTGGAATATATATTCCAAAATAGCTTTGCGTATTGGTATAACTATTAATAATGGCATTAAAATTATGGAAGCCCTATTCCAAAATAAACATGTCAATCGAGTAATTATTAATAATAATTATTTAAAATAAAGTTATATTTAGTTAGTTTTTATAATTTTTAAATTTTAGCAACTAAATATGTATCATGTGGTAATTATTTTGATACTTATTATGGATGTATACCTATAAGGATTTAAGTTAAAATAAAGTTATAATTTAGTTAGTTTTGTTGTTTATTATGAATTGATGATTACTTGACCAACTATTTAATTCATATGGTATCCCTCATAAATAGTAAAAAGAAGTAATATATAAGCTAAACATATATACATTTAAAATCGTATGGAAAAATATTCTTAACCACGAGATTTACTCTCACTTTCCCATGGATATTCCATACGCAAAAAAACTATCATTCACTTCATATAACACTTGTTCATATTCCATTTAAAAAAATAATAATCAATTTAGTTAAAAGGGTAAAATGAAAAACTACACCATCATTCACTTCATATAACAGTTGTTCATATTCCATTTAAAAAAATAATAATCAATTTAGTTAAAAAGGTAAAATGACACAACTACTTTCAAGATAAATCTCAATCTTTAATTTGTGTATAGTGCTATAAATATTCTAAAATATTTAATAGAGGTTAAATCTCTACCGCCTACCTAATAATTATTGATAATTAAATTAAAATTCAAGAAACTCTATTCCAAAATAAACACACATATCCACAATTTATTCAATTTTATTTTGTTTTTAACTATAAACAAATATTTTAATAATAATAATATAAATTAAAGTAATAATAAATTTTAAGCATTAATATATTTACAGAGTAAACATTCATATTTAATATAAATAATAATTATATATAAAAAAAAATTCTCACATATAATAATAGTTAATATTTATTTGGATTGAATCAACATTAAAAATTTATTTTTATAAAACCAAAATTATTATAAGTATAAATTTTAAGATTGGAAATGCATAAAAGCAATAAAACTAATTTAATTGAAAAAAATTTTTAAACTAATAATACAATTATTATATTAAACTTTTAGTATTTCTTGATTTTTAGAATAATAGTGTCTAAAAGATAAACTATAATTTTTATATAACATATAAATAAAACAAAATTCTCAACATTCTCAATAAAAATGTAAATTAAAATCGTAAAATATATTAAAATTTATATAAATTTCAAAAATTTCAAAAATAATATTTATTTAAATTGAGATATAATCTTAAGTATTTGAATAATTATGAAATTAATAAAAAAATACATTAAAAATAAAATATTTATAATATAAGAAATATACAAAATATGAAATATTATGTATTATGCAATTACCCAAACATATTTCATTAGTTTATGGAATATTTTAATATTGATTAAGGTGATATATGATATATTTTTGAGGTGTAGTTTAATTTGTTAGCATGTGGTGTAGTCCTAGCTAGATCAGGTTCAAACCTTATAGGGAGATTGAGGATGAAAGCTATTTTGGAGGAATTAAACTTCCAAAAAGACATCCCATTGTGGGTGAGAGTTAACATTTTTCAATAAAAAAATCATAAAAAACTATTTTTATTTTTAAAATTTCTAAAAACAATGAAATAAAGACACCCAATTTATTTTAAAATCATTTTCAGAACATTAATATAATTCAAAGTTAGTAAAAAACATTAGAAAGTAACAAAATGTATATAAAAAAATTCACAAATATATTTGCCCCATACACATAGGATAAAAGGTTAATTTAAAAACTTCACATAAAAGACTTAAAATACATATTAAATATTGCATTGCATGCACAATATAGAAGCTCAAATGACCATGATAATGATTAACAATAAGATAATGGTTATCAAGCTCTAGCCATAAATCATAAAAAAAATCAAAGTATAAAAAATTATTGGTTTAACCGTCAAAAACTTTAGAAGTATCTAATAATATTAGTTCATTATTCAAACAATTTTAAAAGATACATTTATAAGAGACCATTATTTTTATTTTTTATTTGAAGATAAGTTTTTTTAATAGTTTTCATTGGTGCTCATGTTTTCTATTATAATTAAAATTGTTTCTCCACGAGATCTTTTGAAATCCACTAGTTACTTCAAAAAAAAAATTGTTATTGAATATATTGAAAATATGTAGATAAACTAAATGTGACTATTCAAAAGAGTACCTCCTACAACACATCATAACCACACCTACCTTATCTTAAACCACACCAACCTTATCTCAACTTTAGGACATTTAAATGCACCTTCTTGAAATGGTGATGTTTCCACATATTTGGTTTAGTGAAATGATCAAGAAAATTGATTTTCCACAATTGTTGGTCATTTCTTCCATGGAAAATTCGGTTTAGTGAAATGGTAAAAATGTTGATGTTACCACATTAGTTGGCCATTTCTTTCCTGCCAAATTTGGTTGATAACTAGGTCTATATTACACAATCATGAAGTTTAAAGATTCAACCCACTAGGCAAAGTTCATCAAAATTGGTAAAATTGTTAAAGTAATGTGAGAAAAAGTAGACTCATAAAAACCAAGATAGTGAACAATAACCTTTCTTGATGAGACCCTATTCCAAAACCCTTGAAATAGCTTAATGTTCCATTCTGAACATTTAGATACAATTTTATACTAAAATAATCACCTTTTTTAAGATATATTATAAAAAGTGAAATTTTAATTACCTTCAAATACATCGATCATCCATTCCAATATGTAGCAGACATTTCAAACAGAAAAATCAATGGATAGTAATTAAATTGAAAAAAATGAAGCTTTCAACTCTACACTTTCACTACAGGGAGTCTTCATGGAGGTGCAAAGGTTGGCTCATGCTTATCCTAGATTCAGAGCATTTCATCTTTTTTAAAGGGGTAGGATGTAACTACATTGTGGTCCACATAGAATTTTTGAATTTGAAAATGAAAAGTTGGTGGATGAACATATCTTATGTTGCTGGATGACCCTTTGTCATGGATGTCATTGATTTCAACCAACTATCCGACTGACAGTCTTAATGACTGCTACAGTGGATAGCGCCGTGCCTGCTACCTTCTCCTCGTTCTCGTACCGCGCGAAAGTTACCGGTAGGGTTTCCGGCAGTGAAAGTCTCTGGCCACAAACAATTTTCAACCATCCAACTGACAGTCTTAATGACTGCTACAGAGGATAGCGCCGTGCCTGCTACCTTCTCCTCGTTCTTGTACCGCGCGAAAGTTACCGGTAGGGTTTCCGGCAGTGAAAGTCTCTGGCCACAAAAAATTTCCAACATCCGTCTATCTAAACGGAGGCCGAGAGGTGGGCCCGAGCGGGCCACTTAAGCGGATGCTAAGAAGCCGCCATCAGGATAAAGGTTGCCTTTCCGAACATCTTTCTATGTCTTATCACATTATTTTTAGCGTTGTGAACGTTAAAATATTTTTTTCCTTTCTTTCACTTCCATTTTTCTTTCACTTCCATTTTTATTGATGATTACTCCCTTCCTCGTGTCGTTCCAATAGAATTTGTTCCAATGGAATCTGTTCTCAACTCAATGTAGAAGAGGTCGCACTCGATGTCCTTATCGACCATATGTGTCATGTTTTGGATAAGAGGTATTCCTGCAATTTGCAATTAAGTATAACTATAACGATCAGTGATCAAATTTGAAGGGAAGGTCTTAATTTCATTTAGAAGGGCACATATTCAGGTCACACTTCTATAATGAAAAGCATAAAAAAAAGAGCAATTCAATTGACAACAATAAATTATTTTCAAATTTCTTTTTATTTTTTCACAGGAAAATGATGGAACAACAACCCCATGGATGTTGTATATAAGGCAGGTCTGATATGAGCCACAGGAAAATGGTGGAACAACAACCCCATGGATGTTGTATATAAGGCAGGTATGATATGAGCCACAACTAATATATCGAATGCATTTACCATTAATGGATAAAAAGGAGACCTATATTCCTGCTCCAGTTAAGATAAGGATTAATTTTGTAGGAAATTTTTGTGACCAAAACGTTCAAGCCAATATACAAGTAGCTCAATCAAATTTATGTTTATTGCATGAACGAAAAAATTTAGTAAAATTCTAAACAAGTTTAGGATTCAACAAACGAATGTACAAATGTGTATATGTTTTTGGTATCTCCTTTTTTAATATGAAAACATACCAGGAATTGGGAATCCGCAAACAAATCAAATCCAGTATGTTAGGAAGCTTGTTGAATGTGCTCCTCTCCAAGCATAAATCGTGCTTAAACCTTGCTTGAAAGTCGTTTGCTGAATGATGAATCTATGCTCCTCTCCAACTTAAATCGTCATCAAACCTTGCTTTAGGCAACCTTCAAGCACAACCCAGTGAAATTACAGACCTAATACATGGCCCATATTGACATCTAGTCGCTCTCAATTGAAACTACCAAATGTAATGGTATCAAGGGGTAATTGTGACATAATAATTAATAAGAACTTCTATCATATGCACAATTAAAAAAAACAACTCGAAAAGAAACTGTTGTTTTTGAAATGGGAACAACTGCCAAATGTAATGGTATCAAAAGGTAATTGTGACATAATAATTAACTAGCATTTGCATCAGATGTTGCAAAGGAAACGTCGTAAGGCATAAATTGAAGAAAACAAATACAACACAAGATTACTTTGATAAATAATAAAAATATATTGACCACTCAAATCAATGCCCCATTAACTGGAACCACTTAGTAGACATATCTATCAACATTAGGATTATACACAATGATCAAGAAATTTCCCATATACAAACAACACCTTCCACAACAACCTTTTGTCACGTCCACATTTTAAAAAATGCCTTGGAACATGATTGGAATCTCCCATATTGTCTTTTTCATTATGCAGATAAATCTTCCCTATTGCTATTTTCATCATGAATATTGTTAGTTCATTGTTGTAAAGTGTTAGTGTGTTAAAATATACAAACAGCACGTTCCACAACAACCTTTTGTCACATCCACATTTTAAAAAATGCCTTGCAATGTGATTGGAATCTCCCATATTGCCTTTTTCATTACGCAGAAAATCCTTCGATCATGTCTTGTGTAATGTGCAAGACTAATCTTTGTGGGGAAGTCACCATTGCACACTATGATCCTTTAGAGCCTTTTAGGATTTTAGACTCTCTTTCAAAATGTTGGTATTTATATCGGGGCCTACCTTCTAAAGAGTGGTTGTTACCGACGAAGTCACAGATGAGGCTTTATTTAATGAGCAAGGAATATTTTCCCTCGTACTCCAACTTTAGAGTACAAGACACTAAAAAAATTATGCAGCTGAAAGTGATCCATCTTCAAGATATTTTTCCTGTCAGTTACGAACAAAATGTTTAAAACCTCAGTTCTGCGAAGAACTCAGTTAAGTTGGAATGTAAGAGTTTGCCTTGTATTTGACAAGAGCTTGAGAAAAACTTCGCAGAGGAAATCATTCAATAGGAGCGTTTCTTTTTCCCTTTTTCAGTTATATTTGTGATCATGAGTTTCCATTAACCCACAAGTTTCTTCGGATCAAGGTCTGATCCGTGAGTATTGAAAACTGTTTTCAGCACAAATTCACCTTAACATAAGCAGGTTTCAGTCTTTTAACATACATCTCATAAGTCCTGACTAATAAGACAACCGACTAGGCTAAACTGTTGAAACCTATGTGATTCCATTCTAACTAACTTGAATGCATGCTGAGACGAATTGATTCAAGGTAAAATATTTGCAAAAACAATAGTTCCCAGAAGAAAAGGTTTCAAACATGTTGAAGAAAATAAATATGAAGAGATCGAAAAAAAATAACTAATTCATATTGAAACGCCTGTCTGCTTAAAGTATTGCTTGCAAAGAAAAACCGAAGATGATTCGTCCTTTTAACTAAAAAGGAAAAATTCCTCCATTTGCTCATACAATGCAAATGTACCTATACTGTTTGTTGAGAAATTGCTGCCATCCATGCTCTAAATGCCTTTAAAGAAGATAATCTTGGGGAGCAAATAAACAATAGCAGGGATATATGCCTTCAATATTAAAATTGATGAACAGGAAGATTGCACTGAGAGTCTTATTCTTTCTGGTGAAACACATCAGAGTGAATCTATTCCATTCACTCAAGTCGACTGGAGGAGGCCATGCCCTTGGTTCGATTCTCACAACAGAGGAATCCACTTTAGGGCATGGCGTAAAATGCCTCTTGCTCACATCCATAAGGAGCTTGGTACTGGCCAGAAGATCCACATTGACAGCCAGGCGATTGAAAAGGGAATCACCAGGCTTTGCCACGAGGCGGTGGCCAAATTCCTTCTGAAGCATGAGGGTGGCACTTCGAAACTTGGGCATGGTGGACAAAAGCTTGAAGATGAGCAGAGATGATATCTGGTAAGGTATATTGGCTACACATATGTCAAAAGTTGGCAAGTCTGTTCGTAGTATGTCCCCTCGCACCAACTGTCCATAACAGAATAGAAAAAGGAGATAGTCATATTAGAGAAGAGCAACTTTGATTTATCGTAATCCCAAAAATTAATAAGGTATCACCAAAGACAGCAATCACAAGGAACAAAAAAGGAATTGCAAGAGACAATTACGAAGACATCACAAGGGAACCTGCAAAGCACATAGCTTAGGCTAACCTTGCAGTAAACATAATCTCTTTCTAGTGCATTTTCCTTGTAAATTTGGCAGAAATTTTGCCAGAATCTTGGAATTACAGGTTTGAATTGCATAAATTTAATACTGAGGTGCCCAATTGGACATAAGGGGGTAGGGAATCCATGTGCAACATCAAATTTGCAAAAAGAAGAAGTGTTTTATTGCCAAAATTGGCATTTTTCATTGCCAGACAGAAAGTGCAGTACGTTACAAGATTATGGCTTCCCAAAGCACACAGGTACTTCTAAGCATCATTAGATTGGAGAAAGGTAGTAACTGAAGAAAAGAAGGCTGCTATCACATAAGCATGAGGACTTCACCCCATAGCCAGTTTTTAGATTGGCAAAGATTTGAAAAAGTTTTAATGTATGTGGTATTTCACAAATAAACCTTCTTCAGTATTGTTGTCAATGTAGGATTTTTTTTTGGTTGATGTTTCCAGTTTACAAATGCAGCAAGCGCACCCTTCTCCATTATGGGATTATCACGATGAACTGAAGTCAGGTCATGCAGAAAGCATGCCCATTTCCATTATGTGAATATCACAATGAACTATAGCAGGCTGACAACAGATATTCAAAAACATATGTCTCAGTGATTGTGGCAGAAGACCTACACCTTGCCCCATCCACATGGAGCCGGAGCCTGAGCCGCTGCTTACACAGGTGCATAGAAGCAACAGCTCATGAAGGGAAAACATGTCTCTGAGGATTTGAAACTTGGGGTGGGCATGAAGAGTCACAATCCATGTGGAATTGACATATTGTTAATGAGGTAAATAAGGTGAATGAATGTAAAAACAAGATGCAAAGGAAATTGGAACTCACCTCCAATCTCTGAGCCATTTCGGTCCCCTTTATGCGTTTGTGAACTACTTCGATCATCCGGGGATCGATCTCGACTGCGATGACTCTGTGGGTGGCCTGCAGCAACTCTAGCGTTAGATTTCCAGGACGGTACCGCTTTCTCTCATGTCCGCTTTCTCAATGATGGATTTGAGAACACCGGGATTTGTGAGAATGTGGGATTTGTGAGAATGTGTTGCCTGCTCAGTACAGCCTTGGGATCAATCAACTCCACCCACAGACAGTACAAGAAAAGCCCGCCAACAGGGTTAGTGGGAGGCATGTAGCACTAGACCGGTTCAGCTGCCCTGATGAAACTATTCGATCCGCCAAATGAAACGCCCAAACCGTTTGGGCAACCCTTTTGAATCAACGATCAACGGCTGAAATTGTTGCAATCGTCTAACATATAATCGTGTGGCTTACACGATGATAGGTAAGCAGAGAGGAGAGTTGATTTCAGAGGGAAACGCCTTACGGCGTAATAAGAACTTGCATCATATGCACAATTAGAAAAAACAACTCAAAAGGAAACTGTTGTTTTTCAAATGGGAGTTTCTAAAATGGGACTTAAGTTTTAACATGAAAAGAAATTTACAAATTCAACATTCCTAAAATTCTAATTTTTTCATTCCTAAAATTCTAATTTCAGGAAAAATGAAATTTAAAAAAAAATTGACAATTTGACAGCACTTCTTAAAAAATTTTAAGATATTATTCCAATTTTTTTTTAAATGACAAAAATCAATTTTTAAATTTTTTTTGACTGGTAAAATTTTCTTCTTACTTCTCTGACTTGCCAGAGACCCTTTGAAGGGCTCTGACGTGTTCAATTTTGATCCCTGATAAGGATACTCTTTATTCTTAGCTTGTTACGTGTAATAATTCATACAGTTGTTTTCTTCTGCTTATGTAGAATCAGACTTCTGAAATGCTTAACTGGTTGTATTAATTAAATATCCATCATTAGCGAAATTAGTAGACGAAGAAGACTTATTTGTTTGGTTATAACAAAATCTTTTTACATATATAAGTTAGTAATTCGTCCGTTCAGCTAAGTTCATTACTTACATCCTGAGCTTTGCGCATGTAAGGCACCATGGGGATTCATCTTCTGCCCGAGGGCATAAAAGTTGACTTCACATGACCTTGATATACAGTGCTACTTGAATTCCGGTTTAGGCAATATAGTGACTTTGGCTGCTGGCAATGTGATATCTATGGCAGTTTTTGGCAACACATTGTAATAATTTTTATTGCTCTAAAATTAGACTTGAATGGACAACACATTATGGTACATTATTTGTGGGCCCTTGAATTGGTTACGAAGACATCTCAATAGTCTTACAGCTTATCGATTTCTTGAGCATCAATCGTGTTTGGAGTTCGGAATACATTAGTTGTCTTTGAATATGCCACCGTTGCAGGATTATTTCGGGCTACTTGAGCTTGAATGTAAGTAGCTACAATTTCACCTTTATCAATCCAAATTCTTTTGACAGTTATTTTACTTACATAGAATTTCGGCATAGTGCACTGTCTAGATTTGCGGCGAAAGTTCATTGTATAAGTATACGGTGGATCTCAAGCATCTTTATAGTTCATTGTGGGTGTTGTGGAGTTACAGAGTCTTTGAAGTGTGGAGGAAGTTTATTGTGGGGAGTGAGAGAAGGACATAGGTAAATTACCATTTTCTTCTAAGTGTGTTATTGAATAACGACAATATTAGGATTCTCTATGTAGAGGCAGGAACATACTGCATTGCCCCTATTAATCTTGTTGAGGAATGAAGTTTATTGTGGGGAGTGAGAGAATGACATAGATAAATTACTATTTTCTTGTAAGTGTGTTATTGAATAACGACAATATTAGGATTCTCTATGTAGAAGAAGGAACCTACTGTATTGCCCTTATTAATCTTGTTGAGGAATGATTCATAGATAAGAGAATAAAGTTTTATAGATGAAAAAAATAAAGTTCTCTAAAAAAATATTTCAAATAAGACAATAAAATTTTATATAGAAGAGAATATTTTTTTTAGGAAAGTATTACAATTCTGAAAAGATATTAGTCATATTATTAGAATATCATGTAATTGAATTAAAAAATAGTTTCTTGTCATAAGTAAAAAAAATAGTTTTATAGATAAGAGAGAAGTTTTTAAGAACAACATTTGAAATGTTATTTTTTCAAATATTTTATTTTGTATTATTTTTCATTATAGATTCATACTCTTTCTTCTAGCATTTATCTATTTTTCATGTTCTCTAGCTTGTTCAAAAATTCAGATGTTTTATGAGATTCATTACTCCAATCACAAAGAAATCATGTATATAGCTTATAGGTACCTGAGTTTTGTGTAATGATTTTTTTATTTCTTCACTACTATCAATTCTATTTTTCTTTTTTGGTGAATCATCTCTTGCTCTTGGTGTGCTTTCACTGCTCGAAGTGTCCATGTCATTATATTCTTCCTACCATTTCTTTTATTGTTTACCATCTACTACTTATTTGACATTATCATCATAGTCACAAGGAATATGCCATGCATCATAACTATCCACCTTGTGGCCTTCATCTGCATGCTCTTGAAATAACACCTCTACTTGAAAAAACTTTATGTATGTAGGGGTTAAACATCTTATATTCTTTGTCATCAAAACAATAACCAATAAAAGTGCACTTGATTGTTTTTGCCTCAAGTTTCATCCTATATTTTTTGGAACATGAGAAAATTATTTACTTCCAAATATTCTTAAATGACTTACTATTGGTTTATAATCATAAAGAACTTCAAGAGAAATTTTATAGTATAAACTTTTAGTTGGACTCAATTTTTCAGAACCCAACATTATTGGTAAGATTTTTTCCTTTTATCATGTTCTCTCCACATTCCACTAAGGTTATGTTCTTTCTCTTAGCTACTCCATTATGTCGTGGAGTATGTGGAATTATATACTATTACACAATTCCATGGGCTTTGTAATGCATGGTGAACACATCTCATGTATATACTTCCCCTTGGTTTGATCGAAGGATCTTGATATATTTACATGTTTGATTCTTAGTCATATTTTTAAATTCTTTAAAGTATTCAAATACAACATTTTCTTTCTCGTAAGATAAACTCATGTATATTTTGTGCAACCATCAATAATATCAAGAAACAACATGCTCCCCCAAGTGATCTTGTTTACATATGACCACACACATATGTATGGACAAGTTTAGGAATTTTCTATTTTCCTTTTATCTATATGAGTAGGAAATTATTCCCTATGCAGCTTCCCTAATGCACACCCTTCACATGCATCATGTTCATTTTTAAGCAATGGAAGTGCCTCCTCCATTCCTTGTTTTTAATGTACTAGCGAATTATGATAGTTAATATGACTATACCTTTTGTGCCATAAAAATCTTGTTGACATGGTTGTAGATGTCAATGGTTGATGTCTTCTACTCATCACACCAAGCTTGTATAAACCTCCAACTCTAATTCTTGCTGAAATAATATTGTAATGATCTTGCATAACTTTCACCATACAATGTGACTTTACAAATTCTACCTTCAAATCTTGATTTGTTATGGTAGAAGCTCAAATTAAGTCCTTCTTTATACCAAGAACATACATCACATTTTAAATTTGTTTAACACGATTGTTTGGTAATGTCATAGATACATCACCATATCCTTTAATTTGATGTGGTCAATAATCTTTAAGATATATATTAGCATCATTATTTATTTCACAATAATTTTGAAAACCGGTTCTTATTACAAGACATATGGATGGATGCACTAGAATCAGTAAACCATGCATTTAACTCATTTGTTTTAGCGAACAATGAAGCATCTAAAATAAATAATCTCAGATTATTGAAGTCATCATTCATTATTTTTCCATTATTAACAAAATGACTAGTATGCCTTCCATTTCTATGGTTGGACTCATGATACTTCCTTTTAAAGAAATCTATAGAATAGTGTCCAAATTTTCTATAGTAAGAACATGTATCATTCCTTTTAACATTAGCATAAAATTTTGGCAGAGTCATACATTGATGTGGCTTTCCATATGGTGTCTTTAAATATGGTGGATTACTTCCCTTATTTTGTTCCCATGGATTTCCTCGGGAAGGTTGTTTCCCTTTTGCCATCAATGCCTAGTCTAAATTTTGAGACCGACAATTAAGATTTTCCCTACATTCTTCTTCTTGCAGAAGAATGCCTATGAGTCCATCAAATGTAGGAGCTATTTCTCAGGATGTACAACATGTAATAAACATATGATAGTACTTTAACATACTATTACACATTATAGTTACTAGATCAGTGCTTGAGATCTTTTGACCAATATCACCTAGTTTGTCATTCAAATATTTAATTCTAGAAATAAAGTTTTTTGACATTCTCATTCTCCTCCATTTTCATTGAAAGAAATTTATCTTTTAATAATAAAAATCAGTTTGTATTGGCTATTTCATACAAACCTTTAAGGGTATCCCATGTCTCCTTGAACATTTTGCAGTCTCTGATATACAAAATAATATTGTCTTTTGTGAACATTGAGAAGCACTCTTTCTTTTCTCTCGTAGTGCTCCCAATCATGAACTAAGTATGTAAGGGCTTCAGGTTTATCTTCAAGTCCATATACAATGGGCCAAACATTTTCCCCTTTTAGCAAGTTATGAAGCTTTAACTTATAATTCATAGAATTTGACCCATATAACTTGTTTGATTCATTTGAATAACAGTATGCGAGAGAATTAGCCATTAAAAAAAAAAAAATCTCCAACTTCAAATCAATTAACAATTTTCTAGATATTACCTCCTTGCTATCGTATATCAAGGACGCATTCACAATCTATTTTCTATTCTTGAATTGGTAAGATGTGTACTCTTCCTTATAAGATATGTAATAGATAAATATGATTTTCAAAACAGTTTGTTGAAGCTCCCTCTACTTTCTTAAAACATCAACTACCATTGGAACTTGTAAAAATATTTGATTTGTTCCAATGATCATGTGGTATAAACTCCTTGATCTCATATCATAAACTCTTAGTGAGCTAGTTTCACCTCAATGATCTTGTAGTACTCTGTTTATTGAACATATATGCTATTGATTACATTGGGTACATATTATTCATAGTTTATTGTTCAAATATTCATGCGAGAGGGATTTCCCATGAACCTTCTATTGATAAATTATTAGCCTCCCTTACCACTCTAGAGATGATAAAAAGGCTTATCTAGGGCCTTGATATAGGGAAGGCTCAAGTAATTAATGCCTACAACATTGTTAAAGTTTCAATGAATCGAAAAACAACATTTTAAGCTAAGCGTACATGATTGATACATACTTACAGTTACTATGGAATGGTAAGATGACATGATACAAAATTTATGAGAGTTTATGATACATATTTATAGTCTATTGTTCACGAATCGATATTCAATGGATAGCCTTCTTTTTATCCTAAGACAAGATATGAGCTCCATTCCTTTCTTATGAGTCTTCGTCTCTCCAACAATGATGGTAGCTCTTTCCAAGTAGTTCAAGCACATGAATATGCATAGCAGAGTCCTCTTCATGCCCTATGCCACAACACCTCAAGAAGAGTTCACATCAAGCTTTAAGTGGCTCAATGCAGGTGGTTCTATTCCACTTCACCTTGCAGCCATCCAGTAACCATTTTCACACTTCACACTCTTACAACTTGTGGTACTCATCTGAATCACATTTCACACTCAAAGGATTCAATTACAAAACATAGAGTAGTGCCTATATTTGTTGTTAAACGCATAACATTCATAGTTTCTGTTGATTGAGAAGTTTTTATACTTCTCTTAATTAACCTCTCGAACCTCACAGGGTAGGTGAGATAGTGGGATAGGTTTTCCTGATATTTTACACCCGGATGTGATGGCTAGTTGGGATGGAAATTTATAGAGTTTTTATGATAAAAAGAAGTTTATGCACAAGATATTTAAAACAAAAAATAAAAGTAAGGTTAATATTTACAAGAATATAACTCAAATTTCATAAAACATTTAGAAATAAAGGTTGTACAAGATAAATCGACTAATATAATTAAAAATCAGACATGAACTAGCAACAAACTAGTCAGTATTTTGGAGTCTTGCAACCCCAAAAACTATAGAGCCTCATCTACAATAAACTTTATCAAGTTAAAAGAACAAATTGTAGAAAATTTGTACAAAATCATGTGAGAAATATATACTATAAAAGATAGAGAAAGAGACTGATTTATTAAACAAATTCCTAATAGTATAGTATAATACAATGGCATATTTCTGTGAAAAATATTTGGCTAGATTGGATTCTAAGTATATGCAAAGAAGAAGAGATGGTATACATACACCTTAGAAAGAGAAAATTTATGATACATCCTTCAAACACCTTTGAATGATCTGATATAGCTATAGACAACATGTTTTCTCTACAATATTAATGGTTGTTAGCACTAGTCAAATTAAGACCATACCTTTTAATAACAAGTAAAATAACATGAATTTAGCTTACCTAAAAATATGTGTTGAAAAGTTGAGTGCACTTTCCTTTAGGATTGTCTCTGCCCTTCCAAAACAATTTGTTTCCACCTTTGGTTCAGCTTCTCGTAAGTAATAGAAAAAAAAAAAGAAGGAAGGAATGACAACTAGAAAAAATTTAATGCATACCTCTCTAGGCATTATTCTCTCCCTCCTCTTCATAATCCCCCTCCTCTTTTATGCCTCTTTAAAGTAGTTGGGAAGTTGAACCACATTGGAAGTAAATTATGGCTTAATTTCTAATCAAGTGTTGATTAGAATATGAGGATAAGGTTTCTAAAGGAAAAGTTAAATTAAATTAACCTTTTAACTATTATGTTTCAATTTCCTAGTAGATGATGCCCTCCTAATCCATTAAGTAAAACATTTAATATTTCACTTTCCTTTATCATTCATTTGACCAAGAATAATAATTAAAATAATCATAGTGTGTGTGTGTATATATATATATATATATATATACATGATGAAATAGAATATGCTAATACAAACTATGTTGCATGAAGTTCCACACCCTTCCAATATGAATACAAAATACATTGCCTCTATGTATCAATAAATATCCATAAAGTAGTAGAATAAAAATATCAAAGTATCATCATTAAATAGAAAATGACAAATTAGGATAACCTTGTGCATCCCATGATTTCCCTTTATCTCCAACACCATGTGTTATCCATAATAATCAACAAAAGACACACACATCCCCAAAAATAAGTAGCATATGTATCATAAAAAACCCAAATACATGTGCTATCAAAATTGTCCATCCATCCCTGCATATAATATGATGTGATAAATGTGATAAAACCTTAGTCATGCTAAAAATAAGTGTCAAGTATCCATAAACAAACTAAAATAATATATGATGCGATAAATGTGATAAAACCTTAGTCATGCTAAAAATAAGTGTTAAGTATCCATAAACAAACTAAAATAATATGAGAAAGTAGCAAAACTAGAGGCATGGTCTGTCCACAAACAAAAAACAGATCTAAAAATATAAATAAACTGTCACTTAGGCCCGTGTGATGCAGTCTTTGTTGTCGTTTCACTTTAAACATGGTATTCCTTCTCAAAATGATGGGTATGAGAGGTAACAGAATCAGATTAGCCATGAGAAGAATCTAATTTTGTGACTTGGACCTTTTGTTTCTTGAGGCTGGCAGCGGGTTGATGATATTGGATAACAAGTCTTGAAGATTGAGCTATATGTTGAAGAGTGGGAATAATGAGTGAGGTAACAGATTGCAGCTGTTGTGATAAATGTGCTTCAGAAGGGGCTATAGGGGAGGCAAAGAAATTATTGGCCATCCTGAATAGATTATAAAGATTGTGGTTGGATAGTATTCTACCAAGCATCATTGGTAGAGACGACAATTAAAACTCAAACATGAGGGGGCACTAGAATACTAATGTTGGGTTTGTTATGAATAAATGGTTGCGGGGTTAAACAATAGGTTAACCCATTAAGTTTACAACAATTTGCAACAGTTGTCTTAACTCTTTTGAGTCTCCAATCAAAATGCACTAAAAACTCTGGGCATCTTGTCTCTTATTCCAAGACCTCTCATTGTTTCTTCCTTTTCCCTAATTGTTTCAATTAAAAAAGCTCATGATTGTAAATTCACGCGGTAAGGAATGGTTACCATGTGCTTTAATAACCTCCACCCTTAGTTTCCAGCAGTTGTTACAGATAGTTCGAATTGCAATTGACTGAGTTAAAGCTAGCTTGACGTCCACAACAGTCTTGAAAATTTCCAGATAGTGGGGATACATGCGATAGTCGCGACTAGGGAGTAATGGCAAGTAAATGGAAGAGGTAATGTCAAGTAAATGGAAGGAGTAATATCCAGTGTAAGAATTGATGATGTGAGCATCCACATCACAAGACAAGAGGAGTATGAGTGCCACATCGGACTGGCAATACTACTAACCTCTAAAAATTTGAAACGTGGGTGGATTATATGGGTGGGCTTCATGTGGACACGAAAATTATCGGCATACTCCATGACTAAGAGTTAAAACAAGCCATTAATAACCATCTACGATGTCGTTAGAGAGAGATAGTGCCTTACAAGCTGACATTTAAAGAAAATATCCTGTGGAGATTATGGGATGGACGAGTCACATAAACATTGCAAGAAATAAAACTTTGGCACTGTGTGATAGCATACATGGAATGATCTTTCATGCTTGTAGGTTGTTTTTTTCGTGCATTATCACCTTACAAAAAGACTTACACACTACGTTATGAAGAGGTCACACTGCGTTATGAAGAGGTGACATGTTGTATAATCTAAAAATACCATGAACTATATTCCAAATTTCTCCTTGTATTCGTCTACCAAATATTAACCCAAATGAATAATATTTCATGCTACCTGTAGATACATCTATGCCTCAATCTTTTGTTCTTCAAATGAGCAATGCCACGGTTAATGTCAAACAAAATTTTTAACTTGCAATGTAAAATATTAGATGGTCAAAAATTCAAAACAAGCAATGCTTGAAGATCTTGCCACATATACAATGTTTTGGGTCTGATGTTTCATGCAACGATAACCTAAAGCAAATACTTACTTTCTTATATTTTTAATAGAGTGTAACTTCCTTTATGATGCGTCGTTACAAACTCGTGGACCATAAAAAAATAGGTGAGATATAAAAAATGTATCTTGCAACCATTCGAACCCTCCAATCATGGAATTAGTAAACTGTGTTTTGACCATGTGATTGATAATCAAAGAAACATAATATTGGTATAAATTATATTGTAGGTTCTTATGAATACATCATATATATGGGCCTCACGTGGCCCTCAAACCTTCATATTCGAGACTGAGGGAGTTGGATTCATACAAAAACTTTAGTGATTATTCCCTGATGTGTTATGAGAAATTTTAACACATGTTAAATCTAATGATTATTCCTTAATGTGTAAACCTTGGTAATATATGAATATGTGCTCAAATTCCCTTCTCACTAGTATTATTATCTTTCATGGTCATAAGAGAAAATTTCTCCTTGATTACAAACATAATCAAAACCCAAGAATCTAACATTGTGTGGCATTTTCTTATATCATTGTCTTAAGGTAGGGTCCTATTTATTAGTTTTTTTGCTTTCTTTTATGAAATTTGTATTAAATTTATTTATTAGGAAGAGAGGGAAGATATCCCAATGATTTGTAAAATTTTGATATTGACATATGTCAACACTTTCTCTCCTACCATAGACTCAGCCATGTTGCTTATTGGCATTGCACACTACTAGCAATTAGACTTTGTATGTCTCTCATCAAAGCTTTAATTAGAAAACAAATTAATGAAAGAAACAAACTTTAGACTTTGTATGCCTCTCACCAAAGCTTTGATTAAAAAAAAAATTAATGAAAGACATGTGATACAATGCTCACACTGAGAGGCTCCTCACTCTCTCATGTTGATGAGACAAACATTGAATTACAACTATAGAAATATATTATGTTTCAACAACTTGAAGAGATTCAAAAAATAAGATCTAAAATCTAATTAAGACAATTAATCTTAACGAGACTTTAACAAAGCATAACAAAGTCTAAATAATAATGTTCAAATTGTCCATTATTTTCTCTCTTAATAGTGGCATTAAAGATGACTTTAAAAACAAGATTCCACTCACCCTCACTTTTCTTAAATATATACTTTATCTAATTCTAAAATATTATTGTGATGTATTATTTCTGTGTCACTTTCTTCTTTTACCCTTTTTCTCTAATTTTGTTGAATATATACTTTATCTAATTCTAAAATATTATTATAATGTATTATTTCTTTATCACTTTCTTGTTTTACCCATTTTCTCTATATTCCAAATGCTCAATATACTTACACAACAAATTTCCACTCAAATTGGAAATATGAATACCCCTTTCTATACTATGACTATTACTCAATTAATCAACTTTTTTCCATACTTATCTAACTTCAAAATACTGTTTTTTTCATCTCCACTATCTCACATCCCTTCCTTTAAAAATCCATCTATATAATGCCACTATAAAAAGCATCCCTCCTTTTAAAAATCCATCTATATAATGCCACCATAAGAAAGATCGAGCAAGATTATAGTAAGATTCTTGTGCTATTGGAATTTCCATTTTCCCCAAAGTAATGTTGCACATCCGTCCAACTCTCTTACCAACAACTATGAACCCAACGAAAAATATAGTTACCAACTCTCTTACCAACCAGTATGAGACAACTATGAACACAACGAAAAAGATAGTTACCAACTCTCTTACCAACCAGTATGAGAAGTGCGAAAAAGATACTTGCCATGAAACAATCATAGCATCAATATCACCATAAATCATTTCCACTTACAATCAATTTGATCAGAAACTCTGTTTTTATTATTGAAAGGTTGTAATTATTGATCGTTTGTGTATTTGGAATATTTATTTTTTATTATTAAATTAGCATAGATTTATTTTAAATATGGATTTAATATGAATCAGAATATTTATTTTTTATTATTAAATTAGCATAAATCTATTTTAAATATAGATTTAATATCAGCTGAGGGGATTTAATTTCAACATTTACAATTTGTTTTAATTAAATGACATTATTTAAACGTTTTATATAGTTATTTATTTTATTTATTTGTTTTTATATTTAAAAAAAAAAAAAATTGGTCAAAATGAGTAAAATTTCAATTTTGATCACAGATGGACATCCTTACACCTCACACTTGGTCTTTTTCATATTTTGAATTTTCTTATATAATAAAATCAAAAAAAAAAATTGTTTTAAATATTTTTTTAGTGTTTTAATTTCTGTTTAAAATGTTTATTTTTTTAATTTATTTTTTTGAAATTTTTTGATATTAAAAATAAGAAATAAGAAATTATATATATATATATATATATATATATATATATATATATATATATATATATATATATAGACTACTCCTATATTGATACAAAATATTTTTACAAAGAGGCAACAGCCTCAAGAGGTCTAGCCCTGGAAGGCAGCTTACTCACATTAAAATTCTGAAAATTGACTCAGGAAAACTAGCAGAAGACCGACTAGAGCCCGGACCATGACTGGTACATGGAGACTACAAAAAAGTAGACTAACTGAAGTACTGAAACAGAAACTGCTTGACTGAGCTGATACATATGACCCGAACTGAAAACTTAGTCAAAAAACAACTAAACCTTTAGCCTTGAACAGACATTGAAACTGCAATAGAGAACGACAACCTGATTATGATTATACATCTTGAGCAGTGGAAGGTACTTCTTCCACAATTTGACATCCAAAACTGGAGGAATCATCATCGTCTGAGGGATGGCCCTCTTCTCTTGGCGAACCACCTTCAATTGGAACACTCGGACGTGCCAGAGTTGGCTTATCCTGAGAGGTAGAACCACCTGGGACTTTGTTCTGCTAGCTATGATACTGAGAGGTACCTGGAAACTCTTCCAACCTCACCTCCGTAGACTACACATTTGGAGTTGCCGACACCAAGCCAACTGCGCCTTCCCTCGGCTGAATAGTAACCAAAGCAATGAAAGAGTGATTGCTAAGAGTGCAGGGGATTTGAAGGCAGGCTGTATGAGCGTGAGAATGGAGGGAGTTCGACAGTAAGGCTTGCTTCCCCCGACCTCGACCACAACCTCGCGTGGTGGCTAGATGGCTTTCTGTACCGAAACCTGATGAGCAAGAAGAGGTATCCAAGGAAGATGAAGATGTCTGGCGAATGGGTCGACCACAGGAGCCTCCCCTTCTGCAACCCATTCTTTGGCACGAAACAAGCATGCTGATCAGAACAAAAGGAACAGTGCAAGCAGCAAATATTTGCGGACCAGGAGAGACTGGAAGGGGGAGAGTAATCACACTCGAAGGAGACCTAAAAAGGCAAGAGGACAAATGACAAATGAAAATGCTGGTAGGACTTTGGAAAACTAGGAGTTCCAGCTGAGAATCTACCCCGCGTTCCTGAGCGCAATGGGTCCTTGGATTAACCCAAGAGCAGAGCACTGCAGCTACGAGGAGACCAGACATTTGCAGAGGAGGAACAGAGCAGAATTGGAGGAGCACCATGAAATAAGAGCAAAGATGCCAGTATAGAATGTCGCACTGCATTAACGAAACAATGAATAAGCTTGCCGGGAGATTGAAGTCTGGCAGCGAGTGAGGCCAGATGGCCCAGCCTTCGTACCCCTAACTTTACTGTTCACTCACAGAAATTATTTTTAGATAATATTAAAATTTATAATTACATAGAATAATTTTAAAAGTTAATTTAATGAGTTACAATATTCTAAAGAACAATAGAGAGCTTAAAATAATTTAATAATTTAACTTCAAACACAGAAGATTTGAACTTTGAATTTTATAGTTTACATAATATTTCATAACAAAGTGATCATTATTCGAACTACTTTAAACTAATAACTAGCAATTTTAAAAAGCAAATAAAAACCAAAACTAAATTTCCGCCCCTCCCACTATATAAATGAAAATAAAAATTCCCTTCCATAATATGTACACAAAAATAAAAATTTCCTACTTCCTGACAAGCCCATTCCACATTCATACAATTTACATAAATATAACAACTCTATATAAAGATAGCAAATAACTATTATTTTTTTTTAAATATTAATTTAAAAAAAAATAACAAAACTAAAATTTCCACTAACATACTACGTAAATGAAAATAAAAAATCTCTTTCATAATATGTACTCAAAATAAAAATTTCCTCAATATTCACAAGTTCCTCACAAGCCCTATTCCACATTCATACTATTTACATGAATTTCTATATGAAGATAGAAAATAGCTATAATTTTTTGTTTTTAATGCAATCATTTAATATACATTGGATTACAAAAACACTGATATTTTTTTTAACGCAATCATATAATATACAGATTACAAAGAACTAATTTTAAAGATTAGATTTCAGATTACTGTGAGTCATCCATGCAATTTACATCTAAGATCACACAAATGTTCTACAACATCTCTGAGTTTAAGTGGATTGGTCATTTGTGGAATATTTTGAAATTCAATACATATAGATTTAGCTCATGTGTTTCAAAATATTCCAAAAATCCTCAATCCAAGATGTCATTTCTTTCGACATGGCTAGCAATTATTGCAAACTGAACCAGATATTCTGTTGAAAGTTTTCTTTTGATGTGTAATGTTGCATTAGAATTTTGAGTGAAGATTATTTCACTGTTATTTCACTGTCATATGAAGCATCGATCACACAGTAAGTTCTTTATACCTGACTCTAATGCAATCCCTTTTCCCTTCCAGTGGCAATGATTCGAAGTCAATAGCTCTCGACACAATTTGGGGCTCCGAATCCAGCAAAGCCATGGTCCAGGAGTATGAAGGAATTACCTTAGTTTCAGATCTGATTTGGATTTCACAAAGGCCATGATTAAGATACATAACATAGAATCCAAGTAACCAATTTCATATGCATCGCGCTGCATAGAAAACTAGTTGTATAACTAATTTTATTTTTTTAATGAGTTTTCGGTTAGAATTTGGTAATCTAGTAATGATGTGTTTTTGTTATTTTAAATTTATTTTTGATTGTATAAAAAGATTCAATATTTTGATTTTTTAAATATGATGAATGTGTGGAATTTGTAAATTAGAGTTGTGAATCTACCAAATTCTTGCCAAATTTTAAATAAATTTGACCAGAAAATATGCCTCCAAAAATCCAAATTATCTAACAATTAGAACATAGCTACAGAAAGTAATTGTAATGTTGCCGAATTGATCTATTGGTCATGCTAGTTAGATTCAATTGGAATCTAGATTGTGCATAGGTCTTGGTATGTGAGATTGAGATCTTGGATTTATATATTTATAGTGAATGGCATAATTAAAAATCAATGATTGAAATTTATTTAAAAAATGGTTATGTATTTTCTTTCATTAAATTATATTGATTAATTAAAAAAAATAGCATATGAACATATGTCATAATATGGTTTATGTTATTTTTTGCATGTAGTATTAATAAGCTATGGTATTGTAACAAAGCCTATTTGCAAGGTAAGAATCTTCATGAATCTCCATAGTTAAGAATCTTATTGTAAATGTTTTTTTTTTAATGTATTTATATGTTGAAATCATATATTAATTATTTTACAATGTCATAGTACACATTAGTGAGAATATTGACACATAAGAGACACGAGATGTCCCAGAGTATTCCTCAAAGTACATAATCAATACATAATCCCAATGCAGCCTAGGAAGGGTACCATATAAGAGTGAAGTGTCTTTGACTTAACCTTGATGATACGAATCTATGACATGCAAATTAGTGAGTTGATGTCGAACATGGTAGAAACTGCTTGATTACCCATCAATGAGATGTACTTTTAACAGATGTGAGGGAAACCACCAATGATGAAAATTGGCCCTAAGGTACCCAGTATAGTCCGTTAAGTGTGAATAGATGAGTTGATGTTGAAAACTCAAGGAGTTGACTAATCAGGAGCCAATGATGGAAACCAACTCTCGATTTTGAGGAAACCTACCACTAAGGTCTGCAAGCTTCAAGGTACTATTGGTTCCTAGGTCAAGCTCCTAGATAATGAGCTAAAGTCGATAGGAAAAGATCCATCGAAGGAGGGCCTTAATGTATCCCCCATCAATCGACACAAAACAATTCGAGAGATGATGTGAATGGAGAAAGTCATGAGGCGATGAAGTACAACTGATACATGGATGGCCGACTCAAAAATGTCAATAGGCAACTGTAGATAGTTGACATAGGTTGAGACTTCCCTTGAACATATAACAACAGGAGATAAGAGTGGCTTGGCAGCATGACTAATAAGCACCACATGATATCATGCAACAAGATAGGAGGCATTAAAGCACATTCCATAGTGACTAGAGGAGTAACCATCCAAAGGAGTAGATAGACTCATATGTGCAGTATGACTCCTAGTAAAGTTAAAACCCAACTACAAGATATTTATGTAGACAGGTCACATGTTCAAGGGTGACGTGACTGATGGTCCCATTTTGATGAGTAATAAAAATAAAGGTTCCCTCCCCATTTCTCTTTTTGTTCTCCTTTATAGTTTAATGAGCACAAAGGAGAAGACAAGCATGCTCAATAGGTTCCTTTTCCATAAAGTTAGTCCCCCTAGACCAAGAAAGAGATAAAAATAAATAAAAGCGAGAACCTTATAACCACAAAGGACTAGAGTATTCTCTTTTCCCAATTAGTCTACTCATTCTAGAAAAGGGTTAAACTTATACTGAATAGACATGTTTTAAAGTACTTTAGCAAGCGTGAAGGAGACAAGTTCACTCGACAATCTTTCCGAAATTAAGGATTTTGTAAAAATATTAAAGAAAACTCATCTCAAAGGAACGAGTGGTATAAAAGGTAGTAATTAGTTCTTAACATGGTGGAAAAACTCAAAACACAGAAAGGTCAAGAAGCTAGCTAATAAGACCACTCATCGCAACAGTCCTCCAAGAAAGGGTAAAACACCAAGAGAAAGTGAATGATAACCCAAACATATGATGACGATGGAATGAGAAAACCAAGGCTCATCGTGAAAAAAATAGGTCGATAAGAAGTGGGAATCAAAAGGGATAAAATTTGGAATCCTCCCCAGGTAAGGCAAAAAATATGACAAAGAAGAGTAAAAGGGGCTCATATTCCAGTTCATGGCGGGTTACAAGGAGGGATTCTGAAGAGAAAATGGATAAGATACTACATGGACACCATAACGAAAAAGAGGTGCTACTCTAGGGTATCCATGTATGGGTGGGCTCTACCATCAAGATACGATGTGCATAGAGAATAGTGCCTAATGTTGCAACTTGACAAGTTTGGACTTAGGGAACAATGATGGAATTGACAATCAATAATGCAAAAAACATGGTGATATGTGTCCCACCCCTACATGCCATGTTCAAGAGAAATGAATTTCATAATAAAAACACCACCCTATCCTATAAAAACCATCTAGAATGACTAGACCCATGGTTAAATCACATCATGAAAGACATAAAACAAGGAGGAGTTAAAAGTAGGACCATATATCTTTTATTTCTTGAATTTATAATTTTTTTGGATTTTTGGCATATATGAGATACTAGAAAAATTCTCACATCACTCACCAACCAAAAATATATAAAAGCATCACACACACTCATATTTACAAAATGTACAAGCATAACTCAGTCTAATAGGCCATGTCAAAGTTTGCCCACTACCAGGCATCGACAAAGGATTTCCATACATGAACTCATGGAGGAGTGGTGGTACAATATGGTGTACCATGATGAGGCCATGCCATGGAAAGTTGAACTTCCTGATTCCTAAAGGTTAATTTAACTCATATATTAATTCTTTTATAATGTCATATTATACATTAGTGGGACTCTGGACACATAAGAGATAGGAGATGTCCCAAAGTATTCCTCAAAGTACATAATGAATACATAACTCCAATGAAGCCTAGGAAGGGTACCATATAAGAGTGAAGTGTCCCTAACCCAAGGTCTTTGACATAACCCAGATGATACGAATCTATGACATGAAAATAAGTGACCTGATGTCGAACATGGTAGAAACCTCTTGATTACCGGTCAATGAGGTGTACTGTTAACAGATGTCAGGGAACCAACCAATGATAAAAATGGACCCCAAGGTACCTAGTATAGTCTACTAAGTACAAATATATGAGTTGCTGGGTAGTGGAGGCCCTGTGTAACAGTTTTGGGGCTTAAAGCCCATAATTTAGGGTAATGATATTGTAAAAGTTCTGCGAAGTGTGCAGAGTGTAAACTGTAATAGGTCGAGTCAAAGGGTTGTCCACCTGAAAATAATGTAAAATAATAGAAAGTGAGTCGGCCTGTCCATGGTCCACGGACCATGGGAATGTATAAATATAGCGAGGCTCTAAGGGTAGAAGTGGCTTTTGGAAAAGATATGATGTATTATAGGTTTGTGAAAGCAATATTCGCTCTGAGTCTATAAGTCCGAGTCGTGGGTGTTAGTGGTTAGATAGAGGCTCCGTAGCTGTGTGCGTGGAGGCCTGGTAGAGTCTGCAGCTGTGTGCATGGACCCCTGCAGTTGTGTGCGCAGGGAAAGAAGTGGATTGTACTGAAATGAAGACATTAATAAAGATAAATTAGTTCTGAAATATTACGTTGGTTCTGAATTATTGCAGATCTGTTTATACTTTGGTTTATGCATCCGTTATATGAGTTTATGTCTGTCTTTAAGAATTGTGATGGTGCGCACTGGTTATTATTGTTGAATGCTTGAATAAGACCTTAGGACTTAGATCAGATCTATAATAAACACATATAATAATAAGGATCTAGGAAGCACACGTCGCGGATCTACGCAAAGGATGGACAGCTGCGCAGAGCAGTGCGAGTGCACAGATCGGATCGTGACCACTCCAGTCCCCATCTATACATCCCTAGGGTATGGAAACCTAGTTCCAGTACCCTCCGCTACTACCTCAGGTGAGACTTCAGCCCGCGCTCCGCGGATTGTTGCTGAAAAGGCCGGTAGTGCGGGATTTTTTTTGCTAAAACACTTCTGAACCTGGGTCAGGCCCCAACAAGCCAACAAATGGTTCTGTTGCCGAGACCAAGATCTGCCTAAGGGATGTCTGACGTTAGAATGTTGGAACCCTACAAAGAAAAAGATTGAAGATTGGTTGGATCAGAAGCTATACGAGTTCGTGGTTGGCCTCAGCACACACGCGCACACCACCTCTGCCAAACTAGAAGTTTAACATGGTGAGCGCGATCAAGTTGTCTGTATTCAGAGGAGTAGGAAGTGAAGATCCATGATAGTTTTGGTTCATAGTAAGGGTTGTGTGGGAAGCACACGGAGTTACGGATGATAACATTAAAAGGGCTACCTTAGTGAGTGCGCTGTAGGATCGCGCGCTGACTTGGTATATCAAGCACTCTAGCGATCAGCCAAATGCCGGAATAGCAGAGATCCGGGATGCATTGAGCAAAGAGTTTAGCTGGCCAAAATCAGAGATGCAGTCTATCATTGGGTTCAAGGAGATCGTGATGCTGCTAGGTGAAACCCCTTGGGATCTGGATCAGAGACTGAAGAGTACGATCCGAGAGGCTAACATGACGCTAACGGTTGCACAACACCGTTCGTGGTTGACGCCACATCTGAGGACGGTGTTGTCACAATAGAAGATCTTGACCTAGGCTGAAGCATTAGAGATAGCGATGAGGTTGCATGAGACTCCAATACAGTATCTTGGGTTAGGAGTTCAATAGATCCACGCAACTACAAAACCTATGCTTGGAGATGTAGATTTTGAAATAGGAGAAGGCACCCTGGCCAAAAGCACGAGAAGAAGTGTGGTGCATAAATTGTAGAAGCCAAGGCCACGATAAGTATCATTGTTTGGTATTTGAAAACTATTTGGCGGGGGGCGCCAATGTCATTGCGACCAGAGGCATAAGCAAGGCCAAGTGTGGCACCCTCGCTTTGGTTCGTGATCTTTCAAGTGGGAGGAAAGCACACCATGGACAACTGTCACCTACTGCAAAAGTTTACCCAGACCCCCCAGCAACTATTTTGCAATTTTTGTAGATCGGTGGGGGCACGATGAATGAGATTGTCGTAGTTATGAATTGTTAATGGACCGAACACCAGCCTATAGGATGCAGACTAAGGCATGAGGTCTGGATCTAGCTACAGCGATAGTGTGCAGTGGGTTCTAGGGGTGAGGATGAGGATAGGGAGGAATGGGGCCAAGAAGGGGCCGTGGGCAGCTAATCTATTATAACTGTGGAGGACCAGGGCACCATGTGCATGATTGTACCAACCTGACCACAATATCGTGCCCCTACTGCGAGTAGTTCAATCATGAAATGATAGATTAGCCCACGCTGATAGCATAGATATGTGAGAAAAGGGAAGCACAACCTACGCCGACGCAGAACATCCAAATGATGAGGTCCGAACTGTGCGAGGAAGACCCCAATGTGAACATGATGCTCAGAAGTGGCATGGCCATAGGGGAAGATAAGGGTAAATTAACCAAGGAAGACCCAGGGGTTTTCAAGACCCCTACAAAGTAGCCTGAGTTTGACTTGGAACGTGCGAAGAAGACATTTATGGAAGCTAAGAAGAGCTTTGTGGAGGTCTCTACTCTAGATAGTAAGGATCCACCGACGCCAGAAATGGATTCCGTGATGCTAACTTCCTTTTTAGAGACATGTATGAAGTTGCTATGCGACAATAAGGCAGTTAAAAGATTACAAGAACTGATAACTAGGTGTGCAGTGTCAAGTGAACCTCACGTGGTCCAGAAACTGGGAAAACATGCATTGCACATTGGACGAGAAATGTGATTACAGTGCAGATTGGCGACTATGAGATGGATCAGATCATTCTGGACTTAGGCTCGGATGCAAATGTGCTACCTAAAGAGACATGGGAATGCATGGGCATGCCCACATTACAATGGTTTCCTATTCAATTATGGATGGCAAACCAACAAAAGATCTTCCTCATGGGGAGATTGCAAGGAGTCACAGTGGATATAGAAGGCACGAGCACACAAACAAACTTAGTGGTAATAGAAATTGTGGATGACAGTAACCCTTACCCCGCATTATTAGGGATAGACTGGGCCACAGATATGAGTGGAGTCATTAATTTAAAGAAATGGAAGATGATATTTGAGAAAAAGTCCCTACGCATAGTCACTCTACTAGACCCGACTGAAGGAGCGCGCTACACTGAACCCATATGTGACGATGAAAATGATGATGACATGGATCATATCTACAAGATAACTGTGAGATAAGGATTGGGTAAATTTGACTGCAGAAGGAAGAATATCATGGGAGCGCGCAGAGGCCTGCATTTCAGATTCAGATGAAGAAGGTGAACAATGGCATAATTAGTTGAACAGAGTAACAACGTTAAACTGCAACATGATGACTAGGTCATTGTGTTGTGTAACAGCTCAGGATCGAGAGTTGCTGACATATGATGGGTTGACAGCAAAGCCATGGTCCATGAGTATGAAGGAATTACCGTGAGAAGATCCTTAGTTTCAGATCTGATTTGGATTTCACAAAGGCCATGATTAAGATGCATAACATTGAAGTCAAGACATGAATGGTCAGGGAAAGTCTTAAAGTTTACGTAGAATGCAAGTAACCAATTTCATATGCATCACGCCACATAGAAACTAGTTGTATAACTAATTTTATTTTTTAATGAGTTTTTGGTTAGAATTTGGTAATCTATTTTTAGAGTAATGATGTGTTTTTGTTATTTTAAATATAGTTTTGAATGTATAAACAGATTTAATACTTTGATTTTATTGAAATATGAGGAATATGCGGATTTAAAAATTAGAGTTGTGAATCTAACAATTCTTGCCAAATTTTAAATAAATTTGACCAGAAAATATGCCTCCAAAGATCCAAATTATCTAACAATTAGAATATAGCTACAGAAAGTAATTGTAATGTTGCCAAATTCATCTATTGGTCATGCTAGTTAGATTCAATTGGAATCTAGATTGTGCATAGGTCTTGGTATGTGAGATTGAGATCTTTGATTTATATATTTATCGTGAATGTCATAATTAAAAATCAAAGACTGAAATTTATTTCAAAAATGGTTATATGCTTTCTTTCATAATTATATTGATTAATTAAAAAAATAGCATATGAACATATGTTATGTATATGATTTATGTTATTTTTTGCATGTAGTATTAATAAGCTATGGTATTGTAACAAAACCTATTTACAAGGTAAGGATCTTCATCCTAAAATAAGATCAATCTCCATAGTTAAGAATATTATTGTAAATGTTTTTTTAAAATGCATTTATATGTTTAAGTCATATATTAATTATTTTACAATGTCACAGTACACATTAGTGAGAATATTGACACACAAGAGACATCCCAGAGTATTCCTAAAAATACATAATGAATACATAATTCCAATGTAGCCTAGGAAGAGTACCATATAAGAGTGAAGTATCCCTAACCCAGGGTCTTTGACATAACCCTAATGATACTAATCTATGACAAGCAAATTAGTCAGCTGATGTCGAACATGGTAGAAGCCGCTTGATTACTAGTTAATGGGGTGTACTTTTAAAAGATGTGAGGGAAACCACCAATGATGAAAATGGGCCCTAAGGTACCTAGTATAGTCCATTAAGTGTCAATAGATGAGTTGATGTTGAACACTCAAGGAGTTGACAAATCATGAGCCAATGATGGAATTCAACTCTTGATTTCGAGGAAACCTACCACTGAGGTCTGCAAGCTCCAAGGTACTACTAGTTCCTAGGTCAAGCTCCTAGATAATGAGCTAAAGTCAACTGGAAAAGATCCATCGAAGGAGGGCCTTAATGTATCCCCCATCAATTGACGTAAAATAATTCAAGAAATGATGTGAATGGATAAAGTCATGAGGTGATGAATTACAACTGATACATTGATGGCCGATTTAAAAATATCAATAGGAAACTGTAGATGTCTAACTTAGGTTGAGACTTCCCTTGAACATATAACAATAGGAGATAAGAGTGATTTGGTAGCATGAATAATGAGCACCACATGATATCATGCAACAATATAGGAGGCATTAAAGAACGTTCCATAGTGACTAGAGGAGTAACCAACCAGAGGAGTAGATAGACTCATATGTGTAGTATGACTCCTAGGAAAGTTAAAACCCAACTACAAGATATTGATGTAGACAAGTGACATGTTCAAGGGTGACGTGACTGATGGTTCCATTTTGATGAGTAATAAAAATAAAGGTTCCCTCCCGATTTCTCTTTTTGGTCTCCTTTATAGTTTAATGAGCACAAAGGAGAAGACAAGGATGCTCAATAGGTTCCTTTTTCATAAAGTTAGTCCCCCTAGACCAAGAAAGAGATAAAAATAAATGAAAGGGATAAACTTATAGCCATAAAGGACTAGAGTATTCTCTTTTCCCAATTATTCTACTCATTCCAGAAAAGGGTTAAACCTATACTGAATAGACATGTTTTAAAGTACTTTAGAAAGCATGAAGGAAACAAGTTCACTCGATAATATTTTCTAAATTAAGGATTCTAAAAAAATATTAAATGAAACTCATCTCGGAGGAATGAGTGGTATAAAAGGTAGAAATTGGTTCTCATCATGGTGGAACAACTCGAAACATGGAAAGGTCAAGAAGCTAGCTAATAAGACTACTCATCGCAGCAATTCCTCCAAGAAAGGGTAAAACACGAGGAGAAAGTGAATGATAAACCAAGCATATGATGACGATAGAATGAGAAAACCAAGGCTCATTGTGAAAAAAATAGGTTGATAATAAGTGGGAATCAAAAGGGATAAAATGTGGAATCCTCCCCAGGTAAGGCAAAAAATATGACAAGAGTAAAAGGGGCTCATATTCCAGGTGATGGCGGGTTACAAGGAGGGATTCTGAAGAGAAAATGGATAAGATACTACATGGACACCATAACGAAAAAGTGGTGCTAGTCTAGGGTATCCGTGTATGGGTGGGCTCTACCATCAAGATATGTCGTGCATAGATAAGAGTGCCTAATGTTGCAACTTGACGGGGTTGGACCTAATGAACAATGATAGAATTGAGAGTCAATAATGCAAAAAATATGGTGATATGTGACCCACCCCTACATGTCATGCTCAAGAGAAATGAATGTCATAATAAAAACACCACCCTATCCTATAAAAACCATAAAGAATGACTAGACCCATGGTTAAATCACATCATGAAAGACATAAAACAAGGAGGAGGTAAAAATAGGATCACATATTTTTTATTTCTTGAATTTATAATTTTTTTGTATTTTTGGCATATATGAGATACTAGAAAAATTCTCACATCACACACCAAACCAAAAATAGATAAAAGTATCACACACACTCATATGTACAAAATGTACAAGCATAACTTAGTCTAATAGGCCACGTCAAAGTTTTCCCACTACCAAGCATAGGCAAATGATTTCCATACATGAACTAATGGAGGAGCGGTGGTACAATATGGCATACCATGATGTGGCCATGCCATGGAAGGTTGAAATTCTTGATTCCTAAAGGTTAATTTAACTCATATATTAATTCTTTTATAATGTCATAGTATACATTAGTGGGACTCTAGACACATAACAGACAGGAGATGTTCCAAAGTATTCCTAAAAGTACATAATGAATACATAACTCCAATGAAGCCTAGGAAGGGTACCATGTATGACTGAAGTGTCCCTAACACAAGGTCTTTGACATAACCCTGATGATATGAATCTATGACATGAAAATAAGTGAGTTGATGTCGAACATGGTAGAAACCGCTTGATTACCGGTCAATGAGGTGTATTGTTAACAGATGTGAGGAAACCCACCAATGATGAAAATGGACCCCAACGTACCTAGTATAGTTTGCTAAGTATGAATATATGAGTTGATGTTGAATACTCAAGGACTTGACGAATCAGGATCCAATGATGGAAACCAATTGTTGATCATGAGGAAACCTGCCACTAAGGTCTACAAGCTCCAAGCTACTACTAGTTCCTAGGTCAAGCTCCTAGATAATGAGCTAAAGTTGATAGGAAAAGATCCATCGAAGGAGGGCCTTAATGTATCCCCAATAAATCAACACAAAATAATTCAAGAGATAATGTGAATGGATGAAGTCATGAGGCGATGAAGCACAATTGATACATTGATGGCCGACTCAAAAATGTCAACAGACAACTGCAGAAGGGTGACATAGGCTGAGACTTCCCTTAAACACATAACGATAGGACATAAGAGTGGCTTGGCAGCATGACTAATGAGCACCACATGATATCATGAAACAACATAGGAGGCATTGAATCATGCTCCATATTGACTGGAAGAGTAACCAATCAGAGGAGTAAACAGACTCATGTATGGTATTACTCATAGGCAAGCTAAAACCCAACTATAAGATAATGATGTAGATAGATGCCATGTTCAAGGGTGGTGTGACTGATGGTTCCATTTTGATGACTAATAAAAATAAAAGTTCCCTCCCCATTTCTCTTTTTGGTCTCGTTTATGGTTTTATGAGCACGAAAGAGAAGACAAGTATGCTCAATAGGTTCCTTTTTCATAAAGTTAGTCCCCCTAGACCGAAAAAGAGATAAACAAATACAAGGGATAAACTTATAGCCATAAAGAAATAGAGCATTCCTTTTTCCTAACTAGTCTACTCATTCTAGAAAAGGGTTAAAATTATATTGAATAGACATCTTTTAAAGTACTTTATCAAGCATGAAGGAGACAAGTTGACTCTACAATATTTTGTAAATTAAGGATTCTGAATATTATAGGAAACTCCTCTCAGAGTAACGAGTGGTATAAAGGGTAGTAATTGGTTCTGGTTATGGTGGAATGACTTGAAACACAGAAAGGTCAGAAAGCTAGCTAATAAGACCACTCATCATAGTGGTTCCTCCCAGAAAGGGTAAAACACCAAGTGAAAGTGGATGATAGGCCAAGCAAATGATCACAATGGAATGAGAAAACCAAGGCTCATCGTGCAAAAGTAGGCTGATAATAAGTGGGAATCATAAGGGATAAAATGTGGAATCTTCCTCAGGTAAGGCCAAAAATATGACAAAAAAGAGTACAAGGGGCTCATATTCTAGGTCATGGAAGGTTATAAGGAGGGATTCTGAAGAGAAAATAGATAAGATACTACACGGACACCATAACGAAAAAGAGGTGCCAATCTAGGGTATCCATGTATGGGTGGGCTCTACCATCAAGCTACGATGTGCATAGAGAAGAGTGGCTAATGTCGCAACTTGACGAGGTCAGACCTAAGGAACAATGATGGCGTTGGCAGTCAATAATGCAACAAATATGGCAATACGTGACCCGCCCCTACATGCCATGTTCAAGAGAAATGCATGTCACAATAAAAACACCACTCTATCCTATAAAATCCATTTAGAAAGACTAGACTCATGGTTAAATCACATCATAAAAGACATAAAACATAGAGGAGGTAAAAACAGGACCATATATTTCTGATTTTTTGAATTTATAATTTTTTTGGATTTTTGGCATATATGAGATACTAGAAAAATTCTCACATCACACACCAAACCAAAAATAGATAAAAGCATCACACACACTCTTATGTAAAAAATGTACAAGCATAACTCAGTCTAATAGGTCACGTCAAAGTGTGGTCACTACGAGGCATAGGCTAAGTATTTCCATACATGAACTCATGGAAGAGTGGAGGTACAATATGGCATACCATGGTGGGGCCATACCATCAAAATTTTAACTGCCTGATTCCTAAATGTTGATGATACCAAGGAAAACCTAGAATCATAGCGTTATCAAGAATAACACAAGGATATACAAGGTGAGTGGTCTTGTGACCTAATGGAGCCCTTGACAAGGACTATCAAGATGTAAAGGGGGTACAAGACACTAATCGATAGGTGGATATGTGTTGGATAATTCGCTGGCAAGTTAAGAATTAGAAACCCAAGACATGACTCAGTCTAAGGGTGGAACTTCCAAGGAGGGCCGAGGAGATTCTCCCTCTATCAATTCAGGATTTTGTTTGCCAATCTATACGTTTTCCAAGTCAGGAAGACTAGAGGCAGGAAAGAGGAATAATATCCCTAGGATAATAAATAGGTGAATCCATGACCTCCATGTTTACTTGTCGAGAAGGAGACTCATCATCAAGGGATTCACGTGGAAGAGGCAGAGTGACAACTCTTGTGGGAAAAGGATCCTAGTCACATTCCATATTAGGATGGAGTTTGTAACCAACATCAAGAGGTAATGACGAGACTACCTAAGATTTAATCTCTTCTAAAAAAGGTGTCATATGCTCACCATTATGATCTACATCTATAAAAGAATACACCTCCCAAGGGTCAGGTGACACACAGGGTCCACCGGTGATATAAGAGATCATGTGCATTGGAGCAGTGGTAGAAGATGAAGGAATGTTCTGTGGGGGTAAAGGAAAGACAACAATAAGGGATGAGCTTTTGAATAAACCCACACCAACAATCTCATAACTCCCAGGGTTATCTCCAAGAAGTCAGAGAGAATTCCTCGTAGCTGTAAGTTAGGTTGACAACACACAATAATCCAACTAATTGATCATCATGATCTTGCCTTCATGGGAAAAGTAAAGAACATGAAATATCAAAGACATAACAATGGTCATGGGATAAAACCAACTATGGTCAAGGATGAAGTTATAGCCCAAGGAGGTGTCGAAAACTTCAACATCAACATAGGAAGTCTTGCCCCCTAGTTCGATGGTAAACTTAGGAAGAACCCTTGAGGTACACAATGATGTTCATCAAATGCATGAAGAGTGGTAGTAAACTTAGTGAGGGATAGAGAACTGAGATATTTCCAGCATGATGCTAACATAGAAGAGGTAGAAGAGCCTTTGTCCAACAAAGTGCGATGAATATTCTTATGGAATATTCACACATCGATCTGAAAGGCGACCTGGTGGTAAATTCTATAGCAAGGAGTATCAACATTAAAAGTGATGAGAGAATACTATAAGGGATCCATCCCCCTAATAACAGTCAGGAAGGTTTTTCATTGCTGAGGGAAGCTCTACAAAACCTCCAAGGAAATCATTGCACAAGGATCCTAGGCTAAAGCCTTGAAAATAATGTAGCGTTGGGAAACATGTGTAGATGGATTGTGTGTTGACTTGTGAATGACAACCTTAGGTGGGTGATAGACTGGCTCCACAGGCTTATCTAGAGTGAGAGGTCCAATGGAAGTAGCCTGGGTGGTTGAGTCCATAGAGGAATAACTCAACTCAGGAGTATCATAATATTTGGCTCACATAATCACATTGACTTGCTCTTGGCACATAAAAATGAACATATTACTGGCAAGATAGAGATATGGCCCCTCAATGCTCCATTGCGGAGTTTGAGGAGCTAGGGAAACATTTTTCTTTTGAGGTTGTGCAAGGAATGGATGAGTCAAGACAGTTGGTCGTTGAGTAGTAGGTGGGGATGCAAGAAGCGAGTGAATGTCATCCATTCGAGGGCACTCATGAGTCAAATTCTCACCTTCAAAAGTCTTATAAGTGAACTTTATCTTGCGATCACATTAAGTGGTGCCACCTCCTCGATTAGATGGATTTGGTTGAGTCTCCTGAGAATATTGATTCTTTTGTTTATTATTTTTATTCTTTTTACCACCAAGTTGTTGAGTGTTCTTGGGTGTCTTGGACTTTACCATGAGAACATTGATAAGTTTCTCGGAAGTGGGTGCATTTTCAGAGCTAGACACACTTGTTGGGCCTTGTGATGTAATGATCAATTTCCCAACTTTGGAAACAAGTTGCCTCAAAAATTTTAATAGGGAACCAATCACGCCATTAGAGTGTGGTCCCAGGCTAGGTTTGGGTGGGTCGGTAGAAGGGCATGGAGGATTGGGAATTACTTCATAAAGCATGCTTGACTGAGAGTAAATCAAATCTAGTTGTTGGGCAACTAAGCTAGCATGTTCCTCGGTAAGAGCCCTGAACATAGATACATCCTTGGCTATAGGAGGTAACAATGATCAAATGAACCATTTCTAAAGAATATCGTTGTAACATGCCTGGTGAAATTCCATGTAATAAAAGTTAATAAAGGAAAAATAATAACCATGGTTGATGGGAAATTTATTCCAAGCTAAATGTTGGGAAAGACATCCTAGTGTGGGTGTTCATTTTGGTTAATATAGCTAAGGAAATTGGCAAAGGAAATGGCTAAGGCTTTGGAAGGAAAAATAGCATTTGTGGCACATTTATTTATGGAAACAATGGAAATTAGGAGAAAAGGGAGGTGAAAGGTCACATGTTGCATGTGAGGAGAAAATTGAAGGAAAATAATGGAAAATGAAGAAAATAGAGGCCTAATTGATAAAAAGGATTTTGTGGATCAATTGGTAACCTTTTTTCAGTTCATTTTTGGAGCTATCTCATTATTCTTGCTCTCTCTCATTTAGATTCTTTCTTGGAGCACTCTTGGGGGTGTGACATACTTGGAGTTTTGGAGCAAGAAGGAAAAGGAAGAGCAAGAAAACACAAGATGACACCAGGGTCAATAGCTACAATGGGCTTTTTCTTGCAGGTACTGAGTTGCATGTATGTTTTCATCACTATTTTTGGCATGCATGGCATATGCATGTGGTTTATTGGTTATGATATGTCACTAGCATGGAGGATTGCCTAGATTAATAGTGGATTTTCCTATCCTTTCCATTTCCTCGATAGACATGGAGATTGTGGGTTTATTTTATTTTCTTGTTGTGATTGGTTCTCATGTTTCCTTACCTTTGGTTGAGTTACTATTTCCTAGATCCTTGGTTGGACAAACACTCTGGAGCCCTGTAACAACTTGGATTGAGTTACTATTCCCATAGCCTTGCTTGGACAAACACTCTAAATGCCTTAGAGGGGTAGGAGTTACTAATCCTAGAGCCTTGGTTGGACAATCGCTATGGAGCCTGGTATAGGCTATGGGATGAGTTACTAGTCCTAGAGCCTTGGTTGGAGCAAATGCTCTAGAGCCCTAGAAGGCTTGGATAGAGACCAATCTAATGATGTTTTTGTGATTTTTGACCGTGGGGTGGAATCAATGTTTGATGGGTTCAAGTGCTTGGCCTCTAGAAGCCTTGGATGGTTTTTGATTGATGTGCTTATTAGATCCCACATTCATGTTTGGAATATGGCATGGGGGTGAATGACTGAAAAGAGATTTGTCTTATATAGTCTACAATCGAGTGGAATGTGGTAGTCCCATCTCGGGTTTGGATTTTTCATCATCAATATGAGGTTATTTCTCCTTGTATTTCTATGAGTATTATACTAGTTTATATGTTGATTATATGGTTGTGATCTCCTTGGTATTTCTGTTGCTATTATGTTGGTTATGTATATGTTTTATGATGGTACTTGTGTATGGATCTCATCATTTTTTTACTTGTAAATGAATGAATAATGTATCTATGACCTAATGGATGAAATGGCGGCTAATGTTTTGAGGCATCAATGCTTCTTAGTGATTCTTAGCTAAGTATGAGACCCCTATGCTTAGATATGTTATTTACACTTGTAGATTAAATATTCGTGATATGTTTGATGAAATTCCTATCATGGCTAGTAGGTGTCCATTCAAGGGCTTGTTCAAGTATTTTCTTTTACATCATTGCTTCATTGATATCTTTTTGTTATAAAGGTGTCATTCAATTCTGGGAAGTGACCTGGGCTCTGGGCCTAAAAAAGTGGCTCAAATCATAGGGACGCTTGTACAACACTGAGAAAAATATTCCTTGGACACTGGCATGCCTTGTCATGAGAGAGTCCAAAGCCTCCTAGACACTATTAGGCCAATAGCATGGGAGCGTCCAGAGGTTGAGAGGTCTAAAACCTCAGTGGGACCCAGGGGTTGGTTTCCAGAAGTGTCGGGATGGTTCTCAGGTGTCCTGTAGCTGATGTGGAAGGTCTGTATGATGTGTTTTCATCAATTCCATTTCCTTAAGGTCACCGAGGAGGTTCAATCCAATCATAGTAGCCTCTCGTCGCATGTTTACCCCGGTTGGATGGGTACTTGGGTAAATGTGGGAGGAGGGTGTTACAGAGTGGTATCATATCATGGTTCACCCCTCGGACTAGATGGCTTGTGTGTTGGTCATGAATTCATGTCGGTTCCATATGTGTTTCTTGTGTTGTAGGGCCATGTGCTTGTTGCATTTGTATGGTATGGATAATGGTTATAGTGATGTCGATATGGGAAGTTGATGGTGTTGTTGTGGAGTGTGTCTTCATGAGTGTGTGGTTGAGTACACATTGTTTACGCATGTTAATGTTCACAATTGTTCAAGTGTACAGTGATGTAGTGGTTGTCGTCATGCATGAGGTCATGGTATGTGTTGTTGATAAGGTCATGCATTGATGATTGGACCCTAGCTAGAATGATGGTTACATGGTTATATGCTTATGTCTTATGTTTCTATATGTTTTCATGATTATATTATACATGTATCATGCTAATTGGTTGATCTTGCAGATGATATATCCTCCCCGAACTATACTAAGGTACATTGGTTTATTGTGATTGTTTGGGCATATGGCAGTAGGTCACACGATAGTCACAGGTCCGATAGAGATGACATGGTTAGAGATGGAAAATTGTTGGACACTCTAGATAAGAGAGGTGATAGACATAGGTACCATTCTAGTTCTGGTTCTAACAAGCATGATGATCAACATCGTTATCATCTTTATAGGAGGAGAGATAAGGGGTATTTTCTAGATGAGTTTAAGAAATCAAATCCACTCGTATTTGACGGAGAGACAAATAAATTGCAGTATGAAGAGGAATGGTTCCTTGGCATGAGAAAGTTCTTTAGGTTGCATGAATACTCAGACAACATGAAAGCTAGAATAGCTACCTTCAGTCTTAGAGGTAAAGCATACATTTGGTGGGAAGATGTGAAGAATTTCAGAGGTATACATGAGGAGAAATTGACGTGGAATGAGTTTGAGTAGCTATTGAAGAAGAAGTACCTATCGAAGAGATACTTTGATGATAGGGAAAAGGAATTATATGAGCTAATGATGGTATCTATGATAGATGATAAGTACACTAGCAATTTCTTGGAGCTACTGAGGTATGTGCCTTACCTCAAGGAGGAGAAGGCCAAGATTCAAAGATTCACTAGTGGGTTACCAATGGAATTCAAAGACAAGATTAAGTTCGATGAGCCTACATCATTGGAGGAGCCCATCCAAAAGCTAAAGCATTGTGATGAAAAATTGAAGCACGGATTTGAGATTAAGCTAGGCTGGAAAGTTAATGCAAGGAATAAATGAAAATGGGACAAGAAGCGAGAAATACCTTAGGATTGAGGTAATAAAGAGAATGTTGGACCACCTAAGAAGTTCAACAGACCTGATAAAGGACAGGGACATCGATCTCAGGAGAAAAATAAGAAGATAATGTGGTCTTAGATGTGTGGAGGCAATCATCATAGCAGAGATTATCAATAGTATTAGGGTGGTAGGCCAGTGCAGGAGGCACAGACTGTTGGGGAAGTTGGTGAAAGCGTTCCTGTATCTATGCAGCATTGGATAGCAAACAGGTAGACCATCAGACATCTATCATTGAGATGGATGGTAAGCTTTGTGATCAAGTTATTTCTATTTTGATTGACTGTGGATCTAATTATAGCTATGTTAGTCCTGACGTGGTGGATAAGTGTGGTTTGAGTAAGGAATTGCATGTTGAATCTTAGTTAGTTCAGTTGGCTACATGTACAAAGAAGCGAATTCATCATTGGGTAAGAGCTTGTGCATTTTATTTGAATGGTATGTCTACTGTAGCACATTTAAATGTATTACCATTGGGATCATATAGTATGTTGTTGGGCATGGATTGGTTGTACCTTCATAGAAACAAGGTGGATTTTTATGACAATGCCATTGAGTGCTTGGATGACAATAGGGAACCAAGAGTCTTACAGGGAGAGAAGAAAGCCACATCAGTTAGGATGGTGACACCTACGCAGGAAAAGTGTAGTCACATAAGAGGGTGTTTCTTATTTTCCGTAAACATCTCTAGTGAAAAAGCTAAGGAAGTTGAGGATGCAGATGTTTTGAGCAGGTACCTAGTTCTACAACAGTTCCAAGATGTATTTTGTGGGGATATTTTAGATTTTCCACCTCATAGGGAGGTATACGTTTCTATTGAGTTGGTGGCAGGGGAAGCTCCTACATCAGAGGCACCTTACATGATGAGTACATCTATGTTGGAAGAGTTGAAGCTGCAATTGAAGTAATTGTTGGATAAGGGATACATCAGGCCAAGTGCATCACCATGGGGCACACTGGTACTATTTGTGAAGAAGAAGGGTGGTACTCTCAGATTATGCATTGACTACAGGTAGTTTAATAAAGTGACTATCAATAATAGGTATCTGTTACTAAGGATTTATGACTTTTTTAATTAGTTGAAGGTAGCAGCGGTTTTCTCGAAGATTGATCTGAGATATGGATACCATCAGGGACGCATCAAAGAGGAGGACATTTAAAATACAACTTTCTAGACTAGGTATGGACATTATGAGTTTATTGTGTGTCCATTTGATTTGACTAATGCTTCAGCTACATTTATGAGCTTGATGAATAATGTGTTGCGTTCATATTTGGAAATGTTTGTTACTGTGTTCATTGATTATATATTGGTATATTCTAAAAATGAGGAAGAGCATATTGAGCATTTAGCAATAGTGTTGAGATTGTTGAGGAAGAATTAGTTGTATGCCAAGCTCAATAAATGTAGTTTTTTCAGACTAAGGTACATTACTTGGTGCATGTTGTCTCCAAGGAGGGAATTATAGTGGATCCAGAGAAGATAAGATCTACCAAGGAAAATTTTAAGGACCGAAATTTATCTTATAGTTTAGAAACATTGGTGAATATCATTAGTCCCTAATATCCAAACTCCAAAATGTTTGGAATTTTTTTTGTAAAAATGCTCAAATTTATAATGATTTTATGTATTATCTATGATTTTTTTGGCGATTTTTAAGGTTAAACAATTTTATAATAGAAAATTTGGGTGAATAATTTTTAGAGAAAATTGAAATTGACGATTTTTTTAAGAAAAAAATGGAAAATTAGCCCACTTGTGAATATTATCCAAAAAAATTTCCTTGAGAGCTATCATGGAGTGGGAAACTCCTAGGAATTTAGATGAGGTGAGGTCTTTCATGGGGTTGGTAGGTTATTACAGGAGGTTCATCAGGAAATTATCACAAATTACTTATCCTATTACATCATTGCAGAGGAAAGGTAAGAAGTTTGAACAGACAAAGGAGTGTGAGGCCAATTTTGAGCATCTTAAGGAGTTGTTGACACATCCACTAATGTTAAAGATTTCATATTTGAACAAATAATTTGTTGTATGCACAAATTCTTGAGCAAAAGGACTTGGTGGAGTCCTTCTACAGGATGGACCAGTGGTATGCTATGAGTCGCAAAAATTGAATGAGCATGAGCAAAACTACCCCACACATGATCTTGAGTTGGAAGTGGTCATACATGCATTGAAGATGTGGAGGCACTAACTTCTGAGCAAGATATTTGTGTTGATGAGTGATCACATTAGTTTTCATATCTATTTGACCAACCAAATTTGAATGGTAGGCAGCCTCGATGGTTGGCCATGATTAGTGAGTTTGATTTTGAGATCAGATATATCAAAGGTAAAGAGAACAGGGTGGTAGATGCTCTTAGCAAGCGGATATAGGTAAATCACTTAGCAGCTAAGAGCTCCTATGGGACAGACTTACAGGATATGATCTTGCGGGTAGGTAAGCAAGATGTCAGGTATATGGAGATTATGCACCGGTTGCAACAAATTACATGTAGTAGTATAGGTACAGGTATAGGTGGTAGTACAAGTACAAGTATAGGTGGTAGTACAAGTACAAGTATAGGTAGTAGCACATGTATAGGTATAGGTAGTGGTACAGATGCAGGTGTACTGGATGTGGACTATTGCCTTACAGCAGATGGATTGGTTAGATTCAGAGACAAGATATATGTGCCAAATAGCTATGAGCTCAAGAAGGTGACCATGAGAGAATTTCATACGAAACCATATTCAGGTCACCTAGGTCATCAAAAGACATTAAGTGCAGCAAATAAGTTTTATTATTGGCTGAATATGAAGAAGGATGTAGCAGAGTTTGTGGCTAGGTGTTTCAATTTTCAGCATGTGTGTAACATCCCCTCCTCCCAGTTCCACCCAAAAAATCAACCAACTAGGAAAAATGGTGATGAGAGAGGTTACTATAAGGGAATAAATCTCCTTGTTGACCTTAAGGAAATGGAATTGACAGAACTCATCAAAGAAACCGATCCACATCAACAACAACACCCCGAGAATAATTTTCAGCCACGCATACATCTTGTCCCTAGGTGCAACTGATGTTTTAAGCCTTTTAACCCAAATTCACTCTCATTTTATAGGAAAGACAATGACCAAACACCCAAAGTTTCTCCCATAGGCCTGTCTGCCAATGACTATGCACTTTTATCAAAAGACCTGTGCCAGTGACCCTAAGATTTGAGCCACTTTTCTACCCCAAAACCCCGACCTCTACCCATAACTTGTTACAACCTCCAAAATCAATCAAAGACATGATGAAAAGATAAAAAAATAAAAAATCAACCTCAAGACTAAGCTTGAGCATCCCCAACTAGGACTGACATTCTGTTAAACACCTGGCATCAATGCAACCTACGGGTCTAAGGCACAAGACATAGAATAAATGGCTGAAAGAACTTATGAAACATAACCAGAATAATCACCTTCTTCTTCGTTGAACTATTATATCATCAATTAGGTCTTGCATCCATCCATTTAATAGTTACAAGTAAATACATGAAATAACCATGACATGGACCACTCATTTAACCATTCTTATAACCAGCATACAACCATATAAATATCGGACATATGACAACCATTAAATCCACATATAAACTAGTACAAAAGTAAGAGAACTTAGATTTTATTAAACATAGGAAAATCTGACCAGGTTTGGGACTTCCACGTACCAGCCAACCAAAGACATGGGTAAACAAAATCTCACTTTCCGCTAGTCACCCCTGTGCCATATTCCAAGCATGAATGTGGGATCTCATAGAACAACCAATCCAAGAAAAACCAAGGGAATTGAGAGGTTAAACCACCTCCACCCTCATCAAACCATGATCACACCAAAACCAGTGCTCCAATCACAACCGAACCAAACTTGGAATGCCATCTGGAATCCATCACTATCCTTGAGGAATTTTTTCTCTCCTTATCTCTTAGGCTTTATCGCAATCCTAACCATAACACTAGGCCCTAAACTGAGACCAAACTCTGAGGCTTTACTGCAATCCAAACCCAAATCACTAGGCCCTAAACCGAGACTTCTCCCTTAGGCTTTATCATGTATCTCCTAAAACCAGTCAAGGGATTCATAGGCCTTTGGGAATGGAACTTGAGACCACCTCCACCCCAAATTCTGAAATCCATCCCACAAACCAAAGCTCCAAATCCAAGATAAACTTCCAAACACCATGGCATCTGGAAAAAGGCAAGGCTAGACCGAAAACCACTGCCATAACTTGGAAAAGCCATGCCACTGACAGCAAGAGAACCATACACCAACATGCAAAGCCATGCATGTCCAAACTAGCTAGGAAATCACACATGCAAAAGGTTACCTGCAAGTATTCTTGTTGAAGTTGCTTGATCCTACTTTTCCTTAACTTGATCCTTGCTTTCCTTTCTTTCCATTTTCTTGCTTTTCCTTCCTTGATCCAAAGCTAGAGTGCTTGAAGAAAACTCTAAGTGACCAAGAGTGTGAGAGTGATAGAATAATGAGAGAGCTCCAAATATGAACTGAAAAAAGGTTAGAAACAAGATTCACATTGAAAAAATCTTGCCAGCTGATCCTCATAATCCTTTTTATGAATGAAGCCTCAATTTTCTTCATTTTCCATTATTTTTTTTCATTTTCCTCCTCACATGCAACGTGTGACCTTTCACCTTAGTTCTCTCCTAATTTCATTTATTTTCATAAATAAATGTGCCAAAACTACCTTTTTTATTTTTAATGCCTTTGCCTTATCCTTTGCCAATTTTCCTTAGCCAAAACACACATCCAATGATGCCCACTAAGATATCTTTGCCCAAAATTCAGCTTGGAATAAGTGTCCCTTAACCGTGCTCTTATTTTGCCTTTATTAACTTTTATTACATGAACTTTTCACCAGGGTTGTTATAGAACCCTCCTCCTTGGGGAACATCATCCTTCGTATTAAACCACACTGATACCTTAGCAAAGCCACTGAAAAATAAACATACTACCCATGGAGCTTTATAACTTAGCTCATTGTAGTATTTACAATGAATGACCTTCTCAAAAGAAAAACATCATGACAACATGACAATATAACCATCAAAATAACATGACACCCATACCTCTTATTTGAGCTTTATAACTTTTTTCATGGTGGTATTTACATCCATATACATATACATAAATATACCAAAACATCAACAAAACATATTCCAAACATATACCAACATCAAACCAAATCTACTTTGCCTCAACTAGCAAACAATGAAGGATACAGGGCCCGCATCTCATCCGCCATTTCCCATGTAGCTTCTTCACGCTCAAAGTGCTTCCACTGCACTTTAACTTGCTATATGGCTCTGTTCCTAAGCATGAGATGCTTCTGCTACAATATGCACTGAGGCTCCGACTGCAACTCTCCTTCTTGCTCCACCTTCAATACAGACCAATCAATAACATGATCAACATCCTGTATATACTTATTAAGCAATGAAATATGGAAAACATCATGGACTTTCACTGTTGGAAGTAGTGCAAGTCAATATGCCACTATTCCAATCCTCTCAAGGATCTCGAAAGGCTAGCAATACCATGGTGCCAACTTGGCACATGAACCAATCCTCAAAGAGCTTTTCTTGGGCTTGATGCACAAATAAACATGCTCCCTAACCTGAAACTCCTTGAATACCCTGTTTTGATCCGCATAACTCTTTTGTCTATCCTATGTTTCCTTTAGATTTTTCTTTATAACCTGGATTTCCTACTCCATGTCCACCAACATCTTTGGCCCAATAAGTACCCTATTCACTTGATCACTCTAGTTGATGGGAGTATTACAACTTCTTCCATACAATGCCTTGAAAGGACTCATCCTTAATGAATCCTAATAACCATTGTTGTATGGGAACTCAACCAGTGGAAGATACTCCTTCAATTCCTCTACTGGTGCATCATGTACATCCTCAACATATCTTCCAAGATACTATTGACCCTCTCCTTCTGTCCATCTATCTGTGGATGATAAGTTGTACTGAAGGCCAACTCTATACCCAAGCCTACAAATAGCTCCTTCCAGAACTTGGAAGTGAATTTTGCATCACTATATGACACAATATTATTTGGAGCACCATGTAATCTCACTATCTCTTTGATGAACACCTGTGCTACCTCACCGGATGAATATGTACTCTTTACTTGAATGATGTGAGCTACCTTGCTCAACATGTCAACCACGACCATAATAGAATCATGATACTTCACTGTCCTTGGAAGACCTATGATGAAATCCATGGAAATGACCTAGGTATGGATTCACATGAAACTCTCTCAAGGTAAGATTCTTGAGCTCACTACAATTTGGCACATTGATCCTGTCTCTAAATCTCAACAACCCATCTTCCATGAGACAATAGTCTACATTCTGATCACATATACATGTACCTACACCTGTACCTGTAGCTATACATGTACCCTGTTGTAACATGTGCATGATCTCCATGTATTTGTCATCCTGTTGACCTACCTGCAAAATCCTATCTTGTAACTCTGTCCCATAAGAGCTCATAACTTCTATATGATTTACTTGTACCTCCCTACTAAGAGAATCTACAACCCGATTCTCCTTCCCTTTGATGTGTCTGATATCAAAGTCAAACTCACTAAGGCAAACCAACCATCTAGCTTTCCTGCCATTTAGGTTTGGTTGGTAAAACATATACCTCAATCCACTTTCATCGTCCATCAATGTGAACCTCCTGCCAAGAAGATAATGTCTCTACATCTTCAATGCATGTATAATCGTTGTTAGATTAAGATCATGCATTGGACAGTTCTTCTCATACTCATTCAGTTTTTGTTACTCATAAGACAATACAGGTCCTTCTTGCATGAGAACTCCACCAATTCCTCTCCTGGAATCATATGTACATACTACAAACTCCTTGTTTGGATCTACAATCTTTATAATTGGTGCATGTGTCAACAAATTCTTAAGCTACTTAAAACTAGCCTCACAAACTTCTATCCATTCAAACCTCTTACATTTCCGATGCAATGATGTGATAGGACATGAAATGTGTGAGAAGTTCCTAATGAACCTCCTATAGTAACTTGCCAATCCCATGGATGATGTCACCTCATCCACATTCTTTGGAGCTGCCCACTCCATGACAGCCCTTATCATTTTTGGATTTACTACTATGCCATCCTTGGAGACAACATGTCCCAAGTAATGTACCTCAATCTGAATGAAGATGCACTTGCTAAGTTTACCATACAAATGACGCTCTCTTAGCAACCTTAATACTACTGCTGAATGTTGGACATGTTCTTCATCATTCTTAGAATATATTAGTATGTCATCAATGAACACAATAACAAACTTATCTGAATATGGACACAACACACTATTCATCAAGCACATGAATGTAGTTGAAGCATTAGTCAAACTGAATGGAACAACAACAAACTCATAATGCCCATACGTAGTCCTAAACGTAGTCTTGAAGATATCCTCTTCCTTGATGTGTACCTGATGGTATCCCGATCTCAAGTTAATCTTAGAGAACACTGCTGCTCCCTTTAATTGATAAAACAAATCATCAATCCTTGACAAAGGGTACATTTTCTTGATCGTTACCTTGTTCAGCTACCTATAGTCAATGCATAATCTTATAGTACCACCTTTCTTCTTTACGAACAACACTAGTGCACCCGAAGGCGATACACTCAGCCTAATGTACCCCTTGTCCAACATTTCCTTCATCTACAACATTAACTCAAACAACTCATATGTGCTCATCCTATAAGGTGCTTTCGATGCTGGAGATTCCCTTGCAACTAGCTCAATCGAAAACTCTACCTCCCTGTGAGGTGGCAACTCTGAAACGTCCTCATGAAATACATCCTGAAACTACTGCAAAAATGGATACCTGCTCAACACATTTGCATCCTCAACCTCCTTACCCTTATCACTAGAAATATGTACATCAAACATCACACAACCTTTTATGCAACTACACTTAGCCTACATAGCGTTAACCATCCTCACTAATGTAGGCTTCTTCTTTCCTTGCAAAGTACTCTTTCCCCATTATCATCCACACACTCAATGGCCTTGTCGAAGAAATCGACTTTGGCTCTGTGAAGGTATATCCAATCCATACCCAAAAGCATATTATACAATCCCAATGTCAATACATTCAAATTTGATGTTGTAGGCATACCATTTAACTCAAATGCACAAGCTCTTACATAATGGTAAATTCGCTTCTTTGTACTTGTAGCCAACTGTACCAACCAAGATTTTGCATGCACTTATTTTCTCAAACCACACTTATCCACGAGGTCACAATTAATATAACTATAGTTAGATCCATGATCAATCAAAATAGAAACAACTTGATCACAATTCTTACCATCCATCTCAACGATCGATGCCTAATGATCTGCCTACCTATGGTCCACAGCTGCATATATCTAAGGAATGTTATGGCCAACATCACCAACTGTATGCACCTCCTCATAACTATAGATCTGGGGTCTACCACCACTTTGATACTATGGACAATCCCTCTTAAAATGATCCTTACCACATATCCAACACTGCAGTGGTTCCCTACCACTTCCTCTAGCCTACTACTCTCCATGTCCTTTCTCAACTGTGTTGAATCTCTTGTAAGGAATTCTATTTTATTTCTCACTTGAGTCTTGAGGTCTTCCTCTCTTTGGTGGTCATTTTCCTTTAGCTTTTTCATTTCTTTTCAAGTCATGCATAGGCCCAAATTTGTGCTTTGAATTCTCATAACAATGCTTTAACTTTCGTATGGCCTCCTCCAACGATATAGGCTCATCAAACTCAATCTGGTCTTTGTATGCAACAACAGTCCACTGATGAATCTCTGAACCTTGGCCTTCTCCTCCATGAGGTAAGGCACATATCTCAACAACTCCAAAAATATGTTATTATACTCCTCACCTATCATAGAACCCATCCGCAACTCATAAAATTCCTTAGCCCTGTCATCATAGGACCTCTCAGACAAGTACTTCTTCTTGAAGAGTCTTTCAAACTTATGCCAAGTCAAATCTTCCTCATGTATATCTTTAACATTCTTCACATCTTCCCACTAGATATCCACTTTACCTTTGAGACTAAAAGTGGCTATCATTTCTTTCATGTTTTCTGAATAATCATGCAATTGGAAGAATTTCTTCATACCAAGCAACCATGCCTCTACATCTTGTGATTTGTTAATTTCTCCATCAAAGGTAGGTGGATTTGCTTTACTATATCATCTGGAAAGTATCCCCTATCACTCCTCTTGTCAAGATGATAACGATAACGATCATGATGTCTGTCAGAACTAGAACTAGAGTAATACCTGTGTCTGTCACCTCTCCTATCCGAAGTTTCCAACAACCTGCCATCTCTGATCATGTCAGATCTATCCGACCTGTGTCTACTAGGATACCTACTGGCATATGCCCCATTAGTTCTTTCCTCCTATCCATGGTTGATCTGAAGTGGTCCCTGTCACTGCAAATCTGACAAGATCTGATAGTATTGCATTCACCCCTTCTTGTTTCTCTTGTGCCTACATGATTTTGTCATTGTTTGCTTTGAAACTTCTTATTTCTTCCTCTAGGTTTCTCAATGTGTTTTCCAAGTCAGAAGAGTGCCCCACACCATGTTTCTCATGTTATGCATAGGGAGATTCTATGTAGTCTACCACCTTGCTAGCCATCTGATCTCTTTCTTGCAAGGCATAATATGTTAGCTAAAGAAAAACACCATAAATCAACGTACCTTAGCATAACGCGGGGAGGATACCTTGTCTACAAGATAATCAAATCAGCGTGATGCATGTATAACATAACCATAATAACATATAGACATATATCAAATAAGTGCATCAACACATAAACATCATTCTAGCTAGGGTCCAGTCATCCCTGCAAGGCCATATCAATAATGCATGTTATGACCTCCTGCATGACAATAACCATTACTCCATTATACACATTGCCTCGTGGAACTATCAATCTGCATAAGCAATGCCTAATCAACTACACATACATATAACTACATGTAGTCGATCATAAGTGATCAATTATTGTAATCAACCTTCATGACGGATACATGTAATCAAATAACCAGGAATGAAACCCAACAGACAAGGATGTCATCAAGCTGCATATAATTGTATAACTAGTCATATACTCCTGACGATGCATTCCATAAAATTGACATCAGGTTCCTCATGATAATCTTACTACAACCATGATCAATATGATGCAGTGCAACAATCACATGGCATGCAAGTGTAAGAGACACACAAGAAACTAGCATGCATGTATGACCAACATAGTCACCCATATTTGTAGTATTTGAAATGACCCAAGGAAAGTGCAACCTGCTCTGATACCAATCTGTAACACCCCCTCCTCCCAGGTCCACCCAAGCAACCAACTAACTAGGCAAATTAGTGATGAGAGAGGTTACTATAAGGGATTCAATCTCCTTGATGACCTTAAGGAAATGGAATCGACGAAACTCATCAAAGAAACCCATCCACATCAGCAATAACACCCCTAGGAGACATGTTAGCCACTCAAACATCATGTCCTTAGGTCCCACTGATGTTTTTAGCCTTTTAACCCAAATTTAATCTCATGTTATGGGAAATACAATGACAAACAACTTAAAGTCACTCCCATAGGCTTGTGTGCCAACAACTGTGGAATTTTCTCAGCAAAATTGTGCCAACAACCCCAATATTTGAGCCACTTTTCTAGCCCAAAACCCTGGCCTCTGCCCAGAACTTGTTACAACCTCCAGAATCAATGAAAGACATGATGACAAGATAAACAAATCAAAAATAAACCTCAGGACTAAGCCTGAGTATCCCCAACTGGGACTACCATTCTGTCAAACACCTGGCATCATTGCAACCTAGAGGTCTTCGATACAAGACAGAGCATAAATGATTGAAAGAACTTATGAAACATAAACCGAAGGATCAACTCCTTCTCTAATGAAATATTATATCATCAATTAGGTCTTGCATCAATCCATTTAACAATTACAGGTAAATACATGAAATAACCATGACATAAACCAATCATTTAACCATGCTTATAACCAGCATAAAACCATATAAATATTAGAGATATGACAACCATTAAATCCACATATAAACCAATGCAAAAGTAAGAGAGCTTAGCTTTTATTAATCATAGAGAAATCCAACTAGGTTCGGGACTTCCACATACCACCCGACCATAGACATGGCTGAACTAAATCTCTCTTTTAGATAGTAACCCAAGTGCCATATTCCAAGCATGGATGTGGGATCTCAAAGAAAAACCAATCCAAGAATAACCAAGGGAGTCAAGAGCTTAAACCATGTCCACCCTCATCAAACCATGATCACACCAAAACCAGTGCTCCGATCACAACTGAACCGAACTTGGAATGCCATCCAAAATCCATCACTATCCTTGAGGATTTTTCTATCTCCTTATCTCTCAAGCTTTACTGCAATCCAAACCGAATCACAAGGCCCTAAACTAGGACCAGTCTCACAAGATTTACAACAATCCAAACCTAGATCACTAGGCCCTAAACTGAGACTTCTCCCTCTGGCTTTACCATGTATCCCGCCAAAATCGGTCAAGGGATTCCTAGGCCTTTGGGAATGAAACTTGATACCACCTCTACCCCGGATTCTAAAATCCATCTGGAAACCCAAAGCTCCAAAACTGAGATAAACATACAAATAACATGGCATCTATATAAAGGCAAGGCTAGACTGAAAACCACTGTCATAACCTGGCAAAACCATGCCACTGATAGCAAGAGAACCATATACCAACATGCAAAGCCATGCATGTCCAAACTATCTAGGAAATCACACATGCAAAAGGTTACCTGCAAGTATTCCTACTGAAGCTACTTGATCCTTCTTTTCCTTTCCTTTTTTCTTGCTTTCCTTCCTTTCCCTTTGCTTTCTTTTCCTTCCTTGATCGAAAGATAGAGTGCTCCAAGAAAACTCTAAGTGACCAAGAGTGAGAGAGAGATAACAATGAGAGAGCTCCAAATATGAACTGACAAAAGGTTAGCACAAAGCTTCACACTGACAAAATCTTGCCAACTGATCCTTGGAAGTCTCTTTATGAATGAGGTCTCTATTTTCTTCATTTTCCATTAGTTTCCTTCATTTTCCTCCTCACATGAAACCTTGTGACCTTTCACGTTACTCTTCTCGTAATTTCCTTTATTTTCATCAATAAATGTGCCAAAAATGCCTTTTTGAATTTTAATGCCTTTTCCTTAGCCTTTGCTAATTTTCCTTAGACAAAACACACATCGGGTGATTCCCACTAGGATAGCTTTACCTAACATTCAGCTTCGAATAAGTGTACCTTAACCGTGGTCTTATTTTTCCTTTATTAACTTTTATTACATGAAATTTTCACCAGGGTTGTTATAGTGTGAAGGTAGAGTGTAAGCATCCAGGTGGATTGCTATAGCCGATTGTGATTCCAGAATAGAAATGGGAGGTCATTTCCATAGACTTCATCACAAGTTTTCCGAGGATGGTGAGACTGTATGATTCCATCATGGTTATCATGGATAGGTTGACAAAGCTTGTGCACTTCATTCTAGTGAAGTCTACATTCTCAGCTAGCTATGTAGCATAGGTATTCATGATAGATGTCATAATATTGCATGGTGTTCCGAAGAAGATTGTGTCAGATAGGGATGTGAAGTTCACTTGCAAGTTTTAGAAGGCTTTGTGTGCAGGTTTCGACATAAAGTTGGCCTTCACTACAACTTATCATCTGCATACATATGGATAGGCAGAGAGGGTCAACATGATATTGGAGGACATATTCAGGATGTATGTGATGCATCAACAATGAAAGTGGGAAGATTATCTTCCATTGATATAGTTTTCTTACAACAATGGGTATCAAGAATATTTTAAGATCAGTCCGTTTGAGGCATTGTATGGGAGAATTTGCAATACTCCCATCAGTTAGAGTGATCCAATTAACAGGGTGTCTATTGGATCGGACATGTTGGTGGACATGGAACATGAAATGCAGGTTATAAAGAAAAATCTAAAGGAAACACAGGATAGGCAAAATATCTATGAAGATTGGAATAGGTTTATCACAGAGTTCCATGTTGGGGAACACATGTACTTGCACATCAAACCAAAGAAGAGCTCCTTGTGGATTGGATCATGTGCCAAGCTGGCACCACGATTTTTTGGACCCTTCAGTATTATTGAGAGGATTGGTCCAGTAGCCTATCAACTTGCACTGCCTTTGAAATTGAAAGTAGATGATGTTTTTCATGTGTCATGGATTAAGATATATGCTAAAGATGTTGATCATGTGATTGACAAGTTTTTATTGTATGTGCAACTAGATGGAAAATTCTAGCCAGAGCCTTAGTGTATATTGTAGAAAAAGGTGCTCATGCTCTAGAACTGAGCAATCAACCAGGTCAAGGTGCAATGGAAGAACTTCAAACCCAATGAAGCTACATGGGAGATGGTAGATTAGATGTGAGCTATGTATCCTTCCTTGTCTGTTGGTTGAGGCAAACTAGTTTTGGTATGTCTTGGTGTCTGTTTTGGTACACGTTTTGGTGATTTTGGTATATGTAAATATGTATATGGATGTAAACACTGCCATGAGCTATGTTATAAAGCTTCAATAAGTAGTATGGGTGTCATGTCATTGTTGTGGTGAGAACGCCCTAGGGTCTTGGGTTGAGAACCCCAACAGAGTAGAGGGCAAACCACAACAAGAAATGCTTAGGCAATCAACCTAAATGCTTATTCTACTGAACTGTGCAAGAGTGTCCTTACCCAGAAGTCCAACGTTTGAGTAGATCCTGTAGGGTGCAAACCCTCATCTTCTCTTGATGTCTTCGAAACCTAAAAATTATTCAAATGAAACATATATAGTAGTAGAAACATAAATCATGTTCATGATATTAACTTTAAATCATATAAATGAATGAACAATTACGCATCAATGTAAGATTCATAAATGAATTACAGTATAAATAGATGCATAAAAACATTTAATATTGGAAACAAAACAAAATTCCTTTATTGAAGTTAGCTACAAGTAAAGAGGAGAAATATGACCTGAGTCCTTCTCTAGCTCCAAGTGGAACTGTCCTCTGGATCCGTCCTTTCCCGGCCTCAAAAATCTTTCTCCATCACCAATACAAGGATATCTCAAGAAATATGAAGGATATCTCCAACAAGGAAACAAGGGTTTCCTGAAGCTTTGGGGAGTGTAGGAGGCACAAGGATTTCATCAAACTCGATCATGGATAATCTCACTATAGTATCAATATCTCATATCTTCTCCCCTAAGTCCTTCCCATGGAGGTTTATTTATACTTCTCCAAATTAGATTTTTCAGTTGGGAAATAGTTGGTCCACGGGCAATAGGAGGTGAGTAACATGTAAAACCCGTAAACTCCACCCGAAATTAAGGATATTTAATTTTTTTAAGTGTTTTTAACATATGTACGCAGGTTGGATATATGTTGACCCATGTGTACATGCTTTTATCATAGGGAAAAGTAGCGTATAGGGAATAAAACACTATTTTTAAAATTTTGGACCAAATATGGAAGGAAGGGTTACCCTAGGCCATAATTAGAGCATCAGATCTACTAAGAGTGGTAAATGGTGTTGTAACACATCCCCCTTAATATATGAGGTCATAAGGGGTACATGATGGCTGAAATGTATTAAGTTCATAGAAGGATGTCGAGACCGAGGAGGATTTCACCAGAATTCAGCCTGCCAAGCTAGCGAAAGAGATCAGAAAGAAACTGTTGTCTGAGGCGGGCATACCCATGCTCAGAAATAGTAAAGCATGTCTGCATGTCAAGTACAAAAGTGGATCCAATATGTGTACAAGTATAATGGAACTGAAAAATACATAATGAATCATCTGATCATAACCAAGAAAGCACATGTCTTAATATCACATATAAAGAGTTGATTAGTGATGCTAAAGCATGAAGCTGATCATTGAAGTCAAGAAACTAATCCAAATAGTACCAAGTGAACTTGATTGAATAAATGGTACTACATCGAAACTATGGTGCCAACATATAGGATGTCAATGTAAGGAACTGCAACATATAAGGTGGATGGTGTCAACTAGCAGAAACAGGATCAACTGACAAGTGAACAAAGACATGATGATGCAAGCCCGAGGTCTTCACCAACCACCATGGTACATTTCTACACAATGGGAATAAATGATATGAAGTCGACCATGTGACAAATCGTTTGATTACCAGCCATTGATGTATAGCATTAACAAACACGAGGCTACTCACCGATAATGATGATGAGAGTCAAGGTATCCAGTACAATCTAACAAGTGTGAATAAATGAGTTGTAGTTGAACACTTGGAAGAATCTATCAATCAAGATACAATGATGTTTTCCCACTATCGATAGTGAAGGAATATTGCACTGATGACTGCAAACCCTAAGGTACTGCCAAATGGACTCTAGATCTCTTTCCTAGAGCAATGAGCTGAAGTCAATGGGAAAATATCCACTAGAAGGAAGGAATTAAGGCATCATTCATCAATCTAGCATGAGTCTAACTCGTAGGCCAATAATGTGGAAGGAATAGAATGAACAAAGATGTAGTAACCTAATCAAAGCATGTTTCTTGCGTACACAAGATGTGGCTAGCACGCGATAGAAACCATTTGAACCAACCAATAATGAAAGCTGACATAGAGGTGAGGAATCCACCAATAGGGTCAAATGGAAACCAAGGAACTGCACGAATCCCAATGTATGATAATGAAAGTTGATGCCAAACATAATGGAAACCACTCAGTCAAAGGCCCATGACACTAATCGATGTTGAGCACAAGGTGACTTATCAATAATGAAAATAGGGATAGGGTGTGGCTCTAGATCTTCCCTCAGAGAAATTTGTCATAGTCGATAAGAGCAAGATCCGCCAATAAGAAGTCAATGGAGACCTTCTCAAACCAACACGATTAAAGGACCAATATAGCTGATGTGATAATGAACATGACACTGACAACTAGGGATGGCCCACTAAAAAATATGTCAAGGGACACCACAGAGAGGCCGACTCAGGTTTACTTTCCTTGAACAAAAGCATGACTCAACTGTGACTACATGGCAGCATATGATAACTTTGTATAAGTTCATCATGCAGGAGGCATAAGCAAATGCTCCATATGATAGGAAGAGGTAACCAATCAGAGGAGTATGGACTCAATAACAAAGTTAAGGCTCTCCTCAGTAAAACTAAAGCCCATCTTAGTGGAGGAAAGACTTACTTTTTAGTTCTTTGTTCAAGGGTGACACAATTGACTCTAGCTACCATCAAATATGGAAATAATGTCTCGTTCCCGATCTTTTTGGAATATATAATTTTTTGTCTTTTTCTTTTATATGAATCTTGAAAAATAATAAAATAATGCTATAGTAAAGTGGAAAGAAAATGTGTCGAAAAAACAGATGCTCTAGTTCCTGGGAGGAGAACATTCCTATGTGCAAGGTGGAAAAACTGGTCAAAGACACTCAAAGGAATGTTCTTTCCATGGGTAAAAGGGTGTGTCAAGTCGCAGAGGCTAAGTGATTGCAAGGTTGATTTTGTAGAAGACATGGTCAAAAAGTGGCTTAAACACGAGTCCAGGTGAAACCAGCTCAAGGCCAAAAGGTGCAAATAGTTAATATGCAATGCAGCAGCACAAATCAACACAAAGGAGCCTCTAGGGTATAAGGCCAGAAAATAGCACAAAAGAATGAGAATGAGTCTTCAACGCATAAGTCATGGTGGGACTAAAGAGGACTCCTGAGCCTACTCAATATAGCAGCATGGGCAACAAACGTCAGCGAGGATCTAACTAAGATGCCCATGTAAAGGTTGGCTCTACCATCGCGTCATGATTTTAAAGTCGGCGAGTGAAAATGGTTTGTGAACCAAGACATGATGGGGTCGACCCTATGGCAAACATATCGGACTATGGAGGCTAGTATGCAAAATGCAACAGAAAGTGGTATTCCCTAACCTATATGCCAGTAAAAAATGGATACTTGCCATGACGGGCCTGCAGTCATGGGACCAAAATGATTTCTTGAAGAAGTCTCCAAAATTTCCTATAAAGATAACCCATTCTTGACACTCCAAGCCAAAAGGTAAAAAAGTCCATAAGATAAAATCAACTTTTGAAAAAATAATTTTTATTTTTCAACCTATATAAGGACTTTTGGACTCACATTTTTGTCATTTGTGTTTTGGGTAGGATGACAATCACCTGGCCTGAAAGGGAGAATAATTCCATTGATAACCAAGTAATGGAGGATCAAAATGCCTTAGATGCTTTGAGAGGTTGTGGCTTGCTAAAATTCTTTAAAATGCCAAACATGAAAGCAAACCCTCGATTGCTTGAGTTGTTGATTCATTACTGGAGTGCAGAGGATGATGCATTCATGATTGATCAGATGCCCCTAAGGATTGAGATAGAAGGTATTTACTTCATTACAAGTCTTTCTCAAAGGGGAGAGATAATGCATTGTACTGGCAGGACGAGAGGTAGACTCAGTGTAGAAGACTATGTCCACATTTACTGTCATGGTCATCCTCAAAAGATTGGAATTCAGATTCCAATCAAGTAAGTAAAGAGTTTATCCTTGAAAATCCTACTATTTACCATCGCTAAGGTAAACAGTTCTGCTGCTTTACATCAGGCCTCATGTGTATCCATGAGCCTAGTAGTGGAATGCCTCACTACTGTGTTTGACTCATGTACACCTCTATTGACCAACGTGAAGAACCAACTAACTTCCATTCAGAAGGGTCGGACAAATAATTTAGGATACGGCACAATCTTATGCTTGTTCTTCTTTGAGAAAGTACCTAGGCTTTGACCCAAGGTGCTATCGACCATCAGCAGCTCGAGGGATCCGCGAATAGGCAGATGGGCTGAACTGATGAAATGCCTAGGGGGTGGTGATGTCCCTAGGATGACTTTTGATGATGAGGTTTTCGCATGGTGGGATCAGTAGGTCATCGCAGTCGATGACTACCCCTATGCCAGAATGGATTTCTCGAGAGATCCAGATTTAGTATTATCACCAGATATAGCATGGGGTGCCATAGGTAACAATTTTTTTTTTGAATTTCTTAAGATTTTTTGGATTTTTAATATAAATGAACTTAAAAATATTTTATGAGACAAGACACTTACAAAATATATTGATCATGTTTTAGATGTGGGGCCAATGAGACCTGACAGATTTCCCTGACATAGACGTCATGGAAGAGATGCCGAAGGGGCTGCAGCTGAGATGGAGAGAGTTCTCCATGCAATTCAGAGGAACTTGGTGAGACTGACTCACCAAGTACCCATGATAGCCATAGAGGACTTACCTGAGGAGATGCAGCATCACGTGGTAGGAGTACCACTGGACTCGGTGCGGATATTTCGGTGTGTGGCCAATGTCATTGTTTATTTTCTAGCTTCTCATCCTAAGCGAGCTAGATAGATGATCATATCTTCTTATGATTAGAGATGATGATGGGCATAAGCCCAAATTTTGTAGGGAATTTTATCTGACTTTTGTATATTATTTTGGACATAAACACTCTATCTATATACATGTGATTTTATGATCATCATATATATAGATGATACTTCGATTATTTTTTATGTTTTTCAATTTGATGAATGATTTATATGCCAATCCAATGCTTGATTAGCAATAGAATCTACTAAGGAATTTTTTTTATCGCGAAATGTGAACAAATGTGATATAAAATGATCGTTGCAAAAATTGCACTCTCAGAAATTGGCCATACAAATAGGGATCTCGTACTAGGTAAATGTTATTTAGATGAGATACCACCAATTGTGAGTCTAAATAAACCACTAACGAATCAATATCAAGAGATATTGCTTCAGATAGAAAATTAATAATGACAGTATATTCGGCAATGTTATTCGAAGCAAGACCGATACATACTCCTCTTGAAACCATCAACTGGCTAGATGGATAATAAATCACCCAAGCCATGAAAGCAAGGTTCCAGGTATGCCTACTCGCACCATCGACGAATCCTAAATATATTGAATTGTCCATCAATACCTGCCAAAGAAGATAAAAAATATTGACATCACTAAAACCGATAGATAGATATGTACAAACATAAAATATATACAAACAAGTAAGTGCTCGGCCGAAGCCTAAGAAAAGTAATTCTTAACATAGAGCCCATTTCTGGGCTCCGCCAACTTGTTTCCTTCAAAGTCAATTAATTCATCAGCTCCCTTTTTCAAAGCTCGCTTGACTATAAAAGGATCGTATTGTTAGCACTCAGAATGAACCTCAACGCTGAGAAGAGGAAATTTTGAGGTAACCATAGACCAAGCTTTCGATCTACAATCTAGCCCTGCCAGACCAGAGAGGGCTCTCTCTTTGCCAACAAAATGTGGCTGCAATAAGTGAATCTTAGACTAGCTATGAAGTACGGGGATTTGATTGAAAGTTTTTGGGTCGAAAACAATAAGAGAAAGGACCATTGGTCTATGGATTTGAGGCTAGTTTCCACCAGTAAACTTGGAGCAAGGTAAGTGCAATGCTCACCCAGATAAAAGATGAAAATGTGAGAAGAATAGGGGAGAAAGCCCGCTGCCCTACAGACATCAATCAAGGGATGGATCTACAGTGGCAGTGTTAGAAGAAAAAGAAACACCGGGTCACTCAACAGAGAATCTAACAGAGGATGGATTCTGTAGAGATAACCACTACATTTACCAACAAAATCATTGCGAAAGGAGCATGACGCGTGGATGGATTCCTAACACTTCTCTTAGATAATGCTGTAACAAGGTAGAAAAACAAAATATGCAAGTGAATTTACAAGAAAAAAAACATATTGGACATTAAATCACCATGATGGATCCTAGATCTAAAGGGAAGAAACTGCTCTATTAAAAATAATATTCAGAAAAACTTTACACAGTCCCAAGCAGCCTCTCTTTACTGCAAAATCGAACCCTTACATCTTTAAACTAATCCTATTTATATAATATTACAAAATCATTTTAATATCTTCAACATGGGAAATAAAAAATAAAAATTTAAAAATGAAATCCTATATTAAAACAATATTATAGACTAAACAATATGACCAATTAATTTGCAACTAAAACTCCAAACTATCTCGAGAACCATGAGAAATAGTTTTGTAAAACCCAAATTAAGTGAAGGTTTTCCAAGTGGATTAATATCACTATATCTGCTCCTCTAAGTGTGGAACCATATTCCACAAAATTTGCCTTTCTACTGCCATTTCACCCTTTGACTGTTGATATTGAGCCCTAAGATCTGAGATTTTCCTCAGCTACTGCTGGATTTGTGCCCGACAACTCTGACACTTCAATTTTCATCACTAATTCTACTCTTTCAAAATTTGATCTCCATTTCCTCGAATCTGGGACTTGATTATTCGATGATTTTATTCCTAAAATATCTCAGTTGTTTCCAAATCTTCCACATAATCTAAGTTAAATGACAATGATTTTGTGAATTTTTTTAGAGGAAGCATTATGTCTGCAGAAATTCCCCATCTATCCATTTCTGCACATCTATATTGACAATCCAGAACTTCACACCTTTCATTTCACTCTTGATCATCCTATTAGCATTAGAACCACCCCCACCCACTCCTATGACCTTAATTTTTTCCTCGTTATTATTGATAGGTGGAGGAAAATCCTCTAATGGGGAAAGCACGTGTTTTGCAATCTCAGGAATTTTCAAACCATTAGCCCCTTCCTGAGACAGGATGCGGAATAGTGCAGCCTTCAATGTTCCAGGAACCAAAGCCAGTATCCACTACAACTTGTCTCAAAATCTCTTGCCACGTAAGGGGATTCAAGAATTCTTTTCAAACTATAACATCATAGTTGCAATGTTTTACAACTTGAGTTAATCTCAAAAAGCTACCATCATTTAGAGAAGAATCACATTGAATGCATTTTCCAGCACTGACAGAGCTCTGAAGTTCACTTTCAACATCTTCTAGAAGAAGTTTCAGAAGATCGATATGAATTTTCCCAACTAGCTTTGAATCATGGTCATGGAAAGCCAGAAGAAACTCATCCAGTGAGAATGGGTGCAAACTGGTCACATCAACAAAATTATATGAAAATCGAAAAACCATGAATAGATTTCTGACATTCTCCTTTGAATCCTTCCATGGATGGGCTAGAAAAAGTTGTTTCATTCTCAATGAAGCAGGTGGAAACCTCCCTAGTAAACCTTCATGATATTCAGAATTTGGTCTGCCAGTTTCATCAGTTTCGATGCCAACTGCATTGGATGTAATTTGCAGATCTCTCAATCCTAAGAACTCATCCTCATTTAACTTTTTTGAATTTCTGGATTGCTTTTTTGCATTTCCTTTCTGGCAGCAGTAACCTTTGTGTTGTCTCGTTGCTTCTTACTTTTTCACACCTCCCTTTATCTTTGAAGTCTCCTTTATTCCTGAAATATGTTGCGCTTCATCTTTCAATACATAACATTATTTTTTCTGTAGGTTTTTCTCTTGATTTCTCTTTTTCATAGTCATATATTTAGGTTGAACTTCATCTTCCCCTTGAACAGAAAGAAGATTACTCTGCCACTCATGAGGCATACCAGCATATGTATTTGTGATTCCTCTATATGTTTCAACGTCGAGAAAAGGGATCAACATCATCACTTGGACCAGAAATTTACACTTCCCTATCCATATTTCCAATTTTTGCATGCATTAGGGCACATCAAGGGGGCAAAAGAACCTTCCCACCTAATCTTCCTACTGTGAATTTATTATGTCCAGATTGAAGGCCGATTGAGAAAAAGGCAAATGTAGGAGCTTCTTTGGCAGAACCTCTGTTTGGTTGAATTAAATGTAACCTAGGCAAATGGGAGGTTTGAAAGTGTGTTGAGTCTTACTGTAGCGCCAAAGGGCTACACGCAGTGCCACACTTCCAGAAGAATAGACCACAGCCAAAAGCACAGCGCCACATCCTTAGATTGGCTTAGCTTTGATGTTAGACTTTGTGTTTGTTGTGGATGCAGGGAACATGGAATTTGGAGCCGAGCTTTCAAATCGTGGAGTTTGCTAATAGGATGTACAACTTCATATGCCACAATCTTCTCAAAATAATGACCACATTCTTCCTTTAATATTTTCCAAACTCATTTCTCCAGGCTCAATGTTTTCGATAGCTTCAATAGCAGCAGCCTTGCCATGCTTAGCTTCCTCAGCCTTTTCTGTTGTGCCTTGGCAGATTGACCCAATCTTTTTGCAGTTTGAGGCATTTGAGAAATAGGCTTTCTTTCCCATCTCCCTCAGAAGGTGAAGAACCAGATCCATTTTGTAATGTACCTGATGTTGCACTAGGTATTTAAGAATTTCTATTGGCCCCAATCATTTCATTGATTTTTTTTTCTAAGGTCATCAAGTTTCTCCAAGGATCTCTCAAGAGGTTTCATACCAACTAATTTAGCAATAGCTGCTAATGATGAAATTCTGCATCTCTTACTTTTGGTGTGCCATGATTATAGAACACTTGTGAGTAAGTTTAATGTTCTTTGCCACCCTAGAAACCTCTTCTCTCAGTATATCTATGCATATCATAACATTTGTTTGAATATCTGGTAATGTGCTAAGCCACTGCTCCTCCCAAAGAACAATGATATTCCCAAATTCTACGATCATAAATTGGACATCCTCAACCAGTTTTTGATGAACTTTAACCAGACAATATAAGATGCATTGAAGCTCCTCTGATGGCTCTTCATCACAAGCACTGATACCAACAAGTGTAGGGTAGACTATAGCCCATGGAGATCATTTTTCCAATGTAATAAATGATCCCTTCAACTGTTTACAACCTTCTTTTCAGGATGAGTGCTCAACCGAGAAAATAGTTGAGGGATTATCTCATGCCATGGTAGAGTGGGCACTGTCATAAGACCATGTTCAATATGTGTTCTATTTTATAGTCAAAGATACTATAAGAAGCTATGATCTGCATGGCCAAATAGTGATACCCTTCTCCTCCTCAAAGTCCACTAGATGCCTATCAATTCATTCATCAATGATGTCATAAGAGAGGGATCTATATTATGTTTTAAATCTCCAAGTAATTCCTCTCTAGAACCATGAGACCAGAAATTGTATACCTTTCACTAGCAATATCATTGTCAGCAATGTACAGTGCCCTCTGCACAGATTCATGGGTATCTCTTTCAATCAAAGCAGAGAAATGAGCTCGCCATATGTTGAGATGAGGATTAGCAGCACGGAAATAGACCTCAAATACTATGTTCTCTCCTTCTCTATCACAATCCAGCCACAAAACCAGCCACTGACATCTCCTAGCTTCCTCTGGATCATTCAATACATGAACTGCTGCAAAGGGAGATCATTGAGTCAATCATTCATTCGGTCATATCTTCTGATCTGGGAGCTAGTTTTGGGAGTGTGATGTATCATTGGAAATCTTTTCCCGAGCTGCTTCTGATGAACATGCTTATGACATGTTTTTCACTAAGGATAATGTGCAAAACATCTCTGAAAACCAGACATAGTAGGAGCCCATTTTGATCCCTGGTGACAGGCTGCCAAGACTGGAACTAACATTGGCCTTATTGGGGATGGAAGCTCCTTGGAGGTGTCAAGAACACTGTAGACCAAGTGTCTCATCCATTGGGCAATACGGTCACAAACAACTGCAAACCTGAAATACCTATACCAACCAAAAAACGTACACATACTGCAACCTATACATAAACAAATACCGAAAACTGAAATGCTGCCTCAGGTAGCTTATTTATGTCCAAATCTACCCTACTTTGTAGCAAAATTGATATATCAAGTAATGTTGTAATGACAAATAAACCAATCAACTAACTGTGACAAGGATACTACTTGGAAGTGCTTGGTCTAGGACACAACTGGAAACACTAATAGCCATACATGCACAAAATGATTCTGGTTGTGTAAAAGACAATTTGATTTATCATTCAAACTGAAAAAAAATTCCATGTACGTTGCAACAGGATTGAAGAAACCAAACCATGTCTGTTGTCCTAACTCCTCAACACATGCTTCCAGCTACAATCTGTCAATGCAAACATCCACGGGTAGCCTTAACTTTTGTTCCTTCTGCTGGAAAAAGTCCCCAAAGAATGGGAGTGGATAGTCTAGAAACTGGGACTGTACTTGGGTCTCCATTTCAGTTAGATCTTCTTCAATTTGTATGGCAAACTCTTGCAAAAAATTGAGCTTAACTTCATGGCTACATTGATAGGATTTCAAATAAGAAGAAAGAGATGAAGCAAAATCGACATCTTCCTCATCATCTGTGCACATATCTTCCCATTCTCTAAAGCCTTGAATAGAGGGCACCTCTATTTTGAATTCTTCCTCTTTCTCCATGCATGTTTCAAGAAAGATACGCCAAAAATCTGCAAATGACTTAATAGATTTGATAGAAAAGCCTTTAATACATCTTCTACATTTGCCTTGAAATGAATCAAAGAACAATTTGATGAAGACATCTTCTTTTTTTACTCTAAGAATTTTCACAAATATTTTAAAATTTTCTATATGTTCAAGAGTCAAAGTCAGATCTTCCCCATTGAATTTAGGGCCATTACTCAAAATATATGCATCCTTCAGTAATTGATTACGAAAACCAGGAAGATTAGAAAAATCGATACAAGAATACCTTGAACAAAGAGAAACAACATCTGAGTCCTTCATTTAGCCAATGTAGCCACCATCAGTACTTTGAAACTTGAGATTTCGAACAGTGGATTCGCCAGACAGATGTTTTAGCCTTCATATGTGTTTTACTATTATACACCATCAATAATCAGATCTGCAACTTGAACGATCTTTCCCAGAGAAGATCTGTCACCTCGTCCCCGACAATGGTGCCAATATGTTATCACTCAAAATGAAACTCAAGGCTGAGAAAAGGCAATTCTGAGGTAACCACAGACCAAGATTTTGATCTAGCATCTAGCCCTACCAGACCAGAGAGGGCTCTCTCTTTGCCAACAAAATGTGGCTACAATAATTGAATCTTAGGCTAGCTATGAAGTATGGGGATTTGATTGAAATTTTTTGGGTTGAAAACGAGAAGAGATAAGACCATTGGGCAATTGATTTGAAGATAGTTTCTGCCGGCAAGCCTAGGGCAAAGTAAGTGCAATTTCAACCAGATAAAAGATGAAGATGTGAGAAGAATAGAGGAGAAAGCCCACCGCCATGCAAGCATCAATCAAGGGATGGATCTACAGTGGTAGCGTTAGAAGAAAAAGAGACACCTAATTACTCAATAGAGCATCTAACAGAGGATGGATTCTATGGATATAACCACTACATTTACCAACAAAATCATTGCGAAAGGAGCATCACGTGTGGATGGATTCCTAACACTTCTCTTAGATAATGATGTAACAAGTTAGAAAAACAAAATATGCAAGTGAATTTACAAGAAAAAAACATACTGGAGATTAAATCACCATGATGGATCCCAGATCTAAAGGGCAGGAACTGCTCTATTAGAAAGAATATTCAGAAAAACTTTACACAGTCACAAGCAGCCTCTCTCTGCTGCAAAAATTGAACCCTTACATCTTTAAGCTAATCCTATTTATATAATATTACAAAATCATTTTAATTTCCTCAACATAGGAAATCAAAAATAAAAATTTAATAATGAAATCATATATTAAAACAACATTATAAACTAAACAATATGACCAATTAATTTGCAACTAAAACTCCAAACTATCTCGAGAACCATGAGAAATAGTTTTGGAAAACCCAAATTAAGAGAAGGTTTTCCAAGTGGATTAATATCATTGTATCTGCTCCTTTATGTGTGGAACCATATTCCACAAAATCTACCTTTCTACTGCCATTTCACCCTTTGATTGCTGATATTGAGCCCTAAGATCTGAGATTTTCCTCAACTACTGCTGGATTTGTGCCTGGAAACTCTGACACTTTAGTTTTCACCACTAATTTTCCTCTTTCAAAAGATGATCTCCATTTCCTCAAATCTGGGACTTGATTATTCGATGATTTTATTCCCAAAATATCTCAGTTGTTTCCAAATCTTCCACATTATCTAAGTTAAATGACAATGATTTTGTGAAATTTTTTAGAAGAAGCATTATGTCTGCAGACAGTCCCCATCTATCCCTTTCCCAACAAGTTTATCACACTGCACATCTGTATTGACAATCCAAAACTTCACATCTTTCATTTCACTCTCGATCATCCTATTGGCAGCATTAGAACCACCCCCACCAACTCCTATGACCTTAATTTTTGCCTCAACATTATTGATAGGTGGAGGAAAATCCTCTAATGGGGAAAGAACATGTTTTGCAATCTCAAGAATTTTCAAACCATTAGCCCCTTCCTACGATAGGATGCGGAATAGTGTAGCCTTCAATGTCCCAGGAACCAAACCATGGTATCCTGTTTGACTGCCCTCCTTATCAACAATTTTACTAAGCATTTGCATTTCCTTCTTTTGCTTTGGACAAAAGCTAGCATCCACTGCAACTTGTCTCAAAGTCTCTGGCCACGTAAGGGGTTCAAGAATTTTTTTCAAACTGTAACATCAAAGCTTCAACATTTTACAGCTTGAGTTAATCTTAGAAAGCTGCCATCATTTAGAGAAGGATCACATTGAACCCGTTTGTTAGCACTGGCAAAGCTCTGAAGTTCACTTTCAACATCTTCTAGAAGAAGTTTTAGAAGAGCAATATGAATTTTCCCAAGTAGCTTTGAATCATGGTCATGGAAAGCCTGAAGAAACTCATCCAGTGTGAATGGGCACAAACTGATCACATCAGCTAAAGTATATAAAAATCGAAAAACCATTAATAGATTTCTAACATTCTCCTTTGAATCCTTCCATGGATGGGCCAAACAAAGTTGTTTCATTTTCAATGAAGCAAGTGGAAACCTCCCTGGTAAACCTTCATGATATTCAGAATTTGTTCTGCCAGTTTCATTAGTTTCGATGCCAACTGCATTGGATGTAATTTGCAAATATCTCAATTCTAAGCACTCATCCTCAATTAACTTTTCCGAATTTCTGGTTTGCTTCTTTGCATTTCCTTTTCTGCTAGCAGTAACCTTTGTGTTGTCTCTTTGCTTCTGACTTTTGCACACCTCCCTTTGGCTTTGAAGTCTCCTTTCTTCTTGAAATATGTTGTGCTTCAACTTTCAATACATAACCATGTTTTTTGTGTAGGTTTTTCTCTTGATTTCTCTTTTTCATAGTCACATATTTAGGTTGAACTTCATCTTCCCCTTGAACATAAAGAAGATTACTCTACCACTCATCAGGCATACCAACATATGTATCTGTGATTCCTCTATATGTTTCAACATTGAGAAAAGGATGAACATCATCACTTGGACCAGTAATTTGCACTTCCCTATCCATATTTCCAATTTCTGCATGCATTGGGGCACATCGAGGGGGCAAAAGAACCTTCCCACCTTATCTTCCTACTGTGAATTTATTATGTCCAGATTGAAGGCCCATTGAGAAAAAGGAAAATGTAGGAGCTTCTTTGGCAGAACCTCTGTTTGGTTGAATTAAATGTAACCTGGGCAAATGGGAGCTTCGAAAGTGTGCTGAGTCTTACGCGCAATGCCACACTTGTAGAAGCACAGCACCACAGCCAAAAGTACAGCGACACATCCCAGAAGCACAGTGCCACCTCCTTAGATTGGCTTGGCTTTGATGTTTGACTTTGTGTTTGTTGTGGATGCAGGGCGCATGGAATTTGGAGCCGAGCTTTCAAATCGTGGAGTTTGCTAATAGGATGTACAACTTCATATGCCACAATCTTCTCGAAATAACGACCACATTCTTCCCTCAATATTTTCCAAACTCATTTCTCCAGGCTCAATGTTTTCGACAGCTTCAATAGCAGCAACCTTGCCATGCTTAGTTTCCTCAGCCTTTTCCGATGTGCCTTGGCAGATTGACCCAGTCTTTTTGCAGTTTGAGGCGTTTGAGAAATAGGCTTTCTTTCCCATCTCCCTCAGAAGGTGAAGAACCAGATCCATTTTTTAATGTACCTGATGTTGCACTAGGTATATGAGAATTTCCAGCAGTCACAATCATTTCATTGATTCTTTTTTCTAAGGTCATCAAGTTTCTCCAAGGATCTCTCAAGAGGTTTCATACCAACTAATTTAGCAATAGCTGCCAATGATGAAAATGATGCATCTCTTACTTCTAGTGTTCCATCATTGTAGAATACTTGTGAGTAAGTGTAACGTTCTCTACCACCCTAGAAACCTCTTCTTTTAGTATAGCTATGCATATCATAACATTTGTTTGAATATCTGGTAATGTGCTAAGCCACTGCTCCTCCCAAAGAACAATGATATTCCCAAATTCTACGATCATAAATTGCACATCCTGAACCGGTTTTGGATGAACTTAAACTAGACAATCTAAGATGCGTTGAAGCTCCTCTGATGGATCTTCATCATAAGCACTGATACCAACAAGTGTAGGGTAGCATATAGCCCATGGAGATCATTTTTCCAACATAATCAACAATCCCTTCAACTGTTTACAACCTTCTTTTCAGGATGAGTGCTCAACCGAAAAAATAGTTGAGGGATTATCTCATGCCATGGTAGACTGGGCACTATCATAATACCATGTTCAAGATGTGTTCTATTTGATAGTAAAAGATACTATAAGAAGCTATGATCTACATGGCCAAATAGTGATACCCTTCTCCTCCTCAAAGTCCACTAGATGCCTATCAATTCATTCATCAATGATGTCATAAGAGAGGGATCTATATTATGTTTTAAATCTCCAAGTAATTCCTCTCTAGAACCATGAGACCATAAGTTGTATACCTTTCACCAACAATATCACTATCAACAATGTACAGTGCCCTCTGCACAGATTCATGGGTATCTCTTTCAATCAAAGCAGAGAAACGAGCTCGCCATAGGTTGAGATAAGGATTAGCAGCACGGAAATAGACCTTAAATACTATGTTATCTCCTTATCTATCACAATCCAGCCACAAAACTAGCCACTGACATCTCCTAGCTTCCTCTGGATCATTCAATACATGAACTGCTGCGAAGGGAGATCATTGAGTCAATCATCCATTCGGCCATATCTTCTGATCTGGGAACCAGTTTTGGGAGTGTGATATATCATTGGAAAGCTTTTTCCGAGCTGCTTTTGATGAACATGCTTATGACATGTTTTGTACTAAAGATCATGTGCAAAACATCTCTGAAAACCAGACATAGTAGAGCCCATTTTGATCCCTGGTGACAGGCTACCAAGACTAGAACTAACATTGGCCTTATTGGGGATGGAAGCTCCTTGGAGGTGTCAAGAACACTGTAGACCAAGTGTCTCATCCATTGGGAAATACGGTCACAAACAACTGCAAACCTGAACAACCTATACCAACCCAAAAACATACACATACTGCAACCTGTACATAAACAAATACCGAAAACTGAAATGCTACCTCAGGCAGCTTATTTATGTACAAATCTACCCTACTTTGCAGCAAAATTGATAGATCAAGTAATGTTGTAATGCCAGATCAACCAATCAACTAACTGTGACAAGGATACTACTTGGAAGTGCTTGAACCAGGACACAACTGGAAATGCTGACAGCCATACATGCACAAAATGAGTTTGGTTGTGTAAAAGACAATCTGATTTATCATTCAAACTGAAAAAAATTTCCATGTACGCTGCAACAGGATCGAAGAAACCAAACCACATCTACTGCCTAACTCCTCAACACATGTTTCTAGCTGTAATCTATCAATGCAAACATCCACGGGTAGCCTTACCTTCCATTCCTTCTGCTGAAAAAGGTCCCCAAAGAATGGGACTTGACAGTCTAGAAACTGGGATTGTACTTGGGTCTCCATTTCAGCTAGATCTTCTTCAATTTTGATGGAAAACTCTTGCAAAAAATTGAGCTTAACTTCATGGCTACATCGATAGGATTGCAAATAAGAAGAAAGAGATGAAGCAAAATCCACATCTACCTCATCATCTGTGCACATATCTTCCCATTCTTTAAATCCTTGAATAGAAGGCACCTCTATTTTGAATTCTTCCTCTTTCTCCATCCATGTTTCAAGAAAGATACGCCAAAAATCTGCAAATGACTTAATAGATCTGATAGAAAAACCTTCAATCCATCTTCTACATTTGCCTTGACACGAATCAAAGAACAATCTGATGACGACATCTTCTTTTTTTACTCTAAGAATTTTCACAAATATTTTAAAATTTTCTATATGTTCAAGAGTCAAAGTCAGATCTTCCCCATTGAATTTAGGGCCATTACTCAAAATATATGCACCCTTAGGTAATTGATTAGGAAAACCAGGAAGATTAGAAAAATTGATACATGAATACATTGAACAAAGAGAAACAACATCTGAGTCCTTCATTTAGCCAATGCAGCCACCATCAACACTTTGAAACTTGAGATTTTGAACTGTGGAGTCCCCAGGTGGATGTTTCAGCCTTCATATGTGTTTGACTGTTATCCACCATCAACAATCAGATCTGCAACTTAAACGATCTTTCCCAAAGAAGATTTGTCACCTCATCCCCGGTAACGGCGCTAATATGTCAGCACTCAAAATGAACCTCAAGGCTGAGAAGAGGCAATTCTGAGGTAACCACAGACCAAGATTTTGATTTGGCATCTAGCCCTACCAGACCAGAGAGGGCTCTCTCTTTGCCAACAAAATGTGGCTGCAATAAGTGAATCTTAGGCTAGCTATGAAGTATGGGGATTTTATTGAAATTTTTTGGGTCAAAAACCACAAGAGAAAGGACCACTGGGCTATGGATTGGAGGCTAGTTTCTACCGGCAAACTTGGGGCAAAGTAAGTGCAATGTTCAACCAGATAAGAGATGAAAATGCGAGAAGAATAGGGGAGAAAGCCTGCTGCCCTGCAGGCATCAATCAAGGGATGGATCTACAGTGGCAGAGTTAGAAGAAAAAGAGACACCGGGTTACTCAACAGAGCATCTAACAGAGGATGGATTCAATGGATATAATCACTACATTTACCAACAAAATCATTACGAAAGGAGCATCACGCATGGATGGATTCCTAACACTTCTCTTAGATAATGCAGTAACAAGTTAGAAAAACAAAATATGCAAGTGAATTTACAATAAAAAAGCATATTGGACATTAAATCACCATGATGGATCCTAGATCTAAAGGACAAGAGCTACTCTATTAAAAATAATATTCAGAAAAACTTTACATAGTCCCGAGCAGCCTCTCCCTGCTGCAAAAATCGAACCCTTACATCTTTAAACTAATCCTATTTATATAATATTACAAAATCATTTTAATTTCCTCAACATAGGAAATCAAAAATAAAAATTTAATAATGAAATCATATATTAAAACAATATTATAAACTAAATAATATGATGAATTAATTTGCAACTAAAACTCTAAAATATCTCGAAAACCATGAGAAATAGTTTTGGAAAACCCAAATTAAGTGAAGGTTTTCCAAGTGGATTAATATCATTGTATCTTCTCCTTTATGTGTGGAACCATATTCCACAAAATCTGCCTTTCTACTACCATTTCACCCTTTGACTACTGATATTGAGCCCTATGATTTGAGATTTTCCTCAACTACTGCTGGATTTGTGCCTGGAAACTCTGACACTTCAGTTTTCACCACTAATTTTCCTCTTTCAAAAGATAATCTCCATTTCCTCGAATCTGGGACATGATTATTCGATGATTTTATTCCTAAAATATTTCATTTGTTTCCAAATCTTCCACATTATCTAAGTTAAATGACAATGATTTTGTGAAATTTTTTAGAAGAAGCATTATGTCTACAGACATTCCCCATCTATCCCTTTCTCGACAATCACATTGCACATCTATATTGACAATCCAGAACTCTGCATCTTTCATTTCACTCTCAATCATCCTAATGATAGTAGTGCCACACTTCCAGAAGCACAACACCACAGCCAGAAGTGCAACACCACATCCCAGAAGTGCAACACCACCTCATTAGATTGGATTGGGTTTGATGTTTGACTTTGTGTTTGTTGTGGATGCAGGGCACATGGAATTTGGAGCTGGGCTTTCAAATCGTGGAGTTTGCTAATAGGATGTACAGCTTCATACGCCACAATCTCCTCGAAATAAAGACCCCATTCCTCCTTCAATATTTTCCAAACTCATTTCTCTAGGCTCAATGTTTTCAATAGCTTCAATAGCAGCATCCTTGCCATGTTTAGTTTCCTCAGCCTTTTCCACTATGCCTTGGCAAATTGACCTAGTATTTTTGTAGTTTGAGGTGTTTGAGAAATAGGCTTTCTTTCCCATCTCCCTTAGAAGGTGAAGAAATAGATCCATTTTGTAATGTACCTAATGTTGCACTAGGTATCTGAGAATATCCACCGGTCCCAATCATCTCATTGATTTTTTTTTCTAAGGTCATCAAGTTTCTCCAAGGATCTCTCAAGAGGTTTCATATCAACTAATTTAGCAATAGCTGCCAACGATGAAAATGTTGTATCTCTTACTTCTGGTGTGCCATCATTGCATAATACTTGTGAGTAAGTGTAACATTCTCTGCCACCTTGGAAACCTCTTCTTTCAGTATAGCTATGCATCTCATAACATTTTTTTGAATATCTGGTAATATGCTAAGCCACTGCTCCTCCCAAAGAACAGTGATATTCCCAGATTATACGATCATAAATTGCACATCCTGAACCAGTTTTGGATGAACTTTAACCAGACAATCTAAGATGAGTTGAAGCTCCTCTGATGGCTCTTCATCATAAGCACTGATACCAACAAGTGTAGGGTAGACTATAGCCCATGGAGATCATTTTTCGAACGTAATCAACGATCCCTTCAACTGTTTACAACCTTCTTTTCAGGATGAGTGCTCAACTGAGAAAATAGTTGAGGGATTATCTCCTACCATGGTAGAGTGGGCACTGTCATAAGACCATGTTCAAGATGTGTTCTATTTGATAGTCAAAGATACTATAAGAAGCTATGATCTGCATGGCCAAATAGTGATACTCTTCTCCTCCTAAAAGTCCACTAAATGCCTATCAATTCATTCATCAATGATGTCATAAGAGAGGGATCTATATTATGTTTTAAATCTCCAAGTAATTCCTCTCTAGAACCATGAGACCAGAAGTTGTATACCTTTCACCAGCAATATCATTGTCAACAATGTACAGTTCCCTCTGCACAGATTCATTGGTATCTCTTTCAATCAAAGCAGAGAAACGAGCTCACCATATGTTGAGATGAGGATTAGTAGCACGGAAATAGACATCAAATGTTATGTTTTCTCCTTCTCTATCACAATCCAGCCACAAAACCAACCACTTACATCTCCTAGCTTCCTCAGGATCATTCAATACATGAACTGCTACACGGGGAGATCTTTGAGTCAATCATTAATTCGGTCATATCTTTTGATCCGAGAGCCAGTTTTGGGAGTGTGTTATACCATTGGAAATATTTTACCGAGGTTCTTTTGATGAACATGATTATGACATGTTTTTCACTAAAGATTATGTGCAAAATATCTCTAAAAACTAGACATAGGAAGAGCCCATTTTGGTCCCTCGTGAGAGGTTGTGAAGACTGGAACTAACACGTACCACATAGAATTAAACTTGCCTGCCCCCAAGGCATATTTGTCTTGATTATAGACTAGGACAAGGTCACCTTCAAAAAAATTTCTAACACGGATAGCTTTATCGTATTGATTTTTTACCCTCTTTTTATGGGCTTCATTTATTGTGGTGGCATCTCGACGCTCCTCATCAATATGCTCCAAATGAATGAGGCACTCCTCGAGACTAGAAGTCTTTGGAAGAAGTTCAACAGCTAGTTTAAGGGAAGGAATTTCACATTCAACATGAATGATAGATTCCAACTCATAAACCAGTTGAAATGGAGTAAAGCTAGTGGTAGTCTTAACTGACGTTCGGTATACCCAAAGTGTCGGATACAACATGATGTGCCAATTGGATCTAGATTTATTAATCGTCCTTTGCAGGATGATTTTAAGGGATGTGTTCACAGCTTCAACCTGCCAATTGGCTTGAGGATAATACGGAGATGAATGCTCCTACCGAAAACCCATCTTGAGAGCCAATTCAGACATCAGTTGATTTTGGAAATTACTACCATGATCAATGATGATCTCTTTAGGGATACCAAATTGGGAAATAAATTGATTGAAGAGAAACAAGGTTGTTGTTTCACTGTCATTCTTAAAAGTACGCATGGCCTCAGCCCACTTCGTAAAGTAGTCTATGGCCACAATGATATACTTGTGATTTCCTGCCGAAGGTGGATTACAAGTAGTAAAATCAATGCCCCACTTCGTGAAAGGACTGACAATGATAACAGGGAAAAGCGGAGCTAGATGTGCACACATTTTACAAGTATAGACCTGACAAGGATGGCATCTTTTGACCACTTCAATACAATCTTTGAAAATTGAAGGCCAAAAGTAGCCTGCTCGCAAACTTTTTAGGGTTGTTCCAAGCCCGAATAGATGACCGCCACAAGCTCCACTGTGGCAATCATTAAGAACTGACTCAACTTCTTCCAAGGTTAAAAAACGCCTAAGGATTGAATCAATATCATGACGATATAATGTGTCACCTATAATAACATAATTCTTAGCGAGGTGATGCAAATTTCTACGCTCATATTTAGAAAAAGAGGGCAGAAACTTCGAAGTGTGGAGATATATAATGATATCCCCATACCAAGGATCTTATGAAGAAATAAGAAATAAATTTTCATCAGGAAAATTTTCCTCGTGAATAATTTCTTCCTCACAATGTAGCTCTAATATCAACTCTGCAAACACTAAAGATTTCTTAGATTTAGCCGACATGAATTCGAGATCAAATTCTTGCAAAATGACAATCCATCTATTATATTCGCCCCCAATCACTCGCCTACTGAGAACAAACTGAAAGGGATTGATGACTGCTAAGGCAAATGTTTTTCAGAGTAGAATGTAATGATGAAGCCGCTGGATAGCATGGACAACTACCAAAGCTAATTTCTTGATCGGAGAATAGTGCAATTCAGGGCCTACTAAACCCTGACTTAGATAGTAGATTACAAGCTGACATAAGGCATCATTTTCCTGAAACAAAACCATACCAATGGTTGATTTTGCTACTACAAGATACAAGAGGAAATATCTGCTATAATCAGGTGGACTCAATAATGGAGCAGAGGTTAATGCTTTTTCAAAGCATCAAAAGATCGTTGCGCTAAATCATCCCATAAAAATAGGACCCCTTTCTTAAGCAAATGCATACATCCTTTTGTGATCAGGGCATAATTGGCTATAAATCCCCTCAAGAAATTGGATTTTCCTTAGAGACTTTGAAATTGACATATGGAAGACAGGGGAGGCAACTGAAGTATTGCCTCAACCTTGAAGGGATCAACACAAATCCCCTCTATTGACATGATGAATACTAACAACCGACCAGATGTGTCTGCGAAAATGAACTTATTCAGATTCAACCATATTTTATAAAAATGACACCGCTCAAAGATCAACCAAAGATTCTTAGGATGATCAATTATATTTCGAGAACGATCAACTAAATCATCCAGATATGCTTCGATAACATAATTGATGTCGTGAAAGACATAAGACATGGCCCGATGAAAAGTGGCTCTAGCATTTTTTAGGCCAAAAGGCATATTTTTGTACAGAAACATACACCAAGGACAAATAAAGTTTGTCTTGTGTTGGTCATTTGAACAGATATTAATTTGATTGTAACCAGAGAATCCATCCATGAATGAAAAAATTTCATTACCCGCATATTCATCAATAATTTGATCGATAAAAGGCATGATCTAATTATCTTTCAAACAAGCCTTATTTAGGTCCCTAAATTCAATACATACTCGAATCGTTCCTTGCTTTTTGTCTATGAGGACTGGATAAGAGACCCACTCAGTTAGAGGAATGGGGTATATGAAGCCCGCCTTTAGCAGCTTTTCGACTTCGGCTTTGATATTTTCTTCTTTCTAGGATTAACCGGTCGAAGTTTTTGATGAATAGGTTTGGAATTTTCATATGTCTTGATCTCATGCTAGACTATAGATGGATCTATTCCAGGCATTTCCTCCTAAGACCAAGTGTACACATCCAAAACTCTTTGAAGAGATCGGTATAAATTTGAATTTCTTCAGGGGAAAAGTCAGCTCCAATGAAGACATTTTCAATTATCAGAGGATTCCTAGAGATGTTCACTGGTAAAGTTTGTGAGATAACAGACATGCTACCTTCGGCATAAAACCGTGTTGTGGCCAAAGGGTTTAAAAATGTATGAACATCACTAGTAGAAGGACTAGACAAACTTGACTCAATTTCTTGCAAATGAGGGAGGAAATATGGATGATGATGTAGATCATCCCATGGTCTATCAACACCCATCATTGCTTCTAGAATTGCTTCTTCAGATGGTAATATTTTATTTAAGAAATCCTGAGCCGAAGTTGAATTAAGGGTCCAGGCCAGAGCAACATCTCCATCTAACTCCTCTGGTGAGAAAGTAGTAGGATAGGAATCTGCAGATTTAATAATAGACTGATAAGCAATTTTTCTGTAGACATAGGACATGCCATTCCACCTACCTACCCTCCATCTAATGTGGTGGTAGATGAGGGTAAAGGCCAAGGGTCCGAAAAATAATGAGGTCGAATGAACTCTGTTCGAGAAGGTCCTTTAGAGGATGAAATAGCATTGATTCTAGCTGTAGGAGCAGGAAGATAAAAAATACCCATTAAAGAAGAGTACATCCCAACTTCTAAATTCTCTACAGGTTGCCTGGGATTGTCCACTAATGGAACAGTAGAATCAGAAGATGCGTGGGAGTCACCCAGAGAATAATCCAGTTGATCAACTTTTACAATCCTCCCCCCATGAGGAAAACATAGGATGTGAAGTAATGATGAAACTATGGCATCCATCTCATAAATCCAATTCATGCCTAAGAGGATGTTGTAATCTAGACTCGCATTGACTATTTCTACCTCAATATTTACCACCTTTCCCCCAAAACATATGGGAAAGGTTGGAATAATCTTGTGCGGCCTATGAGAATGTCCAACAAATGTCGTCAATAGAGTTGGTGGAGGAACAACTTGAGGTGATCCAATGGCCTTCTAACATGACATGGACATCACACATGTGGAAGCTCCCTCATCGATAAAGGTTTGAAAGATGTTGGTCTTTCGATATGTAGACTTTATCTGAAAAGCCATATGATGGGGGAGTCCCTTTTTGACGTTTGACATATAAAAAGTAAGCACAAGAGAATTTTTTGGATCTACTACTCTGATTGCCTAGAGTAATACACTCCTCTGAGTGGGGCATGGCCGGAGTACCTCTAACACTGACATAGCACAAGGATTTGGGCTTCCCTAGCATTAGGGTTAATGGTCGAGCGCTTTGCGGAGCCTTTCGACATCCGAGGAGTAGACTCAATAGAGGGCCTATCAATATGGAGTGGCTCTGAGGCATCAGAAGTAGACTTAGCCTTAGATGATTCTGATTCACCATAATGACGTGATTGCGTAGTGACGTCGATATGTGAGCTCATCAGGTAGACATTTGATGAATTATCCCCTTCCTAGTTGCCCCCAGTAGGGCTACCAATACTAGAGTTCGTGCCAGCAAGTAATTGTTGCCCTTGGGGGAAAGGGTTAGTGAGGACAGGCTAGGAGCTAGAGGACCCCTGTTGCACTAACAAGCACTGAGTGTCGTGGATCTTAGGGAAGAGATGAGTCAAATGATCCCCATTTCATAACTTGCATGGGAATTTTACTTTTTTCTTGGACACTTTCCTACCCCCTCCAGCATCATTGTCGGGTTTGTTTACATTGTCCTTCCCATCCTGGCTCTTTTTCTACCTCATCCTTTCTTCTTCCCATTAGACTTTTGGTTTCCTTTGGGGTTAGAAGTTTGGGCGGCATTTATAGATGTCGATTGGGAAGGTGTAGATAAAGACAGTGATGCCTGCATAGAAAAAGCAATTTGTAAAGACAATTGTTGCAATTTATTTAGCAGGTTAGCCTTGTTGGAATCAATTGATCTGACTAGCGCGTCGAGATGGGTACTTGGCTTCTATTTGGCTATATCCACCTTGGATTTAGGAGCGTCAGGTAGAATTTTTTGAAGAACCCCAGACTGAGAATATATAAGTTCCAACTACTGGGCTCTGAAAATAGCTTGCTCTTTAGTGAAAACACTGGAGAGAGACACGTCCTTAGAGATCTCAGGCTGTAATGATTTAAGAAACCATTCGAGAAGGAACTCTTGTGGAATATCGGCTTTAATGAGCCTCTTCCTTCTCCTCCATTCTTGGATATGATCTGAAATGTGAGTTGCTTGATCCTGTTGGAAATTAGCCAGAAGCTCAGTTTCAGCATCATATTGGACAAGCAATTGAAAATGGTTCAAAAAGATAGTAGCCAAATCGCCAAAAGAAGTGAAGGTGCCCCCTGGTAGTTCTATGTACCACTTCGCCACATTTCCAGTTAGGGTACATTGAAATAATCTCAACCTGATGGAATCATCTATGAGGGAGTTGGATGAACACAATAAGTGGAAAGTGGTTTCGTGGTCACCCGGATCTTCACCAGTCTTCTACTAAACTATGCAAGAGTGTCCTTACTCGGAAGTCCTACGTTTTAGTAGATTCTGCAGGGTGCAAACCCTCATCTTCTCTTGATGTCTTCGAAACCTAAAAGTTATTTAAATGAAACATATACATCAGTAGAAACATAAAGCATGTTCATGATATTAACTTTAAATCATATAAATGAATGAACAATTACGCTTCAATGTAAGATTCATAAATGAATTACAATATAAATAGATGCATAAACACAGTTAATATCGGAAACAGAACACCATTCCTTTATTGATGTTAGCTACAAGTAAAGTGGAGAAATACGACCTCAGTCCTTCTCTGGCTCCAAGCAGAACCGTCCTCCGGATCTATCCTTTCCCAGCCTCAGCAATCTTCCTCCATCACCAATACAAGGATATCTCAGGAAAGATGAAGGATATCTCCAACAAGGAAACAAGGGTTTCCTAAAGCTTTGGGGAGTGCAAGAGGCATACGGATTTCGTCAGACTCGATCAGGGATAATCTCACTATAGTATCAATATCTCATATCTTCTCCCCTAAGGCCTTCCCATGGAGGTTTATTTATACTTCTCCAAATTAGTTTTTTCAGTTGGGAAATAGTTGGGCCACGGGCAATAGGAGGTGTGTAATAGGTAAAACCCGTGAAATCTGCCCGAAATTAGTGAAATTTAATTTTTTTAAGTGTTTTAACATATGTACGCGGGTTGGGTATATGTTGACCCGTGTGCACATGCTTTTATCACAGGGAAAAGTAGCATATAAGGAATAAAACATTGTTTTTTAAATTTTGGACCAAGTCTGGAAGGAAGGGTTGCCCTAGGCCATAGTCAGAGCATCATATCTACCGAGAGTGGTAAATGGTGCTATAACAATCATTATGATGTTATGTTTGTTATGTTTTCATGTTGGATTACTTCTCAGCAGGTTGATCATTGTAAATACTGCAATGAGCTAAGTTATAAAGCTCCATCGGCAATATGTTTTTCTTACAATAGTCTTGTGGTTATAGTTGTTGTAGATAAATGTCTTTCGGATTAATCAAATCATTAGGATTAGGTCAATGTTTCGAACCAACCAATGTGGTTCATCCTCAGGACAAGGTGAAAAAATCATACAATCTTCATGAATAAATAGTAAAGATGCATCATTGCCCAAAGTTAGCGGTTGAAAACTACCCATTAGAGAATAGTCAAACAAGTAAATAAAACTTTTATTTAAAATTAAATTTAATATTCTAAAATTAGTTATAAATTATTAAAAAAAAAAATAGTTATGAAGAAGAAGTTAGAAGTATGGGTCTTGTTAAGAGAATTAATAAGGGGGGTTGATAAAGTAGTGTTATTAAATAATAATAAAGTTATAAGTTTTGAGAATAAGTTAATACTAGCTACTATGTAATATTAAAAATAATAAGGCACTTGGGCATTTACCCCCGCGGTTGGGACGGAAGTCTTGCCGCCTCCCCACCCAGGTTCAAACCCCTCGTTGCATGTATCCTGCTGCTCCGGCAGCTTATATGTTGATCTATGTTGCTTTGGTGCTCCTGCAGCATATTTGTTGTACAAATCATGCTTCTGTAAATATGTAGATTGTGAATTCAATCTCGCTTTTGTAAATATATGTAAATTGTGAATCTCGGGTTAATATAGCTTCTTCTAGAGGGACTCACCCACCCTCATTTTAAAAAAAAAATATTAAAAATAATAAGGTTAAGAGATTTAAATATAGCAAAATCTCAAATGTAATGAATAAGGTTAATCTAAAAGGGTTATGGATTAATTATTAATATAAATTTAGTAATACAATAGCATTAAGGAATAATATATAGCTAAGAATAATCATCAATAATAAGGGTTAAAAACAGATGCAAGGAGTTTTATAAAAATATCAAAAACTAATAAGGTATAGATCTATATATTATAGAGGTTATATATTATTGAAGTAAATAGGAGTTTAATAATTGATTTTAATTAAGTAAAAAGGGGGTAAAAAATGAATCAAAATGAGGACATGAGATATAGAGAGGAGGGAAATTACAACATATAAAGTACTGAGGAGCTAGAGTAGATAAACCTATAAACAAAACGAAAAAGAGACAAACAAAGAGGGAAAGGGAGACAGGAAGATCATAAGGAGAGGGTCGGAATCCAACTTTTACTCAACTTCCAACCATCATCTCTGTTGAGATTCCTAGCATGTCTTTCAATCTCAATAGCCTCCCTAAGCTTTGTATGGTGGAAATGGTCAACCCTAACAATGACTCTAGAATCTTCAATACAGACATGGTGATTGGATTTCTCCGCATGCTCAGCTAGAGATGATGAGCGGGAATGATTGTGTCTAATGTCTGCCACGTGCTCATGGATCCTTTGGTTAATTGATTGACTCGTTTCTCTAATAGATGGAGTACCGTAGGAACATGGAACCAAGTAAACAACTTTCATGTCCTTCGGGTCGATAGGGTCTTTAACTGAACCAAGAGGATTCCTAATGGTCCTTAGAGGTTTGAACGAAGAGGAAACATTATTCCATCTAATGATATGGGCAATCCTATCCATGGTCCCTTAAATAAAGGGGAGATGAACCTTAGAGATAGGATCAACTCGAGCAGTTTTAACTTTGGACTCCTTACAGGCCCTTTGAAAGGCCTTGAGACTCTGAGTTTTTTTGTACCCATTATTTTTAAAGACTTCAAGGAGATGAGATTTCTCCTGCTCTAGGTGGTTTTCATCAATGATTCTCAGAGCGCGGGTGGCAAGGGTGCTGAGAACACCAAATTTCTGAGCAGGAAAATGATGAGAACTAGCATGAAGATATTGTTCTGTGTGATTTTTTTACAAAAAACTTGGTGAGAAACAAAACCATCATCCATTCTAGAGATGAGAATGCCAAGGAAAGGAGGGCATCTGTCCACCTCTACTTACATCATGAACTTGATGGATTCAGATTGGGAGTTAAGGTGGTTTAGAAATAGATCCAACTTCTCGCGATAATGGGGCCAAATGACGCAAGTGTTGTCAACAAACCTCTTCCACTTCTTAGGGCGAAATTGAGTTGAGGCTAAGGCCTTGGTCTCAAAATCTTTCATAAAAAGGTTAACAACAATAGGGGAAATAGGGGAACCCATTGCAACCTCGCAGGTTTTCTCATAGAATTCACCTTGGAAATTGAAACAAGTCAAGGTGAGGCAAAGGCCAACCAATTTGGCAATGTCTTGGTCAGTAATCTGACTAATGACGTCAATGGCCTCTTGAATGGGGATTTTGGTATAAATGGAAATAACATCGAAACTAACAAGCAGGTCCCCTGGGTGTAGCCTTACATATTTCCATTCCTTAACAAAGGAATCAGTTCAAACAATAAGAGGTTTGAGTTTAAGGGCCAAGAATTTAGCAATAAGATAAGTAGGCCCACCTATTGTGTTAACAATAGGTCTTAAGGGGGGCCCATATTTATGGATCTTGGGAAGGCCATAAATTCTAGGGGTGAGGGGATTTCTCTCAATGAGATTTCTGGAAAGAGGATTAAGAGACAAGTTCAACTTAATGGCTGCTACTACATCCTTAGAAATAGATTTAATGGGATCCTTTTTAAGCTTGACATAACAACCACTATTAGAGAGATGGTCGACCATTTTGTTGATGTAGTCAGACTTATCCAAAATAATGATGGCCCCACCTTTCTCAACTTTTAGGATGACAATGTCGGGGTTCTCTCGCAGGGATTTAAGGGCGAGAAGCTCATCTCTGCTATGTTTTCTTTTGGGAGGCTTACCCTTCCTAAGAACAATATCACAATCTTGCCTGATCGCCTCCTTGATATTATCTGGAAGGTCCCTAATACCATATTCGATATTACAAATATTGTCATCGATGGGAATCTTCTTAGGGGCAAGGGAAAAATTAATCCCTTTATTAAGGAGACTAAAGATAGAGGAATCAAAATTAGAACTAGAAAGGTTTACAATGTTCTTATATCAACCCCCCTTATTAATTCTCTTAACAAGCTCCATACTTCTAACTTCTTCTTTATAACTAAAATTAATTTTTTTTAATAATTTATAACTAATTTTAGAATATCAAATTTAAAATATTAAATATAATTTTAAATACAAAATTTATTTACTTGTTTGACTATTCTCCAATGGCTAGTTTTCAACAGCTAGTTTTCAACCGCTAACTTTGGGCAATGATGCATCCTTACTATTTATTCATGAAGATCGTATGATTTTTTTCACCTTGTCGTGAGGATGAACCACATTGGTTGGTTCGAAACATCGACCTAATCCTAATGTTGTGATTAATCGGAAATACATTTATCTACTATATGGATCACAAAAGTCTCAAATCTAGCATTATTGTTGTTGTTGAACACCGAGGATGGTGTTCCCCCAAGGGGGAGGGTTCTTTAATAGCCCTAGTCAAAATTCCATGTAATAAAAGTTACTAAAAGAAAAATAATAACCACAGTTGATGGGACACTTATTCCAAGATGAATGTTGGGCAAGACATCCTAGTGTGGATGTTCATTTTGGTTAATATGGCTAAGGAAATTGATAAAGGCAATTGCTAAGGCTTTGGAAAGGCAAAATGGAATTTTTGGAACATTTATTTATGAAAATAATGGAAATTAGGAGAAAATGGAGGTGAAAGGTCATAGGGTGCATGTGAGGAGGAAATTGAAGGAAAAAAATGGAAAATGAAGAAAATAGAGGCCTAATTGATAAAAAGTCTTCTGAGGATCAATTGGTAACCTTTTGTCTATTTAGTTTTGGAGCTCTCTCATTATTCTCTCTCTCTCTCACTTAGAGAACTCTTGGAGGGTGTGGCATACTTGGAGTTTTGGAGCAAGAAGGAAAAGGAAAAGCAGGAAAGTGCAAGAGGACATTGAGATCAGTAGCTACAATGAGTTTTTCTTGTAGGTAGCGAGTTGCATGTATGTTTTCCTCACTAGTTTTGCCATGCATGGCATATTCATGTGGTTTCTTGGTTATGATTTTTCACTGGCATGGAGGATTTCTTGGATTGATAGTGGATTTGCCTAGCATTGCCATTTCCTAGATAACCATGGAGATTGTGGGTTTATTTCTTTTTCTTGTTTTGATTGGTTCTCATGTTTCCTTAGCTTGGGTTAAGTTACTAGTTCTTGGAGCCTTGGTTGGAAAAACACTCTGGAGCCCTGTAATAGCTTCGATTGAGTTACTAGTCTCATAGCCTTGGTTGGACAAATGCTTTGAAGGACCTAGAGGGGTAGGAGTTACCAGTCTTGGAGCCTTGGTTGGAGAAATGCTCTAGATCCTGGTATAGGTTGTGGGTTAAGTTACTAGTCCTCGAGCCTTGGTTGGAACAAATGCTCTAGATCCTTGGAAGGATTCGATAGAGACCAATCTGATGATGGTTTTTTGATGTCCCACCATGTAGTGTAATCACCATTTGATGGGTTGGGGCGGTTTTCCTCTAGAAGCCCTAGATGGTTTTGGATTGATGTGTTTATGAGATCCCACATTCATGCTTGGAATATGGCATAGAGGTGAATGGTTGAAGAGATATTTGTCTTAGCAATTCTACAGTCGGGTGGAACATTATAGTCCCATCCCGGGTTTGGATTTTGCATCATCAATATGAAGTTATTTATCCTTGTATTTCTATGAGTATTATATGGGTTTATATGTGGATTATATGGTTGTGATTTCCTTGGTATTTCTCTTGTTATTATATTGGTTATGTATATGTTTTATGATAGTAGATGTGTATGGCTCTCATCATGTTTTTACCTGTAAATGAATGAATAATGTATCTATGACCTAATGGATGAAATGACAACTAATTTGTTGAGGCATCAATGCTTCTTAGTGATTCTCAACTAAGTATGAGACCCTATGCTTATATATGTTATTTACACCTGTAGATTACATATTCGTGATAAGATTCACGACATTTCTATCACCGCTAGTAGGGGTCCAGTCAAGGGCTTGTTCAATTATTTTCATCTACATCATTGTTTCATTGATATCTTTCTGTTCTGAAGGTGTCATTCAATTTCAGGCAGTAACCTGGGCTCTGGGTTGAAAAAGTGGCTCAAATCCTAGGGACACTGGCACAAGAATGAAAAAAATAGTCCTGGACGTTTGCATGCCTTTTCATGGGAGAATCTATAGCCTCCTGGACATTGTGAGGCCCATATCATGGGAGAGTCCAGATGACAAGAGGTATAAAACCTCAGTGGGACCCAGGGGTTGGTTGCTAGAAGTGTTGGGATGGCTCTCAGTGGTCTTGTCGCTGACGTGGAAGACTTGTATGATGTGTTTTCATCGATTCCATTTCCTTAAGGTCACCTAGGAGGTTGAATCCAATAATAGTAGCCTCTCGTCACATATTTACCCTGGTTGGTCGGTTACTTGGGTAGATGTGGGAGGAGGGTGTTACAATTGTTAGGAAGCTTGGTTAAAACTAACCTCTTACATCATCGCCATTCATGAATATGATAAAAAATGAGGGTGTAATTATCTTTACTAAACTTGTACAAGAGGTCATAATCGAGGTAACTAAAAATGAGTCAATAATGTTTGGGCCATGGAAGGAAAGTCACTATAAGATGTCATATCTAGTTCAATATACCATTTAGTAGCATCTTGAGTGAGGGTAAGTTGGAATAGATGAATTTTACTTGAATTATCCACCAAAGAGTTCCATGAGCACCAAATATGGTAGGTGGTGATATGTGTCGATGGATTTTCTGCAAGATTCCCTTTAAACTTGGGGATATCAAATGGAAATTTGGTAGGCATATGTGGCCACCAAGGATCATGATGGATGGGGTCATTTATTATCTTACCTACATCTAGAATATCAAGAGAGGATAGGAAAGGATTGTGAAGCTGACTGAATGGGTCATAGGAAGCAAAGCCCCCCAACCAACCGTGAGATCTCCCCTTACCCTAGTTCAAAGTAAAAATTTGTGGACCATGATTGTAATTCATCCCAACACATAGAGGATGCAGACCAGTGTGACTAGTGTAAGGAGTTTTCCCCTAGGATAAATTCCTCTAGAGAGCAAAGGACCCCCAAGAACATGACTACTAGTAAGGTTGTACCTAATAGGAAAAGAAGGAACCCCTTACACAGAGCCACCAATATAAGGAGGATAATTCATAGGAATCTTGGTGCAAATGGAAAGGTTTCCCCTAGGTAAACTATCCCCTCCAATAAAAGTACTAGAGGACAACATCACTCTGAAAAATGAACTGTGTTATGCTTAAGAAGTACTAGAAGTAAGGTTGCCCCTAGGTTGGCTAGGAGCAACAGATGATTTTCCCCACATATTTCTCAAGGATACCATACCCGTATTAGGAACAGGGATAGGGTTGAGAAAAACTAGGAGTGAATATTCTTGATCCTGTAGGTTGGATAGGGTTTAATCCCATGGACATAATAGAAGAAGGAATGGGCACAAAGACACTAGGGAAATTTGTGGGAGTCATAAAAGAGACAGTTGATATGCCCCAAGAGGATATGAGAGGTGTCGAATGAGGTGCAGGTGTTGGCACACTCAATGTTGGAAATGATGTCATAACAACATAAATTATAGATGCAAAGATTAGAGAAGAACTAACCTCCTCCATTGGTACAAGGGAACGTATGTGTAGGTAGGTGTAGAATTGTCAGGGTTCAACTATAGTAACTTTGGTCCTTATAGGTCAATCAAAGGTGGGTTGACAGGAGAGGTAGAATCATCCACAAGTGTCTCTATAGATATCAAGTCATGACCGAGAGGACTAGGAATATAATCCACAACTTAAGGTTACCCTAGGTTTTGAGCACTGACAAACACTCTACGTGTATGAGTCAACAATTCACTTGTCTCAGGAGATAGACCTGACATTCGATGTGACTGATCGTGACTAGGTTCAGCCAAGGTGAATAAATGAGTTTTAACCAAATCAAGTTAGTACACATACCCCTAAGGCCAAACTACTAACTTAGACCAGATGAAACACACTAGAAAATACCTAAAAGGTAGTCACATGCAAACCAATCCTAGGACTATGTTGTAGATGGCCTTCCAAAATACTTCTTATTTGTGGGGTTTGATCTCCACAAGCAGAGCAATTTAGGGGAATTTAAGGTAGAGGAATGGTTTCTACCCACAACCACCACCTATGGGATATTTCTCCTAAGAATGGAAGCTAGAGTACCTTTGTCCCAATGGGGCTTCTGGTTAGTCAACCGCTGGCATGGGATTCCCTACCATGAGTTGTGTAGCCTCGAGGAGAATTGATTGCATCATGACCTAAGCCTAAACCCCACTCAAACATGTTTCTGATGTGCTTTGGTTTTGCTATGGATTAAAAGGATGTTTCACTCCCTACTACAGGCTGCTAAATTTGTTTTACAGTCTTGAAGTAGTTTACTCACACACCTAGATCCAAAACCCTAGCCTACACTAATCTTGGTGTACTACCAGCAAAAATAAAATATGAGTCTAGTAAATTTTATTAGAGCATTTATTTTAGGGGTTTCTTTTTACTCAAGCGAGTAGTGGAATGAAACAAGATAATGTGAAACACTTTTGTTCGTTAAAACCCTAGATGCATCGATATGGAAATGAAAATTTTTGTTTTTTCTTCTTTTGATGAAATCTATCTAAAGAAGGAAAAGAATGCTTTTCTCTTTAAAAAAATAAAAACTACCTACAAAATACAATTCTCAAAGGTCACTCAATGCAATCCCAAAATTCATAAAATTTTAGACCCAAAAGACAAACCAAGAATCCAAAAAGAGGTCAATAAGTCCCCAAGCTAGAACGAAAATCACTCAAAATGCGTCTAAACTTGGAATCAAATCCGAACGAGCACTCTCAAGTAGTCAACAAGAAATCCAAAAAGTGGAAATAATAAGACAATGCAAGCAAGCTAAGGTTGTAGCACAATGCTTCAATTTGAGGCAATGTCCTACACGGTCAAAACCAAACCCTATAAACATGATGAACTAGAAAAGATCAAATGGGAGTGACAAAATTGAGTCATGAACATTAACGAGTCAAGACACTCTCAAATAAACTTTTCAAGTTCGAACATGCATAATCACAGGCAATTGAAAAAAAAAACACGACCTCTTGTGGACAAAAACAAGAACACAAGACCAAATCCAATTACTAAAGAAAAAGTGAAAAAGCAAAAAGAATCCAAAAAAATGATTGCAATATTGAAAAGAAGAATATATCTTGGCTACCACTGAAACAACTAAAGAGATCTGAACAATTAGGTCCAATATCAAGGACAATAGCCTCAACTAGAAACACTTCACACCTACAAGTAAAACCCTAGAGTGGCTAGAAAAGAAGCATCCAATACAAACCAAGAAGGTTAAATTCAAATATAACATGTTTAACAGATAATAACACTAGTAGTAACAGATCCAAGAGAACAAAGGAAATTCAAACAAAAATGATGATCTGAAACCCTATCAATAATATAAGAAACCTTATAAGACAAAAATGAACAAATTAATCCAAAATATAGGAACGGATCATATATATAATAGATCTTGACTTAAGACAGAGACTAAAGAGTAAGGAATATTTGAAGGAAAGAATCTCGTAGGATCTCTTAGAGGTTTTTGGAATTACAACCCGAGTCGCAGGCACAAATGCCTAAATAGAACGACTCCAACTGTAGGGATAGAATGGACAACCCAACAATTGAGGAAGAAATAGAACTAGCTAATCTTCAATAAACCTTAAATTTCTCATCCAAATTTTATTTTTAGTGATTTTTTTGGTCGAAATTTTGAGAGGAATTTAGATCTTCCTTTAGTTCAATCAAATTTTGTATAGAAAAGTCCAAAATTTGATTTTAAATGCATGGTATGTTATTCTCTCATATAAAAAAATAAAAACAAGAATGCAAATCTCATATCTACTCAAATCTAGAGAAAAATAAACTAACTGAGATCCAAATGAGTCCATACAACCACATAGAACTCAGTGGGAGCACACAAAATCCATATCTAAGGTGAAAGAGAAGAGATATAAAGACAAACAGGGAAAACTCCCTAGTGGAGTCACCAGTTCTATTATGGAAAATTATACACAACCACTAGGAGCCACTATTGTGTAGTTTTATGGGCCTAACAAGCATACCAGATCAAAGAGTATATAACAATATCAATCAAGAAAATATATCCCAACCCATATGATCTGATCCAATCATTCATGCATACAACTTCCTAGCTAGGGTTTGAGTTGAAACTTATGATACTCATAGATCAGTGTTGGATGTTGGGTTCGATGTAGAGATTCCTTGCTCCAACTAGGTGATATCATCCTCCACAATAAATCTAGAACCTTAACACAAGCACCACCAAATAAGGAGCACAAATGGCCTTCCACAGAGGACTGTCAACATAAATAAAAAAACATAAACATGAGCAAGTAGTCATAAATTCAGATTTACAAGAAGGGAACATTCAAATTTATTGACCATAAAATGAAATAATACAACATGAATACCTTCATGCATAGGACCTCTCTCTTAACTCTGACTATCCTGGACCTAGAGAATAGACCAGTATATATAGATGTATAGGCAAGCCTAGGGGTATTAATGTAGATTCTTAGGGTGACAAAGTGCTAAGTAATATTCTATAATAATAGACTTCTAGCCAAATTGAATAGATGAAATAAGGTATTCTTTCACATTTATCTCTTAGGGAAATAAAGTCTCTAGAACACAAGTTAGGGTCGCAAGGACTGAACTGAGAAATTTTGGCTCTGGACACTAGGAAGAAGGCTTCTCCCAGTTGTTGAAGGCTCTTAGCTGCTCTATCAGGCACTAGGTCTGAACGGTTATGGTCTAAACTAGGTCAAAAAACGAGTTGAGGCCCAAAAAAAGTAAACTAGTAAAAGAAATCATTAGTACACACTCTAGGGAGTAAAATAGGTTGATAACACTTTATAATCTTGTGATATTCATGCATTTTACATTCTGGTAATTTCTTGATGAAAAATAAATAATAAATTAATAAAATGCCATGTTGACGGTGCTATATACTGCCAACACACAGGGGATATCCCTGATGTGAAGTCCTAATTAGACCTCACACCCTTCGTAGTAGGAGCCCCATCCAGAGTATCAGGTTGACCACCATTATCACAAAGGTTCATCTTGGTTTCAACAGATACCATAAGAGATTATATACGTAAACTTTGAGCAAGAAAATAAGTTAGCATTGTGAAAAACCGATTGCAATATGTAGAAGGATACCTTAATGAGAAGGGGTCAAAAAATGAGTCTTTGGAAGGAAGTAATAGTACTAACCTAAGAGAGAAACATAAGAGAATAAGAAATATTCCTTAGAAAAATAGTTCACATAACAATTATTAAAATGAATACAACACACATTCAATAAGATGAGTACCCAAGCGACCGAAATAGTTCAATTTCTCTAGTACATATGAACACAACATATATCATAAACATCCCAAGAATAGTCCTAAAACATTTGTGATACATTCATGAAAATGTGTTGGCTAATTGAATTTCAATTAGGTGAAATATCCAAGTACACAGTTACGATGGTGATGCACTAGCCCCAATAGTGGAACATTAAGTCACTTCTTGCTTCTCCAAAGAATAATTTTCTCTCCCATGCCAAGTAGAGATGCCAAGACTAGCTCTCTAAAGCCTCAACCTCCAAGAGCCCTTTGCTTGAGTTATGAGGTTACTTTTGTAACAATCGGAGTGAACTTTCATATCCCCATGACTCTTGATTTACCGTCATGACTCTTGGACTTCTATTAAAACCTTTGGACTTCTACGAAACTCTTGAACTTCTAAATGGATTTTGGACTTCTCTTAAAGACATTTTGTCCAAATATGACTGAGTGACCTTTCATATTCCACATATGACTCTTGGACTTCCACACATTAAATTTTTTCCTCTTGATTAGAATACATCATTACATTCCACATGATGATGTGGCATGACACATGGACACACATTGACTATTATGATGACCCTTGTACACGTTACAACTTGACAATAATGACATGGACTTCATGATGAGGTGGCAATGCCAAGTTGTATTCCTTGTTGCTTCATCCTCATTCTTGATGGTAAATCTAATATATGCTTCATCTTCATGAAAGATCCACTTTGTTCATCGCCTTAACCCTCCAACAAGTATTGAATGAAATTTGGAATCCTCTGAGTCAGTTTACAATGCCTTATTTATGTCTTTGTCGATGATCTACTTCATGCCTCTATGATAGCTCTCTTTTGTTCTTCTTCTCCGCAAGTGTTTATTTATGCTTTCTCCTTGCTATCTACTCTTGATCATAATTGTGTTATGGTAGGAAGGTACTCCTGCTAACGAAAATCATTCATCACAATGAAAAATCAGTCTTAAAATAATATATTATATTACTACCTAGCTCATGGAATGTGTTGTCACTTTTTCTAGCACTTGTAGCACAAGTGCTTTAGGAGATATGAAAGCTTCCTAGAGACAACCACTGGGTTGATTGTAGACCAGTGCCTAGGACATCTTAAAGAGTGCTTGACAAATTTATAGTAAAGACTTTTAGAACTTCGGTTTGTCACAGAAATATAAATGAGTTTGATTCATAATCATTCATAAAGATACCAAATAGAAAGCAGTTTGTACACATGAGTACTCAGGAAAAAATATTCAACTTAAGGTGGCCAAATTAGACTCAAAATTTGTAGTGATTTATTTGTTGCGACATATGTAATGGGGGAAGATAGTAGAGGAGGAATCCATCATATAGATATTAAAACATAAGAATTATATATATCAAGGCTTTGAGAGAAACGAGAGAGAAAGAATGCTATGAATTGCTAAGATATGTGGAGCACCTTTTAAAGACTCGATTTCCACCTTGAAACAAGAATTATACATCAATATTTTGAATTAAATGAATCAGCATCCAAAAGGAAATACACTAGATGCTACTCTTATATGCAATTTGTGAAGAATTAATGACATTTATGAAAGACAAAGGGAGAAGAACATACTATAAGTTGGAATCACTAGAAACTTTGTATTAATCACTTGAGGAAAACCAATATGCAACAGGCTTAAAACAAACATTTAGGAAAAGAGGAAAGGTCCCGTAGGAGATAAGTCTTTTCTAAAAGTTATTAACCTTTGTTAAGTGTTTATTCTTTCCTTTTTATTTGTATAATATTTCTTAATTAATGTTTTTGTTTATTATTCTTGACTTTGTGATTTTTTTTTTGTTACTCTTTCATTGGTTTTTATATCCTCGTTATATATGGTATGAAAAACTCTTTTAATAATCGAAGAATACATAGAATTCACAACTTGTAGCCCACATTCTTCCCACATGAGTAGAATATTGGAGTATACAATTTGATCTTCAAACACGTTGAGTGAGATCTTCACACCGGAATGGATGAAATTTATTTGCATCGTAGTGAAGATGTAGGAAAACTTATTAAAATTGGAATAATCTCAAATCCCTAGAAAATTGGTGGGTGGGGAGCCACTTGTCATGAATCTAATTTTTTAAATTTATTAAAAGTAATGGACCATTTTGCTAAATAAATTTGCTTATATATAAATGAATGTTATAAATAATAATGAGAAACTTATCATGGAGGAACTTATATTAATTGGAATAATCTCAAATCCCTAGAAAATTGGTGGGTGGGGAGCCCCTTGGCACAAATCTAATTTTTTAATTTATTAAAAGTAATGGACCAATTTGCTAAATATTGTTTCTTATATATAAATGAATGTTATAAATAATAATGAGGAACTTATGATGGAGGAACTTATTAAAATTGGAATAATCTCAAATCCCTAGAAAATTGGTGGGTGGGGAGCCACTTGGCACGAATCTAATTTTTTGAATTTATTATAAGTAATGGACCATTTTTCTAAATAAATTTTCTTATATATAAATGAATGTTATAAATAATAATGAGGAACTTATTAGAATTGGAATAATCTCAAATCCCTAGGAAATTGGTGGGCAGGTAGGCAATGCAACGTAACAAAATCTATAATACACTATATTGTTGATAATCATTAAGACTAAGCATGTGTTGAGCATATTCCCTTGAAAATCAATCTAGACCCTCAATTAAAAAACAGTTCAACAAACCTCCTTCCATCTAAAGTTCATATATATACACCTGCGAATTAATTATTCAAAAAATCATTAATTACTAAATAAACTAATAAAAATTAAAAAATTTAAATAACAAATAATAATAAAGAAATAACCATCATTTACTTTTATATAAAAATCAATGAAAGAGTAACAGAAACAAAATCACAAAGTCAAGAATAATAAACAAAAACATTAATGTTTTCATTTGTATAATATTTCTTAATTAATGTTTTTATTTATTATTCTTGACTTTATGATTTTGTTTTTGTTACTCTTTCATTGATTTTTATATCCTTGTTATATATGGTATGAAAAACTCTTTTATTAATCGAAGAAGACATAGTATTCACAACTTGTAGCCCACATTCTTCCCCTATCAGTAGAAGATTGTGTATACAATTTGATCATAGAACACGTTGAGTGAGATCTTAACACCGAAATGGATGGAATTTATTTGCATCATAGTGAAGATGTACGAAAACTTATTAAAATTGGAATAATCTCAAATCCCTAGAAAATTGGTGGGTGGGGAGCCACTTGGCACGAATCCAATTTTTAAAATTTATTAAAAGTAATGGAATATTTTGCTAAATAAATTTTCTTATATATAAATGAATGTTTTAAATAATAATGACGAACTTATTAAAATTGGAATAACCTCAAATCCCTAAAAAAATGGTGGGTGGCAAGCCACTTGGCACAAATCTAATGTTTTTAATTGATTAAAAGTAATGGACCATTTTGCTAAATATTTTTTCTTATATATAAATGAATGTTATAAATAATAATGAGGAACTTATTAAAATTGCAATAATCTCAAATCCCTAGAAAACTGGTGGGTGGGGAGCCACTTGGCACGAATCTAATTTTTAAAATTTATTGAAAGTAATGGACCATTTTGCTAAATAAATTTGCTTATATATAAATGAATGTTATAAATAATAATGAGGAACTTATTAGAATGGGAATAATCTCAAATCCCTAGGAAATTGGTGGGTAGGTAGCCAATGCAACCCAACAAATTCTATAATAAACTATATTGTTGATAATCATTAAGACCAAGCATTTGTTGAGTATATTCCCTTGAAAATCAATCTGGACCCTTAATTGAAAAAAAATTCAACAAACCCCCTTGCATATAAAGTTCATATATATAAGCCTGCAAATTAATTATTCAAAAACTCATTAATTACTAAATAAATTAATAAAAAATAAAAAATTTAAATAACAAGGAATAATAAAAAAATAACTATCATTTATTTTTATATAAAAATCAATAAAGGAATAACAAAAACAAAATCGCAAAGTCAAGAATAATAATCAAAAACATTAATTAAGAAATATTATACAAATAAAAATATAAAGTCAAGAATAATAAACAAAAACATTAATTAAGAAATCTTATACAAATGAAAATATAAAGTCAAGAATAATATTTTCATTTGTATAATATTTCTTAATTAATGTTATTGTTTATTATTCTTGACTTTGTGATTTGTTTTTGTTAATCTTTCATTGATTTTTATATCCTTGTTATATATGGTATGAAAAACTCTTTTGTTAATCGAAGAAGACATAGTATTCACAACTTGTAGCCCACATTCTTCCCGCATGAGTAGAAGATTGGAGTATACAATTTGATCTTCGAACACGTTGAGTGAGATCTTAACACCGGAATGGATGGAATTTATTTGCATCGTAGTGAAGATGTAGGAAAACTTATTAAAATTGGAATAATCTCAAATCCCTAGAAAATTGGTGGGTGGGGAGGCACTTGGCACGAATCTAATTTTTTGAAGTTATTAAAAGTAATGGACCATTTTGCTAAATAAATTTTCTTATATATAAATGAATGTTATAAATAATAATGAGGAACATATCATGGAGGAACTTATTAAAATTGGAATAATCTCAAATCCCTAGAAAATTGGTGGGTGGGGAGCCACTTGGCACAAATCTAATCTTTTTAATTTATTAAAAGTAATGGACCATTTTGCTAAATATTGTTTCTTATATATAAATGAATGTTATAAATAATAATGAGGAACTTATGATGGAGGAACTTATTAAAATTGGAATAATCTCAAATCCCTAGAAAACTGGTGGGTGGGGAGCCACTTGGCATGAATCTAAGTTTTTAAATTTATTAAAAGTAATGGACCATTTTGCTAAATAAATTTGCTTATATATAAATGAATGTTATAAATGATAATGAGGAACTTATTAAAATTGGAATAATCTCAAATCCCTAGGAAATTAGTGGGCAAGTAGCCATTGCAACCTAACAAAATCTATAATACACTACATCATTGATAATCATTAAGACTAAGCATGTGTTGAGCATACTCCCTTGAAAATCAATCTAGACCCTCAATTAAAAAACAATTCAACAAACCCCCTTCCATCTAAAGTTGATATATATAGGCTTGCAAATTATTTATTCAAAAACTCATTAATTACTAAATAAATTAATAAAAAAAAAAAAATTAAATAACAAAGAATAATAAAGAAATAACCATCATTTATTCTTATATCAAAACCAATGAAAGAGTTACAAAAACAAAATCATAAATTCAAGAATAATAATATTTTCATTTGTATAATATTTCTTAATTAATGTTTTTGTTTATTATTCTTGACTTTGTGATTTTGTTTTTGTTACTTTTTTATTGATTTTTATATCCTTGTTATATATGGTATGAAAAACTCTTTTATTAATCGAAGAAGACATAGCATTCACAACTTGTAGACCACATTCTTCCCGGATGAGTAGAAGATTGGAGTATATAGTTTGATGTAGGAAAACTTATTAAAATTGGAATAATCTCAAATCCCTAGAAAATTGGTGTGTGGGGAGTCACTTGGCACGAATCTAATTTTTTAAATTTATTAAGTAATGGATCATTTTGCTAAATAAATTTTCTTATATATAAATCCCTAGAAAATTGGTGGGTGGGGAACCACTTGGCACAAATCTAATTTTTTTAATTTATTAAAAGTAATGGACCATTTTGCTAAATATTTTTTCTTATATATAAATGAATGTTATAAATAATAATGAGGAACTTATCATGGAGGAACTTATTAAAATTGGAATAATCTCAAATCCCTAGAAAACTAGTGTGTGGGCAGGTAGCGAGTGCATCCTAACAAAATCTATAATACACTATATCGTTGATAATCATTAAGACTAAGCATGTGTTGAGCATATTCCCTTGAAAATCAATCTAGACCCTCAATTAAAAAACAATTCAACAAACCCCCTTCCATCTAAAGTTCATATATATAGGCCTGCGAATTAATTATTCAAAAACTCATTAATTACTAAATAAATTAATAAAAAAAAATAAACAACAAAGAATAATAAAGAAATAACCATCATTTATTTTTATATAAAAATCAATGAAAGAGTAACAAAAACAAAATCACAAAGTCAAGAATAATAAGGAAAAACATTAATTAAGAAATATTATAAAAATATCTATATATATATAGATATAGATATAAAAAGCTAACTATTAGAAATGAAAACAAAAAATTAAATATTAATAAATATTTTTTATTTTTTAATATATATATAACAAATTATTAGAAATGATAAATAATAATAAAGAAAAGAAAACATTAAGAAAAGTAAATCTAAAGAAAGAAAAGTAAATATTAATAAAAAAAATAATAAGAAATTAATCAATTAAGGAATAAAAGAATATTAAGAACTAGCTCAATCACATTAATAAATGTGGTTGATAAAAGCTGATATGCCCATATTAAGCACATATATCAACTAAATTTATAGAGGACACATAATTGATTTCATGGAGATTCGTGGCATAAGCTAGTCAAACCTTATACTCCTCATTTGTGTTGGGACCCCTAAGTCTGCACCTCGTGACCTCGTGATCCAATATCAAATGCCCAAACTTCTCATAGAGGTTGTCCATGTTAATTTTTCCACTATCAGAAACCTATTGCACCATACAAATATATGTATGAATGTATGTATGTTCACATCTTGGTAAAGTAGACAGGGAAGTAAGACATGGAAGTAAGTTGTTGCCATGATTATAGGAAAATACTTTGTTATATATGGTATATAAAAAAATGTTATTAATTGAAGAATGAATGTAATTTATTTGCACCGTAGTGAAGATGACGTAGGAAAATATCTTGTTATATATTTTTTATATATAAATGAATGTTATAAATAATAATGAGGAACTTATCATGGAGGAACTTATTAGAATTGGAATAATCTCAAATCCCTAGGAAATTGGTGACGTGGCATGAATATAATTTTTTAAATTTATTAAAAGCCAATGCAACCTAACAAACCCTATAATACACTAGAGCCATTGATAAGCATTAAGACTAAGCATATGCTGAGCATTTTCCCTTGATAATCAATGTACGTCCTCAATTAATAAAAAAAAGTCAACAAACCTCCTTCCATCTAAAGTTCATATACATAATCCTATTGGCTAATTAAATTAGATATATATATATATATATATATATATATATATATATATATAACCAAATTTTATGAGAGAAACATTTACTAGACTCATACAAGACTAATATGTTATCCAAACAAAAATAGTTATCCAAATAGAAATTGGTGCATTAACTAAACAAAACATATTTGTAATTAGATCAAAGGATGATTGCTTGTTTCTAATTTTGTGTTTCCTTGCTAGTATTCTTTTTGGTGTCAAATGAGATGGAAGTGTTGTTTTTCTCATCTCCAACCTAGGACATATTTGTAATTAGATAAGGGATGATTGATTACTTCTAATTTTGTGTTTCCTTTGTTAGTATGCTTCTTAGTGCCAAATGAGATTGGAGTGTTGTTTTGCTCATTTCCAACTTGAGTAGTGAGAGCCAATAGTAGCTAGACCAAATGCAACCCTATTGAGGATGAGACTAAAGGCGACTCTTCTCATTGTCCTTTTGTTGTTGCTTCTTGGTGTTTTATTCAACTCCAAAACCATGGATTCTAGAGCATCCTACTACCTTTTTTCCTGCAATAATATTTCCATTATAACATCAATTTTGAAATTAAGTCTATGATCTTGTTTGCTTAAAGTGTCCAAATGAGATTGAAATGATGATGCTAACTCACAAAGAGAATTCTCACGTTGTTGAAATGAGAGACAACTCTTGTGAAGGTCATTGTAATCCATCATCTTTGGTTTGAGTGTGAACGATTCTAACCAACTAAGGCAAAGAGGAGAAATTGCATACTGAGAAATCCAAATAAAAGATCCATGTGTTAGTCTCACTCTCATAAAGGCCATCTCCAAGACAAAGCTCAAAGTCTATTTTCAAGGACGAATAATCCTAATGATAAGAAATGTTAACACCAATCCTAGAAAAAGAAGAAAATACAAATTGTGATGGGGGAGGGGAACTTGAGTAAAGATGCCAAATTTCGCTTAAACTCTATCATAGAGTTATGAACAAAAGCCAAAAGTGGCAATGTCTAGGACCATGCACAAATTAAGCATATCTCACTATGATACATGATAACCAACTCATAAGATTCATGAGGAGTGGACGAGAAATTGTGTGTGCTAATAGTCTTATCCACCTTATCTTGGTTATGTGGGAAATATACAACATGCATTCCCCATATACCGGATTAATTAGAGAACATGCGAGATGAGATTAGATTAGATTTAAGGAATTAGTTGTTCATACCATTGGTCATTAATGACCAAAGCCCCCCCTTTTTATGTCGACATTGATGCCTTGTTGACTTTCAAATTGGCCATTGGGTTGTGTTTCGAGAGTATGTAGAATGATTATGGTGTTTCAAACTTGCCACAAACATTTATAGAATAGAGGTGAGTTGTATATTTGAAGACAAAGTATTAGATATCATATACTTTATGATTAAACTAGAGTCACCCAACATTGTTAACTTGCTATTTTTTAAATTGATAACTAATTGAAATCCTTACAAGAGCCCACAAGCTTCCACTTTGTTGTTAAACATATTCCAAGGCTCCACTCAAAAGTGTTGGCTATTACCACTGGGACTTTACATAACCCATCCACACCTACCTCCCCGATTCTCATCTTTTATTTATATATTATAATATATTAATATGTTTTTTAATTTACTCTTAATTTTATAATATTTTTCTTTACTATTTATATTATTTTCCTTAATTAAATTGTTTATTAAAAAATTTAACATTATTTTTTATTTGAACGTTTAAATTTTAATAATTATATTTCATTCACTTATATTATTAATTTTTAAATTTATGAATATTTAATGTTTTATTACTAAATTATTTTTACTTATTTATTAGAATTTTAATTTTTTAGTAAATAAATTTAAATATTTTTTTTAACGTTTTTTTATTACTGTTGCTACAACAAGGTTTTAGTAATGGATATCATTATTAATTTAGCATTGACCAATGTAATTGGTAAAGTTTAACTCTGAAAATAAATATTTACTTTTTAATATTGTGAAAAAAACTAATTTTCAAACATTTGATTGGACCCTAATTTGAAAGTATTATTGCAATTCCTCACATATTTTATGCCATAATTTATGGATATAGTTGCAACATTCATACATTAATTTTAGATATTTGTGTAGTAATTTTTTATTTTCAAGTTTTGAATGAAGTAAATAATATATTTACCATTAGATACTTTCCACCAAAATTTAAAGTCTTTGCATAAAAAATTGATAGGAATAAGATGTAGATATATATATTTACTAGGATTTACTTCTAACTATTATTAATTCCTCACCACTTATGTAGAAGTAAAACTGTAAATGTGCAAACTTACAAGTGGTTACTACCCACTAAAATTTATGCATGTGCCTGAATAAGTAATAAATTTATCGGTGTCACATTTCAATTTATTAGTTCCTCCCAACCAAAACTATGAAATTCCATTTTTCTATTAACTATAATTAATTTAACTAATAAAAATTATAATTTTAAAATCAATTTTTCCATAAAATCAATTTTAAATTAAGCAGCAAGAACTAACTACCCTACAAAACTGGTTAATATAATCATCTGATTCGATTTTTTTTAAGTGACTTTTACTCTAGCTTGACCATGTGAGAAGTTTAAAATATTTATGTTTTATGTTTTTATTTATTAATAAAAAAAATCCCACACATATTATATTAAATAAACAATCGATGCGGAACATATTATATCATAAAGTTGAAGAATTGAAAAGAAATACCGTCCATTATGGAAGGTTCGAAGGTCCGTTAAAAATAAAAAGTGAATGGAAAATGCTGACGAGAGATTAATTTCTACACTCCTCAGATACTGATCTATACATACCTATGCTTGTGACTCTGTAGTGCTTCTGTCAAACTTCTTTTTAATGAATGATGACTCAAAAAGGTTCCAAGTCTGATCTGCAATGGAGACATGGGAGCCAATTATAACTATAGCCAGTGTGACCAGCTGTAAACTGCAATCTCGAATATATCTAATTATATTATTATTAATATTGATTAGATTTTATATTTTATTATTATTTAATTAATTTTATTTTTATTGTAAACTGCAATCTCGAATATATCTAATTATATTATTATTAATATATTATTATTAATATTGATTAGATTTTATTTTTTATTATTATTTAATTAATTTTATTTTTATTTATCAATAAATTATTAAATAAATTATTAGTTAACTTAATTTTTAAAATAATTATTTGTCTTTATTATAGTTTAATAATTGTTTAATGTTTTAATTTTAATTTTATATAAAATTTTAAATATAATTAGACATTTATGAAAGACAAAGGGAGAAGAACACACTGTAATCTAAGTCAGTTGGAATCACCAGAAACTTTGTATTAATCGTTTGAGGAAAACCAACATACAACAGGCTTCAAACAAACATTTAGGAAAATAGGAAAGGTCCCGTAGGAGATAAGTCTTTCCTAAAAATTATGAACCTTTGTTAAGTGTTTATTCCTTCCTTTTATAAGGAGAGGGAGAGCTTGGAAATGATCATTTAGTTGTATTGGAACTCAGAGATCAGAGATTTCAAGATAAACAAACTAAACAAAACTGTGAACACTAATCTTCGATTTCTCCCTCTGCTTTAGCCTTGGGGCTTCAGTGGAAACTATATGATAGAGGCATGGGGACTCAGGGCCCAAGACTTTAGGAGCTTAAATCCCTTTAGTGGGGACGGGGGGTCGATTCTTTGAATCATTACATTACTAACAGTCCCCATGTGTAACACATAGGACCACACACTTATGTGTCTAGGACACCTTTAGAATATCGAAGTTCAGAGATCATGGATTTAGCAACATTGTCTTCGGTTTCATACTCCCAAAAATTGTGATTGCAACACATGACATGGCCCAATCCATGTGTAGAGGGAATGAGGGAGGGCCAACATAAAAGTTTTAACACATAAAAAATTTAACAATCTTTCTCTACTTTATAAAAGCTTTTATCAATGACTCCACCTAACCATTGGTTTTGATACATAAGGCACATATATCAATGCGACCCTCCTTATGCCACATGTTTGCATCACCTTGGGCCCATGGTACCAGGATATTGCAATTGGAGGTTTCATAGCATTGCCTTTGGTTGCACCCCCAGGAATTGATATGATAATGAGATCTTAGACAATTATTAAGGTATTACAGACTCATGTGCATGGATATGCCTATGTTACTTTGTGCAATGGATCAATAAGATTGTGAAATACATAGACAGTGAAGCAGTTAAAGAAACATAATAGACAACACACATAAACACAACACGTTTAATAAGGAGTTCACCCAAAACTCCTGGGCTACGTCTCCTGGTCCAACCTTCAGTGGTGGCCTCTCTACTATGTCTTCAGAAGCAGAGTTTTACAAAAGTATGAGCTCAATTTGAGTCTCAACACATAACAGATACAACAGCAAGAGTTTTTCTTGAACCCCTCAAGCCTCTCTGAGTACACAGACTCTCTCTATCACTCTCTGTCTTTGTCTTTGCTCTACCTCCGCATTGCTTGCCCTGTTTTATGTCAATCTATGGCTTTAAAGCCAATCGGTGTTGTCTGTTCGTTTCACCTTCTCGGCTTTATGGCTTCCCGACCTCTGTCTGCTTAGATCCCCCTCTGAGCATTAGCAATCATTGCTAAATGCTTTCAGGGATGGTGGCCACCTGTTTTGTAACGGAATGGGTCATCGGGCCTTTGAAATCCTTGAAATAACCATTCTCAGTTTACACAGAGAAATACATTCAAAACTGTGAAATTCCGCCAAATAACTCCTATCGGATCCACCTTTATGTCGACATCGCATCTCCACCATTGATCTATGAGATCCAGATCCAACGGCTGTGGTTTATTTCGGGTGGCTCTCTCGTACGGGGGTTAACCGCTCGATAAGGGTGCTTTTCTCTCTCCTTAGCCTGGACACATGGCAGCCAGTGTATGGGCTCGGGCAGAGCCCGGCCCAAACCACTTAATGCCTTTGGTCCTCCCGAAATCCTGTCTGTATCGTGATTTCCCTTTGTATTTAAAAATATATTAAAATATGAAATCCCACTTATATCGGACTTGAAATCATATGTAACAGCATTAATAATACCTTTCGGGTCCAGCATCATCACCCAAATTGCGTTTCCCTTGGTTTTCATTTATTTACGAAAACACAACTTTACATAGAAAAATCCCTTTCTTACGGATCTCAAAATATATCCAATATTGCCTGTAGCCTTGTCGGGTCCAGCTTATTACATCACATATATGTACATGGCCCTGCTCCTTTGTGTAGCTCCAATGCGACTTTGCGATGCAACTTGTCCCAATCGCATATCGCATGAGCCCTGGTCATTGGTAAGCGCTCCCATGTGTTTCTCCGATGCAATATTGCGAGTCAACCTAGGCCGTCGATTTGAGTGCTTGATCGACGGTCCCTATTGACCGTGCTAATCGCTGTCGCAATGTTTTAAATGGAATTCTCTGATAGCCTCCCGATGGATTCTCTGATAGCCTCCCGATGGCCTCTACCGATTTGTGATATGCCGATCGAATCTAGACCGTTGATCGGCCAGATCTGATGGCTCTCATGCAAAGTAGTGTTAAACCACCGATAATCTGTTTTTCCACTATTTCTTCATGTTTTTGGCTGTTGATAGTGTTTTTTGACTTTTTGAAAAGTTCATCCTTTTGCGATTGTTTTTATTTTGAAGACTTAGAGGGTTTTCTAGGATCCATTTAGATCACGCCTTCCCACTGAAAAGGCTTTTGGACCACCAAAAGTTGGTTTTTAAGTATTAATCAATTGAGGATACAACTTCCTCACTTGTCCAATCTCTATTCATCTTGCACTGCCTGGTTTTGAACCTTTGAGTCCAATTTTGGGGTACTCAACATCCCCTCTGCGCGTAGTTCTCACCTTCCTGTCTAGAACTGTATCTTCCTGCAACTCATTGAGATATTTAGGCAACAGATCATCAATAGAAGGCAATTGACTTTTCTCTTTGGGATATTCAATCAATGAAGGTTCAAATAGTCTCAAGTTCTTTGCATTAACTACTGAATAGATGTGCATGTACGCTGGCAAATCAAGGTGAAAAGCATTCTCACCAATTCTCTCAAGTATCTTGAAAGGCCCATACCTTATTGGCTTTAGCTTCTTTCCTTCACCTTGCATTCTGTCTTTTTTTATGTACAACCAGACTTGATTACCAACTTGGAAGTTATGTTCAATTCGATGCTTATCATGCCTTGCCTTGTACTTGGCTTGGCTCTCTTCCAGTTGTTCCTGCATTGCCTGGTGAATTTCTTGGATTTGTTCAATGAACTTAGTTTCTTTGTCCACATCATTGTGTCCATCAACTGTTATGTCTTTACTAAAGACAAAATCCAAGGGAGACCTTGGTATAAAACCAAAACAAGTCACAAAATGAGATCTTTGTGTAGAAGAATTCTTAGCACGGTTGTAAGCATGTTGCACATAACACAAATGTTCATCCCAAAGCTTGGGATGCTTGCTGCAATAGCCCCTGAGCAACTGGATCATTGTCTTGTTGACTACCTCTGTTTGGCCATCTGTTTGTGGATGAAAGGTTGTGCTCTTCTTCAACTTCGTGTCCATCAACTCCCACAGACTTGACCAAAACTTCCCAACAAATCGGGAATCTTGATCAGATACTATGGAAGTGGGTAACCCAAAATGTACTCAGACATGCTGAAAGAACAACTTTGTTGTTTGTTCAACTATAATATTCTTGTTACAAGGTATTAAAATACACATTTTACTAAACCTATCCACAATAACATATAAATAGTCATGACCTTTTCTAGATTTTGGCAATCCCCCAACAAAGTCCATGAAAACACTTTCCCAAGGATGAGAAGGAACTAGAAGTGGAGTGTACAAGCCTAGTTTTCTATTGCTGGGCTTGCTTTTAGCACACATTTTATACCCTTTAATATATCTAGAAATTGTTTCATGCATTCTTGGCCAATAGCAGAATCTTTGCAGCTGTGGAACTGTTTTACTTACACCAAAATGACCTGATATTATAGAAGTGTGTGCTTCTCAGATTATATTAACTCTTTCAGTTTGAGGAATGCATAACTTTCCCAAATGATACAAGAGTTGGTCCTTAACATGATAATCCAATTCTTCTACTTGTTTTCCATGACTTAAAGTTGCATATACATCTTTAAAATCTACATCTTGAGCATATTGTTAAATGTAGCTTTCATGCAATACTGAATTATGCTTTAGTATATACATTTATGATTGGTTTGGACAACATATTTGCAACTTTATTGTGTATGCCCTTCTTATATCTGATGACTAGATGAAACTACTGTAGAAAACCCATCCACCTATAGTGTCTTGATTGTTGCAACTTAGTTTGTGAGTGTAAATATTGAAGTGGTTGATGATTAGTATGTATAACTGTTTCTTTGCCCATTAAGTAATGTTTCCACTTTTTCACACTCTACACTAATGCATACAATTCTTTATCATATGTGGGATAATTAACTGCTACAGTATTAAATGTCTCAGAATGATAACATATGGGTTTACCATGTTGCATCAACACTGCTCCCGTGGCATAGTCACTGGCATCTGTTTCAATCCCAAATGGTCTTTGAAGATCTGGCAATGCTAGTACTGGCGTTGTACTGATCTTTTCTTTCAAGGTGTTGAAGGCTTTCTGTTGTTTGCCTCCCCACTGAAACACCTTGTTCAATCCTGTTAAAACATGTAAGGGAGCTGCAATCAAGGAAAAGTTAGCAATAAAATTTCTCCAATATTGTGTTGCTCCTAGGAAGCTCCTAACATCCTTAGCAGATTTGGGTTTAGGCTAGTTCACAATGACTTCAACCTTAGAGGGATCTATCTTCAATTCACCACCCCCTACAATATGACCCAAATAATTCAAAGATGTTTAGCCAAATTCAAAACATCTAGAGTCTGCTTTACATGCTTCAAATTTTCTTTCCATGTTTTAATGAAAACAAGAATGTCATCTAAATATACAATTAAAAAATCATCAATAAAAGGTAGGAGTACATCATTCATAACTCTCATGAAAGTGGCAAGAGCATTAGTTAAGACAAAAGGCATAACTAGCCATTCATACAACCCTTGATTCATACCTGATGGTAGCCACTACGCAATTCCAACTTGGAAAAGTAAACATCTTCTTTCAACTGATCTAATAGATCATCTATGCGAGGAAGAGGATAACCATCCTTGATCATTATTTTATTCAGTGCTCTGTAATCAATGCACATCCTCCACGAACCATTTTTCTTTCTCACCAACACGATTGGAGACCCGCATGGTGATGTTCTTGGCCTTATGAACCCTTTCTCAAGGAGCTCATGTACCTGCTTCTTTATCTCTGCATTCTCTAAAGGGAATAACCTGTACATTCTGATGTTAGGCAATGGAGCATCTTGCTGCGAATGAATATCATGTACAATTTCCCTTTTGGGTGGAAGACCTTTAGGTTCTTGAAATAGGATATCATATTCTAAAACAACTTTTTCTAAATCAGCTTTCTATTTAGCATCACAACCTTCAAATGATTGGTTTTATCAGGGGTCTTTTCCTTTACAACCATTAGTAAAAATTTCTTGCATGAATTTACAATTCTTTTCATCTGCCTTGAGTTTATGAGAATGTAGTTATTTTTGAGCTGATGAGCTCTTACAACATATTCTATTCCATCTTTTGTTAGTTGATACATATTTTCAGTCTATAGAAAATAGCTTTTCTATCATACAAGTAAGGACTTCCTAAAACATTACCACATATATCCAAGGGAACTATATCTAACTCAAACTCATCTACAAATGCTGACCCAAAAGCAAACCTAAGTTTACATTGTCTAATCACTTGAAGCTTTTCTTTATCACATACCCAACCTAATGGATATGGCTTCTTATGAGGTGTGGTTAGGAGTCCGAACTTCTTTACAATTGCTTCAAAAATCAAGTTTACTTGTGAACCACTATCAAATAAAGTATCAATCTTTTGATGCTTGGAAATAACTCTAATACGAAAAAGCTCATGTCTTTTCCTCTCATTTTCTTCATTATCATTAGATTGTGTAGAATTACTAGAAGATGCTTCAGAATTTTTACCTTTATACCTGTATCTGTGATTGTTGTTTCATCACCTAATTCTAACCCCAAATCTTTCTGAATAGTAGCAACAATCTTCTTCTTCTTGCCATTGAACTTCTTGGGTTTTAGCTCTTGATGAAAAGACCAGCAATGTTCATCATCATGTCCATCCTTATTGCAGTGAGTGCATGAAGGTTTGTCTTTCTGTATAGTGTTTTCCTTCCTCTCTTTCCATTTCTGCTTCCTCTTTTCCTTGTTCTTGCTTGCAGTGGGTTTTGATGATCCCCCAATCTCTGGGTTCACATTCTTGCCTCTAGCCTCTAGATGTGTAGCCTAAACTGATACCTCATCTATGCTAGTAGGGTTAAACATGAGAATGGTGTGCCTCAAATAGCTATGTAGACCACTTAAATACTTTAGCAAAGTTTCAGGTGAGTCTAAACAAATGCCTAGAATTAAAGCTCTTTTTCTAAATTCCTAGGTATAGCTTTGTACACTTTGCCCCTTTAATTGGCGAAGAGATTTCCAACTCATCATGGCTTGCTGCATATAAGCTAGTGGACAGAATTGTTTTTTAATGTCAGAAACAAATTCACTCCAGGTAGAAAGAATTTTACCATGCTTCTTCAAATCAGCTTTTGCTCTGCCTTCCCACCACACTAGGGCAGTTCCTCCAAGGCGAAGAGTGGCTAGCTGAATCTTCCTCCTTTCTGAATTGATGTTCAGCACCCCACAATATAGATCAATCTGTGTAATCCAGTTATCTAGCTTTTCTGCATTTAATTCTCCATCATATATTGGAAAATCATATTTTACATCTAATTTAATCAAAGAGCTAGAAGGAGGTGTTGATAGAGGAGGCTCTTTCCCTTTCCCTTTTCCTTCTGAATGACCATCTAGAAGAGGTTCCTCTATTCCATTGTCTTGTTTGGAGGTTGAAGTATCTTCACCTCGACCTTTCTTAAATTCTCGATACATCTCTTCTACCATGGCTCTCATGGTCATGAAACTGTCCATGAACTGAGAGTCTGATTCTGAGGGAATTTCTTCTACCATTTTCCTCCTAGGATAGACTCTTCCAACTTCTGGGTTAGCCTCAACCAGTTCTCCTTCTCCTAATTTGAGCTTTGACCTAGTTAGCATTCAACAATCCAGCACAAGCTTGTCTAACCTTAAAAAAACATAAAGCTCTGATACAACTTGATCCGATAATGCGATCTTAAACAATTATTAAGGTATTACAGACTCATGTGCATGGGTATGCCTATCTTACTTTGTACAATGGATCGATAAGATTGCGAAATAAATAGACAATGAAGAAGTTAAAGAAACATAATAGACAACACACATAAACACAACAAGTTTAATATGGGGTTCACCCAAAACTCCTGGGCTACATCTCCTGGTATAGCCTTCAGTGGTGGCCTCTCTATTACATCTTCAGAAGCAGTTTTACAAAAGTATGAGCTCAATTTGAGTCTCAACACACAACAGATACAACAGCAAGAGTTTTGCTTGAACCCCTCAAGCCTCTCTAAGTACACAGACTCTCTCTATCACTCTCTATCTCTGTCTTTGCTCTGTCTCCACACCGCTTGCCCTATTTTCTGTCAATCTATGGCTTTAAAGCCAATCGGCACTGTCTGTTCATTTCACCTTCTCGAATTTCTGGCTTCCCGACCTCTGTCCACTTAGATACCCCTTTGAGCATTAGCAATCATTGCTAACTACTTTCAGGGATGGTGGCCACCTATTCTATAATGGAATGGGTCATCGAGCCTTTGAAATCCTCGAAATAACCATTCTCAGTTTACACAGAGAAATACATTCAAAACTATGAAATTCCGCCAAATAACTCCTATCAGATCTGCCTTTATGTCGACATCGCATCTCCACCGTTGATCTAGGAGATACAGATTCAACGACTGTGGTATATTTCGGGCGGCTCTCTCGTATGGGGGTTAACTGCTTGATAAGGGTGGTTTTCTCTCTCCTTGGTCTAGACACGTGGTAGCCAGTGTATGGGCTCGGGTGGAGCCCGACCCAAACCACTTACCACCTTTGGTCCTCCTGAAATCCTACCTGTATTTTGATTTCCCTTTGTATTTAAAAATACATTAAAATATGAAATCCCGCTTATATCAGACTTGAAATCATATGTAACAGCATTAATAAGCCCTTTCGGGTCTGGCGTCATCGCCCAAATTGCTTTTCCCTCGGTTTTCGTTTATTTACGAAAACACAACTTTAGATATAAAAAGCCCTTTCTTACGGATCTCAAAATATATCCAATATCGCCTGTATCCTTGTCGGGTCCGGCTTATCGCATCACATATATGTACATGGCCCCGCTCCTCTATGTAGCTCTGATGCGACTTGGCGATGCAACTTGTCGCAATTACATATTGCATGAGCCCTGGGTCATTAGTAAGCGCTCCCATGTGTTTCTCCGACGTGATATCGCAAGTCAACCCAGGCCGTCGATCTGCACGCTTGATCGACGGTCCTTGTTGACCGTGCTAATCGCTGTCACATTATTTTAAGTGGCAGTCTCTGATAGCCTCATGATGGCCTTCACCGATTTGCGATATGCCGATCGGATCTAGACCGTTGATCAGCCATATCCGATGGTGCTCATGCAAAGTAGTGTTAAACCACCGATACTCTGTTTTTCCACTATTTCTTCATGGTTTTGGCTGCCGATAGTGTTTTTTGACTTTTTGAAAAGTTCATCCTTTTGCGATTGTTTCGATTTTGAAGACTTAGAGGGTTTTCTAGGATCCATTTGGATCAAGAATTTACGATCGCTGAACACTAATCACATTTTTCTGCTTAACTCTTGGTTCCTTAGCTCTTCCCATGACCATAAGCCAACCCCCATATCGGAGCCCCCCTTATCAGAGGTTTTCAATCAACGATTCCACTTTGATTCACAACAAACTGCAACCTCCGATCCCTGATCTCCAATGTGTGATGTCATCACTGATGCGTGTCACCTTATGAGTGGTGACACATGTCACCCTTTTTTTGGCTTCATATGACCACTGAAAATGTCGAATATGCCTTCCACATGTCCACCGTATAGCCACATCATGATGACGTCAACCGCCACGTGGCCCTTCTCGAAACCATCGATGTGCTGCCAAGTGTCTTGTATCAGAACCAATCATGCATAGCCATATTTCTTTTATCAGATCCAATGATGCTCAACCACGTGGCTCCCTAGAGGAGAGAGGAAAGGGCTCGTCCTACCTTGGTTTTGTAATGAATTTCTTTGTTAACCTGTTTTGGTGCTTTCTCGGAGGTTTAACACTATCGTCACTTTTCCCAGCATTTTTAACACTATCGGCACTTGCCATATCAAAACTTTCTCTGATTCACAACATTTGCATGTTGCAACATTCTCCGATACGTGATCATCGATTTACTATGTCTCATATGCCCTCATCACTGATATGACCATGAATCTCCGATCGTCGATCTTTGATATCGCTGATATGCTCCAATGTACCATATGCCTTGGACATCCGATCTCCGATTGTCGATATCGACGATCGGAGATCACTGATTTTCTTTAACCTTCACTACCACTGCTTTAAAAAAATCCTATATAAGGGATATGAGGTTTATACTTAGGCATTTTCCTTTGTTTTCCAGCTTTTGAAAGGGAAACTTTGATCTACTCTAACTTTTGATTCTGGGGTCCATATGGGGAGTTCTATATACCATTGGAAAGTTGCTTTTAAGAAATTTCCCATGGAGAGGGTCCAATTTAGTTTTGAGTGCTTATGTGGCTTGGAAGATGGATGCAACGTTTCCTCCTAAATTGCACCCTTTTGACAGTTGAAAAACAAATAATGCAGAGGGTGAGAATATTGGCTCCACCTAGGGACAGGGCCTTGTTGGCAAGGTGTTGATAACCTACAGACTAGCAGCCTTCTATCTATTGGGCATGGAGTCATTTTATTCATGTATAAAAGACAAAAACAGAAATATAAAGAACTGAAAGCATTGTTGATATTTCATAATGGCTCACCGATATGTACAATGGGTCAAAACTGAACCTCTTAATGTTGGAAATAATGTTTCAAGAATTGCCCATTTACAAGCAACTCAAGTATTTCACCCTCCAAGCTCTCCAGCATGAAAGTATTGTTTCCTTTAGTCTCAGCAACCTTGAAGGGTCCAAACCATAAGGGATCAAATTTACCATGTTTCCCTTTGTCTTCTCTTCTCATATCCCATCTTAGAACTAGATCCCCTGGTTGGAGAGGCCTGTATTTAGCTTTCATATCAAACAAGGATTTCATTCTTTGCTAGTAGTTTTCTAACATGTGGCTTACTTGTTCCCTGGTCTCCTGGAGCTCGACTATTTGATTTATCCTTCTTGTCAGGGATTTAGGTTCTTCTTCAACATCCCATATCATCTTCACAACCAGAATAGCAATTTGTATAGGGAATACAACTTCTTTTCATTATACTAACTCGAAAGGTGACTCACTTGTGGATATTTTTGGAGTGACCCTGTTTTCCCATAGTGCAAACTTTAGTTGAGAATCCCAGATCCTCTCGCTTTCTACAATTCTCTTCTTCAATATTCTCGCCACCCTTTTGTTGGAAGATTCAGCCAGCCCATTTCCTTTAGGATAGTAGGTGGTGGAATGGCCAACTATGATGTTAAATTTCTAGCAAAAGGTGTTAAACTTTGCAGACTTAAAATCCTAGGCATTGTCAGTCACAATATTCACAGGACAACCAAACCTATCCAAGATATTCTCCTCAAAAATTTTCATTACCATAGTGTCAGTTACATTCCTAGCTCAGACTGCTTCTACCCACTTGGTGAAATAGTTTGTGGCAGTGAGGATCCAATAGTGTTTGCCACTGGAAGGAGGATGTATCTCTCTGATGAAGTCTAGTCCCCATTTCCTGAAGGGTTCTTCTACACAAACAGGTATCAAGGGGAGTTCCATTAGGTGAAATTTGAGGTCTAAAATGGGCCTCCTAAGGAAATTATAAAATAATAGTGGAAATAATAAAAGAACATTAGATTACATCATCAAATTTTAGAGGGGAAAAAGAAAAAAGTATTTTTTCAACTCATATTTTCAACTTATATCCCTATGGGTTTACTCCAATTTCGAGTGGCAACACTCGTTGGATGCATAATTTGATTTCTAATCCAATGATCTAGGTGGATATTGGTGACCACCCACCTATTCCACCTAGACCCCCATTCAGTTTCATTTGTTTCCTTAATTATAGCACAATTTACTATTTTTGGTAGTTTTTTGGGTCCTGAACTTTCGGAGTTGTTTTGAGGCCCTAAACGACGTTTTTTTTTTCGGAAAAAATGATTTAAATATTATTAAGGTAATCACATCAATAGTTGTAGTCCTTGGAGGTATTTTTCCAACAAGGTATCATACGTGTCAAATGGAGGTAATATGACCAAGTTACAACCTCGGGAAGTTGGTTACCCAACTAACCCCAATGGCGCCCATAAACTCTTGGTGTTACATCTCCTTGGTTTAGGGTTTTCGTTGTTTAGGGTTTTATCTTATTGTTCAATAATAAAAAGGCCCTTGAGCCTCATTGTAACTCAGTTCAGAGGCATGTAGCCACCACATGTATTCTCAGAGATAAGTTACCATCGCCCGAGCTATCTTATTTTCATTATGTTTGTAAGCATAGTTCATATTTTTCTATTAATGAAATGAAGTGCTTTTTTGATGCATCTTTGTGTTTATGATTATATATGTAAGTTGTTGCGTTCCTGTTAAGTTTGGATCAATGGTATCAGAGCAGTCTACTCTTTTTTTTCTTTTCATGTCCCCAACAAGGTCAGGGTATAAGGAGTTAGGGCTCAATCTGGTTGAACCCTTGTAGGATCAGCCTCGTAAAACCCGACAACCTCCCATGTTGGAAGAAAAATAAAGACGAGGGGGTAGGAGATCCTTTCAAAATGTTGCACGAAGAAGCCCTCGAGTGACAAAGGGACATGATGATGGATAACTTTGGCCAGATCCTCTGATGGATACCCACAAGCGATGCATCTTCATCCAGCAGCCACTCCAGAGATGCCACTCCTTTTAAGGTACAAGTTAACTTCAATATTCCCATATTCGAAGGCCTCATAGATGTAAATGTCATAGATAAATGGTTAAATCTATTGGAAGGATATTTTTCAGTTCATGACTTTTCCAATTGGGAAAAGATTACGTTTTCACTTCTCAAAGCCACCCCAAACATCAAGGACTAGTGGGAAACCTACTGTGAACAAAAGGATGAGAGTGAACCCTCATTGTTTTCAGCTGCAGCCACTTGAAACTGCTTTTGAGATGCCATCAAGGAATAGTATTACCCTATCGTTAGCTATGGAGATAAATACATGAAGTGGACCACACTGCAACATGGAAGAGACCAAGATGTGTCAGAGTTCACAAATACTTTCCATACCCTTCGCTCGAAGCTAGGTATCAAGGATATTGAGTGAAATTTGGTGCTTAAGAACCACAACTGTCTACACAAGTAAATTCAAGACAAGATGGAGTTTCGAGACATTTCCTCACTCGTTGTGGCATGTAGGTACGCTGTAAAGATTGAGCAAAAGTTTAAATAGAAGAAGTGGGACTTTGTATCTATGAATCCAAAGAAAGAAAAAGGCCACCCCCAAACCAAAGAAAAAGGGACCAAGCTAAGGCGGGGTACCCAGAATAGCGCGCCGAAGCCACAAGAAAAGAACAACACCACAAAGATGAAGAAGGACATGGGAAAATGGTGCGAGTTCCATAAGACCTCCACTCACAATACAAGTGAGTTTCGGGCCAAGCAGTGATTGTTGGTCGAGCTAAAGGCTTCTGAATCAGACACAATTTCTGACTCTAAATCAAATTCCGATAAGGGAACTGACAAAGGGAATCAAATCATTGATGTGAAGCCTAGTGCCACCATGGCCACCACAAAGATCTAGAAAATTGAGCCTGAAGATCCAGAGGAGGGGGAACACCTCTTCCACTAACAGATGTGGGTGAAGGGTTCTCCATTGTAGTTCATTGTCGACAGTGGGAGCAAAAGGAACCCATTTCAGCATAAGTCATGAAGCAACTGGGCCTAAAGACTATAGCACATCCATAGTCATACACCATCGGGTGGCTTCACCAAGGACGAGAACTTCATGTCAGCCAGTAGTGCCACCTTCCGTACAACATCAAGCCCTTCACAGATGAGGTACTGTGTGAAGTTGCTCCTCTTGAATTTTCTGATGTATTGTTAGGACAACCATACTTGTGGAAGAAACATGTTGTATATGAGTCTAGACCCCGCTCTGAGATTATTACTTTGGCTAATAAGTTTTACAAGATACCAGAGGTTTCCTCGCCTACTGCCATCTCTTTGATCACTACAAAGTGATGCAATAAGATCATTTCCTAGACCAGGAAATTTGTTTTCCTTATGATTTGACCCCAAGGCAAGAAGAAGGTTGTGGCCACAGCTTCTAGGCATGGCTCCTCTGCACAGCAACAGTAGATGGACAAGGTCGTGGAGGAGTACAAGGATATTTTCACCTCACCCATAGGGGTACCTCTGCACTGTCAAGTCAAGAACTCCATCGATCTGACCTCGGGCGCGCTATTGTCCAATGGACCCATATATCAACACTCTGTTCTAGAGAATGACGAGATCAAGAGGTAGATTTAGGAACTACTACAAAAAGGGCACATCAAGCCAAGCTCATCACCTAGTGGGAGCCTAATTGTATTGGTACAAAAGAAGGATGGGATTTGGAGGCTTTGTATTGACTATCGGGCATTGAAAAAGATCACTATCTGGAATAGGTACCCAATCCCATGGATTGATGACCTTCTATACCACCTAAAGGGAGCCAAATATTTCAGCAAGATTGACTTGAGGTCAGGTTATAACTAGATGCCTATCGAACCCTCCGATGTGTGGAAGGCTTCCTTCAAAGACAAGGAGGGCCTTTTCAAATGGTTGGTCATGCTATTCAGATTGACTAATACCCCTTTAACCTTCATGAGACTAATGGATGACATATTTCGACCATTCACCAATGCATTCATGGTGGCTTATTTAGATGACATCTTCATCTTCAACTAGAGTTGGGAAGAGCACCTCCACCATATTCGACAGGTCCTTCAAACCCTTCAACAACACACGTGTGCTAACTTGGAGAAATGCACCTTTTTCCTAACCCATGTTCAATCTCTAGGGTACATCATTGATGAGAAGGGTGTACATGTGGACCCATCCAAGATACAAGTCATTTGGGATTGGACAGCCCCTATCACTCTAACAGAGCTCCACAACTTTTTGGGTCTTTCCAATTTCTACTGTAGGTTCATGTTGGGGTTCTCTCATATCACTTGCCCTTTAATTCAAGTCACCAAGGGTGGAGCGAAATCAAAGATCTTTTGATCAGAAACCCAAAAATGAGCATTCTTTGAGTTGAAGAATCACCTATGTTCTGCACTAGTGCTCACATTATCAGACCTGCAACAACCATTTGAGATTGAGACAGATGCCTCTGACTATGCTATTTGTGAGGTTCTTACTCAACATGGGCATCCAGTGGCTTACCATAGTTAGACACTTTCAGACATAGTCTTAAAGTACCCCACTTACGAAAAAGAAATGCATTCCATTGTGTAGGTATGTCATCAATGGAAGCATTACATTATGGGGAAGGAAACAGTCACCCACATATACCATCAGCCTCTACAGTTCATACAGACACAAGGGAAGTTGTAGAAAGATAGCCATCAGAAATCGTCCACCTATCTGCAAGAATTCCATTTGAGCATTAAGAATAATAAGGGAAACACCAATAATGTCATTGATTGCCTCAAGCGACCACCGGTCATGGCACTAATCACTATGCTCAACTACTATGGGCACGAGACATCGAGGTGGCCACATATTTACAAGAGAAATCCACAATTCGGAAGCATATACCAAACACTCCTAGAAGGGAAGCAAGTTCCACATTTTCACCTTCAGGATGCACTGTTATGTCACTTAGGACACATATGCATTCCTTCAAGCGAGCATGCCAAGATGATTTGGGAGGTGCACTACAGTCGAGTCGCTGGACATTTCATAGTAGAGAAAATTGTGGTGGTATTGGAGAAGTACTTTTATTTTCCGAAACTTCATCAGGATGTTGGGAAGTACATTAGATCCTGCACCATTACCAAACCAACCATTAAGAAGCAAGACATATATACTCCTCTACCTACTCCTGGTCGGCCTTGGGAATCTGTCTCCATGGATTATATGTCGGGCCTTTGTTCTAATAAGCACGATAATGATTTCATTTTCATGGTCGTCGACATATTCTCTAAGATGGCCATCATGGCAACCTAAAAGAAGAGTATCACAACAAAGGCCACTGCTAAGCTCTTCTTTGAGTGTGTTTGGGTACACTTTGGGATCCCACAGTCCATTATCTTAGATCGGGACAACAGATTGCTGAATACATTTTGGTCAAGTCTCTGGTTGATGTTAGATATAAAACTTACTAAGTCCACGACTTTCCATCGCTAAACTGATGGCCAAGAAAAGGTTGTCAACAGGATGATCATACACATTCTGTGCATGTACAACTTGAAGAATCCACACACATGGGATGAAAGTCTCCCCTATGTCCAACACAACTACAATAGAGCTCTCCAATGCTCAGCAGGCCACAACCCCTTTCAGGTAGGGCTAGGATTTCAGCCATTCTACCCCATTGATGTGGCCATGCCATTTGCAGCCACTCAGGTAGATTCAGATCACATGTAGACTGAAGCTGAAAGGGGTAATAGCTTCATTGAGCACATGCAACACATCCACCAACAGGTCCATGATATATTGGACAGAACCAATTCTAAGTATAAGCAGTGCCATGATCAGCATTGAGTGTCGAACAAGTTCCAGGTTGACAACAAAGTTTGGCTTTATTTGTAGAAGGAGCGCCTTGTTGGACCCCACCGCAAGCTTCACCCACTTCGATATGGGCCATACACCATCACCAAGGTTGTCGGTGACAATGCCTTCAATCTCAATTCCTTGGTCTACACCCAGTGTTCAATGTAGATCGCCTTTGGTAATACTTTCCACCATTGTTGGACATATCTAACATTGCAAAACAACTCACACCAACAGAGCTCATCACGGACTGCATGGAATAGTCCACAATTGATTAGTTCATGGACACACAAATCAAGAACAATCAACAACAGAGGATACAACTATATCAAGTTTTCAAAGTAGGCCAACTGCTTCACCAGGGAAAGTGGTTCACCAAGGACCAGGTTCAATAGAAATTTCCTCACCTCATGGAGGTTCTGCATGCAATGGGGACCATCGCTTCCTAAGGGGGGAGGAATGATCCAGGTCGATATTGGTGGCCACCCACCTATTCCGCCTAGAACCTATTGGTTTCATTCCTGTTTAAGTTCAGATCATCCAAGGAGTACCCATGTTGCATACTTTCGATGGACCCTACTACACGAAAAATGAGAAATACATGAAAAACATGATTGCAATCATGATTTTTCCTATATTACTCATTTTTTTCATGTAGTAGGGTCCATCGAAAGTATGAAACATGCGTACTCCGATGAGGAATTAAATTTTGCATCCAACGAGTACTCCTGATCGAAATTTGAGTAAAACCTTAGGGAGATAAGTTGAAAATACGAGTTGAACAAAATACTTTTATTATTTTATTATTTTTTAGTCTTTTTACTTTTTTACTCCAAAAATTGTGAATCATACCCCATGGTTGACATCATCATCTTGAAACCTATTGGCTTTTAAAAAAAATATTTTGGTTGTACATTTTTTGTAGGAGGCCCACTTTAGACCTCAAAATTCCCATAATGATCCAATTTTTTCTTTTCAGCAAACACTTGACACTGTTGGCAAGACCTAGCATAAGAATGAACATCACTAAATAGTGTGCCTAATAGAACCTTAATTTAAATATCTTATGCACAATGGTCTTCCAGTTGTAGTCCCCCCCACAAATGCCAGTATGGAAATCATCCATAACTCTTTCAGTTTCTATCTCGACCAAATGTAGCAGCAGAATTCCCAACAATATTTCCATTACTATTTCCCATTAGATATAACGAACTTATGGGCTTGAGCCCTCAATGCTTGGTACTTGGATTTTTTCATCTTTGCTGGGCACCTCAAAAATATGAGATAATGGATAACATTTTGATACCAGCCATAGGTTTCATATTTGATATGAATCTTTTGGACTGCAGTTTTTATCATGTGTTGTGCCCCCTCTTCATCTTCTTCAATTAAGAGGTTGATCCCCAAGGCATGGAAGTTAGATTCCGATAAGATTATAACTAACCCTTGTCCTTTAACAAGTTTGGTGGGATTTACCTCCATGTCATATTCTTGGATTTTTACAATCCACTTACCCCATCATTGTATCCTTTCACCAAGATGTCTTTAAGAACTGTTGTCAGGACATAAGCCATGATGTTTGAGTGCAATACATAAACTCTGAAAGCCTTCATAGCTTTCACTACAACATATGCCTATTTTTCCAGTATATTATACTTTAGTTCAACATCCTACAACAAGTGGACTAGGAAAGCTATAGGCTTCTCATAGCCTTCCTTATTTTTCCAAAGTAACACAACAACTGAGTATGGGGGGAGGCAAAAGAAAAGATGTAAAATTTCCTTGAATAGTCTAGCATGACTAACACCAGAGCCTCTGCAAAATCTCTCTTGATTCTAGAGAAGGATTCTCAGGAATTTCAGCTCCACTTTACTTCATTCTACTTCTTCAACATCTTTGTAATGCCCTTCACTCTCTCTACATAATTAGGTACAAATTTTCTCAATAAATTAATCCTCCCCAGGAAGACTTGGACCTCCTTTGTATTCCTCGGTAGGGAGATGTGACTAATAGCCTCCACCCATTTAGGATCTATCTTTACTCATTCCTACGCTATGATGTGCCCCAAAAACTTGCCTTTGCTCAAAGAGAACTGGGATTTCTTATGATTTAGGGAGAGCCCATATTTTCTGCATTTCTCAAAGGTGAGCTTCACATGTTCAATGTGATCCTCATTTGTTTTGGAGAAAACAGTGATATCATCTGGATAAAACACCACAAATTTGTCTTTCTCTCCCATAAATTCTATATCCATTGCCCTTTGGAAAGTTTCTCTTTCATTTATTAGGCCAAATGGAATACTTGCATACACGAAAGTCCCCCAAGGTCTAGTGAATGCAATTTGCTTTTGATCCTAAGGATGCACTGCCACTTGGTTTTATCCTGAAAATCCATCCATCTTTGAAATTCGAGAAAAGCAAACTACCTTCTAGAAAATGTGATCCATTTTAGGCAATAGGTAGTTTCCCTTCAAAGAAGCTTTGTTCAAGTTCCTAAAATCTATATACAGTCTAATTTCTCCATTTCTTCCTAACGGGAACTAGATTGGCAACCCATTCTAAGTACCTTAGTGGTACAATGATCTTAGATTGAAGCAACTTCTTCACTTCCTTCTCAATGGATGGAAGTAGAAGTGGATTGATCTGTCTAAGTTTCTTCTTACACCGCTTCATATCGTTTTTAAAGGAATTTTATGTTGCATAAGATTTACAACAAAAGTTTTTAAATCATCATAAGACCAAGAAAAAAAATCTTTATAGGCTTTTAAGAGGTTTAAGTACCTTTGTTTGTACCGATGAGGGATCCCTTTTGACAACGTAATCATTCAGGGTTCATCTTCTGAGCCTATGTTACACTCCTCCACCTGTTCATCGACTTCTCGTTCAACAGGTTTAGAAGCCAAATCATTAGCTTTGAATAACCTTTCCAAAGGAACTAGACTCCATGGAATGGAATTTCCCTTCAGCTGTAGAAATCTATGTCCCGCGATGTTTTCTTCCCATGTAGTCAGTTGTTCTTCTATTAATTCTTCTTCTTTTTCTTCTTGGTCAATCACAAAGTTAGAGAATTCCCCAATGAATTCCATGAAGTGTTTGATTTTCTCATCATCCTCAAACACTTACCAATGCTTCACATTGTCAGGAACTGAGGGTCTGTATCTAACTTCAATTTCATACCTAAGTAAAGGATTTTATGGTGGCTTGAAGTTTCTAGTAGCTATAGCCAAAGAATTAGCCATTCGATTTCCTTCTCTCGGAAATAATTGGACATTAAAAGTTGTGAAGAAGTTGTTGATCAAGTCCCAAACTTCATTTCTTTAAGCCCTTAGTCGGGAGTGCTTGGTTTGGCATTGGTCATTGATCTACTTGACTACTAGTTCAAAGTCCCCAAATACGGTAAGGCACTCAATGTTTAGATTCTTTGTTGCTTGCGGGCCCAGTAGCAATACCTCATATTCTACCACATTATTAGTGGCCTCAAACTCCAATTTGAAGGAGAGGGGAATTAAGCTACCTTATGGAGATATCAACAATACCCCTGCCCCATTTCCTTCTTTAGAATTGGCACCATCGAAATAAAACTTCCATACCTTGCTATAATCTTTGAGCTATCTATTCGATTTGACTGTAGGTTGTACTTGTGTTTCTTCTATAATAAATTCATCTTCTTCCAACATAAAGCAGGAGATGTCCCTTTTTGTCCCATACATAGGTTCATTGTTTGAACAATCATCTCTTGTGATTGTTTTGACAAATCAGGATTCTCTGTGAAACCTCCTATCCTCTCTACCAAAGATAGGAATGGTAGCATAAGTTAGATCCAGCTTGATGGACCCTCCAATCTTGGATCCCTGAGACCTGGACAGAAGCATACCAAACCTTGCAAGGATGTCCGCAAATATGATGTCCATCACCACACTTTTTGCTGGGATCTGGACCAAATTCACCACCAGGTCTTTGATCATCCCCAAGCACTTGACCCTCTTGGATTCAAAAGAAAAGATATCTTTATATGGTCTAGTTATATCTAGACCTAGTTGTTCCATCACTGATAGTGGCATCAAGTTATGAGAAGCTCCTAAATCCAATATGCAATTATGGAGTAGGAGGTCATGTACTACCAAAGTGACATAAAAAGGTGGGGTGGATGGATCTTGTTCCGCAAAATTAGGTCCAAAGACTACCATTGGCCTCTCTTCTTGTAGTTTTAGACTATCAAGTCATTGGACTAAAGCAGAAGGAAACAAAAATTGGGAGACTTTGGCCTTTTAGGTGGGATGTTTCAAGATCTCAGACAATGGGACTGGGATCTTGACTTTTTCAAGCTCTTTTTGAAGGCTAAGGATAGTAGGGCCCTTATATGTAGTGCTAATTTCTACAAAATCACTTTATTTTTCACGAGTGAGTCTAGTAGGGGAGGTTATTTACCTTATTTGACAACTTCAAGCTTATATATGTTTGGATCAGAGGACTCTTTCTTTCTTGGAATGCTTGGAACTACAGGTCCCTTCCCCTTGTCAGCAAACTTAGGAGGCTCCTGGGAATAAGTACCTGCATTTGGATATGGTGCTCTTGATCTCTTTCTAGATGATCGTAGATCATACTTCTTATGTAACTGAGCCTACATAAAGTCAGCAAACTGTTTGCAGCAGTCATCGATCTTGTCATCGTCTAGTGTGGCATGAAGCTCCTCCTCCTCTTCATATGTTCTAATTTCTTGTCCCTCATCAGAGAAATAGGAAAATAGGCCCCCCTTAAAATCACTTGTATCTCGTGTTAGCTCCTCCGGGTCATCTTCTATATACAATGGAGGATGGATATGGTATTGTTTCTCTCTCCTCTCCTTTTTCATTATCTGTAGGGGAGGCGTTTTGTATTAGGTATTAAAACCCAGATTAGAAGTTGGGAAGTTTTGTCTTTGAAGGATTTTATTCTCTAGCTCCATTTTTGTTAGTTTTCTTGATAAGTTCTTTATCAACTTATCCATCTCCTCTATCCTGTGTTCTTGACATTCTCTTCCTTGACCTAAGGAAGATGCCTCCTCTTTCCCCCTTTTCTTATCTCCAAAGTTAGTTATGCTTCTTGACTTCCCTTTGAAGGTGAAGTTTTCTTCTACTTCAAGGGAATCAATTTGGATCTAGTACAAGGTGGGAGACTTCCTTTCTCTAAGAGTAAAACCGAATTCTGAATCAAAGGCCCCAACAAAGACTACTCGGGCAGGAGCTTGTGGAGGTTTGATTTCAGCAGGAAGATTGTTGTATACTTTATTAAATCTTTTAATAAAATCTGAGATATCCTCACCATATTTCTTCTTGATAACATTAAACTCGGTGAGAATGTACCCATGGTATCTCTTCTCGCCCCATTTCTACAAAAAGGAGTTCTCCATTTCTTCCCAAGTGTTAATGGTAGCATTTGGCAATGATTTAAATCATTTCTCAACTTCCCTGTCCAAATATTGGATGAAAAGTATCAACACTACATCCTGGTGTTCAACATTTATATTCTCTACAAATGCACAAAAAAATTCTATGTGTCTTTGTGTTGTTATATCAAATTCTTCATTATACCTAGGCAGGAGCTTGAGATAGTCCCATGGCATAGAATTTAAAGGTTGAGGCATATTTAAGGGAGCATATTTGTTTAACAAGAAGCCTGGGACAACCATTTGGATGAAAGGTGGTGGTGCTTGAATTACTAGAGAAGCCTCAGGTATTATCAATGGTAAGACAACTGACTGACACTGGAATGAGAAATTTCTCACACTATGGGTAGGGTTGCTTTGGAGTTTACCTTTGATCTCCTCAACTTCTTCTTTAACCCTTAGGGATGTGGTACTGAGTGGATGACCACCTTCTGTAGGATATATTAGGACTCTAGGAGGAAATTCAGAACAATGAATTACAACTTTATGAGAACTAGATGAGGAGGTTTCGGGAAATGAAGAGACATTAACATTAATGTTTGCAGTCTTTTCTTTCCAAATCATTCTGGATATTATTCTTTTTGGGTCAGATATGGATGGTGTCTTTCGTTGAGAAGTATTTGAGTGGGTATGGGGCATATTATAAGCTAGAGTGATAAAAAAGAGATATATACAGTGGAGTCACCAAGATGTTTATAATAGAATTCAGAAATTGGAGTTTCAAAGGTGAGAGATCTTCAACTCACACTTCCCTTGCTCACCTAACAGAGGGAATGTAAAGATTTTTCATACCCATAGAGTATTATTTCAATTTCCTCCCTGAAAATGGTGTCAAAAAGATGTCGTCGCCTTTTCTAGCACCTGTAGCACAAGTGTTTCAGGAGATATGAAAGCTTCCTTATAGAGATAGCCTCTCGATTGATTGTAGACCAATGGCTAGGACATATTAAAGAGTTCTTGATAGATTTATAGTAAATACTTTCAGCACTTCGGTTTGTCATAGAAATATAAATGAGTTTGATTTAGAATCATTCATAAAGATAAAAAATAGAAAGAAGTTTTTACACAGGAGTACTCAGGAAATAATATTCGACTTAAGGTAGCCAAATTAGACTCAGAATTTGCAGCGATTTAGTTGTTGCGACATATGTAATGGGGAAAGATAGTAGAGGAGGAATCCATCATATAGAGATTAAAACATAAGAATTATATATATGAAGGCTCTGAGAGAAACAAGAGAGATGGAATGTTATGAACTCCTAAGATACATGGAGCGCCTTTTAAAGACTCGATTTCCACCTTGAAACAAGAATTATACATCAATATTTTGATTTAAATGAATCTGCCTCCGAAGCGAAATACAACTAGCTGCTACTTTGACATGCAATCTATGAAGAATTGTAAACATATATGAAATACAAAGAGAGAAGAACATATTGTAATCCATATCAGTTGGAATCACCAGAAACTTTGTATTAATCACTTGAGGAAAACCAACATACAAGAGCCTTTAAACATGCCTTTAGGAAAACATGAAAGGTCCCATAGGAGATAACTCTTTCCTAAAAGTTTTGAACCTTTGTTAAGTGTTTCTTCCTTCCTTTTATAAGGACAGGTAGAGCTTGGAAATTAGTTAAAAAAATATCTCAGGCCTGAGCATCCAGTTGTCTACTCAACTAGCTATCTCGGAGTGCAGGCTCTGTCACCTCAAATTGTTACAATAGAAATATGCCTTTCTTTAAAACGGAATAACAAAAAAAAATACACAAAACATAATTAAACATTTGAACTTAAATCATGGTATTGTAAAACTATCTCCATGCCACTTCCTTTGTTAGCCTCTAGTCCAGCCACGTTTACACCACATTACACCTTATACTCTCTCAATCGGTTCCTGATCACCTTCAGTCTTAAAAACTTTAATTCTTCACTTACACGAACTAGGAGAGGTCATCCATGATGGCCATAACATATTTTGAGCACAACTGCCAATGCATCTGTCCCCTTTCTGTCCTTATCAATCTATCGGAACTGAATAGTCCCTATGAAATGATCATTCAGTTGTATCAAATCTTAGAGATCGTAGATTTCAAGTTGAACAGACTTAACAAAATTGTGAATGTAGATCTCTGATTTCCCCCTCCGACTTAGCCTCAGGTCTTAGGTAGAAACTATATGATAGAGGCCTGAGGAATCAGGACCCAAGACTTTGGGAGCTTAAAACCCTTTAGCAGGGATAGGGGGGCAATTCTTTGAATTAATACATTACTAACAGTCCCCATGTGTAACACATAGGACCACACACGTGGCTCGATTGTAGGTTTTAACCCCATACAGAAATTACCTGCATACGAATTCTAAAACACAGAAAATAAATAATGTGAGAGCATAACAAATAAAACACATATACATAGAGATTTTCCCCTGGATCCCAAAACCAGGACTACCATCTTGATTTTTCATTATATTCCTTTCAATGTTACAATACGTATTTATACATGCTAAAACATCCAATACCATCAACTGAAAATCATCACATCCAAAACGATGGACCGAAAAGCATCACGCCCAAAACCATGTGCAAAAAATCATGCACAAAACCATAGGTAGGTCCACCCAACCTAATATAGGGCCCAAAAACAAAATTTTCCGGGGCGCTACCCTGGACCCTATAAAGTGGGGTTACCTGGACCCCTCAAACCCCTTGTGACCCCCCCACTACACAATCGGCGGAATGAAGGGGGGGCTCCGCCCCCCTTCTAACCCCTCGATTTACTACGTCGACTAGTCATGGAAAGAATATAACACAACCCAACATTCTCCCACTTGTTGTTTTCTTTCCACAAGGGGCCACAAGAGAGCTTAGTCATTTATCCAGCCCTGCAACACTCATTGTTTCTCTACAACAAGAGAACTTTTCAGAGCTCACAGATTTTGTCAATGCATCTGCAGTATTCTTCAAAGTGTCCACCTTTACGAGCAACACCTTTTTTCCTTCTATCATATGCCTCACAAAGTGATACTGAACATCAATGTGCTTTGTCTTTGAATGATATGCAGGGTTCTTTTCCAAGAAAATTTCACTTTGGCTATCACAGTCTATCCTTATAGCTCCCTATGGTAACCCCATACTTGAACACAATCTCTGCAACCAAACTGCTTCCTTGCTTGCATGAGTGGTTTGAATGTATTCTGCCTCTGTAGTTGATAGTGCCAATACAAATTGTTTCTTACTCATCTAAATGACTCTACCTCCAAACAGGTTAAACACATACCCACTTGTAGGTCTTCTCTAATCCAGATCTCTAGCCTAATCTGCATCAACAAAGCCACGAATATCCAACACTCTGTCCAATCCTGGTCTTCCTTGGTAGCACAAGCCATAATCACTAGTGCCGCGGAAATAGATGAAAACTCACTTCGCTGTTATCCAGTGCTCCTTCTGTGGTTTTGAGATAAACCTGCTCAATACTCCCACTGCATGTGCAATGTCTTGTCTAGTATAGACCATTGCATGCATCAGGCTACTGACTACACTTGCATATGGAACACGGGACATGTCCTCTTCCTCTTCTTGTGTCTTGGGACATTGTTCAGCATATAACTTCACACCTACAGGAATAGGAACCTTCACCAGTTTACTATCCTGCATATTAAACCTCTGCAGTATTGCCTTGACATACTTCCTCTGGTTTAACTAGAGCTTCCTCTTTGCCCGATCTCTTTTAATTTCCATGCCCAAAATATAGTTTGCAACACCAAGATCTTTCATGTTGAATTTGGAGGACAATTGGGTATTCAAATCTTGAATAATTTCTTTGTTGTTTCCAACCAGAAACATATCATCCACATACAAGACCAGATAAATAACATGGTCACCAATTAAGTTAAAATACACACAGTGATCTTCTTTGCTTTTGGTGAAGCCAAGTGCCCATATAAATGTATCAAATTTTTGATACCGCATCCTTGGTGACTATTTTAACCCATACAAAGACTTCTTTAACTTGCATACCGGTTCTTTCTTACCCTTCACCACAAAGCCTTCAAGTTGCCTCATGTAGATTTCCTCTTCTAGATCCCCGTGAAGAAATGATGTCTTCACATCCATCTGTTCTACCTCAAAATCAAAAGTAGTAGCAACATATAAAAGTAATCTAATAGAAGTTACCTTGGCAACAGGAGAAAAAATATCACCAAAATCAATTCCTGGCACCTGGGAATAACCTTTTTCTACCAACCGAGCTTTGAATTTCTCCACCTTTCATTTTGCATTTGTCTTCTTTTTGAACAGCTGTTTGCTGCCAATGGGTTTCCTTCTAGCGGGCAACTTCACCAAATCCCACACCTCATTTTTGTGCAAAGATGTCATTTCATCAACCATGGCCTCTTTCCAGAGTTTTCCGTCCTCTGAATCTACTGCTTCTTCACAGTTCTGGGATCATCATAAGTAACAAATAAAGAAAAATTTGAACAGAAAGCAGATGGACTATACCTTTCTAGCTGCCTTCTTTCTCGAATTAATCTTCTCACAGCTGGAGTTTGTGGCTCTTCATCTTCTGATTCCTCCTCTATTGTAGAGTCTGAATCTTCCTCCTTAAGCTCAAACTCTATCTTCTTAGGTTCCTTTGGTTGGACTTCATGTTTAATAACATCTTTTACCTCTCTGAACACCACATCTCGGTTGTACACAACCTTCCTTGTTACTAGGTTCCAAAGCGTTTAATCCTTTAAACCATCCTTATACCCAATAAAGATGCACTTTTCAAATTTACTATCCAACTTGGTTCGTTTCTCCTTTGGAACATGTACATATGCATCACATCCAAATACCCTTAGATGTGAAAGAGAGGGTTTCTTACGAGTCCATACCTCTTGTGGAGTCCTATCCTCCAACGCTAATGAAGGTGAACTGTTGACTAGGTAACATGCTATCTCCACTCCCTCTGCCTAGAATTCCTGTCCTAACCCAGCACCACTGAGCATGCTTCTTGCCCTTTCCATCAACGTCTTGTTCATTCTTTCTGCAACTCCATTTAGCTGAGGTGTATATGGAGTAGTCTTCTGCCGTGCTATACCACACTTCTTACAAAATTCTTCAAATTCATTACTACAAAATTCTCCATTGTTGTCTCTCCTCAGCACCTTTATCTTCTTCTCTATCTAGTTTTCCACCATAGCCTTAAATTCTTTAAACCTGTCAAAGACTTCAGATCTCTTCCTAAGGAAATATATCCATGTATTCCTTGAGAAGTCATCTATAAATTATACATAGTACATAGACATACCCAGTGATGGAACCTTTACAGGTCCAAACACACCACTGTGCACAAGCTCTAATATCTAATTCGCCCTCCTACCACCAGAGGGGAAAATCACCCGAATCTGCTTCCCATATACACAATTTCAATAGAAATCAAAATCCGGAGAGCTATTACTCATACCTTCTACCATACCTTTACCATGAAGTATTCGGAGGCCCTTCTCTCCAATATGTCCAAACCTTTGATGCCACAGCATGGTCTTCTCTCCAGAGACCACTAAATTTTTTGCTCCACTTTCAGGAACCACGGAACTGTTGCACCCATTAACAACAGTTCTACCTTGAAGCTTGTACAGAGTTCCAATTTAAACTCCCCACATCAATACCAGTGCCCCCCGAACCATCTTGTAGGTATCCTTCTCGAACACTGTTTTTACACCTGCATCATCTATCTTGCTTACAAAAATCAGATTTTTGGCTAATGCAGGAATATAAAGAACACTTGAAAGTGTTCTAACCCTTCCACCTTGCAAGTTCAACATTACTTTTACGCAACCAACAATTATAGCCTTCCTGTCATCCCCCAAGAAGACATCACCACCATCATATTTCCCATACTCGCAGAACCACTCTCTATGGGGAGTGAAGTGAAAGGATGCACTTGAGTCAATAAACCATGCCTTATGATCTACATGTGTACTTGAAGAAGCCAAGTACACATCCCTAACTTCATCTGAGGTGGTTTTCACCTCTACAGTACGAGCATCATCAGATCCATTTCCTTTATCAGGAGCTTTAGATTTACAGTCCCTTTTGTAGTGCCCTTCCTTTCCGCATTTCTAGTACACCACCTTTATAGATTTTCCTGGAGATTTAGATCTCCCTCTAGATTTAGATCTCCCACTCGATGACTTATCTTTGTTTATGTTTTGGGACCATACTCATACAGATAAGGCATCACCATTCTGGCTCTCCATATTTTTCCTTCTCATTTCCTCCGTCATCAAGGATGAGACTATTCCATCAAACCGCAAGGTAGTTGCATTGCTAGTTATTGCAATAACGAGACTATCCCATGAATTTGGTAGAGAACACAATAAACTGATGCACTTATCCTCATATGATATTTTAATATAAACAAATGAGAACTAAATTACCATAGTATTAAATGCGTTTAGATGCTCTGTCATCGAGTCTCCATCTTTCATCCTCAGGTTATACAGCTTTTTCTGTAGGAACAGTTTATTCACCAGAGACTTAGATTGATACAAAGTCCCTAACTTCTCCCACAAATCCTTCGCCGTAGCTTCCCCTGATACATTTAGAAATATTGAATCCAAGACACAAAATTGTATTATGCTCTTTGCCTTCCAATCCAACTTCTTCCATTCTTCATCGGACACTCCTGTTAGTTTAGTGCCCAAATCTACCACGATCCACTGATCTTTATCCACCAACAGATCCTCCATCTTGAGTTTCCACAACTCAAAAATTTGACCATTAAATTTCTCGATCTCTATCTTTCCACTACTCGCCATCTTCTTTCACTACCAGAATCGATCCCATAGATCTCCCACTAAACAGGGTCTACCATAGGCCTAAGCGAAACCCCTCAGCAGCAAAGGCGTCCCCTTGAAGCAAAAACAGCTCTGATACCAAATGTAGGTTTTAACCCCATACAGAAATTACCTGCATATGAATTCTAAAACACAGAAAATAAATAATGCGAGAGTATAACACATAAAACACATACACAGAGATTTTCCCCTGGATCCCAAAATCGGGACTACCAGCTTGATTTTTCATTATATTCCTTTCAATGTTACAATACATATTTATACATGTCGAAGCATCCAATACCATGGACCGAAAACCATCACGTCCAAAACCATGTGAGAAAAAATCATGCACAAAACCATAGGTAGGTCTGCCCAACCTACTATACAGTCCAAAAACAAACTTTTCTGGGGCGATGCACCGAATCCCATACAGTGGGGTTACATACACCCCTCAAACCCCCTGTGACCCTCCCCTGCTACGCAGTCAGCGCAACAAAGGGGGGCTCCACCCCCTTCTAACCCCCTGGTTAACTACGTCGGTTAGTCATGGAAAGAATATAACACAACCCAACATGATCCATGTGTATAGGGAATGAGGGAGGGCCAACGTGATAGTTTTAACACATAAAATCCTTTAACAATCTTTCTCCGGTCTATTAAAACCTTTATCAATTCCTCCACCTAATCATTGGTTTTGATACATAAGGCACATATATCAATGTGACCCACCTTATGCCACATGTCCACATCGCCTTGGGCCCATGGTATCAGGATATCGCAATCGGCGATTTCATAGAATTACCTTTCATTGCACCCTCCAAAATTTGTGATAGTCGAATTCCAATCACCTTTTGTTGCTTAGCTCTTGGTTCTTTGGCTCTTCCCATGACCATAGGCCATCCCCCATATTGGATCCCCCATAATCAGAGGTTTTAAATTGATGATTCCACTTTGATTTACAACACACTACAACCTCTGGTTGCCAATCTCCGATTTGTGACATCCTCACTGCTATGTGTCACCCTTTTCTTGGCCTCATATGACCCTTGAAAATGTCGAATCTTCCTGCCATGTGTCCATCATATTGCCATGTCATGATGATGTCAACCGCCATGTGGCCCTTATCGAAACCAACCATGTGCTACCAAGTGTCATGTATCAGAACCAATCATGCGTAGCTATGTTTATTTTATCAGATCTAATAATGTTCAGCCACATGGCCCCTTGGATGAGAGAGAAAAGGGCCCGTCCTCCCTTGGTTATGTAATGAATTTTTTTATTAACCTGCTTCGGTGCTTTCCCAACAGTTTAACACTATCGATACTTTTCCCAACATTTTTAACACTATCAGTGCTTTCCATATCGAAACCTTCTCTGATTCGCAACATTTGCATGTCGCAAAATTCTTTGATATGCCATCACCAATTTACTATGTGTCATATGCCCTGATCATTGATATGACCATACAGCTCTGATCGCCGATCTCTGATATCGCTGATATGCTCTGATGTACCATATGCCTTGGACCTCCGATCTCTGATTGTCGATATTAGCGATCAGATATTGCAGATTTTCTTTAAACTTCACTACCGCAGCTTTAGAAAACTCTGATATGTAGGATCAGGGGTTTATACTTAGGCATTTTCCTTTTTTCTTTGGTTTTTGAAAGGGGAACTTTGATCTACTCTAAATTTTGATTCTGGAGTCCATATGGGGAGTTCTATATACCGTTGGAAAGATTCTTCTGAGAACTTTCCCATGGAGTGGTCAAATTTAGTTTTGAGTGCTTCTATGGTTTAGAATATGGCTGAAATGTTTCCTTCTCTTTTTCACCCTTTTGACAACTGAAAAACAAATAATGTAGAGGGTGACAATAGAATGATCAATTCGTCATAGGCCTGTAAGAGGGTTAAAAGAAGGATGCTTCATTAGGAGGGTGAATTCAAGCTCATCAATGTCTTAGGAAGACTCCATTGTTCATTTTTACTATGCCATGCACTATGAAGAGGAGCTCTCCTTGGTCCAGTGCATTGAGGAAGCATGAAGGAGGAAGGGTGAAGGCTTCAACCTTCAAGACTACACCATATGCCCTAAATAAAAGAGGAGGAGACTTGAAAGCATAGTTTGACTAGTCAAGGGAAGGGAGGAGGCTTCCTTTAGCCTTACCTAGTGTGTCATGTGCTCTTCAGTGAGAGGTTAAGCAACGCTTGGGTGGACTGCACATAGGGGAAGGGGGAAGGTGAAATCTTCAACCTTCAGGAGTGCACTATGTGCTCAAAAGGGCAACACCATTTTCTTTCACAAGGGGTCACTATGGCTTTGGAGTGTGCTTTTAATCCTAGGCTAGAATATTTTGACCCAATAGTGGGTGCTTGACCATATGGAGTGCACTTTTCATTGGGGGAGTCCATAGGAATGAAACCACTTTGGCTAGGAGGGTTTTCGCTGCATTGGGAGGATAGGAGGGTCTTTGCATGGCATGAGTTTCCTCTACAAAATGGTTGAAGAGGTTAAACATGTTAGCTAGGAGTTATTTATGCATCATTCAAGGTAGAGGTGATTAGAACTTAGGGTAGTGAGTCAGTATAACTAAGAAAGATTAGTTGACTTCCCTTGGGAGGATCATAATGTGCAGCAGTTTGAAGGTGATCTTGAGGAGAAATTAGTGCACCATTCTTGGTGAGTATGATTGTGAAATTTAGTCCCATGAATAGGTTAAGCTCTTCCCTTGGTAAGAGGGGTAATTCCTTCATAACTTGCACTAGGCTAAAGGACCAAGAAGGGCTCCAAAATGGCTAAGTGTGAGACTGAAAAAGAAAAGGAGAGAAACACATTTGAATATGACTCAAACATGGATCACACACATAAAACCATCAATAAAATCCATAAAGATACACAAGATCCATGGATAACAATCAAACCTTGAAACAACAACAAAGCAACACTTATTTCTAAGTGCGATAGTTGAAGCGACATTACGTAACTTAGAACACAAGTCGCGACAACAGTGACTACTGTAACCAAAAGGTGCACTAAGTTGTAGGAATCTATCTAGAACATATTATAATGATATTTAAGACCATAAAATGTAGAAGAGTGTTCCATAACTAAATTTGGTGATACACAAATGTGTGACACATGTAGGATTGAAAAAAAAAACGACAACTACGAAAGGAGGGAAACATAAAGACAACACTTGAGAAATGCGAATGACCTTGAAAGAGACACATGCCATAACTAAGATAATATGAAAAATACACTTATTAAAGTGAAATAGACAAAAAGCAATAGTCATGAATGTGAAAATGACACTTGTGAAAGTGAAAGTGCCAAAAGATGACAATTGAGAAAACATACCAAAATGGAAGTACAAACACAACAAAAGTGAGGGGGACTATCAATAAAGGTGCACACTGACTTTTGAAATGAGTTGAAAATTGCATAGGCATTGTCTTCATGCGTGGTGCAATGGTTGTTTAAGCTTGCATAAAGGAATTTTACTTATGAATTGAAGGAAGATTAAGCATGTGTGTTCAAGTGACTTGACAATTTAAAACTAGGAAGAAGACTTAAATGCTTTACAAAACATCAAACTACCATGAAGTAACCATAAGATCATAGACCATAATATCCTCATTAAGATCCAAAATTAAAGTGTGGGAAAAAAATTGGAGGGTTTTGAATGCAACGTCAACACTTAGCAACACACTGGTAGAACTCTAGATTCTCTATTTAGGTTTAATCTCTAAGTGCAAGGTATAAGTATTTCAAGAAGTATAGATTTTCCATATAGGTTACCTCAATCTTGTTAATTATCCTGGTTAAAGATATAGTCCCCTTTATTCTTTGTTCAACTTTAAACACATCAATATAAGACTAGTTATGCCTTGATTCTTTCAATAAGGGATAAGAATAGTAATTATATAGAGCTTATAAGCACATTCCCCAGTGTTTCTCTGCTATTAACGAGCCTGAACAATACCCATATGGAGTCACCTATAGAGCACAAAAGCATCACTTCACTACCAGTAGGCCTAGATAGGACCCTGACGAAGTTGCTTTCTTCAACTCTTTGAGCAAGAAGCCTTTCTCTTCTTTCACTGTTTAATTATTTTATTTACAGAACTGCGCTTAGGAACTTATTTACTTAATGGGGTGGAAGAGGGATATTGACTTATTGAGAGAAGAAGAGGTTTTTTTGTGTTTTAAGGGATTTAAAATATACATGTTTGTTTTAAAGCTTTTCTCCTTTCCCTTCTCTACCCAGTCAAGTTGACATGTCTAAGCATTCAATACAAGGTTGAGTTAGAAATAAGGTCCTAATAAAGATACTAACTTCGTATTTCAACCAAAGGCTTTCTATCTGGAACAAATCATATTTTCCATTTAGACATCATTGACCTAAAAGATATATAAACCCAAGATAGAGAAGAGGTAACAGGTTAGACAAGTATTATTCATCATCATAATTTCCCTTTTCAAGTTTTTACACATTAGGTTTCAAGCCAGACAAGAGCATCTTTCATGAAAATTCTTACCAAACAAAACAAAAGTAAAATACATGACAAGACAACAAAACAAAACTGAAGAAGAAGTAAAATGGAGGCGGAAAATAAAGCAACGTGGGTAATATACAATAAGAAAACAAACAAATTCAGAGACTCAATGGAGAGAAGGATAGAGGGTGGATGCAATGCAAGGGAAACTAGATGTAACTAAGCCTTCTCCTAACATAATCAACTAGAAGGTTAGGGCTAAGTGTAATTATATTTCCAATGTAGCCATCGTCGTTCCTCACTTGCAACCACAAAAATAGGAGCAATTAAAACCAATATAAAACAATGTGCAATAGAAAAGATAAGAACTTGGAAAAATTGCACAACTAATTGAAGATATGGCTTGTTACTGAAAGGTTGTGCCCTATCGAATGGTTTGAGCTAGTTTCAAACTTTACTTTTTTGTTTGAAATTTCAATTATACAAACCTTGAAGGCTTATTGTGAATACAAATTCATCTATGCTCTCCACCCTTATAAACATTAAGAAATATCGAAACTTATTATTTACAACGAAGCTTGCTAGGTAAGACCTTAGGACCGATGGAAAAATGAATTTTCAGTTAATGCATTTGAATCACAACGAGAATATTTGGTATTATGATCATATTGGTTTATTAACATATAATGTTCTCGATTCTCTATTGTTTCACTTAGTATCTAGTTACATGAAAAATAAGCAATAAGAAATCTTAGGACATTCAATAAAATTGTTGACATTGTGAATCCAGGAAACCAATAAGGATATTGAGTAGGAAAAATATTAGAAGCATGTGTCAAATAAAACCCAATACTAACACAAGGGTTTTGGTGAGCTGAATGATCAAAGAAAATGTAATTATTCTAGAAGAGGAAATGCTCCATGGATATGATTAGTTTCATGATATACAAAAAATAGATAATAAAACGGTAAGATTCAGAAGGGTTTAACAAAGAAAAACATTTCAACCCAAAATGAACTTTATCTCAATCATTAAAATGACAGGCCTTGAAACCATCAGAATTTGTGAAATATGTGCTCTCTGACCCTTAATCTAGCTCAACTTTGGAAAATTTTAGGGGCGAATTTTCGCCCTTGGGCTAAATTAAGGGGTTTTATATTTTTATTGGGCAAATATTTTGTATCATAGTACATTGTTACAAATCACCTCAAATTTATTTTATAAAAAAATTAGGTATGGAGGTTAGCCCACCTTATTTTAAGGGAGAGGGTAAAAAAAAGTAAATTAGCCCTTGAAATTAGCAAGTAAATTTATTTATGATAGTTATCAATAAAAATAGAAATACAGTGGAGGTATGGTAAATAAATAAAAGCTCTTTTTATAGTTACTCCAAAGGTATGGTAAATAAATAAAAATACAAATAAACTAGAGGTATGGTAAATAAATAAAACCTCTTTTTATATTTAGTCCATAACCCTCTTTCTAGTTAAGAAGAATAAAAAATGAGGTTTCATTTAAGTGAATCCTATGGGCCAAATATAAAAGTGGTATGGTAAATTAATAAAAATATAAATAAACGAGAGGTATGGTAAGTAAATAAAATATTTTTTTATATTTACTCCATATCTCACCTTATATAGCGTGTAAATAAATAAAAATATAAAAAAAGTGGAGATGGTAAGTGCGTGTAAATAAATAAAAATATAAAAAAAGTGGAGATATGGTAAATAAATAAAACCTCTTTCTATATTTAGTTCATAACCCTCTTTCTATTTAAGAAGGCTCAAAATAGAGGTTTTATTTAATTGAATCCTATGGGCCAAAAACCATATTTATAAAAAACATATGGTAAATTAATAAAAATATAAATAAACTAGAGGTATGGCAAATAAATAAAATATTTTTTATATTTACTTCATAAGCCACCTTATATTTACAAACACTCCAAAAATGTGTTATATTTAGGTGAAGCCTATGGGCTAAATACCATGAGCCAAATTATTATTAATACCATGCAAAAAAACATTATTAATCCTAACATTAGTATTAATAAAAATAAAGATGGCACATGGTATTGACCCATGGTATTCACATGGAATGTAGCCTATTTAAAGGGGGGAATTAAACTAGCATAGATCCATCTTTACTCTGGATCAAATATCTTGATATGCAAACTAACATAGAGTGAAAAAAATTTGATCCCTCTTGGGGCTTGGTAGATCAAGAGTGAAAATGGATCTTGTAATTTAATGTCAATTAAACATTTTAACTTGGTTAAAATAAAAAAATAAAATAAAAATCAATTATTAATTTTATTAATTTTTATAAATTACTAATAGTAGTTTCTAACCTCCAGGTTTATGATAAGCCATGGTATTTAAAGGGGAAATTCTATCAGCGTAGATCCATCTTAATTCTGGGTCTACCAAGTGCTGGGAGGGATAAATAGATTTCATCCCTCTAAGAGTGGTAGATGTGGAGTTAAGATGGATATAGGTTGGTTTTCATGATAATGAAGATATTAAATAGACTTAAGAAATTATATTGTAAAAAAAAATCTTAAGGTGAATGGTTAAAGCTACATTTAGTCACTTCACAAAATTTAGTAAAAAATATCGATATCTCCATTAATATTGTTTTTTCTGATTTAACAAAAAAAAATTCAAAACAATGAAATCTTAACTCTTTCTGCATCACCCTCGCAGAAGAGAGATAGTCACTGCCAAGATTTCCCACCATTTTTCAAACATTCTCAATATGATATCTTCATGAAAAAGTTAAGGTACTCATCTTGGATTAGTTGTTTGAAAAATATGTTGGTTTGTACAACCTTTCATCTTCTTTGCTATTTTTAGTTTGTCATAATGATCTGTAGGGGTTGGGTCTCTGCACCATATTGTCCTAAAAGACGGAGATTGTGCACCAAAAAGGAAATTAATCCACATGTTACAACGCCGTTAAAAATGGTATGAAGGTAGTGAATTATGCTAATAAGAAATTTAGATTGGGAGACGTAATTAAATTTTATTATTTAATTGAAGATTTCCAATTCAAATAATAATAAATCTACATTTATATAGTTATATATTGATTGGAAGGCTTCTGACAATGGTCACTTCTTTCCATTAGGTCCCCTTCAGGCCTTTGGGATACCTACTACTTCATTATATTATATACTTGGGGCTTGCTACTTGTTAGCATGTTGGGGTAAACAAACTTGATGTGTTTTCTTTTTTATATCGTAGTTGGAGTCTATGGAATAAGAAAGAAATTTGATAGTTTGGCAAAAGTGGTAGCTTGACAAAAATGGTAGAGAAAACATTAATCTCTCCTACCATGACAAACATGGCCACTAAAACTTGCAACATTGTTTGTAGGAAGTGAAAATTATGTTTCTTTTTTCCAAACATGTATGTTAGTATATTATAGTTTAATGAATATGTTTTATTATTATCATATATGGTTTCATACTTTAACAAAACATTCACCAAGACTTCACAATGTTTTATTATTCAGTGAAAGATTTTCCAAGATCTTACAAGATTTTATAATTCAGTGAAAGATTCGCCATGACTTTAAAAGATAATATAATCTGGTGAGAGATTCGCCAAAAAAATATATATATACATATTATATTAGTGATAAAATCGCCTCCCATTTTTCCTACGTATCATGGGGATTCACCCATTTATTATACATATAAATTAGGGTGGCTCTTAAAATTTTTCCTCAAGGAGGTTTTCAATGTTTTCCTTTCTTGTCACTTGTAACAACTTCTCCTTTACAGATCAACCATGCTCACTAAGGGTTTATGGCTCTCAACCTCACAGTTTCGATACTTCATATTTTCATACTTTTGTATTCAAATAGGTTTTCATTCTTTCCATTCAGTGGATCATTTTGAGATCTATAGTTTTACCTTAAACACTTTCTTTTCTAATAAACTAATTATAATCAGTTATAAATTCACACCAGAATTAACATCTGCATAGTTGCCATAGTTATATTTAACTGACATTACTCAGACATTACTCCTCCTCCATTACTATATAATGGAGGTTTTCTATATACAACTATGCGAGTAATACAAATACTTTTAGAAAATTAAATTTATCTTTTATATTTGTAATTTTATATATAATTTAAAATAACTTGTTTGCTAGGATTATATATTAATACGTTGTGAGTAAATTTTCATTTTCATATATATACTTTATGATTTAACTTTAAATATGTTAATGTAATTTATGTTATTATGCGTAATATATAAATAATAAATTCCTCTTAGTAAATATTTGCATATTAATATTTTTATATTATAATTGGTAATGTGTAATTCTTAATTAATCATTAATATAAGTAAAGTTAGTTAAGTAAAGGCCTTCCTTTTCTAAACCTTATAAGTAATAAGATTAATAACTAATAACATAATTAATTCTAATAAGAATTTTAGTAAATTATTATTGATAAATTATTGAATATAATTAATGATAAGAGGTAATCCAATTTTACCTAATGACCCTTAAGGTTAAATGATAAACAAGAAGTTATTAGAAAAGTATATGGTATACCAATAATATTAGGTTAATGAATATACTATTATTAATAAACATGTATGTTAATTAGGGCATTTACCTTAGGTAAACTACATTCTAGGAATATTAATTTAACTAAAATACTATTTATTGTTTTTTAATATTATTAGAACTAGAAATTATTAGGAAAATATAGATTAGTGGTTAGTACTTATTAATTTAATTTCGAATGGGCCTTTACAATTAAAAAAATTTTAAATTAAAATGATTTTTTGGTTTAAACTTTTACCTATTATAACTTGATTCTAAAAACAATAGTAATTTATTACCATTTAGAGTTAAATAATTTGGGAATATTAATATAATTTATTAATGACCATTATAGGTAGTTTACCATTATGAATTTACCATAATCTATTAACTATTATATCTTTACCATTGGATCCTTAGGTATAAACAATTTTTAAATGCCAATTACCATTGTAACTAAATTCTAAAGATTAATAGTATTTTAATACTATTTATTTGGAATTAATTAATTTAAGAATAATAATAAATATAGATTTTTAATAAATATAATGACCATTATATTTAAACATTATATTTATTATATTCAATTAACTAATAATAGTAGGTTTCGGTTAATAATAAAATTATTAGTTTGACTAAGTCAAAATTAGCCGTTGCAATATAACCGTTGGGATCTCTGCACACTCTATTTAATCAAGCTTAGCCAGATCAGTCCTTCAACTTGTCCTGACGATGAACCACACTGGTTGGTTTGAAACGCATCGACAAAAGATTGATTATGTGATTTTGCCGAAGATTTTCTAAACTAAGTAAAGTTAATATTAAATTCTATATTATTCTGTATAGCTATATTTACCAAGTGAAATAAATATATAGATTAGTAATATATTATAATGTAATTTATGTTATGATTAGTAATGTATAAATAATAGATTAATCTTAGTAAATATGTGTATATTAATATATTTTGTATTGTAATTGTTCATATGTAATTCTTAGTTAATTATTAATATGAGTGAAGCTTATATTAAATTCTTTATCATTTTTTATAGCTATATTTATTAGCTGAAATTCAATGTGCTATTATGTCAAACATGTTATACTATAAAATTCATATTATTTTTAATAATATGAAATATGGAAAATATCCAAGTGTTCTAGGACATTTTATTTATAAACTATTTTAATCAAATTCTTCATCATATCATGGTACAATATATGATGAGTCTCATCATTGGGTAATTATATAGGCTTTAATTCACATCCTAGCTTAGTCAAACCAACTATTCTCACAACTTATTGCATACTTTTGATTAAATTTTGTTTATGAGATGAGTTAGAGTTGGATATTTTTCCTTGTGGTCTAATGTGTATTTAATGCAGGATTAAAGGATAAAAGAAAGGAATTTTGGCAAAGACCTTGGTCAAAACTCGAATGGGACAAGGGAGAGGAATTATAGGAGGTAAATCCTCCTCATTTAGTACCCCTCCATTCGAATATTCCTCCATCAGCTTGAAATGCAGATAGTCAAATCATGAGGACTAGAAGGCAACTGAGCAAGTGAAAGTCAAAGAACTAGTTTATCTCGAGTTTGGGAACCGAGCCTTCCTAATTTTAAGGAAGCCATTGGAGAATTCAGTTGTATAAGTAGAGAGACTTAGGACCTCAGTAGGATTCAAACTTTTGATTGTAAAACTCTACTTTATGTTCGAGTTGCAAGACTTGTGACAGTTTTTGATGTAATCCATTGTTTTCATAATAAGAATGAGTTTTATTTTGAGCTAACACTGAGTTAACTCAGAGGGCTGAAGCTCTTGGGTTAGGGCCCAATCCTAGAAACTAAGGCTCCTCTTTATTTTACATGTATGCTAGCGTAGATTCATGGTTTAATAATTCATTTTCTTAAATAGCTGCATTTACATTACAGCAGTGTAGCGCATAGATTCATGGTTTAATCATTCATTTTCTTAAGTAATTGCATTTCCATTACAACAGTGTAGCGTAGATTAGTTATGTTTTAGTTTGCTTCCATTTCCGCCTTCTTTTAATTCGTAGGTTAGCAAGGAGAAAAATATCCCCATAAGGTTGTCAGCAGGTGTCTTGGCCTCACCTCCTCCCTCTGGGACCATGACATGAGAAAGAGACCCTTTAGCAACCCCAAAAACACATATTTGTAGTTCTTGCATGAGCTTTGGAGTTTGTCGTCTTGATTCAATGCTTGGTTCATTTCATCGTTATATTTCTATAATAAGATCTCACACATATTCTCATTTCCTTTAGCACTTTCTTCATGAAAAATATATGCGTAAGCTAATAAATCATGTCTTAATCAGATTATGCCCATAGAATTCCTTATCATCCAATCCACAAAAAACCTAACCAATCACTATCAACCACGTGTCACATATTCATTTCAACATTTGACTTTAGGCACTCCAAATCTCCATCGTCGATCTGTTTTGCTTGATCCAACAACTATCGCGCCACCCGCTCGCCAACTAGCTTGGCCGATCTCAGCAGTTGATCAATCCCACATGATCCAACGGTTATCGCGCAATCTCGCGTGGATTATTGCAGGACCGATATCCGATCGAGAGCACATGAGAAAAGTGGTTTTCTCATTCTACGTGTCACTCACTTAGGCTATGTTATGAAACCAGCTCAAGAAAAGATAGAAAAGATAGATCAACGCCTTAGAATTCAGCCTCTTCGAGGGGGAAACCTCCTTGACATTACATAAATGAACAATTCTTGGATGATTCAAATAACAAAACCTCCTTTCTATATGTAGGAGTCTAAGGAGTCACAATATAATCCAGTCGACCTAACAATAATAATATAAAGCCACAAAAATAACAATAGAGGGATTCTATGGGGCACAGTAATAACAATATGGGGGTAATAGGGCACAACAATATTAATAAGGGGTATAACTGCAATAGTAATGGGGTAATCACTAGTATTATAGGGACCCAACATGCCCCTCTCCTTCAAAAAAGTGTTTTCCTCAACGCTTGAGTAGTTCTGGATACTTCTGCATAAAATTCTCATCCTCCCATGTGGAATCTTCAGCGGATAAGTTCTTCCACTTGATAAGATACTCTGAAATTGAACGATTTCGTAGTTGTCGAGTTCTTGTTTATGTGACTGCTTCCGGTTCCAATATAATGTTTCCTTCCTCGTCAAGTTCTGGCAATATTGTTTGAACTGGGATCTTGTTGCCTATAACCTTCTTTAAACATAAAACATGGAAAACTGGGTACAATCGAGAAGCTGCAGGAAGCTCCAATTTGTATGCCATAGTACCAATCTTTTGCAACACCTTGTACGGATCATAATACTTTGGTGATAATTTATTATCCTTCTTATCTTGCTTGAGGGACATTTGATTATATGGTTGTAGCCGTAGGAATACCCAATCACCTACACCAAAACTTCTTTCACTGCGATGTTGATCTGCCTGTTGTTTCATTCTATTCTACGCTAAGACGAGGTTATCCTTTAAGAGTTGGAGGACTTGTTGTTGATGTTTGATGTGATGTTCCACTGCCTGAACCTTAGAATTTTCTCTTAAATATGATGTGATGGATGGTGGTTGATACCCATAAAGTGCCATAAATGGGGTCATTTATGTTGCTGTATGGAAGGAAGTGTTATACCACCAATCAGCCAGAGGCAACCATTTGACCCATTGTGTCTGTTTATCAGATACAAAGCAACGAAGATATCCTTCCAAACATTTTTTTACTATCTCAGTTTTCCCATCAGATTGAGGATGATAAGATGAGCTATGAGCTAACTGAGTACTAAGACAAGAAAATAATTCTGTCCAAAAGTTTCCAGTGAAAATGGGATCTCTGTCACTTACAATAATCTTTGGGTTTCCATGTAGCTTTTGAATTGTTTCCATAAATGCAGTAGAAACTGTACTAGCTTTAAATGGATGTGATAATGCACAAAAGTGTGCATACTTGGTAAGTCTGTCAACTACCACCATGATGACACTCTTTCCCTCAGACTTGGGTAAACCTGTGATAAAATCCATTGAAACCTCCTCCCAATGTTGGCTTGGAATGGATAAAGGTTGTAATAGACCTGGTGTCTTAATTGATTCCACTTTATTTTTTTGGCAAACCAAACATTCCGCCACAAACTTTTGAATATCTGATTTAAGGCCATCCCAAAAAAATTCCTTCTTAACCCTGTGGTAAGTTTTTAAAAATCCTGAGTTCCCTCCTAAGGGAGAAGTGTGCAATTCCATAAGAATCTTTTGTTTTAGCTGGGAATTCTTACAAAGGTATAAGCGATCTTTGTACCATAACGAATCATTTTGCCAGCTAAATGTATCAGACGTACTAGAATCTTGTTGTAACTTTCGAATAAGTGCCCACACTTCTTCGTCATTCTTCCATTCCTCCCTTGCTTCGTTTATCCAATCTGGTTGGATAATAGAAATGGCGCACAACAATGCTTCCACATCCTCATCCTTTATTGAGAGTGCATCTGCCACCACATTTTTCTTCCCTTTTGTGTAGATGATTTCAAAGTCATAACCCAACATCTTTGTGACCCACTTTTGTTGCTCTTCAGAGGATAATCTTTGTTCTAAAAAGTATTTAAGGCTATCATGATCCGTTTTTACCTTGAAGTGTCTTTCCATTAGGTAGGGTCGCCATTTCTTAAGTGCATGGAGTATTGCCAACATTTCCTTCTCATAAATAGCTTTGCTTAAAAACTTTCCCTTGATTGGACGACTTTCAAAAGCAATGGGTCTTTCATCCTGCATTAGAAAAGCACCAATTCCATTTCCTGAAGCATCACATTCCACAATAAAGGTTTTCGTGAAGTCCGGTGTAGCTAAGACCGGTGCTTGGCACATTGCCTCTTTAAGATGTTCAAAGGCCTTTGTTGCTTCCGGAGTCCATGAAAATGCATCTTTCTTCAATAATATTGTTAGAGGTGCTGCTATTCTCCCATAATTCTTAACAAACTTGTGATAATACCCTGTCAACCCAAGAAATCCTCGCAGATGCTTTATGGATGTGGGGATTTTCTATTCCTTAATGGCTTTAATTTTGCTAGGGTCTACCTTAACTCCTTCATGAGATACATAATGACCCAAATATTCAACCTCCTAGACTCCAAAGAAACATTTGGATCTTTTTGCATATAATTGTTTCTCCTTCAATAGTTGTAGCACCCTGTCAACATGTTCAACATGATCCTTCCAAGACTTGCTGTAGATTAGTATATCATCAAAAAATATTTACACAAATTTTCTAAGGAATGGTTTGAAAATTGAATTCATCAAACCTTGAAATGTTGAAGGTGCATTGGTAAGGCCATAAGGCATGACCAAAAATTCATAATGACCCTCATGAGTTCTAAATGTTGTTTTCAGAATGTCTTCAATATTCATTATGATTTGATGATATCCTAAACGGAGATCCAACTTGGTGAAGTAAATTGATCCATGCAATTCATCCAGTAATTCATCAATGACAGGAATGGGGAACTTATCTTTAATAGTGAGCTTGTTGAGCTCCCTATAATCCGGACACATGCGCCATGATCCATCCTTCTTGTGCACCAATACTATTGGAGCAGAGAAAGAACTTTGACTCGGTTGAATTATACCAGCCTCTAGCATTTCTGCAACCATACGTTGAATTTCACTCTTTTGGACATAGGGATATCTGTACGGCCTGATGTTTGGAGGAACACTTCCTGGAATTAGATGAATAGCATGATCATGATCACGCATAGGTGGGAGACCTTTGGGAGTCTCAAATACCTTGGAATGGTTGTCCAGGAATTTTTGGAGATATAGAGAAATAGATGATTCCGATGTGGAAACATCTAGCGAGCATAATTGTGCAATTACACCTCTTTGCTACTTTTTTATAAGCTTTGTCATACCATTAGAGCTGATTATCTTTCCTAGTTTCCCTGCAATACCCCTTAATTCAACTTCCTTACCTTCCGTAGAAAATTTCATGAAAAGTTCTTGAAAATTAAAGGATATTGTACCCAGGGATTGTAGCCATTGGACTCCTAGTACAACATCAGCACCTCCCATTGGAATAGAAAGCATTGGGCTAGTCAATACATATTCTCCCATGGATAGCTTGATATTATGGCACTTTCCAGAGCAATTTATTGTTCCTCCATTTGCAATCATCACTTGACACTCTGGTGCTGGATATAGGAAGCAATTCAATTCTTTTGCTACCTTACAATGAATAAAATTGTGGGTGCTTCCTGAATCAATCAAAACTATTACCTTTTTCTTCTTGATTTGTCCTTCTATCTTGATGGTTTTAGGAGTGGTAATTCCCGCCAATGCATTACAAGATATGGTCAGATTTATTTGTTCTTCATCTAGGCTTTGTTCCTGGAGTATATCCTCTTCTTTTGACCTTTCTTGCTCCTTTTCTTCTTCCTCTTCACAATATATGTAGAATAATTTATTCTCAGCACACTTATGACCTTTAGTGTATTTGCTATCACAACTGTAACAAATCCCTTTTGCTCTTTTTTCTTCCAATTGTTGTGGTGTCAACCTTATAGGTTGTGGAAGACTAGGAGCAACAAAACTTCCGTCTTTATAGTTGTGAGTGGCATGCTTCCTGGTTGCCATAATTTTGCTTTCCATTTTTCTTGCTAACCTGAATGCCTTCTCTAATGAATCAGGTTCCCAAAGGCGAACATCATGTTGGATATTATTCTTTAAAGACCCTATGAACACATCAATCCTATGCTCCTCTAGAATATCTTTTACCCTTATGTTCAATTTTTGGAACTCCTCAATGTGCTCCATTATTGAACCCTTTTGTTTGAGACTTATCAATTGGCTAAAAAAAGTGTTGCTTTTTGTATCCTCATAATGTGCTACCAATTCTTCCGTAAAAACTGCCCAAGTGATAAATTGTTTACGAGAGCAAAGCCATTGATACCATACAAACTGATTTGGTTCCAAATATAAAGTTGCCATACGTACCTTTTGTGTGTTTTGCACATTATTGAGATCGAAGAATTGCTCCATCTGTAATATCCATGTGGCAGGATCCTTGCCATCAAACTTCTTCATATCGATTTTTGGAATATGGTGAGCCTTCGATCCAACATTAGCATCTACGGAATCATGATTAACATTTTTTTTATTCTCACAATGAGTTTCCTTTAGTACCCTTTCACCCTTAGTGCCCATTTCTGGTAGCAACTTATTCACATTTACCTTCAATTCGTCCATGTCTGTCTTCAAATCTATCTTCAAATCATCCATCTTAGCTTCCATGTCAATCATCTTAGCTTCTACGCCTTTCTTTAAACAATCCATCTTATATTCTACACCTTTCTTTAAACCATTCATCTTAGATTCTATTCCTTTTTGTGTAAGGGACAGTTGTTGCACTTGGTCTTGTAATTTTGATATATCATGTTGCATTTCTTCCTCTTCTTCATGAGTCATGCTAGAGCTTTCAGGTTCCTTACTAGGTGTTTGCATTTTCTTTCCTCGAGGCATCAGTTACCGATAATAATTCTCTACTATGCCCTTTGAATTCCTTCAAAATAAATTTTCAAACCAAGCTTAAGCAAAAATTTAAGAAAATCTACACACCTTTTTTTCACTTTGTAGGAGCTCGATATTGCCTCTGATGTACCTTTTTACCTTCCAATCATCTAGTTCTAAATTTGTGACCTATAGTAGCCCTCTGTGTCCTCTTTCCATTGCCACAAGTCTGACTCAAATTGGATTCTCCAAGGAAGATTTATGCAAAATCTCCCAAAGTGACTTGATTATAGACTAGTTCGGTAGAGCGAACTTGTACGACATGCCACGAGTCACCGTTTCGACCTTTGGATCTGAAAAATGCATACAATAGACTACAGTCCGTCCTCTTTCTGTACCTTCTTACGAAATTTCAATCCGACCCCCAGAGAGAAAGTTATGGTGATTTTCCCAAGGTCACCTGTTTGGAATGTAATTCAGGAGTCTACAAAAAAACCAACTTCCTCAGATCATATCTCCACAAATATAGCGTGAAAAACTCTGAAATTAGGATCCAAGATTCAGCGCGATTTCTTCTCAAATGGGTTTTTGTTTCGACTTCGGAAACGTCAAAGAAAAAAGGTTATAGTGAAAATGCCACGATGACCTGTTTGGAGCAGCGAAACCCTAGAATCCAAAGCTCTGATACCAAATGTTATGAAACCAGCTCAAGAAAAGATAGAAAAGATAGATCAACGCCTTAGAATTTAGCCTCTTCGAGGGGGCAACCTCCTTGAAATTACATAAATGAACAATTCCTGGATGATTCAAATGACAAAACCTCCTTTCTATATATAGGAGTCTAAGGAGTCACAATATAATCCAGCTGACCTAACAATAATAATATAAAGCCACAAAAATAACAATAGAGGGATTCTATGGGGCACAGTAATAACAATATGGGGGTAATAGGGCAAAACAATATTAATAAGGGGTATAACTACAATAATAATGGGGTAATCGCTAGTATTATAGGGACCCAACAGGCTAATCGCGTCAAATTTAGGAATTCCACTTACAGCTCTTAGGGCGCGCGAGATACTGCTTACCACCTATATTCATTTCAATGTTTGACTTTAGGTGCTCCAATTCTCCACCGTAGATTTTCCTGGCCTGATCCAATGGCTATCGTGTCACCTGATCGCCAATTAGATTGGTTGATCTTCACCGTTTATCAATCCGGCATGATCCAATGACTATCGCGCAATCTTGCACAAATTTTCGCACAGCCGATATCTACCAAAGAGCACGTGAGAAAAGTGTTTTTCTTGTGTTACGTGTCACTCACTTAGGCTAATCATGTAAAATTTAGGAATTCTTCTTACAACTTTGAGGGCAAGCGAGAAACTGCTTACCACCTATGAAAACCTGCTCCACTCCATCATTCTGCACGTTTTTTTTACCCTTCTGTTGCCACCTAACTTGATGTGATCCATCCATCTATTCACTTATTCTCCTGCAATAAGATCTCCACTGCTCATCTCCCATTAATCCTATTCATTGATCGATCCATCCATCTATTCACTTAATCCCCATGATAAGGTCTCCACCGCTCATCTTCTGTTAATCCTATTCAACCATCTATTAACTCAATCTCTTGCATTAAGATCTCTATCGCTCATCTTCCATTAATCATTTTCATCCATCCATTCACGTAATCTCCTGCGATAAGATCTCTGCTGCTCAGCTTCCGTTAATATTGTTTCCGCCCGATCCAAGAGTTCCTATGCATTGCTGCTTCATTACGTCTTCCTTTCATTGATTTCGATCTTCGATTGCTCTTCCTCTTGACTCCTTCCTGAACTTTGTTCTGTGTATAATTTAAACATTGCCACCCCATAGACCTTCTAGCCATCCTCATCGACCTATCACGTCTACAAGAACACTTAGATTTCATGCTTTATTTTACCAAAGAAACCAAAAAAAGAGTGAAAATAGATTTAGTTTAGTTTCCTTACTTACACATTACTTTGGTTTGATGCTCTTTACTTCTTCAACCTAGATAACAACATTAGGACAGTGTTGATTTAGAAATTCTACTTAGTATAACTGTTTAAATGGTTAATTAGGATATGGTGTGATTTAGCATTAAATGTTGTTTTCTTCATTACTCTAGTAGAGTAGCTCTCTTAGAATAGTTCTCTTCTTCCATCAAAGAATGAAGCTTCTTCTGACCCTATAGAAGTCTGGCTTGGAACCCCTGGGGTCTCTCACTAGATGAACAGTGACAATAGGCAAGACCTTCACTTCTACTTGTGTATATAGCACTATCACCTCAAAGTTTGTATGAACCTCGGGTTGATAAGTAAAGCTGGTAGCCCAGGAGTTGCAACATCCTTGTTGTAGTATTAGCGCTCATCACTTTTTGCTGCCATTGCCAGGGAGGTGTCTGAGTAGAATGTGATTGTTGCTTTCTTTTATTCTATTTCTAGTTTGCTTTCTTTTCTTCTATTTCTAGTCAGCAATTTTTTTCCATTAGTTTATTTCTGCAAAAATAATCTAGTAGCTTCCTTTCTTTCAGTTGTCATTATCTTCTTTCCTTTCCATTTTGCAAGTAAAACTTCAATTTAGCAAGTAACTTTCTTTCTCTCAGCAGTTTTCATTCAATCAGTAATTTCATTTCTACAAAGTACTTTCCAGCTAAAAAAAATCTTACAAAATCCAACCCAGAAACATTTCCTTTCATGCCTCGTAGGAATAGGGACAATTTAGGGAAATTCTTGCCAAATACCCCCATTGTTTCCAACAGCCAACCTTCTCTCTTCTTTGGTGGCTATGAATGGGAGGAACCTTTAGGTGAGAAACCTGACATATTTGAAGAACCTACAGGGGAAGAAGAAGAAGAGGAACCCATTCCTACTAAACCAATGGCTGAAAACTGAAATGACAAAGGGAATAGAGACAAAGTTGAGAGTGCCTTCCCCATCAGGGAAACCAATGGGGACACTAAGATGAAGAATATAAGCCTGTCTACCCTACCTCATTTCCATGGCCTGACCATAGAGGACCCTGACACTTTCCTATGTGAGTTTGCTATTACATGTCGAACCTATGACTATACAAATGATGAGCAAAAGTTAAAATTGTTTCCATCTACCCTTAAGGATGCTACATTGCACTGGTTCATGGGTTTACCTAGAGATAACATCACAACTTGGGCTCAGATGCAACAGGCTTTTAACAACAAATATAGGGACTATTGTAGGCCAAAGGATACTAAAGAAGAGATTTTCAGGATGACCATGGGCCAAGATGAATCCTTAGAAGATTATGAAGAAATATTACAACTCAGTTACAAAAGGCTAGGTGCACACTTGACCCTGAGTCATTAAAGCTAGTCCTACTCAGAGGAGTAAGGGAAGATCTTCTAGATACCTTACATTTGTTAACAGGAGGAGATATCTACAAATTACCCTATGAGGATATCAAGAATTTCTTTAGAAGCCATTCTAGGGCAGCCATGAAAAAGGGGAGGAGTAGTCAACCTATGGCCAGTACATCATCTTCCAACTCATCCATCAAGGGTGAAATTGGAAATATGCTGGAAGCTTTCAAAAGTGAGATGTTGCAAACCCTTGCCTTGGAATTGGACACCATGAACATCAAAAGGAAGCAAGAGGAAGCAGAGAGAGCCTTGGCCATCTTTTGTCCTAGATGCATCAGGAGGCATCCCAGGAACTAATTTCCATTGAACTGCATTGATATTTGCTCAGTCTATGAAGAAAACCACTCCACAGACAAGTGCCCTTCTTTACCCAGACTCAAAGTTGTATATCAAAGAGCTAAAGGGGTCATTAAGTAGCTTTGCTACATCAACCAAAGGAGACCTCCTGGGCCTAGACCATACCAGTACGGTATGAAAGTTTCATCCCATGCATATTACAACCCTAGCCAAACCACATCTATACCTTCTTGGGGACCCCCTGCTCATCCTTCCTAGTCTACACCCCCTCCTTGGTCCTATGCATCTCAATATCATTCCCAGCCAACCAGCCAGTCATTTCAACCTTATGTTCTGCCACAAGCTCAGTGGAATACCCCACTCCAGGGATGGAGTCCCCATCTAGCTCTATTGCCTCCACCACCTACCCAACCACAACTCCTACACTTTGCTCCACCCAAGAAACCTGAAATGCCTGCCCAGCCAAATCCTAACATGAACAATAAGAAGGCTCAACAAGTATATAGTGGAGAGACATCTACCCAACTTATGATGTAGAAATCCAGGAGATCAACCTAAGATCTAGGAGAATTCTCCTAGATAACCAACCTCCCTCTCCACATAGGGAGGTTGAGGAAGAAAGAGAGGAAAGAAACCTTAAAGTAAATCCACCCTTTCCTGATAGATTAGCCCAACCACTCCAACCTACCCTAGAAGAAACAAAACTTTTGGGGGAATTGAAAAATCTATGTGTAAAGATCCCCCTTCTCTAGGAAATAAAAGATGTTCCCATTTACAAGAAGTTGATTAAGGAGAAATGCTTCAAGCATCCAGGAAGAAGAAAAAAGGATGCCCCTACCATTAATGTCATTAGGTAGTTGTCTGACTTAATGCTGGGGGAGGTAATATGTCTGAAATATTTGGACCATGGAAGTCCTGTAGCAGATGTGCACATCAATGGCACCATCGTCCCAGACACTCTGATCGATCTTAGGGCTGCCATTAATGTGATGACTCAGGACAACATGCTCAAGCTCAAACTCCAGGGGTCATTAAGGAAGACCACAACAGTTCTGCAACTTGCAGATTGTTCCACAGTCACCCCTGAGGGAATTGTGGAGGATGTGGTGATCTCCATTGACTCCTGGGAGTACACTACAGATTTTCTAGTTCTCCAGCCTAAGGCTAAGCTTACTAGTTACCCTCTCATCCTTGGGAGGCCATGGTTGGCCACAGCCGATTCTTACATTAGTTGTAGAGTTGGGAATATAACCATCAAGAATTGGAATATGTCCAAACAGTTAGTCCTATACTCTCCTGCTCAACCTTCTCTAGAGCATGATTTACCTTTACGGTTAGAGGAGTGTTATCGGGAAAACTAGTGTCCATTCAGAGCTTCTAGTCCCACCAAGACGGGTATCTATCTTAGAAACAAACAAACTAAAGTTACTTGTGTTTTCCTTTATGAGAGACAGATGAGAGAGAAGCGGAGAGTACCAACCTCAGTCTTTCGCTAGTCTCCTTGTTCGTTTCCTCTCTCCCTTGATAGAGCTTTCACCACTCCTTTCTCACTTTTCCCACTTCAGAGAACACCTGTAGAGTCAAGGCAGTAAAATACCATCAAAGCATAGAGATCTATAACCATAAACAATGTAGGATCAGGTATACATTAACCATATAAATGCATATACAAATACAAGATTCAGATATATACAAGCATATGGAGGAAAACTCAAATAGATTTATTGAAAGAAGTAGTAGAAGAGAGGATTACAACCAAGCTGTCTAATCCAGCATCATCCTCCCAGCATGAAATCCCTCTTCAACTCATACAAATCAAGATCACCCAACAATGTCTTCAAAGATAAACCAACAGCACTTCCTTGCAAATTACAAAACTCCAGCCTTTCGATCTCTAATATGAGGGATCCATATATAGATGTTTGCAGGAGAGTGAGTCAGCTTCAGGGATTTTGATTAGTGTCATTTCACTGATAGTTCTTGGTCCCACTTGGAGATTTCATGATCTCTTACTCATCCCTGGGCTAATTCAGAGAGGCACGTGTCATATGAGCAGTTTCTAGAAGATTCTTTGAGTTTCCACCCTGCAAACTGCTTTTGCCATTTGTCTGCTCTCGCTCATCGCACCCTACAGAAGGGATTTCCAATATGCATCACACCCCCCATATGTAATAGGTGAGATGCATCACACCCTATGCATGGAGCAGTCTGTATGGTCCAATTTTGACTAGTTCTAAGTAGTTTTTCAGGGAGAACTTCTAGGAGATGATGTAATCAGCTGACCTTGTTCCTCTAGGGTATGAAAGAACACTTTTAGGGTTTTAGAAGCCCTTGGTTTATGGATATATGTGATTGGGGTTTCAGTGCCCAAATATGTCTATAACAGTGGCCCCCTAAAGTATGAGGTCGTAAATATTGTAATGTCGAGTGAAATGCTTTATAATGAGGATACGAGGTTTTTCGAACTGGAAGGTGATCTATAATAAGATACAATAAAATACATTATCTTCATAATATTTTCATGATCGAGCTAAGGCGGGCATTCCCATGATTAGCTTTATAAATTCATTTTCATGTTCATAGGATAGACAATCGTCTATGTGGCAGACTAATGATTCTGGTAGAGCCATCATCCCTTATTTTGGATGATTATCTGTGCAGCAATGATGTACATTTGATGTCTTTATTTTCCTGAATATATCACAGCCCGGATGGATGAAACTAGATCCAGGGTCTTCAAACTCGTTCAATCTTTGCCCAAAGTACAAGTCGATCCATGTGAGAAGATGTTCTGATGTTGAACATGGAAAGACATCACCTAATTACCAGCTAATGATGTAAGTTGTTAACAGGCGCGAGAGGAATCATCGATAACGATAATGACCCTCAAGGTACTACAGTACAATTCACGTGGTGTGAATAGATGAGTTGATGTCGAACACCACGCAAAACATTTCAGTCGAAGGCCATTGACGTAAACCTGTCACCGGAAGTGAGAAACTTTCCATTAAGGCATGCAAACTTCAAAGTACTAAATGGGTTGTTCCTAAGTCAACTTCTTGGATAATGAGCTGATGTCGAGAAGAAGTGACCCGTCGTAGGAGGGCCTTAATGAATCCCACATCTACGACACGGAATGGAGCAAATGATTTTGTGGAGGTGAAAACGATCTGATGATATAAGGTTTAGGGTGGAGGTCATGAAAAATGGAGAGTGAAGGTATTGTCGTGGATGAGGCATTAGCTAGGTTGGTGAATTCTCTGAGCGAATTCTCTTGAACATATCGGCGACACTGAAATGGATTGGTAGCGTTAACCCCAAAATGGATGGTACGACGGACCAATGGTGATATGACCGGTGAACGGAATAACGCAACTCGACTCAATCATGGTGATGGAGTGAAAGTGTCATGTTCAAGAGCGACCTGCTACTAATGAAGTTATTCAAGTTTTCTTCCCTTTTTCGCCAGTCATTGCTGACCAATACCTCTTTATTTTTGTTAATCTTGAGGAGGATAACATATGCTTGTTCTATAATTTTCCCTTCGGGCAAACCCGTTGCTATGTTTTAACGAGCCTAGCGACAGTGAAACTCACTCTTGTCTACATGGACAAGTTTGTCGCTATTGTTTTAACGAGTTTAACAACAAAGATAACTCAGTCCTTTTCAATTTTAGAGAGTCTAAAAAGAGACGAAAAGGCAACTCTAGTAGTCCTTTTTTGTAATATAATCCCTTAAGTTCGAAAAAGTATAAAATAATACGAAAGGGATGAATTTTCGATAGTTTTAACGAGCCGAACAAGACAAGCGCTCCATATTTTTGTGTAATAATCCCTCAGGTCCAAAAAGATTAAAATATAGAGGAGGGATGGCACTTTCAATCACTTTAAGGAGCTGGAGAGGCCAATTGCTTGACAATCTTTTCATGTTTTACGAGTCAGATTAAAAGAGCTTAAAGGAGACTCATTTTTTCAGGATCAAGTAATGTTTTTGGATAGCAACTAGTTCCAGGTAAGGTTTGGAACTTTTCAATCATGGTAGTGTAAAGAAGGTGGCTAATAGAATCACTCATCGCAACCATTCCTCAAAAGGGTAAACAATCAAGTGGAGGTGCATGATCGGCTAAAAGGTGGAGGTAATAGTAAGAACACGACCAAGGCTCAGAGGCTTATAGCAATGCAATCACAAAGGTTATTTACCTGAAGTGGGTTCATTTCTTAATGAGCCTGAACTCTGGGGGAACATATGCTCATTGCTAGGTTTATTTTTTAACGAGCTTGAACTTCGTGTAAACTTGCTCATGCCCTGGTTCATTTTTTAATGAACTTGAACCATGCGACAACATATGCTCAAATTCAGGTTCATGTTTACACAATCTTGAAACGAAAAACTATGCTTGTTATAAGTTCGCATGCCCCCAGCATTTTGACGCAAATCGAGGTGCATGCCCCCCAAGCTTCATTACATTCAACAAGGTGGATGGAATGAGGGTTCACTTTTTAAATCTTGGAAAGCCTCGACTTGGAACTTTGCTCAGCCTTATTTCATTTTTTAACGAGCTTGACACAAGACAAGGAATTCTGCTCAGATCCTTGGTTTCATTTTTTAACGAGGTTGACACCAGTCAATGAACTATCCTCTGGCGACCTTTGATCACAACCCATAAGGGGTCATGAAGGAAAGATCTGGTTCTAATGCCCCCAGTACATATTGTACAACATCACTGAATTGATTGTCATATGATGTAGGTATGGTAGGGCTTGGGGGAAATACCTTGCGATGATCCATACTATCAAAATGTTCAGAATTCTTCTTAATCTTTGACGATGTGGAAGATATCATGTGACAGGTTTCCACTATGGCCACTTCTGCCAGGTTATTCAGAGGTGGAAGGGAAAAAGTACCCATTAAGGAAGGGTCTTTTATGAGACCTACTCCGATATTTTGAAGTGATTGAGAGCTTCCATGGATCAATGGAATGCTTCTGGTAACTTGAGAACTGCTGGGGAGGAAGGTTAGTTAGTCAATGATTTTGATTCCACCTTGAAAGGGGAATGCAATATTTCTAAAATATGTTGACACAACATCAGCCATAGCATAAATCCAGGGCCTACCCAGTAGGATATTGTAGTCAAGGTTTCCATCAATGACCTCGACTTCAATTTCTACTGTCTTGCCTCCCAGTTTGACTTCCAAGTTACTTAATATCCCATACATCGTGTATGTTCTTCCATCGAATGTTTTTAATGTCGTTGATGATCATGACAAGGGTGGAGAGCCTAAAGTCTTGTAGCAAATCATTGACATAATATAGGTAGATGCCCCCTCATCAATGATTGTTCGATGAACAGTTTTTTTGAGGGCTTTTATCTGTATGAGGAAAGGGAGTTGGGCCAGTAACTGAGGTTAGTATCCTTTATGATTAAAGGCCACTAGATTGGAATTCACTGGATCAAACCCACCTATCATTGATAACAAGCCTACTTTTTGGATGGGCAATTCTATAGTACTTCAAGTGTCGACATGGCATACGGCGATTGGGCCAGATCCTCCACTATATTATAATTCTATGCTGCTCAAGCACGAGGATTAAACGTCGATTTATGTACTACTCCCTTAGGCGGTTTTATTGTTAATTCAGGAATGATTGGTGGAACAACTTCTGACAAAGTTTTTGTCGAACTACTTGGTTGATCTATAGCCTTGTCATTCGATGGTTGTGGATTTCCATAATATTTATTACTTTTTTATATCAATGCATAATTTTTCTATTTTGAGATGGATAACATAAGCACTTGGGATGGGGAAGCATGATCACTAGCAACCAGGTTTGTTTCTGGGCTTGGAAACAGATTAGTTAACACTAGTGGGGTATTTGAAGTTTTTAAAAATTTCATAACCTTAGCTTTATGTGGACAATCTTTCATGAAATTCTCATCGTCACATATGTAACATGGATAACGAAGTTTGTTTTGCCCAGTAGGGTTTTCAGAAGATTTTTCAGGAGTCGAATCCTCCTGTTTCTTCTTTTTGTTTGTCCCTTTCTTCTTGCCTCCTGGTTGCTTAGCATTTTTGCCTTTGTCAGTTGACATGGCATTAACCTCCGAGGAGAGAGGTTCCTCATCTGCTTTTTGACTAGAAACAATATGGGCTTTCTTAGATGTAGGCTTTGCGGTCTTCATGCTTGTCATACCTATCACGCCATCGCCGACATGAGAGTCCTTATTTGATTTAGGAGGAGGAGGAACGAAAAATTTTGGTCTAGGAGCATCAGGAATTTTGTCGTTCAAGTCTCAATATTGCACACGAGAAATGACCTACTCTTTTGTAACAACTCCTCCCTTAGCCACATCCTCTGTAATAGAGGGTAATAATGACTTTATGAACCACTCAGCTAAAAGCTGATCAGGAACGTACGTCTTCACCATTCTTCGATGATGCCGCCACTCATGAATATGATCATATATATGAGTGGCTGTTGTCTGTTTAAATTTGGTAAGGAGTTTTGTCCCTGTTCTGTACCTTATGGGTAGCTAAAAATGGGTTAAAAAAGTAGTGGCAAGGGCACTGAAGTTGTCAAACGAAGCTCTAGGAAATTCTATATACCATTTAGCTGCTGGACCTGTTAATGTTCACTGGAAAAGGCATCGATTCATCATTCAGGGTGTTGGATGAACACCACAAATGGAAAGTCATCACATGATTCAACAGATCTTCACCCAGATTTCCATTGAATTTAGGAATATCAGAGGGAATTTTATGAGGAATGGCAGGCCACCAAGGGGCATAACCAATTGGATCATTTGTCAGCTACTTTAGATCTGGTAATTCTAGAGTTGCTACAAAGGGCAACTATTGATTCAGGTTAGGCGAAGCATACCCAGGATAAGATGGAATCGCTTGAGCAGTAGGTCTTTGAATACCAGCCTAATGTATTTGATGCTGGTAACTTTGATAAGGTTGATGGGCATAACCATTATAGTATGGTTGTTGATAACCACTTTGGAAATGCGATTGCCCATTATTTACAAATACTTGTTGCTCAGGTCCTTGGTATGATCGCTGGAATTACTGTTGTTGGTATTGAACCAGCCATGGTTGTTGGACCATTTTCTGTTGTCCAATACTGGATGATTGACCAAGATGCGGAGTCATAGTACCTATTTGAGCCTGAGTCGCTCCATATAAGGAGGCACTAACCTAAGGTTGTGATTGAATCACTGAGACGAGGGGATGTTGTATTGCAACCTGAGAAAGTTGAGGTTGGCATACAACAGGTAGCGTTTGTACTTGCGATACAGTCACAATAGCTGGTGTAGTGGGAATATTCAACACAGGATGAAAGGAGCACTCAAGACTCCATCGCCTCCAATGACACGATCCCGAGCTGCTACTGCTGAGGCTGCAAGGAAAGCGGGTACACCTCTTCCCTCTCACCCTATCTCATCTGTTACTCTTTCTTGCAGTACATCAGTTGATTCAACATCTATTAGATTCATTTCTCCCTCCATACCCTGCGCACTTAACATGCCCCCTCCCATCATTTCCACCACCATTCCATCTGTCCCTTCTCCCCCTTCCTATCCCCTTCCATCCTCCCTAGATTGATTGGAACCACCTCACTCATACAACCTTTGCTCTTGATCCCTCCCTGCGAATCATACTCCCTCCTATATTGGGTTAAGTCTCACCTTTCCTGGTCCAGCTATTCAATCATCTCATGCCCGAAAGTCCAGTCTCTCAAAAGCCATACTGAATACCAGGGCAAATTTTGTCACTGGCAAACAATTCACTCTTGAAGGGGTTCTTAGAGCATTGAACACCGTTGGGAGGGTTCCACCATGAAATGGCTATCATTCAACTGTAAAGGTATGGCTAGTGCCTCCAAAAAACTAGCCCTGCGTAGGTTATTTGAAGCTAAGCCTGTGGATATCATCATGCTGCAAGAAACCCTGGGGGATGCTGATCTCATCAACCAAACCTTAACATCCTTAAAACCTAGTTGGTTTTTTTACTCCCTTGATGTTATGGGTCGATCGGGGGGACTAGTCATTGGATACAACCCGCACACTATTAAGGTTACAACATCCTTGGGAGGATTAGGGTTCTTAGGTATGGACATTTTCTCTGCCGATCTTGGTATGAATATTCGGGTTATTAATGTATATGGACCTTGTCATCGGCGAGAGGAATTCTGGCAGCGTTTTCTCAATTTAGAGATTACTACTTTCGATCATCTGGTCATCGGGGGTGATCTCAATTTCTCCATAGGATTTGGGGAATCTTAGGGATCCCAAGCGCAAGTATATCCTCTCTTTGGGTACTTTAGGAATTCCTTGGACTAGCACAACCTCTCGGATGTCCCCATGATAAAGCACCTGCCCACTTAGAGAAATAGAAGGGTAGGGGATGCAGCTCTGGCAAGGAGACCCGATCGATTCCTGATTAAGGTGCCCTTGTTGCAACATCTAAATAGATATAGACAATGGGTGGGTTCTAGGGGCATATCTAACCACTCCCCAATATACTTGGAGATCCTTGGTCCTGAATCAAAACCTAAAACCCCCTTCAAATTCAATCATGTCTCGCTTCAGGAACTGGGATACATCACGATGGTCACTGAATATTGGAAGCCAAATCCCATCTCGAGACATAGATCCCTGGCTGAGGGTTTCTACCACAATCTATCTTAGCTAAAGCATCTAACCATCTCCTGGGCTAGAGAGAAAAAACAGAGGGATTATCAAACCCTATCTTTGATTGAATCTGAACTAAGCGCTCTTATGGATGACAACAATAAGGGATTTCAATCTGCAGATGAGAATCTCATCTTATTGAGCTTGAGAAGCAGAAGGACAAGATATTGAAGGAAAGAGAGGAAACCTATAGACTTAAGAGCAAGGCAATCTGGCTACAAGCCGAAGATGATAACACAAAGTTCTTACAGAACTTCGCAAAGGGGAGAAAGGTAGCTAACACTATATGGAAATTGCCTCTACCAGATGGAGGTGTGGCTGACACCTTGAAAAATTTGTCTCTGCTAGGTACCTCACACTTCCAGAATATTTACAAATCTCCCTGGGAGACCAATCTAGCATATATTATACAAGTGGTTAGATACTTCCCTAGGTTTGTAGATGATGAGGTGGCAGAGGAGCTTAATTCACCTATGACACCTGCTGAACTCGAGGGGACCTTAAAGTGGTTTAGAAAAGATAAACGCCCAGGATTGGATGGGTGGAGTATTGAGTTTTATCTGGAATTTTACGATCTCTTGGGATAAGACCTGTTCAATGTCATGGAGGAGAGCAGGACCATTGGAAAATTATATGATGCCATTAATTCCACCTTCATTGTCGTAATCCCTAAGACTGATTCACCATCATCCTTCAGCGACTTCTACCCCATCTCTCTTTCCAATTGTCTCTACAAAATCATCTATAAGATCATTGCCAACAGAATCAGACCCATTCTATCTCATTATATTTCACTTGAGCAATTCACTTTTCTCGAGAACCGACAGATCCATGAAGCAATTGTTACCGCTCATGAGGCTATACACTCTATTAGATCCAATAAGCTAAAAGGCATCATTTTAAAGATTGATCTGGTGAAAGTTTTCGACCATGTTAGCTGGTTTTACAACAAAATACCTCTCATCCACCTGGGTTTCCCACATCTATTCACCACCTGGATCATGTCTTGCATTACTACTGCTTCCTTCAGTGTCCTCATTAATGGCTCTGCTTCCCATTTTTTTGATGCTGAAAGTGGACTCAGACAGGGTTGCCCTCTATCCCCCCTCCTTTTCCTCATTGTCATGGAAGGAATCAGTCGGTTAATTGCACATGAAAAGCGAAATGGCAGACTATTCGGTATGAAAATAAATGATCATTACTACCTCACACAACTCCTATTTGTCGATGATGTCCTTATTTTCCTAGACATTAGCATTCGAGACTCTGTCTCTTTTGATAATCTTCTATCCACTTTCTCTCGGGCTATAGGTATGATGGCAAACCATGGGAAATCCATCATTACACTGGCTCACACATCCATCCATGAATCTCGATATGCACAACAGCACTTCCCATATTCTATTTTCCCACTTGACCATGGATTCAAATACCTTGGTTTCTGGATCAAACCCCTGAGCCAAAAAATTGCCGATTGGATATGGTTGGTCATCAAATTGGAGAAAAGGCTTACAAATTGGAGCCATCGCTTCTTGTCTAGAGCTAGAAGATTAGTGCTAACTAAATCAGTCTTGGAGGCTACCCCTGTTTTCTAGATGGCTTTTAGCCTGGATACCCAAAAGTATACTTGCTCGCCTTCAACAGATTTGCAACAAATATCTTTGGAATGGTCAACAGGATAAGAGAAAAATTGCCTGGGTTAGTTGGAACAAGATTGCCTTGCCCAAGAAATGAGGAGGACGGGGACTCAAAGATTTACCCCTTTCTTCTCAAGCACTTGCTGCAAAAATGGGTTGGACACTCCTCACCAAATAGAACCTTTAGACCTATGTTTCTTACCATAAATACATATGGCCTCTCCAAATCATGAACTGGGTTAGCCTACCACGATGGACAAGGACTGGTATTTCATCAATTTGGAAAGCTCTGCTCCTTTCTCTCCCCAACATTCACAATAATTTGGCATGGCAAATAAATGATGGCACAAAATCGAGCATCGGTCTGGACCCCTGGACAAGGTGAGGTGCTCAATATCAACTTCCAAGAGAGTAAATTATCCATTTAAATCATAGAGATATCAGTGTTATTGCACATATTGCTCACGAGGTTAACTCCACCATATATGCTCAGGCCTGGAAATCTATAAATCAGTTAAATATTCCTCCTCATTGGCACAAAATATGGAATAATTATGCTACTTCTTTGACTGAGTCACACATCAGAATTGAGGAGGGACCAGATGAAATCATGTGGTGCCTTGCTGAAAATGGAGTATACACACCAAAGGATGGTTACCTCAAGCTGATAAATAATAGACAACCTGAGATTACTCATGAATGGTGGCAAGCTATCTGGAAATTAAAACTCCCACCATGAGCCAAGCTCTTCTTTTGGTGTGTACTTACCAATAAAGTCCCCACTAGAGAAACCTTAACACACAGAGCCATCCACGGACCACACTGGTGTGTTCTTTGTAAGCAAGATTCCAAATCGACTGAGCATATTTTTGTTAAATGTGAAGCTACGGTCAATCTTTGGAGATCCATCACAACAGAGTTGCACTTTGCTGGCAGTGAGAGGGGGATAACATAACCCATGCATGGAAAAACTGACACAACTCGCATCCTGGATCAAATCTGATCTGCCTTCCTCTGATCATTTGTTGGTCTATTTAGCGGGTGCAAAATTGAATAATCTTTGAAGACGGGGTTTTCAGTTGGCAGATTATCACTACTGTTATCATCTCCTCTTATCATGAGCTCCCTGACTATACTATGTCGCGATCCCGAAGACCACTTGACCACAATCCCATTGACCACTCCATTCCCTGGGCTTATTTCGACAATGCCGCACATGAACATGGGTGTGGGGGAGGATTTCTACTTTACCTCTTTGACAACATCATTTCAGGGTCAAGATGGGACTTGGAGAAGGAACAAAAAATTATGCTAAACTTATCAACATTTGCCATTTATTGCATTTTTCTTTAAGCCATGAATGCACCAATGTACAGATTTACGGCGACTCCAAAATCATTATTAATTTGTTCAATAATACCACTATCTACCATGCACACACTTAGAAATATTTTGGATGAAGTGATCATATACAAATCACATTTTAATTCCATCATATGTCATCATATTTACAGGGAGCATAACAACAGCACTGACAGGCTTTCCAAGGAGGCCACGCTACTTCCCAGAGGTCAATGGATGATTCAGGAGCAGAGGGGTACTGCACAATACCAATATTATCACAGGCCATATATAGATCTGGCATATCACCGGGTAGATGGACCCTAAATTTTGCTGAAAGTGCTCGGTCATAATTTACATTGTATATATCATAGTTTTTATTTGCAGAAGATAACTTATGAGATCACCGTGCATGTTGTATATATTGTAGATATCACAATTTTTGAAAATGTTTTTTACACTCATTTTAGGCTATCACCTTGTGTGGTGAATATGTTTCTTTTTCCAGTGATTATAGGATGAGTTTTTGATGATTTTTGTGACTTATATGACAAAGAGTCGATGATGCATATGCTATCAAGCATATACTATTTTTCAGATTACGATTTTTTCTTGGAATATATATATATATATATATATATAACCTATATATAATTATTAACATTAGTTAATATATTTAGATAGGTGTCATTAACAGGAATAACAAATGACAGAGATAACCGTAAATACAAAGATGCAACAGAAATAATACTTCTTTTCATTAATGTAAAATACTGAAATATGCTTACAAACAGAAATGGAAATAAACTAGCTCGGGTGATGGTAGCTTTATATATGAGAAGAGATGTGGTGGCTACATGCCTCCGAATTGTGTTACAATGAGGCTCAAGGGCCTTTTTATTATTGAACAATAAGAGCAAATCCTAAACGACCAAAACCCTAACTCGAGAAGATGTAGCTCAAGGGCCTTTTTATTATTGAACAATAAGAGTAAACTCTAAACAACCAAAACCCTAACTCGGGAAGATGTAACACCAAGAGTTTATGGGCCCTATGATGGAAAATATTTTTTTATCATAAAATTGCTCGCAATAAATTGCCAAAAAAACGTTGTTTAGGGCCTCAAAACTGCTCTCGAAGTTTAGGACCCGAAAAACTGCTAAAAATGGTAAATTGTGATACAATTAAGGAAACTTAAAAACTGAAATAAACAGTTGTGGGGCTCCACCAACATCCACTTGGATCATTTTCATAATAGAAAATAATATTTATCAATCTAATAAAATGAAATTAATATATTTAAATAAGTGTCATTTTTATAAGTAAAAAAATAATGTCTAACAATCTAATATAATAAAATGAAGTGAAATTTAACTTATACAAAACTAATCTATAAATATGATTGTGCTAATGAACTACAGTGTTAATATAAAACTAGTGTTATTGAAAACCTAATCGAATTTCTACTAATAATACAGTATTCGTATCTAACAGGGAATTTTGATATTTTTTGGCCCTATTAGGGCGAATTTTGGGACTATGGTTTTCAGTGACTTGTATTTTGTGACAATGGTTTTCAGTGACTTGTATTCGTATCTAACAGGGAATTTTGATATTTTTTGGCCCTATTAGGGCGAATTTTGTGACTATGGTTTTCAGTGACTTGTATTCGTATCTAACAGGGAATTTTGATATTTTTTGGCCCTATTAGGGCGAATTTTGTGACTATGGTTTTCAGTGACTTGTACCCATCCGTATCACCATGACAATGACAATGGGCAAGTGGATCAGGGTGGTACGAGAACACGAAAATAGTGGACAAACTAAGAGTTATTAGCGATGGTTTAGGCCCGCGTCGTTTCCACCCGCCATGTTTGACTTCATCACGAGGAGAATGTGCCAGCAGCATTATTATTAATAATGGACAAATCCATGGGTTCTGATAGATCTCAGGATTTGCCTTGCTTGCTGCTGAACCAGAAAAATTCAGCTGATGGATCACCATTGCAATAGCGAAAGCAAGCTCTTGTCCACAAACATGGATGGAAAAGTCATTACCTGCAAAGGTATGGTATGGCTTGGTTTGAGTTTTCAGCTTTTCTTTCTGTAAATAGTATTGCAGCTGTGTTTGATTAAAGATAAATTCAATTTAGTGGTTTTGGTTTATTTCATTTCATTCTGTAAATAGTATTGCAGCTGTGTTTTAAGATTAAGGATAGATTCCATTTAGTATTGCAGCTGTGTTTTAAGATTAAGGATAGATTCTGTAAATAGTATTGCAGCTGTGTTTGATTAAAGATAGATTCAATTTAGTGGTTTTGGTTTTCTTTGTGTGAGTGGACAGCTGCTGTAGCATGGGGACCAAAGCAGCCTTTCGTCATAGAAGAGGTGCAAGTGGATCCTCCTCAGGCAATGGAGGTCCGAATCAGAATTACCCACTCTTCTCTCTGCCATACTGATATCACATATTGGACGATATCACATGAAGACGCATTTCCTCGCATATTCGGCCACGAGGGTGCCGTGTAGGATCTTTAGTAATTAGGTTAAAATGTTGTTTTGGAAAAAAATTGTTTTTGCTAATTTAGTTTGTTCGTGGATATTTCATAGTCACATTAATTAGTTGGAAAATAATTGTTTTTGAGAATTTAGTTTGTTTAATATTTTGAATAGACATTCTATTCATCATCAAAGATATAGACATAATAATTTAGTTTGTTTAATATTTTGAATAGACATTCCATTCATCATCAAAGATATAGACATAATAATTATATTTAACAGTTACAATTGTGAAATAGACATAATCATGCGTTCTAGTAATTAGCTTACTGGATCTTTGTTAACAGCTTCTTAAAGTGCCTTTTCTCCATCCACTCCAAAAACTCAGATGCCGCTGCTCTCAAAATCGACCTTAAAAAGGCCTTTGACTGCGTGGATTGGAGCTTTCTTAGAATTCTCCTTGCAAAATTTGGTTTAAGGCCTATTGCCATCAGCTGGATCATGGGGTGTGTCGAAAGCGTTCACTATTCTGTTATCATTAATGGCATCCCCTCCTCTTTCTTCAAGGCGGAGAGAGGGCTCCAACAGGGCTGCCCTCTATCACCCCTCCTCTTTATTTTGGTGATGAACTGCCTCAGCACGCATATTAATCTTGCTGTCTCCGAAGATAGATGCAAGCCTGTCAAAATCTGCAGGGATATCTCTCATTCCCATAATCTCTTCGTTGACGATATCCTAATCTTTGCTATTCTCTGCAAATCCACCTGGGCCTGTCTTTTTGTGATCTTCAAGAAGTTTCAAAGTGCCACAGGCCTTAAGATCAATTCCATGAAATCAGTGCTTTACCATAATGATTCAAATCCCACTGTTGCCCAGTGGATTGCTGATCGTTTTCGGATAAACCTCGCACTCATAAAAGATGGTTTCACATATTTGGGTTTCCGTCTAAAAGCTAAGGGATATCGGTGCCGGGACTGGTATTGGCTGATTGAACGTTTCTACAACAAAATCTCATCGTGGGAAATGCGCTTCCTCTCCCTTGCTGGCAGATTCATTTTGGTCCAGGCGGTCCTCTCTCAACTTGCGGTATATTGGAGCCATCTTTTCCTCCTCCCAGCTTCGATCTCTAACAAAATGAAATCCATTGCTTCAAATTTCTTGTGGGGTGGCAGATCTTTCCACTCAAAAATTCACCTTGTCAAGATGGACTCTATCTCCAGGCCGAAAAATCGTGGTGGCTGGGGCCTTCTCAACATGAAGCTCTTCGGCAAGGCGCTCATATGCAAGTCCCTCCACAGAGGTATTTATGGGAATGGGCCCTGGAGTTCCCTCATCAACAAAAAGTACCTCAAAGCCAGGAATTTGTCATATTGGCTCAGAAGATCCTCTCTTGGTTCAAGGAACGGATCCCCCATCTGGAACAGCTTCAAAAAGATTCAGCCCTTCTTTCTGCAAAATTTAAAATGGTCTATTTTCTCCGGTTCTTCTGTTCTAATTGGCATTGACCCCACTCTTCAAAATCTCGAATCCATGATTTCCCCGCCCCTTCTTTCCTTCTTCCACTCTAGAGGCATCTTTACCTGGGACAAACTCATTCTATCCTGGTCCTCTCATGAGCCACACTGGAAATCCGACCTCCAGCTAGCCATCCCCCCTCCCCTCCGTCCGCTATGGACCTCTTTCACAACCTGCTCTTCTCATCGACGGTTTCTCCAGCTTGGTACCAAGGACGAACTCATCTGGTCCATCAAAAATGCCCCTCACCCCGTTTCCGTTCGGATCCTCTACTCTGCCCTCTCAGCTGCCCTCCCTCCTCTCCCATCTGTCTTCCCGGTCAAACTCTGGAAAGCCCCCTGCCCCCTAAAATCCATCCTTTTTTCTTGGCTTCTCTTCTCCAACAAGAATCTTTCCTGGGATGTTCTTCAGAAGAAAGGATGGAATGGTCCTAGCAGATGTCAACTTTGCCTTGCGGAGCAGGAAACTAACATTCACATGTTCTTTCTCTGCCCTGCCTCCTCCGCCATCTGGTGCGAACTTTCCTCGGTCTTTGATTTTCCTCTCAGGTGTTTCTCCTCTGTACAGGAAGCTTTCTTTTGGTGGGGTGCACAATGCTCCACCTGGCACGCTCTTTTCATTTCCACATGCTGGAACATCTGGAAGTGGAGGAACAGGCATATCTTTCAAGACTGCCGCCTGCCACTTATTTCTATCATTCCCATCATTCTGGGCTCCATGCCAGCGTCGACCTGATTGCGCTCCTATATGCAGTTCTTTTCAGCATATGTTTCATCTCGCTTTATCTCTGGTTATTACAGACATCTGCTCCAGATTTGGTATAAATTTTGGTTATTAGATATATCTGCTATAATTTTCTTCAAAATGTTTTTCTTGCAATATGGGTTCCATATATTTCTATCTAATACGCTCACTTTGCTGAAAGTCAATGTGCTTCCATGTATTCATGAACCATTTCTCCACATTTGGATATGCCATTCTTCTGATGGCACAAATGTTCTTGCTTGCTCTTCACAAGCTATCCTACCATAGGACATGTTTCCTCAATTGTATTGACGATCATTATATGCTCCAATATAATATATTCTGCTTTTTTTCTCTCTGAAAAAAAAACTCTAGCACCAGTTTGGTCCTGAAAAGTCATACCATTGCAAAGGTAAGGTGCTGGTCCTGAAAGGTCTTACCTCTGCAAAGGTAAGGTGCTGGTCCTGTGTGAAAGGTTGTTCTTAAAAGGCAGTAAAGTCCTAGTAGAAGCCAGAAGGGTTGGCCATGGAAGGCAGTAAAATCCTGATAAAAGAGTTGTCTTGAAATTTCTTACATAAGTTTGATAGGTCATATATACTTGTTAGAATGGTTGGGCTTGACTGAGATCTCAACCCTGCTCAGTCAAGAAAATGTTTGAGGCAAGTTACCCATACCATCCTATTTGTCAATAGGATCTTCATTGCATTCTATAATTTACTAAGCCTAACTCACAAGGATAGTTTGGTGGATAGAAATTTCTTTGAAAGTAATTATTTAGGCACGGAATGCACTATCAGTTAGATGTAGCAGAGTATATATTGTTCTCATCCCTGAGATAAAATGTTAACAAGAGTTTCACCACTTGCACTACTTACATTGCAGCCAAAATCCTGGGAGTGACAGACTGCATCAACCCAAAAGACTACGAAAAGCCCATTCAGGAGGTAACCTGCTATTTCATATTATTCTTGTATGTAATGACAATCTCTCCAATACCTATTAGCTCCCAATCTCATGAGAAGAGAATCATTTTTGCAGGTGATAAGAGACATGTCAAATGGCGGTGTGGATTACGGCTTTGAATGCATTGGAAATACAGATATCTTATACCAGTGCTTTCTGGCCACCAATGATGTAAAGACACCCTCTGTTCCCCATTTTCTATTGATAACAGAAAATACTAGATATTTAAGAAGCTGTTAACAAAGATCCGAGATATCCCGGATCTGATAAAACTCACTCATTTAAGAAACTGATAACAAAGATCCTAGATATCCTGGATCAGCTGAAACCTACTAATTGATTAATGTCCAGTAAGGTCTGCTGGGGATATGCATAAACAAAACTGTAAAGCTGCATTATGGTTCGTGTGTCCTCATTGTTAGTGTTTTGGTCAATTGGATGGGATTGCAGGTCTGGGGCTTGACAGTATTGTTGGGATATGATTCGAGTCCAAGAAAGCTAAGCCTTCTTCCAACAGAGTTGTTTATGGGTCGGAGGATTGTGGCATCTATATTTGGTGGATTCAAGGGAAAATCCCAATTGCCTAATCTTATAGAACAGTGTGCAAACAAGGTAATGAATCATCAGATGACATACAATGCTTTTAAGAAAATTGTATTTAAAACAAATGGTTCATGCTTTATTAGTTTTCTTACAATATGCATTTTGATTGCAGGAAGTCCAACTAAAGGAATTCATTACCCATGACCTGCCTCTTGCAGATATTAACAAATCATTTCAATTGTTGTCAGAAGGCAAGAGTTTGAGATGTGTTCTCCATCTCTAACCAAATATATTTTCCATTTTCTTCTACCCAGCAACGATATATGCAGGAGTTAGTCAATTTCGTTACTTCTAATAAAGGCTTTGTAATCTCTGATAGTCAATTGTGTTCCTACTAATAAAGGCTTTGTCACCACACCTCTTATGGAACTATATTATGTGTGAGGGAAGCCTTATTTGTGTGGTTTAAGTAAAATGGGCTAGCTAGGGAATTTGTGCCCCTTGAAAGTAGATTTCCATTAAATATTACATTGTAATATTAGATGTTTATGTTATACGTGGTATTTCATGTGAAATTATGGAGCAAAGCTTTATCATATGTGAAGTGTTTAATTCAAGTTTTTTAAATATTTAATGTATTTAAATTTCAGTGTTAAAAAAATGACGTATCTATTTTTTTAATTAAAAGTTTGATTCGGTGTAGTTCTATTTTAGTTATAATATAGTTTATGTTTTATATATAATTTTATGTATACCAATATGAAATTAGTTTTTGGAAATTTAGTATCTAAATTTAATGTTTATATTAAATATGTTGTTAAAAATTATTTATAAATAATAATCAATATAGATCCATCTTAATTTTGAATTTACTAAATGTTTAGAAGGATTAAATCTTTTAAGATGTAAATTTCATTTTGAATGCAAAACTTGAGAAAAGATTTTCATTCCTCTAGAGATTTTAATAGATCAAATTATGTTCGTTCTTATTAATATTATTTACATTTATATATAATTCATACTTCTATGCATAGAAATATTCTTATTTTTAATTTTATTAAATTCCAGATAATTAGATGTTTTATATTTTTTCAAATTTATTTTTTTAACCGGATATGGATAGCATTGATTATATAAATAGAGAGATAAATATATATAAGTTATTAAAAAAAATATTGTAAATAGTGAATTTTTTTATTCTTATTAATCAAATTTAAATATGAAATTATAAAATATAATAGCTATAAATATGAATTATTATTTTAATTTATATGTTCAAATGGATCCTAATTTATAACACAAATCTATGTCATTTCTATGATTAGAAATATTTTTGTTTTCTAATTATATGTGTATTAATTAAACTTATTATGTTTTTATATGTTTGGAAATAAGAATTATTATGAATTTATTGTTTTACTTTTTATTACTTTTTTAATTGAGTCCATATTTTGCTTTATTTTTATTTTTATTATTATTTGGTTTAATGCTTCATTTTACTGACATTGCAACATCTCCCCCATATTGAGCCAATATTGAAATATCTACACTCATTTAGAGACACTATCAATATTCAGTCAAAGAATAAGAGATTAAAGAGAGGGAGGGAGGACTAGAGGTGGGAGACCAAATATGGAAGTGTTGAGTGGAAGGTTATGAATAAGGGGTTTCCATGACTCTCTACTTAGCATGTTCACAATTAAAATTATCCTAGTGCTTCTGAATTTCAAGTGCTTATTAAATGATATGAAAGGTATAATGGGGAGTTGAGGCTAGGATTTTAGTTTTGTTGAATCAAATCAAATCTTTTGATTTAAAAGAATGTTCCTGCAATAACAGATTTGGAAGTACAATTGTGGGTGGTATTAGCAATAAATTGTTTGAGGCAAAGCTGTAAATGAATGATCAATTGGGAAATGTATGATTTACCACTAGAGAAAGGAATTCTATATGCCCCTACTCACAACATAGGATCTTATTTATCCTTGGCTAAACAAAATAATTGTTCAAGCATTTTATAGATCTAAAGAGGGTTTTAATATTCTTTTTGGCCATAAATTTGGAGATAAGATTAGTGGTTCATTGGATGTAAGGGAAAGGAGAGCTCAAGGTGGAGAGAAGGGGGATTTTGGTTCTTAGATTCTAGGCCTTGCAAAAAAAATTGTTGATTTGGGAGAAAGAGTAACCATTAATCCTCGAGGATTTAATCAAAAAATATTTTTCTTTCTCCAAGAATTGAGGAGTAAAAATTCAAATGGCATGAGTCATAAGAGTCTTTAATATAACAATTTTTTCATCAAGGTGATGATGAGAATGTGCATGGAGGTATCAGTAGTGTGAGTCCTTCTCTTATAGACTTGGAGGGTGAATGATCCATAAAGAAGATGGGAGATGAGAACATCTAGGAATTTCACAAATTCATTGTTTTCCACTCCATGGAAAATTGGATATCGGGGGAAATGTTGTTTTGATGGTTAATAAATGTGAAAAGGGTTCATTGACCATGAGACCAAATGATCAAGATATCATAAAAAAGTGGTACTGAAATTTTGGTTTCAAATGCCCAATGGTTAAAGCCCAAGCTTTGAAATCTTCCAAAAAAATATGAGCTACCATAGGGGATAAGGAAGGCCCTGTGGCTCTACCTTTAGTCTAGTTAGAGTAAGTCCATTCAAAGTAAAATAAAGTGGAAGAGAAATATATTTGAATCAGATTTAGGGTTTCAAGATCATCCAACTTAGAGATTAAATCAAGAACTTAGGGAAATAGGATTTTGGTGAACATAGATACAACATCAAAAATAACCATAACATCTTGTTCTTCTAGGTGAAGGTTCCTAGATTTTTGGATGATTTCAGTGGATTTGTTAAAGAGGGAGTATTTTTGATGAAAAACTGAAGTTCTTCTGTAAAAAGGTGACCAAGGGTATGCATGGGTGCTCCTACAAAACTAACGATAGATATGATGGGAATTTTAGTTTTATGAATCTTTGATTGCCTATAGATTCTTGAAGATTGTAGGTTGTGAGGAATGAAATATTTTTGAACATTTGGGTCAAGGGATGAATGTTTGGGGCTACACTAGTATTATAGGAACCTAACATGCCTCTCTCCTTCAAAAAAGTGTTTTCCTCAATGTTTGAGTAGTTCTAGATGCTTTTGTATAAAATACTCATCCTCCCATGTGGAATATTTCGTAGGTAAGTTCTTCCACCTAATGATATACTATGAAATTGACCGATTTCTTAGCTTACATATTCTTATTCTTATAATTTCTTGAAACTCCAATATGATTTTTTTCCTTCCTCGTCAAGTTCTAGAAATATAGTTTGACCTTGGAGCTCATCACCTATAACCTTCTTTAAGCATGCAACATGGAAAACTAGGTGTACTTGCAAAGATACATGTAGCTCCAATTTATATGCCATAGTAACAATCCTTTGCAACACCTTATAAGGGCCATAATACTTGGGTGATAATTTATTAATCTTCTTATCTTGCTTGAGGAACATTTGTTTCTATGGTTGTAACAATAAAATACCCAATCACTCACATCAAAACTTGTTTCACTGCGATGCTGATTTCCTTGTTGTTTCATTCGATTATGCACTAGAGCCAATTTCTCCTTTAGGAGTTGGAGAATGCATTGTTGATGATTGAAATGATCTTCCATTGCTTGAACCATAATTTTTTTTCTAAGAGATGATATGATGGATGGTGGATGGTATGCGTAAAGTGCCATAAATGAGGTCATTTTTGTTGGAGTATGGAAAGGAGTGTTATACCACCATTTTGCTAGAGGTAACCACTTGACCCATTTTGTTTTCTTATCAGAGGAAAAGAAACAAAGATATCCTTTCAAACATTTGTTCACTTTCTCAATTTTCCCATCAGGTTGAGGATGATAGGATGATCTATAAGCTAATTGAGTACTAATACAAGAAAATAATTTTGTCCAAAAATTTCAAGTGAAAATGGGATCTCCATCACTTACAATAATCTTTGGGTTTCCATTCAGCTTTCGAATTGTTTCCATGTAAGTTTCAAATTGTTTAAAAAGATTAATAATCACATATTTTAATATTTCATATCAGCATTAAATATAAGAATTCCATATATGAGTGCATAGTTTTTAATATTGGAGATTTAGAATGATGACAAAATTTAATTTAGGAAAACGATAATGTAGAAATTAATCATTCTCATCTTGAATGTTGAATATAAAGAAAGAACACACATGCATTCACACACACACACACATATTACAAAATAAAAAGTTTATATTTATATACATATGGATAATATACATGTTACTGTCAGAAGGACTCATCAAAATTCAACATCTAAAGAGCCACTTCTCTAAAAGTCCAAATAACCACTATAATTATCAAATTATGTTCACCATTTTTATTGACAAAACAAAAGCATTTCCATAATGATAACAAAAGCTTATGCTTAACAACTTGTTTTAAGAAACTTATTAGAAAAAATTTCAAGTAAAAGAAATACTAAAAATTAGGAGTTGCAATTAATCATAATTAGAAATGTAACTCCTAGCTATCCCAATACTCATAGAAACCAAAAAGGATAGGCTATAATTCAAAATCTTCCTCTAATAGATAATCTACCTTTTGATTCAACCTTTGTAGTTATGCTTAAAAAAGTATTATTGAAAATAATAGAAAAATATTTTGGATCTCCTAAAGAAGGGGGGAAAGGAATACATTATCTAACACAACATTTTTACATGTCCATTCAATCACCAATTTAGAGTCATCCATAACCTCTAATTCGGATACTCCCCAGTTGCTTTCAAAATGAAGAAATTTCCATAAAGCTAAGAACTCAACCTTTCTGTTTGAGCCTTTGCATGAAATACATTGAATGTGATCTATAAATTACCATAGATATTCCACCGGGATAGCTTTTGACAACAAATATGAAAAAAAATTGAAATATCTACTGTTAATTTTCCTTAGATTCCAAATTATTTAGATATTTGATTTTCTATTTGATTAATTTAGTAAAATAGAAAAAAAATTACACACATAATCACAATAGACACAAAGAATTTTCTTAAGAAAACCTTACGAGGGAATATGTAGCTACAAGGTATTTACTGAAATATTTTTTAAATTTAATTTGTTAACATGATATGCATAACATTACATCAAAACCAAATTGCTGAAACCAAATCTATCATGAGAGCAACCTTCCTTTGGTAAGCTGTCTTGAAATATTGGTAGATAAGAAATACTCGAAGTTCATTGAATCAGTCCTTATAAGAAACTTTACTGGTGCCAGATGTAGTTCAAATTTCTGTATCCCATTAAAAATTGCTAAAGTTTCCTTTTCAACAATAAAATAATTATTTTGACTGGGAGAGAATTCACCTGAGGCATATGCGCAAAGTTTTTCTTCTTCGTTCTCCCGTCTCTAAAAAAGAATGGCTGCCCAAAAAGTATCAAAAGCATCAGTTTTTAAAATCAGAAGTCTGTCACCTGGTGGTTGTAACTTTGGAAGTTGCTGACATTTTGATTTAAGCTCTTTAACTGCTACAGTGGCTTCTGCTAACCATCCTTCCCTGAGATGTTTTCTGATTGGGGATGTTTTCTCAGAAAAACTGGGAATATATCTGTGCAAATAATTTAAGAAACCTAATAATCTTTGAATTGTTTTAGTGTCTTTTAGTTCATCTCGAAACTGAGATAGTTTAGTAAGAACATGGGGCTACATTTGGATTTGTCCATTAACTACATTGATCCCCAAAAAGTCTATACTGTCTTGAAACAAAACCATTTTCTTTTCAGAAAGGACAATTCCATGATTTTTGAATTCACTTAGAAAAAGCTCTAGATGCTTTAAATGGGTTTCAGGATCAGGACTATGTACAAGTATATCATCTATATATGTTACAATGAAATCATATTTTCCAAAAATAAAATCCATTCTTCTTTGGAAGAATGCAGGGGAATTTTTTAGGCCGAAAGGTACCACCTTCCATTGATAAAAACATGCAGGGAATGTGAAGGCAATTTTATGCCTATCTTCTTCTTGGATCTATATTTGATAGTATCTAGACTTCATGTCAAACTTGTTGAATACTTTACTGTTTTGAATTTTTTGCATAATGGTTTCTAGCCTCGGTAAAGGGTAATGAAAACCCTGAGTGATAGCATTCAGAGGTTTATAGTTAATTACCATTCTGGGCTTACCTCTGACTATTTCTGAATGGTTTCTAACCAAAAACGCTGAACAAGAGTAAGGATACATACTAGGTTCAATAAGATTCATACTTAACAACTTTCTTATCTATCTCTTAATTTCTTGTCCATCTGTGGGCGTGCAAGGAATTAGTTTTCCCTTGACTCCATTGTCATGTAGAGTCACTATCTCCTGCTTTGGGCTTTCTACTGTCCAAAATTGTTGAGGATTGTTTGAACAACTTTTCAGCAATCTATCATGAATAGAAATCTGTTTAGTGGACCAATTTAGATCAGAGCATGGCTTTTGCTTATTTTTTAACTCCATAGCCAATTATTGGATAATCGAGGCATGACAATAGCCTTCTTATTTAAATTAATTATCAACTTATCTTTGCTGATAGTGATTGGGAGCACAGAATTAAAAAAAAGGAATTCCAAGCATTAAGCTTGTAGATGGATCAAAATGTTGAATAGCAGATATTTTTACTATATTCCCCCCAACTTTCAAAGATATGTTATCAACATAATGCGTCAATTGAAAAACTCCTCCTATTTCTTCAAACACAATAATATTTTGAAGTGGCTTCCAAAAAGATTTAAAAAAAGATGGATGAGCCAGATTATTTCATCCTCCAGTATCTATGAATGCATCAACATTTATCCATTCATTTCTGACTTGCACTTGGACTGGGATATAAATGAGAGTATTTATTTTAATGATGTTTTTTAATAGAGCTTGCTCTTCAACTCTATTGTTTTATGGAATTTTTAAATTGGTAGAAGAAGCAATATTCTTTTGATGTGGGAAAAAACAATTTAATTCTGGAAATACTGTAATCAGCTGCTTACCTGTTTGTTGCAAGATTTCTAAAGTTGACTCTTTGTCGGAAACATATGTGGTGTCTTCAGTTTCTTCTATTTCACTTTCATCTGACTGATCACTATAATGCAATTCTTCAGAAATATCATCATCAAAACAATAATTACACACATTCATCTTTTGTACACTAGCTTCGACATTACCTTCATCTTCTGGAGCTTCTGTTAAGATATATACATCAGAAACTTCGTCTTCTGAATCGACTATAGACCAGTCGTCCTTGAATTACTCAATCTCAAAACAAGCTTTTAGTTTAGAAGAGGAACTATTAAGACAATTGAGTGCGAAATGACCTTCTTGTTTGCAAATGAAACAACAATTGTTGTTTCTTGGTCTCTTTCTCTTTTTCAAAAATTTGAATTTTCTGAAAGGCTTCCTTGGATTGGAGACTCTCTTGGGTCTAAATTTTCCATAACTTTTTGTTTTCTTCTTCTTTTTAAAGGGTGTCTAGGGTAGCATTATTCTGCAGACATCTGAACTGGGTGTAATGTCGTGTGCTTTCTTTTGCCAGCACAAATACTTAACCTTCTCTGTACACCTAAAAGGAAGATCAACCCAATATATTTGATCTATTTTTTTATTCTGTACATCTAGATCTTTCATAATTAGATCTCCTAAATTGCCTGGAAGCTTTGACAAAAATGATATTTTTTTTGCAGTATCATTGGAGAGATCTACCTTAAAGACTTTTTCCATGAAATCTTTGCCAAATTGATCAATATATTTTAAATCTTTTAATTCCATATGGCTTAAGTCTATTATCAGCTGTTTTTTCTCATCTACTGGCTCTGAAACAAATTGTGTTTTTAGCAAAAGTTCTAAAATGGCTAGTCCTGCTCCCATGACTGCTCTTCTCTCTTTGTCTGATGGTCCCATCCATGAATCATATACAATGCCGGTCATTATTTTCTTGGCTAGGACCATTATAGAAACATTATCTAATTTTTTGGTGACCTGCATCTCATACAGAGCACCAGTCCATATCCAGATTAATTCTCCTGGATTGGGTGAATTGTTTAGATCTAAAATATACCCACTAGAATTTGCAGCATACAAATCTTCTTCTACACACAGGTATTTAGAGACTTCTTTCAACACATGAGCTTCATTCTGGTTATTTATAGAAGGTAATATAAAGGAAGGGAATTTAGAAGCTTCTTGATCAAGAGTCATAATCTCTTTCTTTGAAGCAAATTTTTTTTCTGTGTTGTATGCTTCTTCCTTTACTTTGGTCAATTTTCTAGAGATTTTTGAAGTTGACACTTCTGCGCTAGTGGCAGTAATTGCTTCTTCTGTGTCTTCTTCCTCTTCTTCTTTGTCCCAATAATTGGGAGTGCTCATGTCAATTCTAAATTTAGGAATTTCTTTGGCCTTTTTCTTTTGTCTTCTTCTCTTCCTCTGTTCTTTTTTGGCTTTCTCAGACTGTTGCTCTTCATAGAGAAGCTTAAGATTTGCATTAATCAAATCTGATTGCCGACCCAAATAATCAAGAACATCTTCGGCATGTGCAGACCAAGTGGTAAGATAATTTCCTATCTGATAGACCTAGTCAAGATCAGTAGGATATTGGGAGTTATGTTGTAACAATGGTACACAATCAGCTCTTGTGGGTGGTTGTCTTGACTGAGATAAGGAAGTGAAAAACTTAATTTTTGGTGGCCATTTTCCCCCTTTGACATATCTGTGGTTGGCGTACTGGAATTCTTCTACAGGTGAGATATTAGATACATATGTCTGGAACATCTTATTTACAACAAGAAATGGCTTTTCTTCAGGAATATATAATTGATCTGATGGAATAGATACAATGGTTTCTTTTGATGGATGACTATATAAATTTCGTGAAATAGACTTGCGACCACTGGTCAATGGTTTCTCAGACTCTGAAATGGCTGGTAAAACATGCTTTTGTGGCATAAAGATTGGTCTGGGTATGGATGATCTATCAGGTAGTATGGAGACATGACCATCACTTATAGACATTCTTTTAATTTTACTCCTTGGAGTATCTGCCAATGATTTATACTGAATGTACCAGTCACTGAGAAGAGCTTCTTTGTTGTAATGAACACCTTCCAGCTGAGCATTGCTGACTCCTATGGTTACACAGTCTTTTAACACTGGTTGCTTTAGTTTAGGATGTACAGTGTTTGTGAGCTGGAATGATGTTTGAACTAACACATAGAGGTATTCACTATCTTCGACCATCTCAAGACCTTGGACTCTGACTAAGATTTTCCAGCAATCTTTTAAATGAACATCAGACATACTGATGGCATAATCTGGGTAGATGGTACCATAATGACAGCCAGAAGACAAATTTCCTAATATGGTTCCAATTTGGGCATGGTCATAGTTATGGTGCCAAGTTTCAAAGACCTCAGTTATACATGGAGTATTGAGTCCGTGGCAAAATAGTGGTGCTAAACCTATTCCTATCCCTCCAAAATGAAAATAAGAAATTTTTTTCTCTTGAACATATTTTTTGAATTTTTTGATTTCATCTTTAGAAAATAAACTCAGACCTACTATCTGTACAGAAGGACCAAAAATCTTAATTTTCAATTCAACTTCTTTCAACCAATTTTTTCTTTGATAGACTAAACATAGATGGAACCTGATAAATTTCTTTTCAACTCAAAACAGGTGGGTTCTAGCTTTTGGGATCTTCGACTCTTTCATGTTCAATATGATTTCTTTCTATTGAGTGAGAATCAACTTTAGAAATAGTGCGTCTATCTATGTTAGAGAATGATCTTAAGAAGTTCGACATGATTTTAGTATAAACTAGACCAGAGATTGACTAAAGAAGCTTTCATCTAATCAACAATTGTATAACAAAAGCTTTTCGAAGGCTTCCTAGTTGGCTTTAGACTTTGTCTGTAGTTTATAGAGTTAGGACTGAAACGGGGCTCTGATACCAAAATAAGGGGAAAGTCGAAGCAATAACTTTGAACTAGATCTTGAAGGGCTGAGAGTAGCAAATCTAATGGCAGCAATCGAACCTCCTCACACCGAGAATACAAGCTGAAACGACCTCTCTATCCTTGGGTCTTCTTCAATGCCTTCGCTTTACTTCTCCATGTTCTTTTGAAGTTTACGAAACTGTCCTCAAACAGGCGACCTAGCGGCTTCAATATTAATTCAAAGATCAAAATTACAATACTTTGCATATTACAATACGAGATCAAAGAAGCACTTCGTTCCAACCTATGGGCTTCTCTGGTTTGATCTCTATTTTATAACCTCCTCAACGAATCTAATATTTTGCAAATTACAATACGAGATCAAAGAAGCACTCCGTTGCAACCTATGGGCTTCTCTGGTTTGATCTCTCTTTTATAACCTCCTCAACGAATCTAATATTATCTAAGATATGACACAAAGTGGAAATAATTGAGGGTCCTGTCAGCATTTTCTTTATCCGATGGTGTCTACTCAACCTTTCTGGTACAATAATTCTACTAATATCCTTTCGGACTTCAGCCAGAATCATAATCATCATCATCATCAGAAGGCACTTGTCTTTGAAAGGTGTTTCGTTCAAGCATCTTGATGTAGTCATATTCCATCATCTTTGAGTAATCTTTGTCCTAATTGATATCATGCGGGTCTTGTGCATCTGCATATGTGTCCTGAAAAGTAGATTCTTCAACTTTACCTTTTCCTTTGGCATCTATTAATACTGTTTCTTTGTCGTTTGGAGATTATTTTGACGTTTGTCCTTGGTCCTGAATTACTTTTACTTTGTGGAGGTTCTGTTGTGGGGTAAACATCACTTCCTGCTTTTACTACTTGTTTAGAAAAGGTACTCAGCTGATATCAATATCTAGAAATGAATCTTTAAAGACTTTTCTGAATGCGAGAGAAGGCTGAACTGCCAACTCAATACCATCTAGAAGCTCCCACTTAAAGATCTAAAACATGTTAGTGGAAGTCTTAGTTGCATGTTGGACCCATAATCTACAGTTTTCATTAATGTATGCTTTTGATTGCCATCCAAATTCAAAAATCATTGAAGTACAGATTTTGTTTAACAATAGTAGACTAATAATATGAACTACATTGTTGTTCCAATTTCCTGAAACAATGCTGATTGTGATTAATATTGTTTGGTTAATCACGAATCTTAAAACTTTTGGTTCTCCTTGTAGTTCATCCAATTGCTGTAAAACCTGTCGCTTCTCTGTTAATTTCAAATTTCCAAATTCTTTAAACCAAAGAGCCAACTGTTTGATCATTTATATATTATTACTGGTCTTATTTTCTCCTAATACCTCATGAAAGAATACTTGCGCAAAAGGATTTGGAGAAATAATTTCTCTTAATCTTAGACTTTGGTAATCCCAAGGGGATGAGAGAGTCCTTAGATATTGCAGAGTTCTGTGGATGCACTGAGACATTCTAATAGATGGCATTTTCCTGCAAAATCCTTCTTTAATCTCCCAATCGGCAAAAATTTTGAAAATTTCATATTGGGGAAAAGTGTCATTGGGTGCATAGTTTTCATCAAATCTTTGTAGAAAAGATGTTTCAAGTTCCTCAAAAATATCAGGAATTTTTAATGACAAAAGATATTTTTCTAATTCTCCTTTGATTGGAATAGCTTTTAAATCCAAAACTTGAGCTCCTGTGTATATGCTTAGAGAAAAGTATATTCCACCTATCAACTAATAGTAATTCAACACTTTGAGGATCCAAATCATATTTTCAGTGAATTGACTAGACCATAGATCTGATAAACTTTTAAAATAAATCTTTAACTTCATGTTTGGAAAAGGGCATACCTTTAGCAAATCAGTGTCTAGGCCTAATGATATGCCATTGTTTTAGACTGCCATGTTTGGCATCTTCCAATCCACTGATTCCTCCTCAAATGCAGGCCCACAACTTTCTTGATTTCTTATGTTAAATGATTCACATGGCTTTCAAGAATTCTGAATCTGTCTACAAATGTGCTAAAATTATCATCTTGGGGTCCTTTTCCTAGTATTATAAAGAAATTTCTTGGTGATGTGACAAAAACCTTGTTCATATCTCTATTAAAGAGTCTGCTAAAAAATTAGAATTGCCTAGTATCAGAGCCCTGTTTCTATCCTAAGTCTATAAACTACAAACAAAGTCTAAATCCAACTAGGAAGCCTTCGAAAAGCTTTTGTTATACAATTGATGATTAGATAAAAGTTGCTTTATTCAATCTCTGGTCTAGTTTATACTAAAATCATGTCGAACTTCTGAAGATCATTCTCTAACATAGATAGACACACTATTTCTGAAGTCGATTCTCACTCAATAGAAAGTGATCATATTTAACATGAAAGAGTCAAGGATCCCAAAAGCTAGAACCCATCTATTTTGAGTTCAAAAGAAATTTATCAAGTGCCATCTATGTTTAGTCTATAAAAAAAAAACTGGTTGAAAGAAGTTGAATTGAAAATTAATATTTCAGGTCCTTCTATACAGATAGTAGGTCTGAGTTTATTTTCTGAAGATGAAATCAAAAAATTCAAAAAATATGTTCAAGAGAAAAAAATTTCTTATTTGCATTTTGAAGGGATAAGAATAGGTTTAGCACCACTATTTCGCCATGAACTCAATACTCCATGTATAACTGAGGTCTTTGACACTCGACACCATAACTATGACCATGCTCGAATTGGAACCATATTAGGAAATTTGTCTTCTGGCTGTCAGTATGGTACCATCTACCCAGATTATGACATCAGTCTGTCTGATGTTCATTTAAAAGATTGCTGGAAAATCTTAGTCGGAGTCTAAGGTCTTGAGATGGTCGAAGATAGTAAATATCTCTCTGTGTTAGTTCAAACATCATTCCAACTCACAAACACTGTACATCCTAAACTATAGCCACCAGTGTTAAAAGGTTGTGTAACCATAGGAGTCAGTAATGCTCAGCTGTAAGGTGTTCATTATGACAAAGAAGCCCTTCTGAGTGACTGATACATTCAATATAAATCATTGGCAGATACTCCAACGAGTAAAATTAAAATAATGTCTATAAGTGATGGTCATGTCCACATACTACCTGATAGATCATCCATACCCAGACTAATATTTATGCCACAAAAGCATGTTTTACCAACCATTTTAGAGTCTGAGCAACCATCGACCAGTGGTTGCAAGTCTATTTCACGAAATGTATATAGTCATCCATCAAAAGAAACCACTATATCTATTCCATCAGATCAATTGTATATTCTTGAAGAAAATCCATTTCTTGCTCTAAATAAGATGTTCCAGACATATGTATCTAATATCTCACCTGTAGAAGAATTCCAATATGCCAACAATAGATATGTCAAAGAGGGAAAATGGCCATCAAAAACTAATTTTTTCACTTCCTCATCTCAGTCAAGACAACCACCCACAAGAGCTGATTGTGCACCACTCTTAGAACATAACTCCCAAAATCCTACTGATCTTGACGAGGTCTATCAGATACGAAATTATCTTACCACTTGGTGTGCACATGCCGAAGATGTTCTTGATGATTTGGGTCAAGAATCAGATTTGATTAATGCAAATCTTAAGCTTCTCTATGAAGAGCAACAGTCTGAGATAGCTAAAAAAGAAGAGAGGAAGAGAAGAAGATAGAAGAAAAAGGCCAAAGAAATTCCTAAATTTAGAATTGACATGAGCACTCCAAATTATTGGGACAAAGAAGAAGAGGAATAAGACATAGAAGAAGCAATTACTGCCACTAGCGCAGAAGAGTCAACTTTGAAAATCTCTGGAAAGTTGACTAGAGTAAAGGAAGAAGCATACAAAGCAAAAAAAACAATTTGCTTCAAAGAAAGAGATTATGGCTCTTAATCAAGCAGCTTCTAAATTCACTTCCTTTATATTACCTTATATAAATAACCAGAATAAAGCTCATGTGTTGAAAGAAGTCTCTAAATACCCACGTGTAGAAGAAGATTTGTATGCTGCAAATTCTAGTGGGTATATTTTAGATCTAGACAATTCATCCAATCCAGGAGAATCAATCCGGATATGGATTAGTGCTTTGTATTAGATGCAGGTCACCACAAAATTAGATAATGTTTCTATAATGGTCCTAGCCGAGAAAAGAATGACCGACATTGTATATGATTTGTGGATGGGACCATCAGACAAAGAGAGAAGAGCAATCATGGAAGCAGGACTGGCCACTTTAGAACTTTTGCTAAAAACACAATTTTTTACAGAGCCAGTAGATGAGAAAAAATAGCTGATAATAGACTTGAGTTGTATGGAATTAAAAGATTTAAAATATCTTGATCAATTTGGTAAAGATTTCATGGAAAAAGTCTTTAAGACAAATCTCTCTAATGATACTGCTAAAAAAATATAATTTTTGTCAAAGCTTCTAGGCAATTTAGGAGATCTAATTATGAAAGATCTAGATGTACAGAATAAAAAAAATAGATCAAATATATCGCGTTGATATTCTTTTCAGGTGTACAGAGAAGGTTAAGTATTTGTGCTAGCAAAAGAAAGCACACGACATTACACCCAGTTCAGATGTCTATAGAACAATGCTACCCTAGACACCCTTTAAAAACAAGAAGAAAACAAAAAAGGTATGGAAAATTTAGACCCAAGAGAGTCTCCAATCCAAGGAAGCCTTTCAAAAAATTTAAATTTTTGAAAAAGAGAAAGAAACCAAGAAACAACAATTGTTGTTTCATTTGCAAAGAAGAAGGCCATTTCGCACGCAAATGTCCTAGTAGTTCCTCTTTTAAACTAAAAGATTGTTTTGAGAGTGAGGAAAACAAGGATGACTAGTCTGTAGTTGATTCAAAAGACAAATTTTCTGATGTATATATTTTAACAGAAGCTTCAGAAGATGAAGGTAATGTCAAAGCTAGTGTACAAAAGATGAATGCGTGTAATTATTGTTTTGATGATGATATTTTTGAAGAATTGCATTATAGTGATGAGTCAGATGAAAGCAAAACAGAAGAAACTGAAGACACCATAGATGTTTCCGATGAAGTGTCAGCTTCAGAAATCTTGCAACAAATAGGTAAGCAGCCGATTACAGTATTTCCAGACTTAAATTCTTTTTGCCCATATTGAAAGAATATTGTTGCTTCTACCAGTTTAAAAATTCCAGAAAATAATAGAGTTGAAGAGCAAGCTCTATTAAAAAAGATCGTTAAAACAAATAGTCTCATTTATATCCCAGTCCAAGTGCAAGTCAGAAATGAATGGATAAATGTTGATGCATTCATAGATACTAGAGGATCAAATAATATAGATCATCCATCTTTGTTTAAATATCTTTGGAAGCCACTTCAAAATATTCTTGTATCTGAAATAATAGGAGGATTTTTTCAATTGACGCATTATGTTGATAACATATCTTTGAAAGTTGGGGGGAATATAGCAAAAATATCTACTATTCATCATTTTGATCCATCTACAAGCTTAATTCTTGGAATGCCTTTTATTAATTTTGTGCTCCCAATCACTATCAGTGAAGATAAGCTGATGATTAATTTAAAGAAGAAGGCTATTGTTGTGCCTCAATTATCCATAGCAAATTCTGAGGTGAGAAAATAAAATAGTCAAAAGAAAGTTGGAGCAAGAAAACCTCTTAAGGACTCCAATAATTGGCAAGAAGTTTTGCAATTATATGAAGAAAGGATGGAGTTAAAAAATAAACAAAAGGCATGCACTGATCTAAATTGGTCCGCTGAACAGATTTCTATTCATGACAGATCGCTGAAAAGTTGTTCAAACAATCCTCAACAATTTTGGATAGTAGAAAGCCCAAAGTAGGAGATAGTGACTCTACATGACGATGGAGTCAAGGGAAAACTAATTCCATGCACCCCCACAGATGAACAAGAAATTAAGAGATAGATAAGCGAGTTGTTAAGTATGAACCTTATTGAACCTAGTATGTCTCATTACTCTTGTTCAACGTTTCTCGTTAGAAACCATTCAGAAATAGTCAAAGGTAAGCCCATAATGGTAATTAACTATAAACCTATGAATGCTATCACTCAGGGTTTTCATTACCCTTTACCGAGGCCAGAAAACATTATGCAAAAAATTCAAAACAATAAAGTATTCAGCAAGTTTGACATGAAGTCTGGATATTATCAAATACAGATCCAAGAAGAAGATAGGCATAAAACTGCCTTCACATGCCCTGTAGGTTTTTATCAATGTAAGGTGGTACCTTTCGGAAATAAATAAAAAAAAATAAAAAAAATAAAAAATAAAAAATAAAAAAATAAAAAAATATATATATAAAAAAAAAAAAAAAAATCCCCTGCATTCTTCCAAAGAAGAATGGATTTTAATTTTGGAAAATATGATTTCATTGTAACATATATAGAAGATATACTTGTACATAGTCCTGATCTTGAAACCCATTTAAAGCATCTAGATATTTTTCTAAGTGAAGTCCAAAATAATGGCATAGTCCTTTCTGAAAAGAAAATGGTTTTGTTTCAAGACAATATAGACATTTTGGGGATCAACGTAGTTAATGGACAAATCCAAATGCAGCCCCATGTTCTTACTAAACTGTCTCAATTTCTAGATGAACTAAAAGACACTAAAACAATTCAAAAATTTTTAGGTGTCTTAAATTATGTGCATAGATATATTCCTGGGTTTTCTGAGAAAATAACCCCAATCAGAAAAAATCTCAGGGAAGGATGGTCAGCGGAAGTCACTGTAGCAGTTAAAGAGCTTAAGTCAGAATGTCAGCAACTTCCAAAGTTACAGCCACCAGGTGACGGACTTCTGATTTTACAAATTGATGCTTCTGATAGCTTTTGGGCAGCCATTCTTTCTGAGAAACAGGAGAATGAAGAAGAAAAACTTTGCGCATATGCCTCAAGTGAATTCTCTCCCAGTCAAAAGAATTATTTTACTGCTGAAAAGGAAACTTTAGCAATTTTTAATGGGATACAAAAATTTGAACTATATCTAGAACTAGTAAAGTTTCTTATAAGGACTGATTCAATGAACTTCAAGTATATCTTGTCTGCCAAGATCTCAATACACCTTGCTAGAGGAAAGTTGCTCTCATGGCACATTTGGTTTCAACAATTTGATTTTGATGTTGAATGGATACCATGCAATTCTAATTTTTTAGCAAACTCTTTAACTAGAAATATGAACAAGGTTTTTGTCACATCACCAGGAAATTTCTTTATAATACCAGGAAAAGGACCCCAAGATGATAATTTCAACACATTTGTAGATAGATTCAAAATTCTTGAAAGCTATGTGAATCATTTAACATAATAAATCAAGAATGTTGTGGGCCTGCGTCTGAGGATGAATCAGTGGATTCGAAGATGCCAAGCATGGCAGTCTAAAAACATTGGCATATCATTAGGCCTAGACGCTGATTTGAGAAAGGTATACCCTTTGCCAAACATGAAGGTAAAGATTTATTTTAAAAGTTTATCAGATCTATGGTCTAGTCAATTCACTAAAAATATGATTTGGATCCTCAAAGAATTGAATTACTATCAGTTGATAGGTGGAATAGACTTTGCTCTAAGCATATACATAGGAGCCAAAATTTTGGATTTAGAGGCTATTCCAATCAAAGGAGAATTAGAAAAATATCTTTTGTCATTAAAAATTCCTAATATTTTTGAGGAATTTGAAGCATATTTTCTATAAAGATTTGATGAAAACTATGCACCCAATGACACTTTTCCCCAATATGAAATTTTAAAAAAAAAATAGGATTGGGAGATTAAAGAAGAATTTTGTAGGAAAAGGCCATCTATTAGAACGTCTTAGTGCATCCAGATAACTCTGCAATATCTAAGGACTTTCTCATCCCCTTGGGATTACCAAAGTCTAAGATTAAGAGAAATTATTTCTCCAAATCCTTTCTGCAAGTATTCTCTCATGATATATCATGAGAAAATAAGACCAGTAATAATATAGAAATGATCAAACAGCTGGCTCTCTGGTTCAAAAAATTTCAAAATTTGAAATTAATAGAGAAGCGACATGTTTTACAACAATTGGATGAACTACAAGGAGAACCAAAAGTTTTAAGATTCGTGATTAACCAAACAACATTAATCACAATCAGCATTGTTTCAGGAAATTGGAACAACAATGTAGTTCATATTATCAGTTTATTGTTGTCAAACAAAATCTATCCTTCAATGATTTTTGAATTGGGATGGCAATCAAAATCATACATTAATGAAAACTGTAGATTATGGGTGCAACATGCAATCAAGACTTCCACTAACATGTTTCAGATCTTTAAGTGGGAGCTTCTAGATGGTATTGAGTTGGTAGTTTAGCCTTCTCCCGCATTCAAAAAATTCTTTAAAGATTCTTTTCTAGATATTGATATCAGCCCAGTACCTTTTTTAAACAAGTGGGAAAAGCAAGAAGTGATGTTTACCCCACAACAACAGAACCTCCACAAAGTAAAAGTAAATCAGGACCAAGGTCAAACGTCAAAAGCATCTCCAAACGAGAAAGAAATAGTATTAGCAGATGCCAAAGGACAAGGTAAAGTTGAAGAATCTACTTTTTAGGACACATATGCAGATGCACAAGACCCACATGATATCAATTGGGACAAAGAGTACTCAAAGATGATGGAATACGACTACCTCAAGATGCTTGAACGAAATGCCTTTGAAAGATAAGTGTCATCTGATGATGATGATGATTATGATTCTGACTAAAGTCTGAAAGGATATTGATAGAATTATTGTATCGGAAAGGTTGAGTAGACACCGCCGGATAAAGAAAATGCCAACAAGACCCTCAATTATTTCCACTTTGTGTCATATCTTAGATAATATTAGACTCCTTTAGGAGGTTATAAAAGGAAGATAAAACCAGAGAAGCCCATAGGTTGGAATGGAGTGCTTCTTTGATCTCGTATTGTAATTTGCAAAGTATTGTAATTTTGATCTTTGAATTAATATTGAAGCCGCTAGGCTGCTTGATGATATAGATAAATATATAGATAGATATATAACTTATCAAAAATGATATTGTAAATAGTGAATTTTTATATGCTTATTAATTAAATTTAAATATGAAATTCTAAAATATAATGATTATAAATATAAATTATTATTCTAATTTATTTATCAAATGGATCCTAATTTGTAGTACAAATATACTATTATTTCTATATTTATAAATATTTTTATTTTTTAATTTTATGTTTGGAAATAAGAATTATTATGAATTTATTATTTCATTTTTCATTACCTTTTGAATTGAGTTGATATTGTGAATTATTATTATTATTATTGTTTTTTAGTCTAATGCTTCATTTTACTGACACTGCAACATCTTTGTCATATTAAATGTACATTTAAATTTGGCACTTCTTTACAACCACTACAACATCTCCCCCATATTTAGCCAAAATTAAAATATATACACTCATTTAGAGATACTATAACATCTCCCATACTAACATGTAGAGTGTTTGTTGAGGTAATAATTATGTTGTTGCCAATGCCTTTTGGAGTAAATCATCCATGGAGTTTTGAAGTATACCCACATTAACGAGGACAAAAAAAACTATAACATCCAAAGGGTAAGAATAAGGAAGAATGTAAAGGTGAGACTAAGAAGATGGTTGTTAAAGATAATAAACACAAGTCCATGGATTTGGAGAATAATTAAAGAAAATGTGTAGAAAGAAGAAGATACGGATGTTGAGTGAAAATTGGTGGTGTGGATTACAACTTTGAATGCATTGGAAATACATTTATCTTATACTAGGGATTTCTGGCCACCAATAATTTAAAGACACCCTTGTTCCCCATTTTCAACTTCAATATCATTGATAACAAAAATACTATCTATTTAAGAAACTGATCCGAGAAACTGCTAAAAATTACCCATTTAAGAAAAGGATAACAAAGATCCTAGATATCCTAGATCTGCTAAAACCAACTAGTCCACTAATTTCCAGTAAGGTCTGTTGGGGGTATGCATACACAAAACTGTAAAGCTGCATTATGGTTCTTGTGTCCTCATGGTTAATGTTTTTGTCAATTGGATGGGATTGCAGGTCCAGGGTTTGACAATGTTGTTGGGATTTGATTTGACTCCAAGAAAGCCAAGCCTTCTTCCTGCAGAATTTTTTATTGGTCAGAGAATTGTGACATCCATATTTGGTGGATTCAAGGGAAAATCCCAATTCCCTAATCTTATAGCAAAATGTGTAAACAAAGTAATGAATCACCAGATGAAAATTTTATTTAAAACTAATGTTTCATACATTATTAGTTTAATTTTCTTACAATATGTAGTTTGATTGCATGAAGTCCACGTAAAGGAATTCATTACCCATGAGCTGCCTTTTGAAGGTATTATATTTGAATTATTGTTAGAATGCAAGAATTTGAGATGTTTTCTCCATCTCTAACCAAACATATTTTCCATTTTATCTTAGCCAACAACGATATATGTAGGAGATAGTGAATTTCGTTACTTCTAATAAATTTTTTGACACCTCTAACAGTCAATTATGTTCTTACTAGTAAAGGATTTGTCAGCTCACCTCTTAGGGTACTATACTAGCACAACCATATTTAACAATATGGTTGATATATGCCGATGGGCGTATATCAAGCATATATACAACCACATTTTCCAATGTCGTTGATACACGCATAGACTTATATCAACCACATTAATAACTATTTTGGGTATTTAAGATTATTAATAACTATATAAATATTAACAACCATATTATCTATATATATTACTATATAAATATTATATTAATATTATAATAATTATATGAACTTCTAATATATATTAATTAATAATAAGAATAGCTCACAATAATATTAGATTATCATTATATTATTTAAAATATCTAATACTATAAAATTACAAAAAAAAATAACAATTAGATTGTATTATTATTATAATAATAAAATATAATAATAATAAAAATATTTGATTATAATATTATAATAATATTATATTATTATAATCAAAACAATAAAGACCAATTATTTATTATTTATGATAATTAATAACTATACAAATAATAGCAACTATATTCTTATATAATTATATATTTATGATTATTATATTAATATTATTATAATAATATAAACTCCTAATATATATTAATTAATAATAAGAATGGCTAATAATAGTATTAAATTATTATTATATTATTTAAATAATATAATAATAGAAAATTATAAAAATAATAATAATAATTGATTATAATATTATATTATTATATTATTATTATACTAATATAATCAATATTATTATAATAAGAACAATAAAGATGAATTATTTATTATTTATGATAATCAATAATTACAGAAACAATAGCAACTACATTCTTATATAATTATATATTTATGATTATTATATTAATATTATTATAATAATATAAATTCATATTGTTGTTGATCTTGTTGTTGTTGTTGTTCTTCTTCTTCTTCATAGACTTTAGTATTTTTAATATTTATCTTAGGGATTGAATCCATAGGGTTGACTATTATCAGTATTTAAGATTATTAATAACTATATAAATAACTATATAGGATAAATAATAACTATATAAATATTAACAACAAGATTATTTATATATATTATTATATAAATATTACATTAATATGATAATAATTATATAAACTCTTAATATATATTAATTAATAATAAGAATAACTCATAATAATATTAGATTATCATTATACTATTAAAATAATATAATAATATAAAATTATAAAAAAATAATAACAATTATTATAATAATAATAATATAATCGATATTATTATAATAATAACAATAAAGACCAATTATTTATGATAATTAATAACTATATAAATAATAGCAACTATATTCTTATATATTTATATATTTCTTATTATTATATTATTATTATTATTCTTAGGCTTTAGTATTTTTAAGATTTATCTTAGGATTTGTACACACTGAGTTAATTATTATTAGTATTTAGGATTATTAATAACTATATAAATATTAACAACCAGATTATTTATATATATTATTATATTAATAATATAAATTACTAATATATATTAATTAATAATAAAAATAGCTCGTAATAATATTAGAATATCATTATATTACTAAAATAATATAATAATATAAAAAAATATTTTAATATAAAATTAAAAAAAAAATCATAACAATTATATTGTATTACTATTATAATAAAATATAATTATAATAATAATAATATAATAATAATATCTTATTATAATATTATAATAATATAATCAATATTATTATAATATATTATTATAATAATAACAATAAAGAGCAAATATTTATGATAATTAATAACTACACAAATAACAACTATATTCTTATATATTTATATATTTATGATTATTATATTAATATTATTATAATAATATAAACTACTATTATTATTAACCTTAGGGTTTGTATACATTGGGTTAATTATTATTGGTATGATTGCTGGAATTGCGGTTGTTGGTATTGAACGAGCCATGGTTGTTGGACCATTTGTTGTTGTCCAATACTGGATGATTGACCAAGATGCAAAGTCATAGTACCTGTTTGAGCTTGAGTCGCTCCAGATAAGGAGGCACTAACCTGAGGTTGTGATTGAATCACTGAGACGAGGGGATGTTGTATTGCAACCTGAGAAAGTTGAGGTTGGCATACAACAGGTAGCGCTTGTACTTGCGATACAGTCACAATAGCAGGTGTAGTGGGAATATTCAACACAGGATGGAATGGTAGCATTGAATATACAACCCTTGGTTATTGAGGCAGTATTGGTACCCAACCGCTGGATGTAATTCTAGTTTGACCTTATCATTGTCGTAAACTCTCATATGGTTGTTCTCCAAGAGGGAACAATGAAAAGGCATACTGCCCCCATACAGTGGTAATCCAGTACTTAAAGTGTAGATTGGCCTTTGAAGACACATTGGATCAACTTATTGAGTTTCAAAATAAGAAATACCAAATGAGAATCTGGATGAAGAAATAGGGACTGACCATGTCATCGAAACAGTCCCTGATTGGACTCCAGCTTGTTATTGATAACTAGCCGGGAAAGATGGTATACCAGCAATTATTGTAGGAAAGGCAGTAGGAAGCTCCACTGTAGCTGTGTCGGTTGACACAATCCTAGATGTTGATGGTTGTTCAGATATGTTTAGTCTATCCGAAAGATTTCCTAGCGATTCGACACGAACTTGCGATGAAAAAGAACTAACTTTTGTAGTATAAGGATGTAAGTGGATCCTAGTTCCAAAATGCACTGGAGTACTGGGTGGAATATACTCTTCTATCTCTTCTATAGCAATTAATCTAGGTAGAAGAGGTAGACCGTCAGGTCCGTAAAATATTTTTGGAGCCGAAGAAAGTGTGGCTTCTGCAGTAACAGATACTAGAGGGGTGACACCTTCTGAATTCTAGAATTCAACTTCCAGATGTTCAGGTAAGTAAACTTCAGTTTCTTGATCAGTCCTAGGTGGAGCTACTTCAGGAATAGAGGTGTCTACCATTACACTAGGATCTGTTCTAATGTCCTCTTGTAACTGCGGAACTTCTTCCGTAAAGGTAGATGTACCAGAGATAATTGGAGTAACTGTATTCTCCGATGATGTTGAAACGAAAGTTTCAAATAAATCAGGTGAATTGGACTCAATTAAATGAGAACTCTTTGCCCGAGACAGTTTCGTTTCTGGAGTCAAAGAAGGTTGACTCATTAGTCTCTGCGAACGATGGGGTTTTGGTTGACTTTCTTCCATGACTGCAGATTACTAGATCAACTCAAAATAAAAAGGGGAAAATGTTATTCCGAATTAAATGAATTTTATGATGCTTAGACACAACTTGATTTTTCAATTTTTAAGAGCCGAGAAAAAGCTAAAGATGACTCTAGTCACCTTTGATTTTTAACGAGCCTGAAGTGACAAGTGCTTAGATGGACCTTTTCTTTTAAGGAGTCTGAAAAGGAATGAAAGTGACTACTTTGGAAATCTAGACAAAGGGATTACCAAGCCAATCACAAAACTACAAAATACCTTTTAAGGTAGGGTATTCAATCTTCCCGAATGATGTGTTTAGTGCATTACGATCGATAGGGTGGAAGACACGACTTCCTAAGGATAAAGGATATCAACCTACTGTAGTCTCCCAATATATACTCGACGGTACGTGGGAGCACAAGTCCATACTGGCACTTGTCATATCAAAGAGGAGGAATCACCCAACCTACGATGAAAATGATAGTTACCAGGCTTTAAGACACCGGAATACGTCTCTAGCCTAGACTTCTAGATGTTGTGCATTAGGTTCCAAAGCATTTTTATGTTCATTGAAGTTTATTTTGCATTTGATCTTTCTTAAGAAGGTTTCCTTTAAGGTTCACCGCGTGATGTAGATATACAATTCCTAAACATGAAATATAAGATGATAAACAGTCATTTACTTTCTTTTAGCAATGAAAATCCTAGCTACTAAGGAAAGAGAAATAAAATTCTTTCAACATAGAGCAGAGAGCACACACTAGATGCACTTTTCCTAAATCAATTTTTGCATGCAGTATAAATGCAAATGCACATGTATGTATTGTTTTTCAGTTTCTTTAATGTGAGAAATGACAAAAAGAAAACTAAGTACTCATCTAAATTATTTTCTTTCAAAGCGAGAGTACTGACAATTTTCTCTTCAAAAAATGAAAGGAAGACTATGACGACATTTTGCGATTTTGAATTAAAACAGCTTTCGACACTTGAAATACTAATAATTTCAAATCAAATACGATGGCAAAAGTGTAATCAACTATCTAAAAGAGGAATTCTTTGCGACACTCTTTTTCTTGACTGAAAATGACACTTGCGACACTTTCAAATCAAAAGACGACAATTAGATTAAGCTACTATTTGCAAAGGAGAACTATGAATGATGAAAAATAAATAAAAAACAGAGAGAATGAGCCGAGCTGATCTGAAGGTAGCATCGAGCCAGATAGAGCCAAAGAGAGTCAAAAAGTCTGTGTACTCCAGAGAAGGCTTGAGAGGTGTTGAGCCCCAAAACTACCTCTTTTCTACACATTTTCTTAAACCTTTTCTCTTATATCTTCCCATATCAGTGCCTCATAAACTATCAAAAGTTGTTACATGTTGATTTTAGGAGTGCATTTGAATTATTTTCAAATTATATCATTGTGTGTGCTATTTGATCTAGGTTTTGTTTATCTGCTATGGAATGTAGCCACTTTCCTCAACTAACTCGCAATTCCGCAACCATATTCATTGTTCTGTAGGTTACAAGTGTCAGTAGGAGAAATGGGAGACATGGGTAGCTCAGGAATGATCCACACATGGATGAGGTCCTACTTTCTTAGAAAAATTCATGAGGAAAGGTACCGGTCAATGGGTGGTCAACGGAGAGTTCTACGTCAACTAGGACTCTTTTCCTACACATAAAAGAAGCTCAAAGCCATTCCTGAACTCATGGATCCATTTTTTCCACCTACAGGCCATCTCCATAATGCAATCCAACATCCACCTTGCATAGATTTACTGCTCATGGCAACCGAGAGGCTAAATCTTTAGATTTTGACCTCTTCACGTGTCCATTGCTAAAGAATTTTCTCTAAAATACAATTATCTTTTTCCTCTATAAATATAAGCATTTGCAACGTAGATAGTTAGTTCTTGATACTGTTGATATAGTGTTATTTTTTTGTTGTGTAACTCAGAGACATATTCCTCTGTTTCATAATACAAAACTCTATTTTCCACATGATTGTTTAAGCATGATTTGAATTGACAACGTGTTAATCCAAAGCTGTGCAGAGGACCCCTGTGTAGCTGAGGTCCCTTATTTTGTTTTGTATAGCTTTTAATGTATATTTTCTCTTATTTGACCTATACATTTCTCATGTTTTGCTTATGGTTTTTATCATTCTAATCCTGTACATGTTTTTGCAGCTTGTTACATTTTCTACTAACATTGATCAGTGCACTTTAGAATAGGTCTTTAAGTCTGGTTATGCTCAAGCTTTTTAATGTAGTTTTTGCATCAAGTGGTGATCTGAGACTTGCTTCCTCTGCTGAACTTTAGTTTTCAATTCCAGTTGTCATGCTTTTATTTAGTGAGATTTGTTTACTGCTTAAGATAGTTTAGATATCAGTTCTTCATGCTATATGATGATATCTCCGGAGCCTTTAGCTTAACCCCGTTTTAGAAGTTAATTGGTGAGATATTGTGGTTATAGGTGAAGTAATGGATTTTTCTTTCATTAGTCTGCAAGTAGATTGTTTATATGTCAGTTCTTTCATGCTATATGATGATATTTCCAGAGTCTTTAGCTTAACCCCGTTTTAGAAGTTAATTGACGAAATATTGTGATTATAGATGAACTAATTGACTTTGCTTTAATTAGAGTGCAAATTAGAATGTCATTCTTTCATGCCATATGATGATATTTCCGGAGTCTTTAGCTTAACCTCATTTTAGAAGTTAATTGACGAAATATTGTGATTATGGGTGAAATCATTGACTAGTTTCCAGTTTCTTTACTTTTTAGTTTTGAGTGTAGCAGTTTATTAACTTTCAATTCTGTAGTTAGGATGGACAGCAGAGATAGTAACCTCATTTTCAGTACTTCATTTTTTAGCTTGATTTATGTAGCTACATGTTTACACTCTTGTTCAAGTTCTGATTTTGTAGACAACATGTTTTGAGATATTTGAAGTTCTAAGTTTGGAAATTACCATAGGAAGCATAAACCTTGTCTTCTATTCTACATCCACACTTGATCTTTAAAAGTGTTCTTAAAACTTTAGACTAGGATTTGCATTTGCATTAAACACTTTAGGAGACCAACAAGAACAAAACCCCAAAACAAGATAAACAACTGAAAACAGTGAGGTAAGAAAAGGGTTGTCTAGCACACATAATGCACTACACTTCATACGTTTACGACCCCGAGATTGATAATTTATGTAGCAATTTAGGACACACTAAATTGACTAAACAAGAGGTTCAACAGAGGTCGAGTTTCAGTGAGGAGAGTCTGTGTACTCCAGAGACTTGGGGGATCCAAGTCCAATCCTACTGATTTATATCTGTTGAGTTAGACTCAAATTGAGCTCACTGTTGTAAAAACTCTACTTTGAAAACATAATAGAGAGGCCACCACTGAAGGTTGGACCAAGAGACGTAGCCCAGGAGTATCGAGTGAACTCCTTATTAAACTTGCCTTGTTTACATGTTTGCCTGTTACGTTTTCTCTAACTACTTCAGTGTCTATGTATTTCGAAATCTTATCGATCCGTTGCATAAAGTAACATAGGCACATCCATGCACATGAGTCTATAATACCTTTAATTCTTTGTCCTGGATAAAGTCAATATCAAGTGGTATTAGAGCTCTAGGTTACTAAGGTTAGACAAGCTTGTGCTGGATTTTGTTGTTGAATGCTAACTAGATCAAAGCTTAAATTAGGAGAAGGAGAGTTGGTTGAAACTAACCCTGAAATTGGAAGAGTCTATCCTAAGAGGAAAATGTCAGAAGAAAGTCCCTTGGAATCAGACCATCAGTTCATGGATAGTTTCCTGACCATGAGAGCCATGGTAGAGGAAATGTATAGAGAATTTAAGAAAGGTAGAGAGGAAGATGCATCAAACTCCAAACGAGATAAAGGAGCAGAAGAATCTCTCTTCCATGACCACTCTAAAGGCAAAGAGAAAGAAGAAAAACTTCCCACACCTCCTAGTAGCCCTGAAAACAAAAAGAAGACATATTTGATTAAATTAGATGTTAAATTTTATTTACAAACGTATGATGGAATGTTGAATGTAGAGAAGTTGGATAATTGGACTAGAGAGATTGATGTTTATTGCAAGGTGCAGAGCATTGATTCAGACAGTAGTAAGATTCAGCTGGCCAGCCTACGCCTTGGAGGCACTGCCTTGGTATGGTGAAAAGGTAGGACACAAGCTGACATGAAGAAGCATGGTAAAATTCTTTCTATCTAGAGTGAATTTGTTTCTGCAATTAAAAAACAGTTCTATCCACTAGCTTCTATGCAACAAGCCATGATGAGTTGGAAACCTCTTCAACAATTAAAAGGGCAAAGTGTACAAAGTTACACTCAAGAATTTAGGAAAATAGGTTTGATTCTAGGAATTTCTTTAGACTTACCTGAAACTTTGCTGAAGTATATAGGTGGTCTACACAACTACTTAAGGTACACAATTCTCATGTTTAATCCCACTAGCATATATGAGGTATCTGTTAAAGCTACACATCTAGAGAATAGAGGAAAGAATGTGAACCTAGAAGTTGGGGGATCAAAAAAACCCACTGCAAGAAAGAATAAGGAGAAAAGAAAATAGAAATGGAAAGAGAGGAAGACAAATACTATACACTGACTGTAAGAATGATGGGCATGATGATGAACACTACTGGATTCTGCATCTGGAGCTGAAACTCAAGAAGTACGATGGAAAGAAGAAGAAGACCGTTGCAGCTATTCAAAAGGATTTGGGGTCAGACTCAGGAGATGAAACAACAATTGCAGCCACAGGTATAAAAGGTAAAAATTCTGAACCATCTACTATTAATTCTGCACAATCTACTGACAATGAAGAAAATGAGAGGAAAAGACATGAGATTTTTCATATTCGAGTTGTTTCACAAGTAAATTTAATTTCTGAAGCAATTGTAAAGAAGTTGGGATTACTAACCACACCTCACAAAAATCGATATCCATTAGGTTGGTTATGTGATAAAACACAACTACAAGTTACTGGACAATGTAAACTTAGGTTTTATTTTGGGTCAACATTTGTAGATGAGGTTGAGTTAGATATTTTTCCCTTGGATATATGTGGAATAGTTTTAGGAATTCCTTACTTGTATGATAAAAAAGCTATTTTCTATAGATCTGAAAACAAGTATCAACTTTTTAAAGATGGAATCGAATATATTATAAGAGCTCATAAACTCAAGAATAATTATACTCTCATCAACACAGGGCAGATGAAAAGAATTGTAAATTCATGCAAACAATTTTTACTGATGGTTGTAAAGGAAAAGAAACTTGATAAAACCAATGTATTTAGAAAAAGTTGTTTCCGAATATGATATACTATTTCAAGAACCTAAAGGCCTGCCACATAAAAAGGAAATAGTACATGATATTCATTTGCAGCAAGATGCTCCATTGCCTAACATCGGAATGTACAGATTGTCCACTTTGGAGAATGCAGAAATCAAGAAGCAGGTATAGGAGCTTCTCGAGAAAGGGTTCATATGATCTAGCACATCACCTTGTGGGTCTCCAATTATCTTAGTGAGAAAGAAAGATGGCTCATGGAGAATGTGCATTGATTACAGAGAACTGAATAAGATAACGATAAAAAATCATTATCCCCTTCCTCACATAGATGATCTATTAGATCAGTTGAAAGAAGCTGTTTATTTTTCCAAGTTGGACTTGCATAGTGGTTATCATTAGGTCAAAGTTGCATAGCAAGATGCATGGAAGACTGCTTTCAAAACAAAGCAGGGATTATATGAGTGGTTGGTTATGCCTTTTGGCTCAACTAATGCTCTTGCTACTAACATGAGGATATTAAATGATGTACTCAGACCTTTTATTGATGATTTTGTCATTGTATATTTGGATGACATTCTTATATTTAGTAAAACATTGGAAGAACATTTAAACCATGTCAAGTAGACTCTAGATGTTTTGAAAAAAGACAATCTTTATGTTAAGCTCTCAAAATGTGAATTTGGCAAAACATCTTTGAATTATTTGGGTCATATTGTAGGGGGTGGTGAATTGAAGATAGATCCCTCTAAGGTTGCAGTCATTATAAACTGGCTTAAACCCAAATCCTCTATAGAAGTTAGAAGCTTCTTAGGAGCAGCACAATATTGGAGAAAGTTTATTTCTAACTTTTCCTTGATTGTAGCTCCCTTACATGATTTAACATGATTGAACAAGGTGTTTTAGTGGGGAGGCAAATAGAAAAAAGCCTTCGACACCTTAAAAGAAAAGATTAGTACAACACCAGTACTAGCACTGCCCGATCTTCAAAGACCATTTGAGATTGAAATGGATGCCAATGACTATGCCATAGGAGCAGTTTTGATGCAACACAGTAAACCCATATGTTATCATTCTGAGACATTTAATTCTGCAGTACTTAACTATCCCACATATGATAAAGAATTGTATGCATTAGTATAGAGTGTGAAGAAGTGGAAACATTATTTAATGGGCAAAGAGATAGTTATACACACTAATCATCAACCACTTCAATATTTGCACTCACAAATTAAGTTGTAGCAATCAAGGCACTATAGATGGATGGGTTTTCTACAACTGTTTCATCTTGTCATCAGATATAAAAAAGGCATACACAAAAAAGTTGCAGATATGTTGTCCAGACCAATCATAAATGCATCCACTATACTTAAGCATAATTCAGTATTGCATGAAAGCTACATTGAACAATATGCTCAAGATATAGATTTTAAAGATGTATATGCAACTTTAAGTCATGGAAAACAAGTAGAAGAATTGGATTATCATGTTCAGGACCAACTCTTGTATCATTTGGGAAAGTTATGCATTCCAAAAATAGAAAGAGTAAAGATAATTTGAGAAGCACACATTTCTCTAATATCAGGTCACTTTGGTATAAGTAAAACAGTTGCACAACTTCAAAGATTTCGTTATTGGCCAAAAATGAATGAGACAGTTTTTAGATATGTAAGAGGGACGTGTACCCTGTCTGGTAAAAGCAAACCTAGCAATAGAAAACTAGGCTTGCACACTCCACTACCAGTTCCTTCTCATCCTTGGGAAAGTGTTTCTATGGACTTCGTTGGGGGACTGGCTAAATCTAGAAAAGGTCACGACTATTTATATGTTGTTGTGGATACGTTTAGAAAAATGTGTATTTTAATACCTTGTAACAAGCAAATTACAACTGAACAAACTAAAAAGTTGTTCTTTCAACATGTATGGCTTCATTTTGGATTACTCACTTCCATTATATCTGATTGAGATACCCGATTTGTTGGGAAATTTTGGTCAAGTTTGTGGGAATTGATGGACACCAGACTGAAGAAGAGCACAACTTTTCATCTGCAAAAAGATGGCCAAACAGAAGTGGTCAACAGGACAGTGATCCAGTTGCTCAGTTGCTATTGCAGCAAGCATCCCAAGCTTTGGGATGATCATTTATGCTATGTGCAGCATGTTCACAACCGAGCTAAACATTCTTCTACATAAAGATCTCCTTTTGAGACTTGTTTTGGTTTCACACAGTGATGTGGACAAGGAAACCAAGTTCATCGAACAAATCCAAGAGATTCACTAGGTAGTACAGGAATAGCTGGAAAAGAGCCAAGCCAAGTACAAGGCAAGGCATGATAAGCATCGAACTAAGCATAGTTTTCAAGTTGGTGATCAAGTCTTGCTGTATATCAGCAAAGATAGAATGCAAGGTGAAGGTAAGAAGCTGAAGCCAATAAGGTATGGACCTTTCAAGATACTTGAGAAAACTGGTGAGAATGTTTTTCGTCTTGATTTACTAGCTTACATGCACATCTACTCAGTTGTTAATGCAGACAGCTTGAGACTATTTGAACCTTCATTGGTTGAAGATCCCGAAGAGTAGAGTCAATTGCCTTCTACTAATGATCTGTTACCTGAATATCTCAATGAGTTGTAGGAAGATACAGTTCTGAACAGGAAGGTGAGAACTACGCACAGGGGGGATGTTGAGTACCTGAGGATTGGACTCAAAGGTTCAAAACCAAGCAGTGTAAAATGGATAGAAATTGGGCAAGTGAGGAATTTGTACCCGCACTTGATTGATGCTTAAAAACCAAATTTTGGTGGTCGAAAAGATTTCTCTTTGGGAAGGCCGTGAGCCGAATTGCATCCTATATAACTCTCTAAGTTTTCTTAACTTTCATGCCAAAGATTCAAAGCCTTACAAAGGTCAAGCTTATCAAAAGTATCCTCGAACAGTTGTAATTTGTGAGCAACACCAAGCAACAAGGACCCTCGGTCGAGCGCGTAGACCATTGGCCCATAGTAACATGCACTACCATGAAACAACAAAACGGGAATCCTTTTTGAGAAACAAAGGAGGTTTCTGATATGCAATTAGCGACAAGTCGCTAATTGCATATCATCAGGAAAACCCCTTAGAGAAGAAAAATCCTTGAGTGACCGGACCCAGAAAGTAAAAAACCGTACAGAATTCGCCGACTCCATCAGAGGCGGGTCCCACATAAAAACCGACAGGATATCGGAAGGGCTTCGAGCGGTAATTGGTTTCAACCGAGTCCCACTCAATGCCACACATTGGGTGCCACGCGTTCGGTGGAAGAGAGAGAAAAACGCTCACATCAAATGGGTAAACGTCATGCAACTTACCCACCTGATATGGACGGAGACCATAGGATCTGGAGGCTCCAGATCGATCGCGGAGATGCGATCTGACAGATGACTGGATTCAATGGGGTAAATAGGCCGAGTTGTATAAAGTTTGAAGTCCGAAATGAACAATGAGTTGGCAGAGGAATCATGTTCACGGGAAATCTGGGAGTTAAATAGAACTAATGACCGTTCAAACATTTTCAAGAGAACTGACACTCAGTTTGTTATGAAACAAGTGGCCACCTCTCTGTATGGTGTTACACAGTGATGATCATGCCAAACAAAGGAATTCAAAAGGACAAAGGCGGGAGAACTAGAGCGCCGAGAAGCAGAAATGAACAGTGAGAAAGCAGATTGGCTTTAAAGCCATGAACTAGTAGAAACAAAGCAAGCAAGGAGAGTTAGTCAAGGAAGAAAGCCAAGAGCAGAGAACAGAGAGAAGCAGCCAAGCTGACCTGAAGGTAGCATCGAGCCAGACAGAGCCAAAGAGAGTCAGAGAGTGTGCGTACTCTAGAGAAGGCTTCAGAGGTTCAAGAAAACTCCTCGACATAGGCATGTCATGTATGAGTCTCAGGTTGGGCTCATACTACTGTGACCAACGGAGGCCGAGTTTTAGTAAGGAGAGTCTATTTACTCCAGAGACTTGGGGGATCCAAGTCTAGTCGTACTGATTTATATCTGTTGAGTGAGACTCAAATTGATCTCACTGTTGTAAAACATCTACTTTGAAAACATAATAGAGAGGCCACCACTGAAGGTTGGACTAGGAGACATAGCCCAGGAGTATTGGGTGAACTCCTTATTAAACTTGTCGTGTTTACACGTTTTCCTGTTATGTTTTCTCTAACTGCTTCAATATCTATGTATTCCACAATTTTATCGATCCGTTGCATAAAGTAACATAGGAACATCTATGCACACGAGTCTATAATACCTTTAATTCTTTGTCTTCAATAAATTCCAGATCAATCCACCCCCATATGAAAGTGGTATCTTTTCATCCATGAATATTGGGTACTATGATGAATAATTTTCCAATGGTCCTTATATGACAAATGATGAGGTACCTTTCCTGTAGCAAGATAGTTATCAATATCTGTATACCACAGAGTGTTAGCAGAAATTGCAAAAAGATATTCATTTGGAAAGCTATCTTCGATAGGTGTACCTTCACTATTGTATTCTAATCTTCACAGAAAATCAGCAACCACATTGTCCTTTCCTGGTTTATCTACAATGGAAATATCAAATTCTTGAAGTAGCAAAAGCCATCTTGTAATACGACTAGGAGTAATGAGTTTATTAATCAGATACCTGATGGCTGCATGATCCGTGTGTACAAAGGTGGGGTAACCAATGATATAGTGTTGGAACTTGTTGATGGCATAGATGACAGAGAGGAATTCTTTTTTAGTCACTGTGTAGTTTAACTCTGCAGAGGCCAAGTTCTTGCTAACATAGTAAACTGCATATGGTACCTTATCCACTTGCTACCCCAAAACTACCCCAGCTTCTGTTTGGGAAGCATTAGCATGAATATGGAATGGTAATGCCCAGTCTGGTCCTCTAAGGATCGAAGCACTACAGACTAGTTCCTTGAGCTTCACAAAGGTTGCATCATAGTCATTTGTCCACACAAAGTCTGCATCTTTTGTCAGTTATTGAAAAAGAAGATATGTTGTTTTAGCAAAATTTTCTATAAAGCGCCTGTAATAACCAGCACAACTGATGAAGCTACGTACCTAAGTGGGTGTTCTGGGTATTGGACAATGTTGTATTACCTTTATCTTGGTTGGATCCATCTAGATTCCTGCAACCGAAAGCAAGTGTCCTAGGACTATTCCTTCATTCATCATCATATGGCATTTTTCCGTACTTAAGGAGACATGTGCTTGCTTGCATCTTTCAAGAACTTTTTCTAGCTTTCCCAATGCTTCTTCGAATGAATCTCCATATGCCGTGAAATCATCCATGTAGATTTCAACACTATCATCCATCAGATTAGAGAAAATCCCCAAATTTTCCCTCTGAAACGTTGCAGGTACATTATAGAGACTAAATGGGAGGACTTTGTATGAAAATGTTCCCCAGGGGTATGTAAATGTGGTCTTATCCTAATCTTCAAGAGCTATCTAGATCTGGTTGTACCCACTAAATCTGTCTAGGAAGGAAAAAAATTCTTCCTTGCTAATGCATCCAAGACTTGGTCAATGAATGGTAACAAAAAATGGTCTTTCTGAGTTGCCTTGTTTAATTCTCTGTAGTCCATGCATATTCGCCATTTACTTTTTTCTTAGGGACCATTACCAATGGGGAAACCCATTAGCTGTCTGAAATGGGGTAGATAGATCCCGTGTCCAGCAACTTTTGGAGTTCTTCCTTAACAATGCTTTTAAGGGAAGGGTTCATTCGTCTTTGGGGTTGCCTTACAGGATGACAGTCCTCCTTAATGTATATGTGATGAGTGCACAGATTAGCAGGAATTCCCTTCATATCTAAGTAGTCCCAAGCGAAGGCTTCTTTGTGTTTCCGAAGAACATGTAGGAGTTGTTTTTTTAAGGAATCTGATAGCTCTGGATTGATATTTAGGGTTTTTCTTGGTTTTATTTCCATGGAAACACTGTCATGGGGCGTAACTGTAGGTAGCTCCTGGAATCCATTTGTTGTTCCAATACTTTCCTGAGCCTCACAGCTTAAGACAGACTCTGGGATTTGCTAATTCAAATCTGAAACAGAACAAGGATCACTGATAAAGGTAGTAATTGCGTCATCTTCTATTTCATCTTTCAACTGGAGGCCTTTCCCAATAGTGAGAACTAGTCTTAACTCCTCATTTTCTGATTCAAACTCTTTCTTGTGTATAGATTTCTTGTGGCCTACTGATTTTGTTGATGGGTTGGGTTCTGCGGGAGGATATAACACTAGATTCTTAGTGTTTTGTCCATTTTAGATGATCATATGCCCAGAACGACACCCAATATAAGTGTCTGTGGTTTCCAACCACGTTCTTCCTAGAATCAAGGGATAGCCTCCAGCTGGAGATTGGATTTGAAGTACTAGGAAGTCCACAGGGTAGTGCCATGAATCCACTGAAATTTTAATATCTTCTAATTTCCCTATTGGTTTGACTGTAGATCGATTTTCCAGTTCTAACACCATAGGTGCATGTTTCAAGTTACGAAGTCCTAATGCATGCATGGTTTCAGTAGTGATGACATTTATGGCAGTGCCCAGATCTACTAGTACATTTGGAATTTCTACCCCATTAATGTGCATGGTCAAAATTGGGTTCCCGGGATCCCCATAATTTACAGGAATGGACCTTCCCATCATGAAATCTGATAGTTTCCCCATTACATGAATGGTGAGCGGATCTCTTGATTTATTTTTAGGCTTCTTAGCACAATATTCCCTAAGAGTGTTTGCATATATAGGTACGTCCTTCATGGCTTGCAGTAGGGGAATCTTGACAAATAAATTCTGTAGCTCCCCTAACAAGTCAAACTCAGTTTGAGGGGTTGGTTTACTCACAGCCAACCTTTTTGGATAGGGTGGTTTAGCTTGGTGTTTCTGAGAAGCTAACGGTTGAGGAGGTGTGTGATTTTTTTTTAACTTAGTTTCATTCATCTCCAGCCATTTCTGGTTCCTTCTCCTCACTGTCAATCTGCTCAATGATAACTAGTGAGGGTTGAGCACCTACGGGCCACCCAGATTGTAAATGCATGTCAAAGAATTCTGCGGTGGAGTTGTTGTATGAAGGTAGGTTGAGGGTTTCAACTTGTTGAACCCCTTTATTGTTAGGATTCATATTGGGTTGGATAGGGAGTTGAGGATGAATAGGCTGATTTCCACGTGGCACATTAGAGGGCAACTGAAGTTGTTGTTGTGGCATTGACTAGGAAAACTGACTAGGAGGGGAAGGTCCCTGCCAATTCGGAGCCCACGAGGAGCTTGAACTAGCTTGAGGAGCCCACTGCTGCCAAGGTGGAAACTGGTATTAGAGCCATACGGGCGGATAAGGCATAGTCTGGGGACCCATATTGAAATTGCTAAAATATTGAGATGGATCTAGAAACATACCTTGATTTCCCATTGACGGCTGAGGTTGCCATGGTGTTTTAGGTCCCATAAAGCACAACTGCTCCATATATTCTCCTGTCCCTTGAAAAACTACTTTTAGCCCTGGCAAAGATGGGCATGAACTTGTCACATGCTTCAGTTCACAGATTGCACACTCCTCTACAGAGTCCAATGGACATTCCCTCTGTGGGTGTTTCTTTCTGCATGTGGGGAAAATATGCCCATAGTTCTTTCGAATTCTAGCTATTTTTGTTTTACCTACAATGTGTCCATCTGTTCAGACAAGGTACTCAGGATATCAGTCCTTAATTTATCCAGCAGGTTCCCCATTTCTGCTTTTGTATCACCTTTGCTAGATACCTTTGTTGATCGAATCCCTTGTCTATTTCTTGCAAATCCTCTTGAGCACTGAATACACAACTCACAGATGGTATCAAAGTCCTTCTTTGATATATCTCCCTTTCCGACTATATTCAACAATTCCAAAGAGTCTTCTCGGAATGCCTGGAGAAGGATAATTTTCAGAATGTATTTATCTAGGTCAGAGTGACTTGACCTTTGCAATGTGTATTTAAAGCGTTCCACACAGTCTTCCTTATTTTCATCCTCTTTCTATATAAATTTAAAAATCTATTCTTTAATATCCCGTGATTTATAGTAGTCTTGGTATTTCTCCAAGAAAGAAGTTCTCATTGCTTCCCATGTGGTGATAAACCTTCCCCCAAGACCCATAAACCACCGCAGGGCTGTCCCTTTTAGCGTAGTAGGGAAGATTTTCAATTTTCGAGCATCCGTTATGTAATCATACCCTCGACACACAATGTTAAATTCAAAGAAAAACGTGTCAGGGTCTTCTAAAGTAAGCCCATGGAAATTGGGTAAATCTGTTAAAGGGATGGGACTTGTTGGTGCAACAGTCGCCAAATCCCCAATTGTGAAGTCAATAGTAGAGGTTGTAGGTGCCATGAATATCCTCTAATACTCACTAGGGATTTCAACTAGCTCCACAGGAAGGGATTTTATCACAGGGGTTCAAGTTGACTTAATAGCTCTTCCTCTATCCTTTGGTAATAAAAATGTTTCTACAATCTCTTCCTCCCTGTCACCATGGTTGGACCCTTCAGATCTCCTCTCTGCAGTTTCTTCTTCCCTAGTGGGATGGACAGTTCCCCTAGATGCTTTACTTGTAACTTCTTCTTCTTCTATTGCAAGCAACAAGATTCCTTTAGCAGGCGTACTGTTGCTTGTCTCTCCGGCTGCTCGAAGGGTCCTTTGTATTGAATCGGCAGGGGGTGTTGTGAACATCACTGGTTGATCTACAAATTGTCATATGATTTTCTTCATGCACCTGGCCTCATGGCTGCACGGGAAGACGCCTTCGAATTAGCTTTTGCAATGATTTGCTGGATGTAGGTGTTCCTTCCCAAATCTTGTCTTCCCTTCTTTGGGGCTCTCCCACTGCCCCTTTTATTTGGCTCTCTATTCATACAAGTTGGTGTGGTGACAAAAATCAAACCACAATGCTCAAGGCCTAGAGTAGGGTGTCAAAAGACCATTCCCTCCCCAGGACAAGAGATCACGTTGAAGAGAGGGAAATTGATGAAAGAAAAAAGGAAAAGAAAAGAACATAGGAACCTACGGTTCAGGACCTAGAGTAGGGCATCAAAAGACTCCTCCCTCCCCAGAACAAGACCCCAATCAAGAAATAACACACACGATAAAACCTTAATACTTCAAGACCTAAAGTAAGGCGTCAGAGGACCCTTCCCTCCCCAAGGAGAGAGATTGGGTTTCTCGAAATCAAAATAAAAATGCTAGGGAAAAATCTAAGCTCAAAGCCTAGAGTAGGGTGTCCAAAGACTCCTCCCTCCCCAGGGAAAGAGATCGGCCCTACTAAAACAAAAAAACAACAAAAGCTCAAAATAAACGAAATACCTGCGCTCAGGACTTGAGGCAGAGTGAGAAAGCTCATTCTCTCCCTAGGATGAGAGATTGACCCAATGGTTAACACAGATCATGTCTTGCACCTTGTTAGCCTCCTTGGCAATGACACCAAAATTTCGATATCTAGGTATGAACAAATTATCCACTCCTTTTCCACATTAATGTATCAATCCGAGTGCATATTCCTTTCAAGGCAACACACAAGGTATATGCAGGGGCAAGGTTATGATCTGCCCTCAACCAAGGGTTTGTGATTGGCATTCAAAACATTGCTGAAACAGGAGTAAAATTCAAATTTAGAACTTAGAAAGGTATTCATAGTTATCTAAGAGATCTATAACAGCGACAAGAAATAAACACAGAAATAGAAAATACACACAACACAAGGAAACACGTAGCACCTGATCAGAAGAGCGGGCCCAGCTCTCTTATCAGGGCTACATTACTCATAGCGAGCAATAGATCAGCAAAAGGGTTTATATCTTATTAATCTAAATAATGTTGTTACAATACCATACTGGGGTCCCTTGATACATGAATGACCCATATTTTATACAATACAAAGGAGAATAATTTTCCCCAAACCTGGCAACTATATGACCAAAGATATACATCAGTTGTATCGTAGCACTAGCGTCGAGAGAGAAAGAAGAGGAATGGTAAAAAATGGGTTGAGTAGCTGTAATCAGTTATGATGCTTCGTCATGGTCGATCAGCTACTGTGAATCACGGAACTGATGCGATATGCTACACAGTCAACACCTGCGCTCCATAATCTGCGGTCATCACAAGTTTTAGTGGTTTGTGTAGGTGGAAACCTTAATGACTCCACTTCATTAATTAAATATCCCAAGAGATGATAAAAGTGGAATTACCTCATAATGTTACACAGTAAATATATGCGAATGAATGCAAAAGAATGAAAAGAGGAGTGGAAATGGAGGGAAAAGATAGGCCAATTTGGTGCCCAACAATGTAGTCGGTAGACCTAACTGCTTCACAACCTCTGCTAAAATGAGGTTCTTTTGGCTTCCACTGTCGACAATGAATTGCAGCAACGAACCCTTCACCCGTATCCGTGAGTGGAAAAGATGCTCCCCCTCCTCTGGATAGCGGGCTGATTCTTTTGGATCTTGGCGGTGGCAACAGTGATGTTGGGCTCTGCATCAATGATCTGCTTCCCTTTTCCATTCCCCTTGTTGGGTCCTAACTCAGGGTCAGAACATGCATCTAATTCTGAAGCCTTCAACTCAGCCACCAGCAACTTCTTGGTCCGACACTCACTTTTGTTGTGAGTGGGGCTCTTGTGGGACTCACGCCACTTTCCTGTGTCCTTCTTCGACTTTGTAGTGTTGTTCTTTTCTTACGACTTCGATGGGTTTCCTTGTGTCACCATGCCTTGGATTTGTCCTTTGGTCTTCGGATTTGTAGATCCAAAGTCTCGCTTCTTTTGTTTCAACTTCTGCTCGATTTTGACAGCGTATCAGTACGTCGTGCCGAGCGAGGAGATGTCTAGGAACTCCATCTCTTCCAGGATGTACCTGTGTAGGCAGCAGTGGTATTTGAGTACCAAATGTAGCTCAGAATCCTTGATACCCAACTGTGTGCGAAGGGTATGAAAAATTCTTGTGAACTCCAGCACATCTTGGTCCCGTCCCTGCCGCAGCGTGGTCCACTTTATGTATTTTTCCTCATAGATTTTGACAGGGTAATACTTCTCCTTGATGGCATCTCGGAAGGAATTCCAAGTGGGTGTGGCTGAGAACAATGAGTCTGTACTTTCATCCTTCTGATTGCAGTAGGTTTCCCACCAGTCCTTGACGTGGGGGGCTGCTTTGAGAAGAGCAAAAACAATCTTTTCCCAACTCAAAAATTCATGAATAAAAAAATAACCCTCTAGAAGATTTAACCATTTATCCACAACATCTGCATCTATCTAACCCTCGAATATGGGGATTTCAAAATTAACTTCTACCTTAAATGATGTGGCATTTCCAAAGTAGCTGTTGGAAGCCGATGTGTCGCCTTTGGGTAGCCGTTGGAGGATTTGGGCAAAGTTGTCCATCATCACGTTCCTTTGCCACTCGAGGGCTTCTTCAAGTAAGATTTTGATAGGATCTCCTACCCCCTCGTCTTTCTTTTCATCCGCCATGGGAGGCTGCTGGGATTTGTGAGGATAGTCTTGCAAAGGTTCGACCAATTCAAGCCCTAACTCTTTATATCTCGACCTCATTGGGGACATGCAAAGAAAAATAGAGGAAAAGCAGACCGCTCTGATACCACTGATCCAAATTTAAACAGCAACGCAATAAATTATAGAGATAACCATAAACATAGAGATGCAACAGAAATAATAATTCATTTCATTAATGTAAAATACTGAAATATGCTTACAAACAGAAATGGAAATAAACCAGCTAGGGCGATGGTAGCTTATCTCTAAGAACAGATGTGGTGGCTACATGCCTCCGAACTGTGTTACAATGAGGCTTGAAGGCCTATTTATTGTTGAGAAACAATGGAAAACTCTTAACATCCCAAAACCGAACCCTAGAAGATGAAATGCCAAATTGTGGACCCCGTTTTGGGTAAGTTGGTACATCAACTTCCCGAGGTCGTAACTTTGCCACCCGATCTTTGTTTGACGCATACAATAGCTCGTTAGAAATATATATTAGAGCACTACAACTTTGGGAAGAGAAACATTGGTCCATGGACCCACGTTGCTCCCAGATTTCCAAAAAAACATTGTTTAGGGCCTCAAAATGGCTTCGTAAGTTCAGGACTCGAAAAATTGCTAAAAATAGTAAATTGTGCTATAATTATGGAAACTAAAAAACTGAAAGAGACAGTTGTGGGGGTCCAAGTGGGATAGGTGATTGGACACCAAGATCCACCTATATCATATATGCACATCTAGGTCAAATATTGAAACAAAAAAATTATAGACTTGAAGTGCTGAACTAGGCCATGAAAGATCAGAACACAATGGTGCAGAGCAGGAATGCTGAATTGAGGGAAGAGGTACGAGAGAGGAAGCGGTAAGAAAAGGTATGGAAATTTTGAGCATAGAAGTGCCACATTTGCCTTATGGAATTGATGGAAAAACTCAAGAAGGCTCGGAGTGAAAAGTCAAGGACCGTGAAGATGGGGATTAATATTCAAATTTAGGATTAAATGGAGCCCTCCATGCTAGTTTTTACATAAGGTAAGGATGTGTGAGGACACACAACGAAATGGGAATGGGAGTATGTTGGTCATCATAATTGCCTTATTTTTAACATCCATTTTACCCAAACACATTACCTAATCCCTTTGTTTTACCCTTGGAGCCTATTTATTCATGCACTTCTTCTAAACCTTGTCCTTATTCCTGCACTACCTTCATGATTTTCATTATTAAGGGTTATATGAGCTTAATTACAAATTAAAAGTATTAAATAGTCTTTTTTCCTTTGCAACTTACATGTTTTCTTTCCTAAATTATTTTGATAGAGATAAATTATTAATCGACACGTAAGATGCGGTTGGTGTAGGAATATTCTTGTATCGTTCGCGTTCTTGTACTCACGACAGCTAGAAGCATCAACATGATTCACTACCAAAGGCCACTACAATTTGGAAATCTGTGCACATTCCCCGCCAAAATATTAGGAACACACTGTTGGGCTCAGAGACGAACGATATGTATTTAATAAGGGTTTCCAGTTGAAGTAGGTAGAGATACGCCGGTGAAATTTTGGCTTATATTGTAACTTTTTGTATCGCCATACTTCTGGGTTGGATCCAGATATCCACAATGTACATTTTTAGCTACTAAATTTAATACAAGGAGTTATGCCAGTTATTCATTTCCTATTGCAGTATTTTATGTGATGCGTTATTTGAGCAGTTGATTTTCCATATCTCGTAACAAGGAAATGATCTAGTTTGCTAGCACCCAACCAACCCAGCTCATTCTCCCTCTTCCATAAGGTGTGTTAGATATATTATTGTATGAAAGGTTTGAGCAAGAAGTATTTCATTTCTTTTATGTAGCTAATAGATCTTCACTTTCTTCATAAATTGTGTGACTCGGGTTCGAGGTGTGAAGGTGTGGGTGTGTTCATTTACTGAATATTGAATAACATTTCTTTCCTTTGATGAGTAGTTCCTTTCTGCAAAAAGCATGTTTTGGTTTTCTTGCACCAATGTGATTTATTTATGTAAGTGAGGGTTGCTTCTGCAAGTGTGTTTATTTCTGCAAGTGGATTTATTTTCCTTATGCAAATGCATTTCATTGCTTAGTATGCAAATGAGTTTTATGCAAGCGCATTTTCCTTAACCTAGGGTTGATTTACTTGCATTGATCTAGGAGGATCTCGTTAGATCAATTACACAGGTTCAGTGTCATCATCAGCATTCAGTCCAGTGTCGTCAGCTTCAACAGTGATGTTTATGGTTCAGGTTGTCCAGTAATGTATATGGTTTTTCATGGTGTTCAGTTGATATGGTTTTGTACCTGGTTGTCGGCATGAAGTTTTCTTTAATTCCGCTAAGATATGGTTGTCAACATCAGTTGATCATTCACCTTGTAGAATTTGGTTGTCGACGGGTTTGTCATCATGTGACGTTTGTTGCTAATGTCACTTTGTGACATTTAGTTGTAAATGAGTTTTTCTTATTTAATGTAAAGTCGTAATGACTAAAACCCTAAAACTAAGACATTATGTTAACCAAACCATAGAACCCGAACCTAAAAACCTAAAGCTATGTTTTAACATACCATAAATCTAGGACCATTCGGGCCATAATACATTGAAAGCAATTCAAAAACAAACATATAACCCTAAGTCTAACCCATTATCCTCTCAGCCTAATGTAATGCATTACAAAACATTTAAATTACAAACACAGTCTTGACCGTGGGGTTTAGACCGCATCGAAACCGCGACCATGTGAGCAGTCGGGCAATCAGGGTTATAAAAAATGGAGCTTAACCGAGGAGGAGTCCACCTAGCCGTAACCGTGGTGGGAGCTATGCCATGTGAGCAACTGCAAGGTAAGTTGTCGAGGTTGTGTTAACCATTGGGTATTCATGCTGGAACGGCTAGGGTAAGACCATCAGGTAAGCCACGATGGTTAGAGGTATATATGTTCACATGCATTGGCATCACTGCATCGTAAGCCGAGATCGCCGGAGGTTAACTGTGAAGGTGGAAGCTCATGGTTAGACCACCTGTTCACATGTTGTCCGTCAGCTAATCCCATGCCGTTAGCTAAACCGCCTATGGTTTTATGCTATTATAAGGTCGAATGTGGGTTCTAAATTGTATTTTGGTGCAAAATTAATTCAACCACCATGCAAATTATCCTAAGGTGTCAAATATTGACAAGACCAAGGGAAAACAAATCCAAATTGCAGCTCATTCATCCTGAACTCAACCTGAGGAGGTTATAGTATACTTGGAGGGTTTTAAAAGGATGTTTTTCTCATTGAAGTGCATTAGAGTGGTTTTGAGTTTCATGTGCAGGTTCTGGAAGGATATAGGTTGTTTTGTCTTCAGTGTAATAGGAGCATCTGAGGTCAAAATTGGGAACCGTGATAGGTGTTGGAAAGCTGGTTCAGAGAGACATCTTATGAAAGTGACCAGAAGTGCCTACATGTACATTCAGTTTGGTCAAATTTTTGTGTAATTCGACCTCTTCGGTTTCAATCCTAATAAAGCGATGGCCCATCTTGAAAGAAGACCCGAAGATGTAGTCCATCAGGGACGAACTTAGTAATCAATCTTGCTATCTGGGATGATTGCATATTTGCTATTTTCACTTATGTTTTTCTTCTTTCTTATGTTTTCTCATCTGTTGTAAAGTCTTATTCTCAATTAGTTCTCATGGTTTTAACACTTTAAGTTAACATTCATTTCACTGTTGGCATAATCAATTCTATTTCAGTTTTAACACATGATCATTTCAGATCATATAATTTGGTATCGGAGCAAGTTGTGTTTGTAAAATTTTCCATTGAATGTTAACCAGGTCAAAGTCGCAATGTGGAGAAGGAATCCTCGAGCAGATTGATCCAGAGATTGGAAAGTGAAGATTCATCCATAAGTCAACCATGATAGTATCTGATACAGGTGAAAATACTGAAACTAAGATGAGTGATGAACAGTTTCAGCAAGCATTCTTCACTATGTAGTAGATGTTGGGAGAACTATATGAGGATAAGAAGGCGAGGGATGCATCTTCTTCTTCAAAGACATTGAAGAAGGAAAAAGATAAAGGCAAGGCTGATAAACCACCTTCACCTCCATCATCTCCATCATCATCATCATCTTCTTCTTCTTCCAGTGCAGAATCTAAAACAGAAAAGAAACCTAAGAAAACATCTCTTTTGAAACTTGGTGTAAAATTTGAGTTACCCATTTATGATGGCGAAATGAATCCTGAAAACCTAGATAACTGGAATAAGCAGTTAGAAGTGTATTGTCGTATTCAAAACATTTATGATGATAAAACGAAAATTTAGTTAGCTACACTTAGAATGGGGGGAACAACTTTAATCTGGTGGGAAAGTAAAACTCACATAGATGTAAAGTGGAAAGGTAAAGTGATCTATTCATGGTCTAAGTTTTTAAAAGCTTTTAGAAAAGAATTCTATCCTTTAGGATACATGCAACAAGATGTTATTGATTGGAAGCACTTGAAGCAAGGTAAACAATAGAGTGCTCAGGAGTTTACTCAGGAGTTTATAAAGAAAGCATTGGCGCTTGGTATTTCATTGGATACACGTGAAACTTTATTAAAATACATCGCCAATTTACATTCATATTTGCAGCATACATTATTGATGTTTAATCCTGATGATTTTGATGAAGTGTGTGTTCAAGCCATACATATTGAATCAGGTGGAAAACCATTCAAGTTTTCACCGCAATCCCCCAAAGAGTTGGAAATCAAATATTCCAATGATAGTAAAGGGAAGAACAATTCGAAGAGAAAGAAATCAGCAACAACTTAGAAGGAGAGACCTACTTGTTCTCATTGCTAGAGAATCGGTCATGATGAATCTAAGTGTTGGAAATTCATCCACAACATAAGCTCAAAAAGTTACTTAAGGAGAAGGATGAAAAGAAGGAAATTGTAGTAGTCTAGCAAGATCTAGGTTTTTATTCAGGTGATGAAAGGAGGATAAGTGCCATGGTTATGATAGGTAAAAATTCTGACATTGGTTCAAGTTCGAATACTATTGCATCTTCCTCAAACATAAATCCTTCAAATGAGGATAAAAGAGTTGAATTATTTAACATAAGGATAACTTCTAAGCACCCAAAGATAGATACAATGTTTGATAACGGATCACAAGCCAATTTAATATATGAATATTTGGTTAAGAATTTGGGTTTGGAGACATGGAAGCATCCAAGACCTTACCCATTAGGATGGCTAAATAAATCAACTCAGATAAAAGTCACAAAACAATGTCGATTAAGATTTTCTATTACAACTAATTACATTGATGAACTGGAATTAGATGTGGTTCCAATAGACATATGTGGAGTTGTCTTAGGAAGTCCTTATCTTTATGATTGTGATGCAATATTTTATAGAAGAGAGAATAAATATTACCTTAAGAAATATGGGGTTGAATTTATTGCCAGGGAACATCAAAGTAAAAATCACTTGAATATAGTTGTTGCTAATTAGATGAAGTGATTAATAAGTTCAAATAAAATATTTGTAATCATGTGTGTAAAGGAAGAACATAAGAATCAACATGATGTTTGTTCAAGTTATGAGTCTCAACTTAAAGATAGTTTGATCAAAGAGGTACAAACCTTTCTAGTTCTATTTAAAGAAACTAAACATCTTACTCATAAGCAGGGAATACAACATGAATTATAGTTGATGCCTAAAGATCCTCTTCCTAATGTCAGAATGAATCAATTTAGTCCAAGTTTGGAAGTTAACAGTTACAGTGATGCAGGTCAGTATTGCGGAAAGTCAGTGTTAAAATTCTCTTGTATTGTGTCACCATTGCATGTTTCGAATAGTTTGGAAGCCTCTTTTCAAGTGGAGAGGAAGCCTATTTGTTTTCACATCAAAGCCTTTTCTAAAGCATTGTCAAAGTATTCAATACCTTTAAGGGACACTTGTGCATTAGGGGAAAGTGCTAATCTGTTATGAAACCAACTCACAAAAAGATAGAAAAGAGAGATCCACGCCTTAGAATTCAGCCTCTTCGAGGGGGCAACCTCCTTTACATTACATAAATGAACAATTCTTGGATGATACAAATGAAAATACCTCCTTTCTCTATATAGGAGTCTAAGTGGTCCTAATACAATCAAAGCCTACATAATAATAATATTGTAGGGCACAACAATAACAATAGTGGGCTTCTATGTGGCACAATAGTAACAATATGGGCACTACATGGGTACATCAATATAATAAGGGGTATAACTACAATAGTAATGGGGTAATTACTAGTATTATAGGGGCCCAACATAATCAATGGAAAAATCACTTAATGAATAAGGAAACAATGATTCAGAAAAATCAACAACTAATTCAATACTTTCAAAATCAAACTAAGTTGCAACAATTTCCATATTACAGTTTAATGGGTTTATTGCAGCAATTTCACTTAGTAATCAGGAATCACCAAAGTATGTCAAGTCAAGTATCTAGTTTGATGTCAAAAATGTCTTTGATTGTCTCTATCATTCCGCAACATAAATTGTTAATACATGTCAATAGTATTGAAAAATATCCTATAGAGCCTGTTTTAAAAGATGATTATGAATCGTTAATTTATGGTATTTCATGGAAATAAATCAATTGCCATGTTCATAATAGGTTTTTTGACCATATTCGTAGGTTTTTCATACTACAGATGGATGGAATAGGTCAACAATTCAAAATGTGCCATGGCAAACATCGTCAGGGTCATCACTTGTAGGTGATTGATCGAATGTATTCTACATGATCAGGACAAGGTGGAAAGTGAGGGAGCTACCTTAGTGTGATCTCGGAAAATCAGAAACATTGAGAAAAATATTTAGTTTTTCGGCTAAAGCTAACTTTGAGATTTTTTTAAAATTTCTAGTTTTTTGGCTAAAGCTAACTTCGAGCCGCAAGGTTCGTTTTTCTTTGCATATTCGTGTTGGGTTTTGTGTTTTGTGTTTTGTAGGGAAAAAGAGCTTTCTCAAGGCAAGCACGCAAACCGAGGCCCCCCCCCCCCCTCTCTCTCTCTCTCTCTCTCTCTCTCTCTCTCTCTCTCTCTCTCAAATTTTTTGTATAGATCAATTGGTTCAAAGCTATTTTAAGAGAGTAGAGGTCTTGGGTTCAAGTCTCCATTTTGTGGGGGCGGATTTTTTCATTCCCGCACATTCGCGCACTTTGCCGGCAACTTCAACAATTTTTTTTCAAAAAGCCATAACTTCTTCATCCGGAAGCCTTTTTCAGAGCCGTTTTTTTTAAAACCGCCTATTTTTTCGAGATCTATCCATTGGAACACTTACTTTCAGCATCTTCAGCTTCAGTTTTTAAAAAAAATGGAAAGTCCATGCCAAGTCATTCTTGACAGCACTAACTACTTCCAATGGGTAGCCTACATGGAAGATTTACTTAGAAGTAAAGGTCTCTTCAGAATAGCCACAGACCAAGAGAAGAAACCAAAAGATGAAGACAAGGCGGCAAAATGGGAAAATAGACAAGATCAAGCACGTGGTTTGATAGGGATGTCTATTTCTCCTGATCTTAGATTCCACATTGCAGAACTTGAGACTCCTCATGAAGCATTAGAAAAACTTGCTAAAGTTTTTGGGATTAAAAATGAAATTAGAGCCCATCAACTTGAAAATGAGCTGCTTACTTTGGATCCTAATAATTTTTCTTGCATTGAAGATTTCTTGTCCAAATTCAAGAACCTTAGATATCTCTTGGAAGGTGTTAAAGTTAAGAAAGAAGATGGTAACCTTATTTATTCCATCCTTACTAAGTTGGGACCAGCCTACTCTGTATTTGTTTCCACTTTCCATTCTACAAGGGAAGCTTTCATTTGTCAAGGACAAGACTACAAGCCCCCTTCCTTTGACTCCTTTTGTGATTCCTTAATAAGAGAACAAGAAAAACTCTTACACCTTGGTCTTCTTAATCTTGGAAACTCTTCCACGAAAGCGTTAGCCGCCCAGCAGCAACCAAATTCAAAGAATCCTAAGAAGTCATATCCTCAAAAGAATGGTCCTAAACCATTTCAGCCTCAAAATGAAAGATCATTTCAGCAAAATGATAAGACCAATAAAAACAAATGGAAGAAGACTGATAGACATTGTAACTTTTGTAATCGAGATGGCCACTTAGAATCTAAATGCTTTAAGAAGATGGAAGCCTTGGAAGCCGCAATGAAGAAACATAACATCCATGTGGAGCCTACTTCAACTTCAACTTCCGGAATGGCACTTTCTGCATGTCATTGTCAATCATCTCAGTCTGGTTATGCATTAAATGTATCTTCTTCTTCTTCTCATTCTCATGAGTGGCTCATTGATTCTGGAGCCTCTTGTCACATGGCCAAAAACCAAGCCATGTTTTCTTCTTTAAATGATTGTAACACCAAAAATATATATATTGGTGATGATAGATCTCTTAATGTTGTAGGGACTGGAACTGTTCATCTAGACAATGGTCAGTTTAATGATGTATTATGTGTTCCAACCTTATCCTGCAACCTTCTATCTGTCTATCAGATAACTCATTCAGGTGAAGGTAAAATTGTTGAATTTTCACCTCATGATGTTGTAATCAAGGATCTAAAAGATCCTAAACAGATTCTAGCTACTGGTCTTGCTGATGATTCCAAAAGGTTGTATAAGTTTCACAACTTTGGGTCATCCAATCTTCCCTCAGTATTTGTTGCTCATAATGATGAAGTGAGCAAACTTTGGCATGAGCGATTTGGTCACTTAAACTATCGCTCCCTTCAGCATCTATGTAAAGAAAATATGGTGACAGGTCTTCCTATGGTATCTTGCAGAGATGGTGTTTGTTCCGGATGTGTACTCGGAAAACATCATCGGGACAGTTTTGACAAACGTGCCTCTTGGCACGCCTCAGCCCCTTTACAGCTTGTGCACAGTGATTTATGTGGTCCTCTTCCTGTTGCTTCATTCTCTGGCTGCAAGTACTTCTTAACTTTCATTGATGATTTCTCCAGACGCACTTGGGTATACTTCTTAAAACTCAAGAGCGAAGTATTTACCACTTTTTTGGCCTTCAAAGCATTTGTTGAAAAACAATCTGGACATCAAATTCTTAAGCTAAGAACTGATAATGGTGGAGAATATGTTAAAAACACATTCATCAACTTTTGCACCGAAAATGGAATTCAAATGCAACATACTGTTCCATACACTCCACAACAAAATGGTGTAGCTGAAAGGAAAAATCGCACCTTAAAGGAAATGGCTAATTGTATGCTGCAATCTAAAGGACTCAGTCTTAGTTTTTGGGCCGAAGCAATTAATTGTGCAAATTATATAATCAATCGCACTCCTACTAAGGTTCTAGAGAATATCACTCCAGAAGAAGCTTGGAGTTCCATTAAACCAGATGTAAGTCACTTTCGTGTGTTTGGAAGTGAAGCATGGGCCCATATTCCAGATGAAAAGCATAAAGCTTTAGAACCTAAGAGTGAGAAATGTACTTTTGTTGGATATTCTGAAGATGTAAAAGGTTATAGACTTATTCCATTTAAGTCCAAAAATGTTATCATTAGAAGAGATGTAAAATTTGATGAAAATAAATCGGCCTGCGAGCCTAGTCCGGCGGATGTGCCACCTCTTCCTATCTCTTCTATCTTTGAAAACATTTCTTCTTCAGATGATGAAAGCGAGGATGATAATCCTCCCCCACCTTCTCAGGATCCTCAACTTCCAAGATGGGTCCGTGCTACTCGGGATGCAGCAGGTGATCTTGCCGGTGATCCTACAGATCAGCGACGTACACGTTCTCAGTTTGAAAGAGCCTCTTCTTTACTGGCTCAAGCTCCAGTAAATCATGATCCTGACACTTTTGCAGAAGCTTCAGGCCATCCACATTGGGAAGCAGCTATGAATGAAGAATATCATTCATTGATGACAAATGATACATGGGATCTTGTTCCTCTACCAAAGGGACGCAAACTTGTTAGATGTAAATGGGTTTACAGAACCAAGTATGGACCAGATGGGAAAGTTGATAAACATAAAGCTCGTCTCGTTGCTAAGGGCTTTTCACAGGTTGAAGGCATTGACTACACTGAAACCTTTTCTCCTGTTGCCAAAATGAACTCTATCCGCCTTGTTCTTTCCCTTGCTGCCTCTTTAAAATGGGAAGTCCATCAGATGGATGTTAAATCTGCCTTCTTGCATGGGGACTTGCAGGAAGAAATCTATATGGAACAACCCATTGGCTTCATACAAACAGACTCCAGCCTTGTTTGTCGACTTAAGAAATCCCTTTATGGCCTCAAGCAAGCTCCTCGGGCTTGGTATGCCAAAATGGATAGCTTTCTTTTAGAATCTGGCTTTTCTAGGTGTCATTCTGACAATACTGTCTACACCAAGAAAGTGGGCAACTCTCTTATCATCCTTGTTCTTTATGTTGATGATCTTATTCTTACTGGTAGTGATCCCAACCTTATAAACCATGTGAAGTCCAGCCTTAAAAAGAAATTTGAAATGACAGACTTAGGACACTTACACTATTTTCTCGGTCTTCAAGTCTTGCAATCCCAAGAGGGTATTTTCCTTTCCCAGTCCAAGTATGCTTGTGATATTCTTCGTCATTTTCACATGGAAGACTGTAAGCCAGCCCCTTCTCCCTTTCAGTCTGGAGTCAAACTTTCAGTCTCTTGTACTTCTCCTGAAGTTGATGCTACCTTATACCGTCAACTTGTCGGAAAACTCTTGTATTTAACCCATACTCGTCCTGATCTTTCCTTTGTTGTTGGCCTTGTTGCTCGTTTTATGCAAAACCCCCGTGAAAGTCATTGGAAAGCAGCTAAAAGAATACTTCGTTATGTTCGAGGTACAGTACAGTTTGGGATTCATTACAGTGCCAAAGCAGCTCCTCTGTTAGTTGGTTTCACTGATTCTGATTGGGCTGGTGACCCTGATGATCGGAAGTCTACTGCCGGTTATGTCTTCACTCTTGGTTCAGGACCTATTACATGGGCTTGTAAGAAACAGGTTGCCATTTCTCTTTCGTCAGCAGAAGCAGAGTATCGTGGTGCCGTGGAAGCTAGTAAGGAAGCCTTGTGGCTTCGTCAGATCCTATCAGAGTTTGGCTTTGAGCAGCAGCATCCAACCACACTTTGGTGTGATAATCAAAGTGCCATTCAGCTATGCAAAGATCCAGTCCAGCATCAGCGCAGCAAACACATTGAACTACACATGCACTTCATCAGAAAGCTCATTCATGACCATGTTCTTGAAGTGCAATATTGTCCAACAGATGATCAGGTTGCAGACATCTTCACAAAGGCTCTCACAGAGGCGAAGTTCACTAAACTTCGATATATGCTTGGAGTTCAGGAAGTTGTCACTAAGGGGGGATAGGCTCTAGTGCCTCCTTCCTTCTCCTATTGTGTCATATTTGTAAATCCTTCAATCCTATCCCAAGTTGTTCTTAAGGGGGGATGTTAGGATATTCCGACACATAGGATATAGTTAAGTTCAACTTGGTCTAGTATAGAGTTAGGTTAGAGTTAGGTAAAGTGTGTTTCTTTACCGTTGTACATTTTGTAACTTACAATCCGACGGTCACGATATGTAGTGATCCGACGGTTCACTCTCACCTCGGTATTACCGACACTTGATCCGTGGCTTGACACCCGATTGGTCCATGAGTTCTATTTAAAGCGCATGGAGGGTCATTGTTCGGGTAATCCGTGCATGAGAGAAGCTTATGTAAATTTTCATTCTTTGATTAATAAATTGCCTGTAGTACCCACGTTGGGACAGGCCGTGGACTGTTTCCCTCCTTGCACTCTGAGGGTTTTAACCACGTCAAAAATACTGGTGTATTGATTTGAGATCTGGTTGTGAGCGGTGTCCTTTTGGTATTCTTTCTGTGGAACTTACCCTGTAAATTCCTACATCGACTATCTGTTTAATCAAACGTTTGTGGTTCAAAAGCTTTCATGTGGAGAGGATTGATCCAGGCGGATCTCATCAGATCAGTTGCACAGGTTCAGTGTCATCGTCAGCATTCAGTCCAGTGTCATCAGCTTGGACAATGATGTTTATGGTTCAGGTTGTCAAGTAATGTATATGGTTTTTCATGGTGTTCAGTTGATATGGTTTTGTACTTGGTTGTCGACATGAGGTTGTCATCAATTTCGCTAGGATATGGTTGTTGACGTGCGTTGATCATTCGCCTTGCAGAGTTTGGTTGTTGAAGGGTTTGTCGTCATGTGACATTTGTTGCTAATGTTGCTTTGTGACATTTAGTTGTAAATGGGCATTTTTTATTTGATGTAAAGTCCTAATGAGTAAACCCCTAAACCTAAGATATTATGTTAACCAAACCCTAGAACCCTAACCTAAAAACATAAAGCTATGTATTAACATACCATAAAGCTAGGACCATTCGGGCCATTATACATTGAAAGTAATTCAAAAACAAAGATATAACCCTAAGTCTAACCCATTATCCTCTCGACCTAATGTAATGCATTACAAAACATTTCAATTGCAAACACAATCCTAACCACGGGGTTTAGACCGCCTCGCAACGGAAGCCATGTGAGTGGTCAGGTAGTCAGGGTTACAAACAACGGAGTTTAACCAAGCAGGAGTCCACCTAGTCGTAACCGCGGCGGGAACTATGCCATGTAAGTAGCTACAAGGTAAGCCGTCGGGGTTATGTTAACTTCTGGGTATTCACGCCAAAGCTACCGGGGTAAGACCGTCAGGTAAGCCGTGACGGTCGAAGGTAGATGTGTTCACATGCATTGACATCACCGCACCATAAGCCGAGACCACCGAAGGTTGACCGCGAAGGTGGCAGCTCATGGTCAGACTACTTGTTCACATGTTGTGCATCAGCCAATCCCACTCCTTTAGCTAAACTTCCACTAGTTTTATGCTATTATAAGGTCAAATGTGGGTTTTGAATTATATTTTGGTGCAAAACTAATTCAACCACCATGAAAATTATCCTAAGGTGTCAAATATTGACAAGACCGAGGGAAAGAAAACCCAAATTGCAGCTCATTCATCCCGAACTCAGCCTGAGGAGGTTAGAGTGTATTTGGAGGGTTTTGAAAGGATTTTTTTCTCATTGAAGTGCATTAGAGTGGTTTTGAGTTTCATGTGTAGGTTCTAGAGGGATGTAGCTATTTTGTTTTCAGTGTAACAGGAGCATCCGGGGTCAGAATTGGGAACCGTGATAGGCATTGGAAAGTTAGTTCATAGAGCTATCTTATGATAGTGACTAGATGTGCCTACATGTACATTGCATTTGGTCAAATTTCTATGTAATTTGACCTCTTCCATATCAATCCTAACAAAGCGGTCGCCCATCTTGAAAGCGGACCTAGAGATGTAGTCCATTAGGGATGAACTTCGTAATCAATATTTTTGTCTCATATCACTGTGTATTTGTTGTTTTCACTTCTGTTTTACTTCTTTCTTATGTTTTCTCATCTGACGTAAAGTCTTCTTCTCCAGCAGTTCTCACTGTTTCAGAACTTTAAGTTAATATTCATTTCACTATTGACATAATCAATTCTATTTAAGTTTTAAAATATGATCATTTCAGATCATACATTTTCCTAAGTGTTAATGAAATGATGTATATATAATGAGGATATGTGTTTATGCTTAATTTCTTGTGGGAATAGTTTAGTTGAAGACAAGAATTTGGTGAAGGGGCCTTTGAACTGAAACCTTTATTAGGTAAAAGTGCAGATATGGTTAATTTCATGACAATCGTCTAGGAAAGAAGAGTGCTATGTATTTAGAGTGGGTGATCATTTTCACATGAAGAAGTTTATATTGCAGTAGAGATTTCCTTTGTCTTTTGAAGTACTTTTCACTTTTAGATGAATGATTAGATAAGGAGTCTTTTGATAACATGCGTCTATTTCTCTTCTATGGTTTTCCTTGCAAGTTAATTTCTAGTTAGCACACTTTACATTTCATGTAAGTGGTTTGGAAGCTCAGTACAAGAATATTGATTTCTTAGTACAATAATCTTTGTTTTGGTACATGAATCGATAACTTGGTACAACAATAGAGTACTCTAGTACAAGAACCCATAATTCTTGTATGAAAGCCAAAATACTCAGTGTAGGAAAAAAAATACTTCCGGTACAAGAACATCGTGTTAGTACAAGAATATCATTCTAGTTCAAGAACTTTGTTCCAGTACAAGAATGTTGTTGCAGTGTAGGAAAGATGATTCAGACTAGGAAGGAAAATTTGTCATAAAGGCAAATGCACTTCACAATATAATCATTTGTCTATCTTCTTACTACATTGACATTTAGTCTCAGATATCTATTTTTCTTTCTTTTATTGATCAGGATTGTTTATGCTGATTTGAATTTCCTTTAATTGGGTTTCTGCAAAGTATTTTCCTTCTGATTCTAGTACCAAAATCCCTTTGGTATTAATTTATTTGTAATTCTTTGATTCTGCAAATGTAATTAGGGAAGTTAGGAACAAATTTGGTGAAAGTTTATACCATTAATCTTTGCATTTCTTGTGCTACGCCTTTAAGATTATGTAGCCTCGGGTTGACAATTAAGTGTTAAAGGAGATTGCTAAACTAAAACTCTTGCACCCAACACTAAGCATGGCAATGACTACATTTTTGTGGTCATTGACATATTCTCTAAGATGGCCATTGTAGCGGCCTACAAGAAGAGTATCATAACATAAGCCACTGCTAAGATTTTCTTTGAAAGAGTGTGGGTGCACTTTGGGATCCCACAATCCATTATCTCAAATTGGGACAACAAATTCCTAAGTACATTTTGGTAAAGTCTTTGGTCGATATTGGATACCAAGCTCACTAAGTCCATGACTTTCCACCCCCAAACCGATGGCCAAACAAAGGTCATCAACAGTATTATCGTACACATTATGCTCATGTACAACTCAAAGCTTCCACACACATGGGATGAAAGCTTCCCTACGTACAACACAGCTACAATAGAGCTCTCCATAGCTAAACCAACCACAACCCCTTTTCGGTGGGATTATGATTCTAGCCACTATGTCCCACTAATGTGGCCATACCATTTGCAGCGACTTAGGTAGATTCGACTCATGTCCAATTCGAAGTTAACAGGGCTAACAACTTCATTAAGAGCACTCAACACATTCGCTAGCAGGTCCATGACATATTGGAGAGATCCATTGCTAAGTACAAGCAACGACATGATCAACATTAGGTACCACAAAAGTTCCTGGTGGGTGACAAAGTTTGGTTACATCTGTAGAAGGAATGCCTTGCTAGGCCCCACCAAAAGCTACACCCTCTCTAATATGGTCCATACATCATCCCGAAGTATGTAGGGGGAAATTCCTTTGAGCTCAACATTCTGTCGTTCCTTGGGTTGCACCCAGTATTCAATGTGGACTACCTTCGACCATACTTTCCACCATTGTTGGAAACATCCAACATTGCAAAACAACTCACACAAATAGAGTTTAACCTAGAATGCATGGAACATGCCACAATTGATCAGATCATGTACATGCAAATGAAGAACACTTTCCAATAGAGGATCCATCTATATCGAGTTGTCAAAGTAGGTCAACTTCTTCACCAAGGCAAGTAGTTCACCAGGGACCAGGTTCAACAGAAATTTCTTCACCTCATGGAAGCTCTACATGCAATGGGGAACATTACTTGCTAATAAGGGAGGATTGATCTAGGTGGATATTGGTGGCCACCCACCTATTCCAACTAGACCTCTAGTCGGTTTCATTAATTTCCTTGTTTATAGCAGCATTTACTATTTTTAGCTGTTTTTTGTGTCTTGAACTTCGAGAGCAGTTTTGACCTCATAAACAACGTCTTTTGGAGGTATGAAATAATCCAATATCCTTTGGTAGGGGCTTGTGGAAAATCTTGTATTCAGAGAGATATTTCCAACAAGGTATCAGACAAACCAAATAGAGATAATATGACCAAGTTATGACCCCGAGAAGTTGGCTCCCTCGCTAACGCCAACGAGGCCCAGAAACTCTTGGCGTTATCTCTCTTGGGGTTAGGGTTTTGGTTTTTTAGGGTTTTCCCTTGTTGTTCAGTAATAAAAAGGCCCTTGAGCCTCATTCTAACATAAGTCATAGGCATGTAGCCACCACATCTCTTCTCAGAGATAACCTACCATTTCCCAAGCTCATTATTTCCATTTCTGTATGTAAGCATATTTCAGTTCTTTTATAGTAGTGAAATGAAGTTTTATTTCTACTACATCTTTATGTTTATGTGTATATATTTATTTTTTTGTATTCCTTCATAAGTCCAAATCATTTAAATATTGCACACATGCACCACCAAACAAAGCATGTAAATGGCCTTTCGTAGAGGACCATCAACTAAAAAAAAATAACATGAAAACTTGATCATAAACATAGATTTAATGGAAAGGAATATTTACTTATATTACTAAAAAAATGATATTACAAAAAATATATATCTTCCAAAAAATGATACCTCCTCTCAAGCTTGTACCATGGTATCGCAATGCAGCAAAGCTCCCACACTATAATATGAATTCTATCCCCCTTTCCCCTTTCCTCTTAGTGAGATTATATAGGTTCATTCTATCCTCTGGGAGAATATATCTAGACACTTAGGGGCATGATAAGTTAGGAAACTTCTACAATAATCGACCCCTAGCGAACTCATACACAAGTGGGTTAAGTTGATCTCCTTGGCAATGTCAAACTTTAGAAGAATTTTTCTCAATTATGAGCTTTTCCTCAATTATCTCAATTATGAAATAATTATTATCTCATATTATAAAATATGTGACAAAATAGTTATGAGAAATTACTCAATTATGAAATTCCACCCTTTTAACATGGAATAAATCTCACATAATTAAAAGAAAAGGTGAAAGGGGATGAATTCTAGCCAACAACTGAGGTGAGTTGAACGTGCATTTCTCTCACCATAATGGAGTGGAAAATAGGGTTATAAAAAGGTTCTTGATCTCTCTCATTGCATCTCAATAACATTTTGGGATAACTTAGACAACTTGAGTTTCTAAATTTGAGACTGCTCTTATTTGGCGAATTTTTTTTCTTTTAAAGAAAACACAGGTAATATTTACAATATGAGATTTTTGAATATTGAAGGATGTGATAGTTTAATGGTGATTCCACATGGTTTTTCTCACCTCACTTCATTAAAAAAAAATTCTTTCCATATAGAATAGTTGTGCAATAAGTGTGGAATATTTTGCAAATCTCTTGAATATGATGAAGCTGGCGACAACAATAAAATAGAAAATTAAAAAAAGTACAATGACTACATGGATAGAACTAAGAAGGTTAAACATAAAGTTATTCTACAATGTAAATAGAGATGATGTGGTGAAGGGGCATATTTTTCCATTCAACATTGATAATTTGAAGTTGGAAAGTTTTTCCCTCTAGGCTTATGATGGGATAAGTTTACCCATCTACATTTCTCAGTTTCAAACCCTGAGAGTTTTAGACTTGTGGGAGTATGTCCAGCTTAGGGGTCATCTTGTGTGCGAAATTTGGAATGGAATTGTAGGAAGGGGCTTCCCAATGTTAAAGATATTATAACTTCATGATCTCAGAAAATTAGAAAGAATGGTGGGATCATCAAGCAAAGAAGCAATGCTCAAACTCAAAGATATAGATGTATGTGCTTGTGGTAAAATGAAAAGATTGGTAACAAACAAATTACCTTGTCTAAAGAAATTAAGACTCCATTGTTGCTCGAACTTTAAAGCACTCGAACTTGAAAGTGGCAATTTTCCAATGTTTAAGGACTTGAGGCTTCTTCAACTATACAATCTTTAAACTATTGTGGGACCCTCTGGTGTGATCAATGATATACGCTTCAACATTTGTACATACATACTTGTCCATTGTTGAGAAGATAGGTATTATATAAGCTATCTAATTTAAGGGACATTAAAATATGGGGGTGGAATGAGCTAAGGGAGTTAGTGGTTGAGAGCGGTGCTTTTCCAATGTTGGATAGGTTGGAGTTGTTTGAGTCCAAGGTAGAGAATATAGTGGGACCCCATGATATGTGGGATGAAAAAACAATTCCTAAACTTCAATTGTTGAGGATAATACGGTGTCCATTATTGAGGATATTGCTGAGAGGAATGGAAAAACTCTCCAAGTTGCATAAAATAACTCATTGTATGGTGGAAAAATCTAATTTGGGAAGATGTGAATGCGAAAATTAATCTTTCTCATCTTCTCAACGCTGAGAGAACATTATAAATGTGTTTCTTATATATCATATAACTTGTAAAATTAATTTTTAAATATATATTTTCCTTTTGTTGTGTAACATTTGAATATTATTTTTATATTATTTACAATGTCTTTATATAAAAATCATTTATTTAACTTTAAATATATTTTTGATAAATTATAAATTATTTATAATTTTATTAAATTTAAGATTTTATAATTTTTTTATAATTTGATTTCTATTTTTAATTTTTAAAATATTAATAATAATATATTTTGTTATTTTATATCTGCATTAAACATAAGAATTCCATATATCAATACATAGTGTTTAATATTGAACATTTACAGTGATGAAAAAATTATATTTCGGAAGATGATAATGTAGAAATTAATCTTTCTTATCTTAAATGCTGAATATAAAGAAAGAACACATGCTCGTGCACACATTCCAAAATAAAAAGTTTATATTTATATAATTATAGATAATATACATGTTACTATGAGAAGGACTCATCAAAATTACAAATAACCATTACATTACAATTATGACATTGTATTCACCATTTTTATTGACAAAACAAAAACATTTCCATAATGATAGCAAAAGTTGATACTTAACAACTTGTTTCAAGAAACATCTCAAAAACATTTGAAAAAAAAAGAGATACTGAAAATAATGAGTTGCAACTAATCATACTATAGAGATGGAACTCCGTGATTTCCATCTCCTAGCTATCCCAATACTCGTAGAAACCAAAAAGACTAGGCTATAATTCAAAATCTTCCTCTGATAATTCATCTACATTTTCATTAAACCTTTGTAGTTATTCTTGAAAAATTGCTATTGAAAAGGATAGAAGAATATTTTGGATTTCCTAAAGAAAGGGGAAAGACACACATTATCCAACACAACATTTTTACATGTCCATTCTGTCACCAATTTAGAGACATATATAACCTCTAATTTGGATACTCCCAACTTGCTTGCAAAATAAAGAAACGTCCTTAAATTTAAGAACTCAACCTTTGTGTTTAAGCCTTTGCATGAAAAATGTTGAATGTAATCTATAAATTTCTGTAAATATTCCATTGGAATAGTTTTTCATAACAAATATGAAAAAAACGTTGTAATAATTACTCTTAACTTTTCCTTAGATTATAGATTCTTGAGTTAGTTGATTTTCCACTTGATTAATTTAGAGAAATAGAAAATAGAAAAAATACACCCATCATCTACAATAGACACAAATATTCTCCCTAAGAAACACTTATGAGGGAATACATAGCTCGAAGGTGAGGCTACTATTTTATGTTATTCTTTCTCATAATTTATTTCATGCCATTTTAAAAAAACCCTAAATAAATTGAACTCCTTTGTTATGAACCTTGTGCTTGCAAGGATTGCCATTATTCTGGGACATTAATGTTAGTGTAACTTTATTCTTAAATTTAACCTCTTTCTACTTTCTTTAGAAGATGTATAGAAACTCAAATTTTGATTGTATTTCATTTCCATATATTCTGTTTCATTAATACTTTCCACATTCCAAACTCCTATCATCGTTCTTTTGCACTTCTGTGAAATTTCTAGTTTAATGCCTTTCTAATAGTTATCACTATCTTTATGACCACCATAATAGCAAATGGATCATCATTGAAATAAGTAAATGTCTACAAAAGATAGGATTCTAATATTTAGTGATGAAACTCCAAGCTTCTCACTTGTCTTTGTGGCACGGGGAAAAGGAAATGGCAAATATAATTGGACGGTTATAGTCAATTCTTTCATAAATAATGCAAACACTATCTTGAATAACTTAGTACTCATAAGTGTGAAAATAACAGTTAAAAATTAATTTAATTTTTATTTTATAATATTGTAAAATTTGATGAATAAGAGTCAAGTTAATTGTTTTACTTTATTTTTATTTTCTAATTTAATATTGTAAAATTTGATGAATAAGAGTCAAGTTAATTGTTTTACTCTATTTTTATTTTCCAATTAATAAAATATTTCACTTTATTTTGATATTCTTATCTATCAAATTCCAAAGATCTACAATCCATAAATGCATCTTTATGTTGATTTGACGATTAGGAGAGATCAAAGGATTTGACCATTGGATAGAAATCATTTGTTTGATCTTTCTTGATATTCAAATTCCATGATATTCACATAATATATAATCGACATATGGTCACTACAATATACATGGATCTAATATTTTTGAGATGTAAAATGAAAATAAAAATTACCGATGAATGAGAAGAGAAATGAATAATCTTTGGTTAAACAAAAGTTTATCTGAAAAGGAAACAAGGTGTAGGATTCAAATGTTGTGCTCATGGCTCTTATGTTTTTCTCAATACTAAGACCAAAAAAATGGCAAGGACAACTATATGGAATATAATCAACATTCCTAGAAGTGAAAATACTCCCAACAATAATGAAACAATCAGAGACATTATTTTGCTGGTACTTTTCAACATAGCTATCAAGTTCAAATTCAAATTCAAATTCGACAGGATAAGATAAAAGTTTGAATAAAAAATTTAATTTGAAAAAAATCGGCACTATATATCTTAAAGACTTTCATTCTTTTTAGAGAAATACCTTACACTCATTCTTTTCTGAATTTATTTTAAATTAAAAATCACACTTACCACTTCCCTTCACAACTTATTTTCCTTTCAAATCTTAAATCTAAAATAATTTTAGAAGTTAAAAACTTATTTATCTAAAATCCTTTATAATAAATTCACTCATATTTAGAAAACATATAAAATCCAAAAAATTTATTACTCCTTTTAAAATTAGCACCCTATTACAAATTAACACACTCTGGAAGATTCTTCCATTTCCTTTTTTCTCGTCTTTTTAAGTATTTGAAAGCAAAAAATGAAATTGGAAAATAATAAACTTCCTAATTCCACTCTAATTTTATATTACACCATGCCACTATTATCTATTTGGGTAGGAATTGTCATTCACATCCTCTGGTAATGAATGAACAATTTGTTTGTCTTACCCTGAGTAATGTTTCATCAATTAACCATTTATCCTGAAATTTCAACGAATATCTATTTCAGAATTGGGATACATGAATTTTGGTTCTTTAAAAATGAAAAATTATTTGTAGGGTCGAGATTCGATAAACTTGGAATATTCTTTTGTTTGAGTCACAATCCAATGGACTGAATTAAGAGCTTAGTTAATCAATGGTCACAATTTTTAATTTCCAAATTTTTGGGAGAGTTTCCGTGCTAATCTCTTCACTACAAATTGGTTATGTTGGTCATCCCATCATTCTCTGTTCCATTGCTCGGGGAAACAACTTTGCTTCACATCCTTAGTGCAAGAAATGTCTTCATTCCTTCAGGCATGGGCACATCATCGAACTAGGTGGAGGCTTCGCTTCCAATATTTTAGTAAACCCATCTTGTCATTTCGATGCCGTCACACCGAACATCTTGACATGCAAATAAGGCTATCATATTCTAGTGAACCGATCTTGTCGTTTCGATTCCGTCGGACTGAAAAATGGCAATCTTGACATGCAAAAAAGGCTAGGATAAAAATGACCACCTTGAATCTACTTTCCTTTCTGAATTACCTTCTACTTCTTTCTTAAGTATCTCTATTGAATGAGAAGGCCACCTCAATTCTCCTCGCCTCTCTAAATTACCTTTTCTTTCTTTGTCGTAGGAAAAATGGAGGAGCCTTTGTTATTGCTTGTTGTACTATATATGATTGAAATATATGATTCCTCTGTAAAATCATGGAGGATCATGGGACAAATTCCAGATGACCTAGATCAAAGGTATCATATGATATTTTGCGATGATCTGTTTGACCATGCAACTTTGACCTATACGATACCCAAGATACTCTGTTTTCAACATCTAAGATGGAGGATAATTGTGAAGGTGGGTATCACCATTGTAAGAGATCTTAGTGAACAATGCCATTCAAATATTCCCTCTCATCACCTATGGGTCACGGGTTCTGTTGGTGACAACCTAGGATGACCTAAATGAGTTGATTATTATTTGGGTTTTAACATCTTGTGCAAAGAAGTGGGGCACTTCCTTTGCTTCATATCAATGTATGGAAAGTCTAAAGTGGTTTGTGTTTACTATTTAGATTTAAAATTATGGAAATGGCTTCTCACTTGTGAATTATAAGGTACTATAGATAAAGTACTTCTAACTTATATTTGTAACTCTAACTAGACTTATAGTTAGGATTTTGTTGGGAATGACATTACTAATTAGTTGATTCAAATAAGATGTAAATTATATGTAAGGATGTAAAATAGTAATTTAATTAATTTTGCACCAAGCTATTTGAAATAATAATATTATTTTTATAAATAACACTAAAAAAAAATAGTAGTTGTGCCAATCATTAACATATTTATAAATTATTTATTTTATTAGTTATATTTATTTTGTATAAATAATATTTTTTTATAAAAATATATATTTTATCTCAGATTTCAAGTTTCTGCGATCTTCATCTTTGTGTAAATCAGTTTCCCAATTAATATCATTTTGGTTGTTGTTGTAATTGACATTTCGAACTAGCAACGGTGGTTCATCATCATGATGAGAAAAATATATGAATGAGTGCTCTACCACTTAGTTCAATAAATAGATGCCCGAGATGAGGAGACTCGTTTATAGTTTTAATTAAATTAAATTTGTCTCAATTTAATTGATTTATATTAAAACAATTAAAAATAAAAATAATATTTTTAAATTTATTAATTGGATTATTTATATATATATATATATAATTGATTTATGGTTAATGAAACTCTTAATAAAAGTAATTAGCTTAGCTATATAAATCAGTCTAGATTTATCTTAATTCCAAATATACCAAGTGTTGGTGTTTGGTAGATCTACACTGAAGATAGATCTAGATTGGTTTAATTTCTCCTTTAAAAAGCTATATTTCACATGAATACCATGGGTTGTCAACCCCATAAGCCATTATTATTATTATTATTATTATTATTATTATTATTATTATTATTTTAATAGGGTTATTTTTATTTTTACTTTTTTCATTTATTTAATTCTGACTGAGTTAATATGTTTACATAACATTGATCTTATTATTTAATTTACTTTTTATTTTTATCTAATTTGGCCTAGTCAAAATTTTAAACCTTACATTACAACATCTCTACCATACTGGCCTTCAAAGTATTTCTAAGCGCTTAAATGACTAGGTAAATGTGGATAGACATAAATCCATAATGAAAATCAAAACATTTATTTCAATGTACATCCCCTAAAAAGCTATGTGAATTATAACTTTATTATCATTATTTTTTTTCCCGTAGAAAAAGTCGTAATTTTATTCATATGAAAAAAATTACATTTTGTAGATGCTTAAAGCATATGCAGATGAGCTGTTCCGGATATCAGGAAACAAAAGAATACAAAAAGAAAGAAAAGAAATAAATATCTAGCTAGCCTATGCTTTCCTGCCCTTCTTCTTCTCCACTCTTCGCCAACCTCTAATGTTGGGAGTGGGAGAAATAATGGCAAGCTAGTTTTACATTGTATTCATTGGTTGCTCTTTGTCAGATTCTGATCCTTCGAATCCATGTGTTTGTTTGATGCCACTTACTTCCAGTTGAGATTCTTGTTGTTGTTTAATATTATATTGCCCCATGTTAGTCTCTCGGGTATTCTCTTGCTGTATGTTTTCCTGTCCCATTTGCACGCCTGTAGGTTTTGTCTTTAATTCCTCTTCTTCCAGCGATTCAGTATGCTGCCAACCTTTGGGTTTTTTCTGTTGTTTCTTATTTCTTTTCAGCTCCTTCCTAGCCAATGGGCAAGTGTATTGAAGGTGCCTTGTTTGCAAGCATCTGCAGCATTTGAATGCTATGTTCTCATTGTCAAGCGGTTGTGTCCACAGTGAATTATTAAAATTCAATGTGATGTGATCTGGTAGTCCTTGAATCAGGTCCACTTCTACGCATATTCTGGCAAAAGTGAAAATTCCCCGGATAGCTCTGTCTTCATCCGTTTTTAGGAACTTCCCAAAGGAGTTTCCAATGGCTATTAAAACTTTGTGATGACAAAAATGTAGTGGGAGGTTATGTAGCCTTACCCATACTCGCATTGTTGAAACTACCATGGTATTGGCATCGAAATCTGGGAACCAAGGGGTGATGAAGAGGCTAGCATTGCCCCAAAACTAGGGCCCCTGATTGATGACGTTATCTCGTTCTTGTTCTGAGTTGAATCTAACTATGAAAAACCCTTTTGGGCATAGATAAATTTCACAGTTAGGTGACCATGTGGAGAAGATCCATTGATGCAGTGCATTAGATTTTGGCCAGAAACCATTAAATCTACATATAACAGCATTTTCGGCTAAATCTGTGTATAGATCAGTTATCTCTAGCAAAGATATTGTAAGAATTGGAGATTCTGACTTCTGTTCCACGATTTAGGAGCCTAGTAGCTCTAATGTTGGCGCTGGTTTGTTTTGCATTTGTTCCTTCCCTTTGACTACATCGTGAAAGGAGCCTGAAGCTTTAGAGCTCGCTTCCTTCCATCCTCCTCGCAGTCTCATATTAAGTATGATGGTTGAATCTTTGATGACGTCGTAGTCCTGAAGTGTGTGGTTGTCCTGCAAACTGTATCGTGCATATATCAGATTTTGGTATTTTGTTGGGGTTCCCAGTTTTATCTGGATCTCCTCTTTTAGCTCTTGAATGATCATCCCCTTGCTGATTTGTATATAATGATGTCTACCTCCTATCAATTTGATAAATATTTTCATTAGATCTTCCTCCATACCTGGTGGATCGACCTTGTCGAGGCCTCGATCTGTTGGATTTGTTCTCTGTCTGCGACTTTATTATCATTATTATTATTTATAAAAATAATTAATTAATATACTTTAATCCATAGAAATGTTGATTAATATATTAATTAAAACAAAAAATTATTAATAAAATGCTTAATACATAATTAATATATTATTAATATTTAATTATGATATTAATATAATATATATATATATATATATATATATATATATATATATATATATATATATATATATATATATAAAATGGGCCTCATATTAATATGGTTGATACATTCAAATAAGTGTCATTTTTATAAGAGATAATAATGCGAGTTGATGTATAAATGTGGTTGTGTTAATACAATGTGGTATTCATATAAAACTGGGGAATTCCTGCACCTTTTGGCCCCATTCAGGCCAATTTGGTAACTATGGTTGCCAGTGACTTATGGCCATAACAATAACAATGGATTATGCATAAACCATTCATTTGGAGATTTGCCTTCCAGCCTTTGGTTTCGATTAGGTCATTTCGTTTCGATTAGGTCTGAATGATCTATCTAGATTCCATGGGCGTACTACAACATGTAGTAGATCGAGACTGGCTTGAACATTCAGTTCGCAGCACAACTCCCTCCTAAAAACCAAATCTAAATTCAACGAATAATACGGTATTCGTATCGGACTCAGGAATTTTGGTACTTTTTTAGTTTGATGAGGGCGAATTTGGTAACTATGGATTTCAGTGACTTATACCTATCGATATGACAATGACAATGGATTGTGGCAATAGAAACATGAAACTAATAATTTATGGTAAATGAAATTTTTAATAAAAGTAATTAGTTTAATCATATAAATTAATTGGTGGATAAACAGACAGATATCTATAATAAGTATTAAAATACTTATTTCAAAATATATTTCATTGACTTAAAAATAAAACAATTATATAAATTATAACTTTATTATCATTATTATTATTTATAAAAAATAATTAATTAATTAATAGACTTTTATATTTTAATTTTTATTGATTAATATATTAATTAAAACACTAATTTATTAATAATTAATTGTAAAATATTACTTAATACATAATTGATATATTAATATTTTATATTTAATATATTATTAATATTTAATTATGATATGAATATATACATATATATAATTATTGAGAGGGGTTCGAAAACGAGAGATGGAGGCTCGTCTGCATAGCCTACCTAGCAAGGGTTTAGGTTAATGCTAGTACTCTGCAGTCTCACCGTATCCCGCAGTCTCCTAACAATCCGTCGGCATCTGTCTCCCTGTGTCATTGTCAACTGTTCCCGGCGGTCACGGTGTCGGTTCCCAGCCTCATCATGGAAGATAGCATGGATTACGAAGAGGTGGATTATTCTCTGGACCCGTTTTCTAGTCAGGCAAATTTTAGAAGCCCTAACCATAACTCAACAAATCTTGGTTTGCATCCGCCATCCGCTTCTGTTCCCTCTTGCTCTACTCGGTGGTCACCCTCCCTAGCCATCCCACATCATCCCTTCAGTTCAGCTCGCTATCCATAGAATCTCCTTCCATGGATTGCCCCCCGCTCTCACCTGGGATGTTGAACCTACTAGCTGTTGTCACTCCGCCATCTCCTCCATTCGAGCCGTGCCCTCCAAGTGACCAGTTGCACCAGTGTAGCCCTCTGTGAACTTCAAAACAAGCACCTAGAGGCCCTCAAAATGACTACCCATCAAACCCTGACATTCCACCTTCTGGTTGTTTTGAAACCCCTGTGATTAGGGTCAAATCGGTAACCCAGATTCAATAGGGGGGTTATATCTCCACTAACCCATTACAGTATCACCCATCAGCTCCGCAGACAAGGAAATGCAAGGTCAAGTGTGTGAAAGCCTCGACAAAGGACTTCACAAACTCCTTCAGAGAGGATATATCAATGGGCAAAGTCCCGAACAAGGCCAGTGCTGTTCTGGTTGGGCGTGTCCGGGGAAGGGCTTACACAACGGAGAGACTGACTCTCTAGGTCGAGGAAATTTGGGGCAATACCCTCAAAGAATTGTCAGAGGTCAAGATCCATCCTAAGGGATGGTTTGCTTTGCATTTTACTAGGGAGGAATTCACAGACCTGGTTCTAGTGAGATATTGGCATATAGAGATGGCGCTAGTTCTGCTTAAGCAATGGAGTCCATTGTTTGACCCGGAAAGGGAGCAGATAGGGGCTGGACCTATTTGGGTTCAATTACCTGGTCTCCCACTTCAGTGTTGGTCTAAATAAGTTTTTGTCAGGATTGGGAACACGCTGGGCACCTACCTTGACTTCGATAAGTCCTATGTTCAGACCAAGAATCGAACCTTGGCTCGCATCTTGGAGCATTTGGATATGCGAGAGGGCTTGGATGAAAAAATTACGTTAAAATGGAGGCATTACACCCGAATTCAGATCTTGGACTATGAAGGTGTCCCATTTCGTTGCAGGAGATGTCATAAGGTAGGGCAAATTTTCAAGGAATGCCCATTAAACATGAAATCAACTGATCCTCCGAGTGCTCCTTATATCTCAAAGGGTAAAGCAGTCGACACCCCGACCATCACCCTTGTTTCGGCTCCCCGAGCACTTGATCGGGTCGGTACCTCCATGGCAGCGGAAGGAGCACTCAAGACTCCATCACCTCCAATGACACGATCCCGAGCTGCTACTGCTGAGGCTGCAAGGAAGCGGTACACCTCTTCCCTCTCACCCTATCTCATATGTTACTCTTTCTTGCAGTACATCAGTTGATTCAGCATCTATTAGATTCATTTCTCCCTCCATACCCTGCGCACTTAACATGCCCCCTCCCATCATTTCCACCACCATTCCATCTGTCCCTTCTCCCCCTTCCTCCCCCCTTCCATCCTCCCTAGATTGATTGGAACCACCTCACTCATACAACCTTCGCTCTTGATCCCTCCCTGCGAATCATACTCCCTCCTATATTGGGTTAAGTCTCACCTTTCCTGGTCCAGCTATTCAATCATCTCATGGCCGAAAGTCCAGTCTCTCAAAAGCCATACTGAATACGAGGGCAAAATTTGTCACTGGCAAACAATTCACTCTTGAAGGGGTTCTTAGAGCATTGAACACCCCTGGGAGGGTTCCACCATGAAATGGCTATCATTCAACTGTAAAGGTATGGCTAGTGCCTCCAAAAAACTAGCCCTGCGTAGGTTATTTGAAGCTAAGCCTGTGGATATCATCATGCTGCAAGAAACCCTGGGGGATGCTGATCTCATCAACCAAACCTTAACATCCTGAAAACCTAGTTGGTTTTTTTACTCCCTTGATGTTATGGGTCGATCGGGGGGACTAGTCATTGGATAAAACCCGCGCACTATTAAGGTTACAACATCCTTGGGAGGATTAGGGTTCTTAGGAATGGACATTTTCTCTACCGATCTTGGTATGAATATTCGGGTTATTAATGTATATGGACCTTCTCATCGGCGAGAGGAATTCTGGCAACGTTTTCTCAATTTAGAGATTACTACTTTCGATCATCTGGTCATCGAGGGTGATCTCAATTTCTCCATAGGATTTGGGGAATCTTAGGGATCCCAAGCGCAAGTATATCCTCTATTTGGGTACTTTAGGAATTCCTTGGACTAGCACAACCTCTCGGATGTCCCCATGATAAAGCCCCTGCCCACTTGGAGAAATAGAAGGGTAGGGGATGCAGCTCTGGCAAGGAGACCTGATCGATTCCTGATTAAGGTGCCCTTGTTGCAACATCTAAATAGATATAGACAATGGGTGGGTTCTAGGGGCATATCTAACCACTCCCCAATATACTTGGAGATCCTTGGTCCCGAATCAAAACCTAAAACCCCCTTCAAATTCAATCATGTCTGGCTTCAGGAACTGGGATACATCATAATGGTCACTGAATATTGGAAGCCAAATCCCATCTCGAGACATAGATCCCTGGCTGAGGGTTTCTACCACAATCTATCTTAGCTAAAGCATCTAACCATCTCCTGGGCTAGAGAGAAAAAACAGAGGGATTATCAAACCCTATCTTTGATTGAATCTGAACTGAGCGCTCTTATGGATGACAACAATAAGGGATTTCAATCTGCAGATGAGAATCTCATCTTATTGAGCTTGAGAAGCAGAAGGACAAGATATTGAAGGAAAGAGAGGAAACCTGGAGACTTAAGAGCAAGGAAATCTGGCTACAAGCCGAAGATGATAACACAAAGTTCTTACAGAACTTCGCAAAGGGGAGAAAGGTAGCTAACACTATATGGAAATTGCCTCTACCAGATGGAGGTGTGGTTGACACCTTGAAAAATTTGTCTCTGCTAGGTACCTCACACTTCCAGAATATTTACAAATCTCCCCGGGAGACCAATCTAGCAGATATTATACAAGTGGTTAGCTACTTCCCTAGGTTTGTAGATGATGAGGCGGCAGAGGAGCTTAATTCACCTATGACACCTGCTGAACTCGAGGGGACCTTAAAGTGGTTTAGAAAAGATAAAAGCCCAGGATTGGATGGGTGGAGTATTGAGTTTTATCTGGAATTTTACGATCTCTTGGGACAAGACCTGTTCAATGTCATGGAGGAGAGCAGGACCATTGGAAAATTGTATGATGCCATTAATTCCACCTTCATTGTCGTAATCCCTAAGACTGATTCACCATCATCCTTCAGTGACTTCTACCCCATCTCTCTTTGCAATTGTCTCTACAAAATCATCTATAAGATCATTGCCAACAGAATCAGACCCATTCTATCTCATTATATTTCACCTGAGCAATTCACTTTTCTCGAGAACCGACAGATCCATGAAGCAATTGTTACCGCTCATGAGGCTATACACTCTATTAGATCCAATAAGCTAAAAGGCATCATTTTAAAGATTGATCTGGCGAAATTTTTCGACCGTGTTAGCTGGTTTTACAACAAAATACCTCTCATCCACCTGGGTTTCCCACATCTATTCACCACCTGGATCACGTCTTGCATTACTACTGCTTCCTTCAGTGTCCTCATTAATGGCTCTGCTTCCCATTTTTCTGATGCTAAAAGTAGACTCAGATAGGGTTGCCCTCTATCCCCCCTCCTTTTCCTCATTGTCATGGAAGGAATCAGTCGGTTAATTACACATGAAAAGTGAAATGGCAGACTATTCGGTATGAAAATAAATTATCATTACTACCTCACACAACTCCTATTTGTCAATGATGTCCTTATTTTCCTAGACATTAGCATTCGAGACTCTGTCTCTTTTGATAATCTTCTATCCACTTTCTCTCAGGCTATAGGTATGATGGCAAACCATGGGAAATCCATCATTACACTGGCTCACACATCCATCCATGAATCTCAATATGCACAACAACACTTCCCATATTCTATTTGCCCACTTGACCATGGATTCAAATACCTTGGTTTCTGGATCAAACCCCTGAGCCAAAAAATTGCCGATTGGATATGGTTGGTCATCAAATTGGAGAAAAGGCTTACAAATTGGAGCCATCGCTTCTTGTCTACAGCTGGAAGATTAGTGCTAATTAAATCAGTCTTGGAGGCTACCCCTGTTTTCTAGATGGCTTTTAGCCTGGATACCCAGAAGTATACTTGCTCGCCTTCAACAGATTTGCAACAGATATCTTTGGAATGGTCAACAGGATAAGAGAAAAATTGCCTGGGTTAGTTGGAACAAGATTGCCTTGCCCAAAAAATGAGGAGGATGGGGACTCAAAGATTTACCCCTTTCTTCTCAAGCACTTGCTGCAAAAATGGGTTGGACACTCCTCACCAAATAGAACCTTTAGACCTATGTTTCTTACCATAAATACATATGGCCTCTCCAAATCATGGACTGGGTTAGCCTACCACGATGGACAAGGACTGGTATTTCATCGATTTGGAAAGCTCTGCTCCTTTCTCTCCCCAACATTCACAATAATTTGGCATGGCGAATAAATGATGGCACAAAATCGAGCATCGGTCTCGACCCCTGGACAAGGGGAGGTGGTCAATATCAACTTCCAAGAGAGTTAATCCTCCATTTAAATCAGAGAGATATCAGTGTTATTGCACATATTGCTGACCAGGTTAACTCCACCATATATGCTCAGGCCTGGAAATCTATAAATCAGTTAAATATTCCTCCTCATTGGCACCAAATATGGAATAATTATCCTACTTCTTTGACTGAGTCACACATCAGATTTGAGGAGGGACTAGATGAAATCATGTGGTGCCTTGCTGAAAATGGAATATACACATCAAAGGATGGTTACCTCAGGCTGATAAATAATAGACAACCTGAGATTACTCATGAATGGTGGCAGGCTATCTGGAAATTAAAACTCCCACCATGAGCCAAGCTCTTCTTTTGGTGTGTACTTACCAATAAAGTCCCCACTAGAGAAACCTTAACACACAGAGCCATCCACGGACCACACTGGTGTGTTCTTTGTAAGCAAGATTCCAAATCGACTGAGCATCTTTTTCTTAAATGTGAAGCTACGGTCAATCTTTGGAGATCCATCGCAACAGAGTTGCACTTTGCTGGCAGATGAGAGGGGGATAACATAACCCATGCATGGAAAAACTGACACAACTCGCATCCTGGATCAAATCTGATCTGCCTTCCTCTGATCATTTGTTGGTCTATTTAGCGGGTGCGGAACTGAATAATCTTTGAAGACAGGGTTGTCAGTTGGCAGATTATCACTGCTAATATCATCTCCTCTTATCATGAGCTCCCTGAATATACTATGTCGCGATCCCGAAGACCACTTGCCCACAATCCCATTGACCACTCCATTCCCTGGGCTTATTTCGACAATGCCGCACATGAACATGGGTGTGGGGGAGGATTTCTACTTTACCTCTTTGACAACATCATTTCAGGGTCAAGATGGGACTTGGAGAAGGAACAAACAATTATGCTAAACTTATCACCATTTGCCATTTATTGCATTTTTCTTTAAGCCATGAATGCACCAATCTACAGATTTATGGGGACTCCAAAATCATTATTAATTTGTTCAATAATACCACTATCTACCATGCACACACTTAAAAATATTTTGGATGAAGTGATCATATACAAATCACATTTTAATTCCATCATATGTCATCATATTTACAGGGAGCATAACAACAGCGCTGACAGGCTTTCCAAGGAGGCCACGCTACTTCCCAGAGGTCAATGGATGATTCAGTAGCAGAGGGGTACTGCACAATACCAATATTATCACAAGCCATATATAGATCTGGCATATCACCGGGTAGATGGACCCTAAATTTTGCCGAAAGTGCTCGGTCATAATTTACATTGTATATATCATAGCTTTTATTTGCAGAAGATAACTTATGAGATCACCATGCATGTTGTATATATTGTAGATATCACAATTTTTGAAAATGCTTTTTACACTCATTTTAGGCTATCACCTTGTGTGGTGAATATGTTTATTTTTCCAGTGATTATAGGATGAGTTTTTGATGATTTTTGTGACTTATATGACAAAGAGTCGATGATGCATATGCTATCAAGCATATACTATTTTTCAGATTAATGAAAGATTGCAATTTTTCTTGGAATATATATATATATATATATATATATATATATATATATAAACCTATATATAATTATTAACATTAGTTAATATATTTAGATAGGTGTCATTAACAGGAACAACAAATGACAGAGATAACCATAAATACAGAGATGCAACAGAAATAATACTTCATTTCATTAATGTAAAATACTGAAATATGCTTACAAACAGAAATGGAAATAAACTAGCTCGGGTGATGGTAGCGTTATATATGAGAAGAGATGTGGCGGCTACATGCCTCCGAATTGTGTTACAATGAGGCTCAAGGGCCTTTTTATTATTGAACAATAAGAGCAAACCCTAAACAACCAAAACCCTAACTCGAGAAGATGTAGCTCAAGGGCCTTTTTATTATTGAACAATAAGAGTAAACTCTAAACAACCAAAACCCTAACTTGGGAAGATGTAACACCAAGAGTTTATGGGCCGTGTTGGGGTTAGTTGGAAAACCAACTTCGTGAGATTATGACTTGGTCATATTATCTCCGTTTGACACGCATGATACCCCTTTGAAAAGTTCTCTCTCAAAACTACGATGGAAAATATTTTTTTATCATAACTGCTCTCGAAGTTTAGGACCCGAAAAACTCCTAAAAATGGTAAATTGTGATACAATTAAGTAAACTTGAAAACTGAAATAAAGAGTTGTTGATAGATTCTGTAAATAGTATTGCAGCTATGTTTGATTAAAGATAGATTCAATTTAGTGGTTTTGGTTTTCTTTGTGTGAGTGGACAGCTGTTGTAGCATGGGGACCAAAGCAGCCTTTCGTCATAGAAGAGGTGCAAGTGGATACTCCTCAGGCAATGGAGGTCCGAATCAAAATTACCCACTCTTCTCTCTGCCATACTGATATCACATATTGGACGATATCAAATGAAGACGCATTTCCTCGCATATTCGGCCACGAGGGTGCCGGGTAGGATTTTTAGTAATTAGGTTAAAATGTTGTTTTGGAAAAAAATTGTTTTTGCTAATTTAATTTGTTCGTGGATATTTCATTCATCATCAAAGTCACAGTAATTAGTTGGAAAATAATTGTTTTTGAGAATTTAGTTTGTTTAATATTTTGAATAGACATTCCATTCATCATCAAAGATATAGACATAATAATTTAGTTTGTTTAATATTTTGAATAGACATTCCATTCATCATCAAAGATATAGACATAATAATTATATTTAACAGGTACAATTGTGAAATAGACATGATCATGCGTTCTAGTAATTAGCTTACAATATAGTTTTGAAAAAAAATTGTTTTTTTTAATTTAGTTTGTTCTATATATTTTGGATGGATATTCTATCCATCATCAAAACCATAGTAATTATACCTAACCTAACTGCTGTTGTGAGACAGACATGATAATGCCTTGTGGATGGTATTGGGTTTGTAGTTTTTATCAATGGATACTTCTTCTACTGTAAGTGGTTTAATTTGAACTTTTAAAACTGAACTTCTAAATATTCAGGATTGTCGAGAGTGTGGGAGAGGGTGTGACAGATCTCCAGAAAGGAGACCATGTGATTCCTCTGTACAATGGCGAATGTGAAGATTGTGTCTACTGTAAATCTAAGAAGACCAATCTGTGTGGTGAGTTTAGAGCAAATCCCTACAATACAATGATGAGAAAGGATGGGAAATCTCGTTTCTCCATTGGTGGAAAGCCAGTTTATCATTTCATGTCTTCTACATTTACCGAATACACTGTAGTGGATTATGCTTGTGTTCTCAAGATCAATCCGGAAGTTCCCTTGGATATAGCATGCTTGCTAGGCTGTGGACTGGCCACAGGTATCCCACTGTTCAGTTTGATGAAATCAGAATTCACAGGCTTTCAATCGTATTAGTATAATGACAGCTGGTTACTGTCTTCAGAGTGCTTTTAACCATGGACAATGCTACCATGTGCGCCTGCAGGACTTGGAGCTGTATGGAACATAGCAGACATCGAACCCGGATCAACAGTTGCTATCTTTGGCCTTGGCACTGTGGGTCTTGCAGTAAGTGATTTGGTTATCCATGCTATTTACATGATTGTTGTGCTGGCTATCTTTCTTCAGTTGGTTTCTTAAGTTTTTAACTGTGAACAGGTTGCAGAGGGTGCCAGGATAAGACAAGCATCCAGGATAATTGGCATTGACACAAATCCCAACAAGTTTCCTAAAGGTAGATGCTCTTTTTCTCAGACTGACTGGTAAAATTAACATAAAATTTAGTAGGCAGGTTCTTAGCCTCTTAACCTGGGTTGTTGTAACAGTTGCAGAGAATTGTTGGGTTTCTTATGTTTAACTCTAGCACCAGTTTGGTCCTGAAAAGTCATACCATTGCAAAGGTAAGGTGCTGGTCCTGAAAGGTCTTACCTCTGCAAAGGTAAGGTGCTGGTCCTGTGTGAAAGGTTGTTCTTAAAAGGCAGTAAAGTCCTAGTAGAAGCCAGAAGGGTTGGCCATGGAAGGCAGTAAAATCCTGATAAAAGAGTTGTCTTGAAATTTCTTACATAAGTTTGATAGGTCATATATACTTGTTAGAATGGTTGGTCTTGACTGAGATCTCAACCCTGCTCAGTCAAGAAAATGTTTGAGGCAAGTTACCCATACCATCCTATTTGTCAATAGGATCTTCATTGCATTCTATAATTTACTAAGCCTAACTCACAAGGATAGTTTGGTGGATAGAAATTTCTTTGAAAGTAATTATTTAGGCACGGAATGCACTATCAGTTAGATGTAGCAGAGTATATATTTTTCTCATCCCTGAGATAAAATGTTAACAAGAGTTTCACCACTTGCACTACTTACATTGCAGCCAAAATCCTGGGAGTGACAGACTGCATCAACCCAAAAGACTACGAAAAGCCCATTCAGGAGGTAACCTGCTATTTCATATTATTCTTGTATGTAATGGCAATCTCTCCAATACCTATTAGCTCCCAATCTCATGAGAAGAGAACCATTTTTGCAGGTGATAAGAGACATGTCAAATGGCGGTGTGGATTACGGCTTTGAATGCATTGGAAATACAGATATCTTATACCAGTGCTTTCTGGCCACCAATGATGTAAAGACACCCTCTGTTCCCCATTTTCTATTGATAACAGAAAATACTAGATATTTAAGAAGCTGTTAACAAAGATCCGAGATATCCCGGATCTGATAAAACTCACTCATTTAAGAAACTGATAACAAAGATCCTAGATGTCCTGGATCAGCTGAAACTTACTAATTGATTAATGTCCAGTAAGGTCTGCTGGGGATAAGCATAAACAAAACTGTAAAGCTGCGGTATGATTCGTGTGTCCTCATTGTTAGTGTTTTGGTCAATTGGATGGGATTGCAGGTCTGGGGCTTGACAGTATTGTTGGGATATGATTCGAGTCCAAGAAAGCTAAGCCTTCTTCCAACAGAGTTGTTTATGGGTCGGAGGATTGTGGCATCTATATTTGGTGGATTGAAGGGAAAATCCCAATTGCCTAATCTTATAGAACAGTGTGCAAACAAGGTAATGAATCATCAGATGACATACAATGGTTTTAAGAAAATTGTGTTTAAAACTAATGGTTCATCCTTTATCAGTTTTCTTACAATATGCATTTTGATTGCAGGAAGTCCAAGTAAAGGAATTCATTACCCATGAGCTGCCTCTTGCAGATATTAACAAATCATTTCAATTGTTGTCAGAAGGCAAGAGTTTGAGATGTGTTCGCCATCTCTAACCAAATATATTTTCCATTTTCTTCTACCCAGCAACGATATATGCAGGAGTTAGTCAATTTCGTTACTTCTAATAAAGGCTTTGTAATCTCTGATAGTCAATTGTGTTCCGACTAATAAAGGCTTTGTCACCACACCTCTTATGGAACTATATTGTATGTGAGGGAAGCCTTATTTGTGTGGTTTAAGTAAAATGGGCTAGCTAGGGAATTTGTGCCCCTTGAAAGTAGATTGCCATTAAATATTACATTGTAATATTAGATGTTTATGTTATACGTGGTATTTCATGTGAAATTATGGGGCAAAGCTTTATCATATGTGAAGTGTTTAATTCAAGTTTTTTAAATATTTAATGTATTTAAATTTCAGTGTTAAAAAAATGAGGTATTTATTTTTTTAAATAAAAGTTTACTTCTGTGTAGTTCTATTTTAGTTATAATATAGTTTATGTTTTATATATAATTTTATGTATATCAATATGAAATTAGTTTTTGGAAGTTTAGTATCTAAATTTAATGTTTATATTAAATATGTTGTTAAAAATTATTTATAAATAATAATCAATATAGATCTATCTTAATTTTGAATTTACTAAATGTTTAGAAGGATTAAATCTTTTAAGATGTAAATTTCATTTTGAATGCAAAATTTGAGAAAAGATTTTCATTCCTCTAGAGATTTTAATAGATCAAATTATGTTCGTTCTTATTAATATTATTTACATTTATATATAATTCATACTTCTATGTATAGAAATATTCTTATTTTTAATTTTATTAAATTCCAGATAATTAGATGTTTTATATTTTTTCAAATTTATTTTTTTAACAGGATATGGATAGCGTTGATTATATAAATAGAGAGATAAATATATAATTTATTAAAAAAAATATTGTAAATAGTGAATTTTTTTATTCTTATTAATCAAATTTAAATATGAAATTATAAAATATAATAGCTATAAATATGAATTATTATTTTAATTTATATGTTCAAACGGATCCTAATTTATAACACAAATCTATGTCATTTCTATGATTAGAAATATTTTTGTTTTCTAATTATATGTGTATTAATTAAATTTATTATGTTTTTATATGTTTGGAAATAAGAATTATTATGAATTTATTGTTTTACTTTTTATTACTTTTTTAATTGAGTCCATATTTTGCTTTATTTTTATTTTTATTATTATTTGGTTTAATGCTTCATTTTAGTGACATTGCAACATCTCCCCCATATTGAGCTAATATTGAAATATCTACACTCATTTAGAGACACTATCAATATTCAGTCAAAGAATAAAAGATTAAAGAGAGGGAGGGAGGACTAGAGGTGGGAGACCAAATATGGAAGTGTTGAGTGGTCAAGGTTATGAATAAGGGGTTTCCATGACTCTCTACTTAACATGTTCACAATTAAAATTATCCTAGTGCTTCTGAATTTCAAGTGCTTATTAAATGATATGAAAGGTATAATGGGGAGTTGAGGCTAGGATTTTAGTTTTGTTGAATCAAATCAAATGTTTTGATTTAAAAGAATGTTCCTGCAATAACAGATTTGGAAGTACAATTGTGGGTGGTATTAGCAATAAATTATTTGAGGCAAAGCTGTAAATGAATGATCAATTGGGAAATGTATGATTTACCACTAGAGAAAGGAATTCTATATGCCCCTACTCACAACATAGGATCTTATTTATCCTTGGCAGAACAAAATAATTGTTCAAGCATTTTATTGATCTAAAGAGGGTTTTAATATTCTTTTTGGCCATAAATTTGGAGATAAGATATGTGGTGCATTGGATGTAAGGGGAAGGAGAGCTCAAAGTGGAGAGGAGGGGGATTTTGGTTCTTAGATTCTAGGCCTTGCAAAAAAATTTGTTGATTTGGGAGAAAGAGTAACCATTAACCCTCAAGGATTTAATCAAAAAATATTTTTCTTTCTCCAAGAATTGAGGAGCAAAAATTCAAATGGCATGAGTCATAAGAGTCTTTAATATAACAATTTTTTCATCAAGGTGATGATGAGAATGTGCATGGAGGTATCAGTAGTGTGAGTCCTTCTCGTATAGACTTGGAGGGTGAATGATCCATAAAGAAGATGGGAGATGACAACATCTAGGAATTTCACAGGTTCATTGTTTTCCACTCCATGGAAAATTGGATATCGGGGGAAATGTTGTTTTGATGGTTAATAAATGTGAAAAGGGTTCATTGACCATGAGACCAAATGATCAAGATATCATAAAAAAGTGGTACTGAAATTTTGGTTTCAAATGCCCAATGGTTAAAGCCCAAGCTTTGAAATCTTCCAAAAAAATATTAGCTACCATAGGGGATAAGGAAGGCCCTGTGGCTCTACCTTTAGTCTAGTTAGAGTAAGTCCATTCAAAGTAAAATAAAGTGGAAGAGAAACATATTTGAATCAGATTTAGGGTTTCAAGATCATCCAACTTAGAGATTAAATCAAGAACTTAGGGAAATAGGATTTTGGTGAACATAGATACAACATCAAAAATAACCATAACATCTTGTTCATCTAGGTGAAGGTTCCTAGATTTTTGGATGATTTCAGTGGATTTGTTAAAGAGGGAGTATTTTTGATGAAAAACTGAAGTTCTTCTATAAAAAGGTGACCAAGGGTATGCATGGGTGCTCCTACAAAGCTAATGATAGATATGATGGGAATTTTAGTTTTATGAATCTTTGATTGCCTATAGATTCTTGAAGATTGTAGGTTGTGAGGAATGAAATATTTTTGAACATTTGGGTCAAGGGATGAATGTTTGGGGCTACACTAGTATTATAGGAACCTACCATGCCTCTCTCCTTCAAAAAAGTGTTTTCCTCAATGTTTGAGTAGTTCTAGATGCTTTTGTATAAAATACTCATCCTCCCATGTGGAATATTTCGCAGGTAAGTTCTTCCACCTAATGAGATACTATGAAATTGATCGATTTCTTAGCTTACATATTCTTATTCTTATAATTTCTTGAAACTCCAATATGATTTTTTTCCTTCCTCGTCAAGTTCTAGAAATATAGTTTGACCTTGGAGCTCATCACCTATAACCTTCTTTAAGCATGCAACATGGAAAACTAGGTGTACTTGCAAAGATACATGTAGCTCCAATTTGTATGCCATAGTAACAATCCTTTGCAACACCTTATAAGGGCCATAATACTTGGGTGATAATTTATTAATCTTCTTATCTTTCTTGAGGAACATTTGTTTCTATGGTTGTAACCATAAAATACCCAATCACTCACATCAAAACTTCTTTCACTGCGATGCTGATTTCCTTGTTGTTTCATTCGATTATGCACTAGAGCCAATTTCTCCTTTAGGAGTTGGAGAATGCATTGTTGATGATTGAAGTGATCTTCCATTGCTTGAACCATAGAATTTTTTCTAAGAGATGATATGATGGATGGTGGATGGTATCCGTAAAGTGCCATAAATGAGGTCATTTTTGTTGGAGTATGGAAAGGAGTGTTATACCACCATTTTGCTAGAGGTAACCACTTGACCCATTTTGTTTTCTTATCAGAGGAAAAGAAACGAAGATATCCTTCCAAACGTTTGTTCACTATCTCAATTTTCCCATCAAGTTGAGGATGATAGGATGATCTATAAGCTAATTGAGTACTAATACAAGAAAATAATTTTGTCCAAAAATTTCAAGTGAAAATGGGATCTCCATCACTTACAATAATCTTTGGGTTTCCATTCAGCTTTCGAATTGTTTCCATGTAAGTTTTAAATTGTTTAAAAAGATTATTAATCACATATTTTAATATTTCATATCAGCATTAAATATAAGAATTCCATATATCAGTGCATAGTTTTTAATATTGGAGATTTAGAATGATGACAAAATTTAATTTAGGAAAATGATAATGTAGAAATTAATCATTCTCATCTTGAGTGTTGAATATAAAGAAAAAACACACATGCATTCACACACACACACACATATTACAAAATAAAAAGTTTATATTTATATACATATGGATAATATACATGTTACTGTCAGAAGGACTCATCAAAATTCAACATCTAAAGAGACACTTCTCTAAAAGTCCAAATAACCACTATAATTATCAAATTATGTTCACCATTTTTATTGACAAAACAAAAGCATTTCCATAATGATAACAAAATCTTATGCTTAACAACTTGTTTTAAGAAACTTATTAGAAAAAATTTCAAGTAAAAGAAATACTAAAAATTAGGAGTCGCAATTAATCATAATTAGAAATGTAACTCCTAGCTATCCCAATACTCATAGAAACCAAAAAGGATAGGCTATAATTCAAAATCTCCCTCTAATAGATAATCTACCTTTTGATTCAACCTTTGTAGTTATGCTTAAAAAAGTATTATTGAAAATAATAGAAAAATATTTTGGATCTCCTAAAGAAGGGGGGAAAGGCATACATTATCTAACACAACATTTTTACATGTCCATTCAATCACCAATTTACAGTCATCCATAACCTCTAATTCGGATACTGCCCAGTTGCTTTCAAAATGAAGAAACTTCCATAAAGCTAAGAACTCAACCTTTGTGTTTGAGCCTTTGCATGAAATACATTGAATGTGATCTATAAATTACCATAGATATTCCACCGGAATAGCTTTTGACAACAAATATGAAAAAAAAATTGAAATAACTACTGTTAATTTTCCTTAGATTCCAAATTATTTAGATATTTGATTTTCTACTTGATTAATTTAGTAAAATAGAAAAAAAATTACACACATAATCACAATAGACACAAAAAATTTTCTTAAGAAAACCTTACGAGGGAATATGTAGATACAAGGTATTTACTGAAATAGTTTTTAAATTTCATTTGTTAACATGATATTCATAACATTATATCAAAACCAAATTGTTGAAACCAAATCTATCATGAGAGCAACCTTCCTTTGGTAAGTTGTCTTGAAATCTTGGTAGATAAGAAATACTCGAAGTTCATTGAATCAGTCCTTATAAGAAACTTTACTCGTGCTAGATGTAGTTCAAATTTCTGTATCCCATTAAAAATTGCTAAAGTTTCCTTTTCAACAATAAAATAATTCTTTTGACTGGGAGAGAATTCACCTGAGGCATATGCGCAAAGTTTTTCTTCTTCATTCTCCCGTCTCTCAAAAAGAATGGCTGCCCAAAAAATATCAAAAGCATCAGTTTTTAAAATCAGAAGTCCGTCACCTGGTGGTTGTAACTTTGGAAGTTGCTGACATTTTGATTTAAGCTCTTTAACTACTACAGTGGCTTCTGCTAACCATCCTTCCCTGAGATGTTTTCTGATTGGGGATGTTTTCTCAGACAAACTGGGAATATATCTGTGCACATAATTTAAGAAACCTAAAAATCTTTGAATTGTTTTAGTGTCTTTTAGTTCATCTCGAAACTGAGATAGTTTAGTAAGAACATGGGGCTACATTTGGATTTGTCCATTAACTATGTTGATCCCCAAAAAGTCTATACTGTCTTGAAACAAAACCATTTTCTTTTCAGAAAGGACTATTCCATGATTTTGGAATTCACTTAGAAAAATCTCTAGATGCTTTAAATGGGTTTCAGGATCAGGACTATGTACAAGTATATCATCTATATATGTTACAATGAAATCATATTTTCCAAAAATAAAATCCATTCTTCTTTGGAAGAATGCACGGGAATGTTTTAGGCCGAAAGGTACCACCTTCCATTGATAAAAACATGCAGGGAATGTGAAGGCAATTTTATGCCTATCTTCTTCTTGGATCTATATTTGATAGTATCCAGACTTCATGTCAAACTTGTTGAATACTTTACTGTTTTGAATTTTTTGCATAATGGTTTCTAGCCTCGGTAAAGGGTAATGAAAACCATGAGTGATAGCATTCAGAGGTTTATAGTTAATTACCATTCTGGGCTTACCTCTGACTATTTCTAAATGGTTTCTAACCAAAAACGCTGAACAAGAGTAAGGATACATACTAGGTTCAATAAGATTCATACTTAACAACTTTCTTATCTATCTCTTAATTTCTTGTCCATTTGTGGGCGTGCAAGGAATTAGTTTTCCCTTGACTCCATTGTCATGTAGAGTTACTATCTCCTGCTTTGGGCTTTCTACTGTCCAAAATTGTTGAGGATTGTTTGAACAACTTTTCAACAATCTATCATGAATAGAAATCTATTCAGTGGACCAATTTAGATCAGAGCATGCCTTTTGTTTATTTTTTAACTCCATAGCCAATTATTGGATAATCGAGGCATGACAATAGCCTTCTTCTTTAAATTAATTATCAACTTATCTTCGTTGATAGTGACTGGGAGCACAGAATTAAAAAAAAAAGAATTCCAAGCATTAAGCTTGTAGATGGATCAAAACGTTGAATAGCAGATATTTTTACTATATTCCCCCCAACTTTCAAAGATATGTTATCAACATAATGCGTCAATTGAAAAACTCCTCCTATTGCTTCAGACACAATAATATTTTGAAGTGGCTTCCAAAAAGAATTAAAAAAAGATGGATGAGCCAGATTATTTCATCCTCCAGTATCTATGAACGCATCAACATTTATCCATTCATTTCTGACTTGCACTTGGACTGGGATATAAATGAGAGTATTTATTTTAATGATGTTTTTTAATAGAGCTTGCTCTTCAACTCTATTGTTTTATGGAATTTTTAAATTGATAGAAGAAGCAATATTCTTTTGATATGGGAAAAAAGAATTTAATTCTGGAAATATTGTAATCAGCTGCTTACCTGTTTGTTGCAAGCTTTCTAAAGTTGACTCTTTGTCGGAAACATATGTGGTGTCTTCAGTTTCTTCTATTTCACTTTCATCTGACTGATCACTATAATGCAATTCTTCAGAAATATCATCATCAAAACAATAATTACACACATTCATCTTTTGTACACTAGCTTCCACATTACCTTCATCTTTTGGAGCTTTTGTTAAGATATATACATCAGAAACTTCGTCTTCTGAATTGACTATAGACCAATCGTCCTTGAATTACTCAATCTCAAAACAAGCTTTTAGTTTAGAAGAGGAACTATTAAGACATTTGAGTGCGAAATGACCTTCTTGTTTGCAAATGAAACAGCAATTGTTGTTTCTTGGTCTCTTTCTCTTTTTCAAAAATTTGAATTTTCTAAAAGGCTTCCTTGGATTGGAGACTCTCTTGGGTCTAAATTTTCCATAACTTTTTGTTTTCTTCTTCTTTTTAAAGGGTGTCTAGGGTAGCATTGTTCTGCAGACATCTGAACTGGGTGTAATGTCGTGTGCTTTCTTTTTCCAGCACAAATACTTAACCTTCTCTGTACACCTAAAAGGTAGATCAACCCAATATATTTGATCAATTTTTTTATTTTGTACATCTATATCTTTCATAACTAGATCTCCTAAATTGCGTGGAAGCTTTGACAAAAATGATATTTTTTTTGCAATATCATTGGAGAGATCTACCTTAAAGTCTTTTTCCATGAAATCTTTTCCAAATTGATCAATCTATTTTAAATCTTTTAATTCCATATGGCTTAAGTCTATTATCAGCTATTTTTTCTCATCTACTAGCTCTGAAACAAATTGTGTTTTTCGCAAAAGTTCTAAAATGGCTAGTCCTACTCCCATGACTGCTCGTCTCTCTTCGTCTGATGGTCCCATCCATGAATCATATACAATGTCGGTCATTATTTTCTTGGCTAGGACGATTATAGAAACATTATCTAATTTTTTAGTGACCTACATCTCATACAGAGCACCAGTCCATATCCAGATTAATTCTCCTCGATTGGGTTAATTGTTTAGATCTAAAATATACCCACTAGAATTTGCAGCATACAAATCTTCTTCTACACACAGGTATTTAGAGACTTCTTTCAACACATGAGCTTTATTCTGGTTATTTATAGAAGGTAATATAAAGGAAGGGAATTTAGAAGCTTCTTGATCAAGAGTCATAATCTCTTTCTTTGAAGCAAATTGTTTTTCTGTGTTGTGTGCTTCTTCCTTTACTTTGGTCAATTTTCCAGAGATTTTTGAAGTTGACACTTCTGCGCTAGTGGCTGTAATTGCTTCTTCTGTGTCTTCTTCCTCTTCTTCTTTGTCCCAATAATTGGGAGTGCTCATGTCAATTCTAAATTTAGGAATTTCTTTGGCCTTTTTCTTTTTTCTTCTTCTCTTCCTCTGTTCTTTTTTGGCTTTCTCAGACTATTTCTCTTCATAGAGAAGCTTAAGATTTGAATTAATCAAATCTGATTGCCGACCCAAATAATCAAGAACATCTTCGGCATGTGCAGACCAAGTGGTAAGATAATTTCGTATCTGATAGACCTAGTCAAGATTAGTAGGATATTGGGAGTTATGTTGTAACAATGGTACACAATCAACTCTTGTGGGTGGTTGTCTTGACTCAGATAAGGAAGTGAAAAAATTAATTTTTGGTGGCCATTTCCCCCTTTGACATATTTGTGGTTGGCGTACTGGAATTCTTCTATAGGTGAGATATTAGATACATATGTCCAGAACATCTTATTTACAGCAAGAAATGGCTTTTCTTCAGGAATATATAATTGATCTCATGGAATAGATACAATGGTTTCTTTTGATGCATGACTATATAAATTTCGTGAAATAGACTTGCGACCACTGTTCAATGGTTTCTTAGACTCTGAAGTGGCTGTTAAAACATGCTTTTGTGGCATAAAGATTGGTCTGGGTATGGATGATCTATCAGGTAGTGTGGAGACATGACCATCACTTATAGACATTCTTTTAATTTTACTCCTTGGAGTATCTGCCAATGATTAATACCGAATGTACCAGTCACTGAGAAGAGCTTCTTTGTTGTAATGAACACCTTCCAGCTGAGCATTGCTGACTCCTACAGTTACACAGTCTCTTAACACTGGTTGCTTTAGTTTAGGATGTACAGTGTTTGTGAGCTGGAATGATGTTTGAACCAACACATAGAGGTATTCACTATCTTCGACCATCTCAAGACCTTGGACTCCGACTAAGATTTTCCAGCAATCTTTTAAATGAACATCAGACATACTGATGGCATAATCTGGCTAGATGGTACCATAATGACAACCAAAAGACAAATTTCCTAATATGGTTCCAATTTTGGCATGGTCATAGTTATGGTGCCAAGTTTCAAATACCTCAGTTATACATGGAGTATTGAGTCCCTGGAAAAATAGTGGTGCTAAACCTATTCCTATCCCTCCAAAATGAAAATAAGAATTTTTTTTCTCTTGAACATATTTTTTGAATTTTTTGATTTCATCTTTAGAAAATAAACTCAGCCCTACTATCTGTACAGAAGGACCAGAAATCTTAATTTTCAATTCAACTTCTTTCAACCAATTTTTTCTTTGATAGACTAAACATAGATGGAACCTGATAAATTTCTTTTCAACTCAAAACAGGTGGGTTCCAACTTTCGGGATCTTCGACTCTTTCATGTTCAATATGATCGCTTTCTATTGAGTGAGAATCAACTTTAGAAATAGTGCGTCTATCTATGTTAGAGAATGATATTAAGAAGTTCGACATGATTTTAGTATAAACTAGACCAGAGATTGACTAAAGAAGCTTTCATCTAATCAAAAATTGTATAACAAAAGCTTTTCGAAGGCTTCCTAGTTGGCTTTAGACTTTGTCTGTAGTTTATAGAGTTAGGACTGAAACGGGGCTCTGATACCAAAATAAGGGGAAAGTCGAAGCAATAACTTTGAACTAGATCTTGAAGGGCTGAGAGTAGCAAATCTAATGGTAGAAATTGAACCTCCTCACACCGAGAATACAAGCTGAAATGACCTCTCTGTCCTTGGGTCTTCTTCAATGCCTTCGCTTTACTTCTCCATGTTCTTTTGAAGTTTACGAAACTGTCCTCAAACAGACGACCTAGTGGCTTCAATATTAATTCAAAGATCAAAATTACAATACTTTTCATATTACAATATGAGATCAAAGAAGCACTTCGTTCCAACCTATGGGCTTCTCTGGTTTGATCTCTATTTTATAACCTCCTCAACAAATCTAATATTTTGCAAATTACAATACAAGATCAAAGAAGCACTCCGTTCCAACCTATGGGCTTCTCTGGTTTGATCTCTCTTTTATAACCTCCTCAACGAATCTAATATTATCTAAGACATGACACAAAGTGGAAATAATTGAGGGTTCTGTCGGCATTTTCTTTATCTGATGGTGTCTACTCAACCTTTCTAGTACAATAATTCTACTAATATCCTTTCAGACTTCAGCCAGAATCATAATCATCATCATCATCAGAAGACACTTGTCTTTCAAAGGTGTTTCGTTCAAGCATCTTGAGGTAGTCATATTCCATCATCTTTGAGTAATCTTTGTCCTAATTGATATCATGCGGGTCTTGTGCATCTGCATATGTGTCCTGAAAAGTAGATTCTTCAACTTTACCTTTTCCTTTGGCATCTATTAATACAGTTTCTTTGTCGTTTGGAGATTATTTTGACGTTTGTCCTTGGTCCTGAATTACTTTTACTTTGTGGAGGTTCTGTTGTTGTGGGGTAAACATCACTTCCTGCTTTTACTACTTGTTTAGAAAAGGTACTGAGCTGATATCAATATCTAGAAATGAATCTTTAAAGACTTTTCTGAATGCGGGAGAAGGCTGAACTGCCAACTCAATACCATCTAGAAGCTCCCACTTAAAGATCTAAAACATGTTAGTGGAAGTCTTAGTTTCATGTTGGACCCATAATCTACAGTTTTCATTAATGTATGCTTTTGATTGCCATCCAAATTCAAAAATCATTAAAGTACAGATTTTGTTTAACAATGCTGATTGTGACTAATAATATAAACCCAACATTTGTAAACCCAAATATAAATACTACAAACACTAAATAAACATGGCTTATTTTAATGGTGAGACAATTCTTGTCACAATGCTACATTCAACCATGGTTGACCATGTTTGGCTATGATTGACAATGGTTTACAATAATTGATATTATAAACCAAAGGGAATAATAAACCCAAGGGATTGATATTACAAATCCAAATGAATAATAAACACAAGGGATTAATACTAAAACCCAAGGGATTATGAACCCAAGGGAATAATATTAAACCCAAGGGACTAATATTATAAACCCAACATTCATAAAACCAAATGTAAATGTTACAATGTCTAAAATAAACATGATTTATTTTCATGGTGAGACAATCCTTGTCACAATGTGACATTCAACCACGGTTGACCATGTTTGATATTATAAACCTTGTTGGAATAATAAACCCAAGGGATTGATATTAAAACCCAAATGAACAATAAACCCAAGGGATTAATACTAAAAGCCCAAGGGATTATGAACCCAATGGAATTATATTAAACCCAAGTGCCTAATGTTATATACCCAACAATCATAAACCCAAATGTAAATATTACAAAGACCAAAATAAACATGATTTATTTTCATGGTGAGACAATATTTGTCAAAATGGGACATTCAACAATGAGACTAATATGGTAAACCCAAATATAAATATTACAAACACTAAAATAAACATGGTTTATTTTCATGGTCAGACAATCTTTGTCAAAAAGCGACATTCAAGCATGAGACTAATATTATAAACCCAAATTTGGTAAACCCAAATATAAATACTACAAACACTAAAATAAACATAATTTATTTTGACGGTGAAACAATCCTTGTCACAATGCGAGAATCAACCATGGTTGACCATGATTTATATTATAAACCTAAGGGAATAATAAACCAAAGGGATTGATATTATAAACCCAAAGGAATAATAAAACTAAGAGATTAATACTAAAACCCCAAGGGCTTGTGAATCGAAGGGAATAATATTAAACCCATGGGACTAATATTATAAACCCAATATTGATAAACCCAAATATAAATACTATGAATACTAAAATGAACATGGTTTATTTTGATGGTGAGACAATCCTTATCACAATGCAACATTCAAACATGGTTTTCCATGGTTGGATATGATTGAGAATGGTTGACCATGATTGATATTATAAACCTAATGGAATAGTAAACCAAAATTATTTACATTATAAACCGAAATGAATAATAAACCCAAGGGATTAATACTAACATGCCAAGGGATTATGAATCCAAGGGAATAATATTATATATATATATATATATATATATATATATATATATATATATATATATATATATCTATATCTATATCTATATCTATATCTATATCTATATCTATATCTATATCTATATCTATATCTATATCTATATCTATATATATATATATATATAAAATACTACCTAAGCACCCACGGGGGATTTGAATGGGTGACCTATCACAAGGAGTGCCTTAGAAATCCACCCATTCGCTGTCAATCCAAAGCCCCTTGGGCTACCAAGGGAATAATATTAAGCCCAAGGGACCAATATTATAAATCCAACATTTGTAAACCCAAATATAAATATTACAAAGACTAAAATAAACATGATTTATTCATGGTGAGACAGTCCTTGTGGCAATGTGACATTCAACCATGGTTGACCATGATCGATATTATAAACATGAGGTAATAATAAACCCAAGGGATTGATATTACAAACCCACCATTTGTAAACCAAAATATAAATATTACAAACACTAAAATAAACAGCATTTATTTTCATGGTTAGAAAATCATTGTGACAATGTGACATTCAAGCATGGTTGACCATGGTTGGCTATGATTGATAATGGTTTACCATGATCGATATTATAAACGTAAGGGAATAATAAACCCAAGGGATTAATATGAGAAACCGAAAGGAATAATAAAACAAAGGGATTAGTACTAAAACCACAAGGGCTTATGAACCCAAGGGAATAATATTAAACCCAAAGGACTAATATTATAAACCCAACATATATAAACCCTAAGACAAATATTATAAACATTGAAATAAACATGATGTACCATCATTGATTTTCATATTGAGACAATCCTTATCACAATTCCATGTTGGACCATGGTCGACATCATAGTAAACCATGCTTGACTCATGAATAATAAACCCAAGCGATTGATATTATAAACCCAAGGGATTAATACTAAAACCCCAAGGGATTATGAATCAAAGCGAATACTATTAAACAAAAGGGGCTAATAATATAAACGCAAGGGAATAGTAAACCCAAGGGATTGATATAAAAAACCCAAAGGAATAATAAACCCAAGGGATTATTATTTATTTTCATGGTGAGACAATCCTTATCACAATGTGACATTCAAGGATGGTTGGCTATGATTGATAATGGTTTACCATGATCGATATTATAAACCTAAGGGAATAATAAAACCAAGGGATTAATATGAGAAACCCAAAGGAAAAAATAAAACGAAAGGATTAATACTAAGACCCCAAGCAATTATGAACCCAAGGAAATAATATTAAATCCAAGGGACTAATATTATAAACCCAACGTATATAAACCCTAAGAAAAATATTATAAACATTAAAATAAACATGATCGACCATTATTGATTTACATATTGAGACAATTCCTATCACAATTCCATGTTGGACCATGGTCGACATTATAATAAGCCATGTTTGAATCGGAGATAATAAACCCAAGCAATTGATATTATAAACCCAAGGGATTAATACTAAGACCCCAAGGGGTTATGAACCTTAGGCAATATTATTAAACAAAAGGGAGTAATAATATAAACCCAAGGGAATAATGAACCCAAAGGATTGATATAATAAACTCAAAGGAATAATAAACCCAAGGGATTAACACTAAAACCTCAAGGGATTATGAACCCAAGGAATTATTAATATTAAAAAGTTGAAGAACGAAGAAAACCAATAATTTGATATTAAAAACCATTGGGAATTAATAAACCCAAGGGAAAAATATTAGTAACGAAAGGGATCAAAAATAGCAAGGGATTAATAGGAATTAATTTTTTGAACCACATTGTAAAGGACTTGCCTTTAGTGTGACTTTTTAGAGTTTCTGGTGCCGAAACCCAACGGAAATTTTGTGGTGAAATCTTGATTTGTGCTATTTAAACTAGTTTTTTGTGTTATTCAACACCATGAAAAACCCCTCATGCACTTCTATTGTGCAGGGGTTGCCCATCAAACTTGTGGTTTCAATGGATTCTTGCGTGATTTTAGAGAAATTAGAGTAGGAAAATCCACAGGAAAGGCTTCCAAAAATTCGCACTAAAGACAACTCACATTGTAAACCATTAAGACATCAATACAAAAAATTAATATGAGTACATTAATAATAATATACTATTAGGCAGAGTCATAATACGGACATGGAGAGAATGGGATGACCTAGTCATGCTTCGGCTCTCGATACGACCATCCCGCCTGCAAATCGCTTAAGAACCCTAACCACAGGCCGCCTCTGATGGCTTAAGCTCTCGACGCCGCCAGACTCCTTCTAGAAGCCTACAATGGCAAAGGCTGCAGGAGGGGAGAGCTCCGCCTCCCCTCCATTGGACACTCCAAACTCTGACAAGGAACAGCATAGGACGCCTCTGACCCCTTCTGGCACAGTCCCTGAAGCTGAGCAGGGAGGACAAAGGACGGAAGGAAAAGAGAAACCCACAGCCCAGACTGATGAGGTAAACCCAGAAAAAGAGGTGCACAATAGCGCTTCATCGTCACAGCCAAAGGCGACCTCGACCACCTACATCCTGAAGGCTACAGAACGTATCAAGGGCGATCTGCCAAGCCACCCCATCAACAATGAGATCCAATACATGCAGGATCATGCGCTAATAGGAAAGTTTCTTGGATTCTGGCCTACTGAAAAGGCATTGCAGGGCTGGATAGCCTCAAAATGGAAGCCCAAAGGACAAGTTACCCTGCAGCTTGGACCGAAAGGCTTCTTCACGGCCATGTTCCATTGTGTGGAGGACAAAGCGCGGACATTCGAAGGCAGCCCATACTTATTTAACTCTTTAGGACTTTATCTCACGGAGTGGAAACCAAGATTTAAACCTGATAAAGAAGACTTCATCTAGGCTCCTGTCTGGATAAGAATGTATTCCCTCCCAGTGGAATACTAGAAAGAAGAAACGCTGGTAGATATCGGCAACAAACTTTGGACATTCATCAGAGTTGCGGCAGAAACAAAAACTCGCAAATACACCTCGTATGCTAGGATCTGCGTTCAGATGCACCTAACCAAGGCCTTAGCTGATTCAGTAAGTCTCTTTCACGATGACTTGGAATGGACACAGCCTTTAGATTATGAGCACATCCCCTTTCGCTGCCGGAAATATCATGAGCATGGCCATCTCTTCCGAGATTGTCCTCTGAACTCGCAGTCTAAAGCTTCATCTAATGACACTAATAAAGACTCGGAAGGTTTCACCAAAATTCCCACCCGCCGCAGGCATGCCAAGAAAAGCCAGGTTGTCTCTGATAATGCCATCAAATCAGATTCCCAGAACAGATTCACTGTTCTTGCTTCTCAAGATCCACAGGACCAACCCAGCTTTGACCCCTTGGAGAATCCTTTTATGCCTTCATCCTCCCACAACCCCTCAGCCCCCATGCAGTCCTCAGATCCCGCCTCTTCTCACCACATTCCTAACCCTCCTTCGGATAATGCAAAATTGGTTTCATATCATAGTGTTTTCCCCTCTTCCAAGGGGAAACCTATCCTAGATAATAAACAGCAAGCCGCAACCATGGATCTAGATGCAGCTCTAGCTCTCAGTCTACAGGAAGACGCAGATGAGGAAGACCGAAGCTCCGCTATCATCATGGAGGAAGATCAGGTGGATATCAGGTTAGATGGTCTTGACATCTTCAAACATGAAATGACATGCAAACAAAAAGAATACAACTCAATTCCCCCCTGGAAAATAGACAGACTTGAAGGAGTCCTGACCAAAGTGCAACACAATAAAAGTCTTGGCATACAAGGAGGAAGCCCCTGGGACGGAAAAAAGGCACTCAAAGAAACCAAGAGAAGGGGACGAAAGATAGACCTCAAGAGGACCATAATAGTAGGTGAAATACTTGTGGAATCGGGGCGATTCCCTAAGTTGACGAAGTTCTATAAACCCAAACCTCAGTTGACATGAAGCTCATTTCTTGGAATGTGAGAGGACTCAACAGCCCCTCAAAACATCGAATGATCAAAAACCTGATTCAACAAGAAAAACCATCCATAGTTTTTCTTCAAGAGACAAAAAGCAGCAATGCAGCTATTGAAAGAATTCGAAACAAGATTTGGGCAGGTAGCAGCTCTATTTCAGTAGATGCCTCTGGGGCCTCAGGCGGACTTGCCATTCTATGGAATGCGCAGAATATTTTATTATATGATTTCCATGCCGCCCTTCATCTTATCCAAGCTTCCTTCCACCTCAACGGCACCAATATTCATGGGCATCTTACAAATGTGAGTTTTCCGCAGACAATTCAGCAAAAAATTGATCTTCTGGAGACAATCTCCATCCTCAATGAAAATAGGCAATTTCCCCTCTGGATCGGTGGCGGAGACTTCAACATCATAAAATCTATGGAGGAGAAAAAAGGAGGCAGAATTAGGCTTGAAAGTTATAGCACTGGCCTCAGAGAATTCATACAGAACAATCAACTCATGGATATTCCAACCTCCAATGGAATTTTTACTTGGACAAATAAGCGTCGATGCATTCACCACATAGCCTCAAGGCTCGACAGGTTCTTCATCTCAGACAATGCAGTCCACCTAGGAGGGGACTTCAATGCCTCCATCATTCCCCAAGGAGGATCCAATCACTGGCCAATTTTGCTACAATGGTCTAGGCCGGGCACTTGCTGCAATAGACCTTTCCAATTCGAAGCCTTCTGGCTCACAAATACCAATTTCAAGACAGTGGTAAACGAGGCATGGAAATCTTATATTCCGCCAGAGGGAGCAAAGATGTATCAATTCCAGCAAAAGCTGAAAAACTTAAAACAAGTCCTCAAAGTCTGGAATCGCACACATTTTGGTAACATACAGGAGAATCGCCAAAGACTGGAACAGCAAATGAAAGCACTTCAACAAACTTTCATTCTAGAAGGCAGAACAGATGAACAAACACAACAGGAGCAGATCCTTTGGAATCAAATTGAAGAGCGCAGGAAACAAGAAGAAACTCTATGGCGTCAAAAATCCCGAATCAGCTGGCTAAAAGAGGGGGAGAAGAATACAAAATTCTTCCATAAAACCACAATCCAAAGGCGAATGCACAATAACATTACATTCATAAAAAATCAACAAGGGGAAAGAGTCGAAGCACATGAGGATATGGAGAAGGAATTCATAGGATATTTTAGGGATATTCTCAAGGAGCCCACAGGTAATAGGGATGAAGCAATTCGAACCATCACGCAACACATTCCTCGAATCATAATGGAGGATCACAATAATAAACTGCTTCAGCCCATGTCTCTACAGGTTGTCGAAGAAGCCATGGCTCAACTTAAAGATGGCAAGGCTCCTGGGCTGGATGGCTTTGCAGCCAATTTCTTTCCTGAATTTTGGGAGCTCATTAAAGCTGAGGTTTGGGAACTAGTGGGGGAATCCAGAATCATGCACTGGATCCTCGCTGCCCTTAATTCCACCTTCATAGCATTGGTTCCCAAAGGAGAAGAACCAAACAGGCCGGAAAAATATAGACCAATAGCATTATGAAATGTTATCTACAAGCTTATCTCAAAGGTCATAGCGAACAGGCTTAAACCACTCCTTCCACTACTCATCTCTCCAGAACAGACGGGATATGTAGAAGGTCGGCAGATCATGGATGGAATAATTCTATCAAATGAGGTAATTCACTCATTAAAGCTTCTCAAAAAACTAGGTATGATTCTAAAACTAGATCTCTCTAAAGCCTTTGATAAACTCAGTTGGAAGTACATTCACAAAATGCTTTTGGCTTTTGGTTTTAGCGCAACTTGGACCAGATGGATCATGAACCTTATCTCCTCTCCCAGCTTCTCTGTCCTGTTGAATGGTTCACCCTCATCTCCTTTTCGTCCCTCTCGTGGCATTAGACAGGGGGATCCACTTTCACCTTTTCTCTTTGTTCTAATGGCAGAAGGGCTTAGCAGGCTTCTCAAATCCACTGTTTCCTCCCAAGCTCTAAAAGGTATCTCCATCCATGGTCTCAATCCTCAGTCTCATCAGCAGTTTGTTGATGACACCATGTTATTCGGCCATCCTTCCTCGCAAGAAGCCTCTGCCTTCAAATCTTTACTCTCCCTCTTCTCCGAAGCCTCTGGCACAACCATAAACGCCTCGAAATCTTAGCTCTTCTTCTTCAACACCCCCCCCACTACGCAGAGGAATATTGCCAGAATTCTGGGGTTCACCATATCCCATCTACCTTCCAAATACCTTGGGGCTCCCCTATCTGACTCTGCCATCAAACATGCTTCTTGGCGGTCTCTCCTTGATAAATTAGAATCTAAGCTTTCATCATGGACTTTCTGTGCTCTAAATATGGCAGGCAGACTTATCTTAATCAAATGAGCCTTACAAGCAATGCCATTTTATCTTTTTTCCATCATGGCAACTCCAAAATGGGTCCTTAAAGCCATACGTAATCTTCAGTGCAACTTCCTATGGGGCTCCTCTGGACTGAATAGAAAATGGGCTCTTGTTGACTGGAAAGAAGTCTGGAAAATCAAATCAGAAGGAGGGCTAGGATTAAGGGATCCTCTCCAAAGAAACAATACAATGGGAGCACGAATGTGGTGGAACTGGATCTCCAAACCTCATTCACCATGGGCCAGATTATGGCAAGCAAAATATGCCCCGGGAAGTCTATGGAATGATCTCATAAGAATCAACTCCACAACCCAAGGATCACCTATCTGGAACACAGCAAAGCTTCACAGCAATTTCATTCAAGAGCACGGCATCTGGGAAATTCACTCAGGCACGACAACAAGGTTCTGGGAGGATTCGTGGCAGCAACTCTCTAAACTAGCAACTTTATTTCAAAAGCCTCTTTGGCAAACTCATATGCAACAGGAGAACCTCGCCCGTGTCCACCAATTATGGCAACAATCCACGCATCATGACTTCCAAATCTGGAAACCAGCTAGCCTCTGGCAGATGGACTGGCAGGGAGAACCGCATTCTAACATCGATCAGGAACTCACATATAGAAGAATTCGCTACTCCAACCAGCAGGACATAATAAGATGGGTTCATACACCCAAAGGAACATTTACCACTAAAGAAGCTCATCAACTGCGCTATTCAGACATCCAGGCAGACAAGGATCAAATATGGGGAAAATTTTGGCTACCAGGTCTATGGCCCAAGATCTCAACTTTCTTATGGCTTCTAAGTAAAAGGCGCATACTCACCTGGGACAACTCGATAAAATGGGGATTCATTGGGCCATCAAGATGCCCAAATTGCAATCTCAACTCTGAGGCCATCAGTCATTTAATGGAAACATGTCCGCTAGCTAAGCAACTCTGGGAGAAAGTTGAAAAATGCAACATGAGATCGGACGCAAGGATGGAGGATGTAACAGAAACTATCAGGAATTGGACTAAGGACCCGTTCAAAAGCCAGCTTCTCAACACTCTGTGGAGTCTTATTCCAGGCTTTTTGTATTGGATTCTATGGAAGGAGCGAAACTACAGAATCTTTAATAATACCTACCGGTCAATAGACGCTCTGTGGCTTATCTTCAAAAAAAACATTCAGGAAACCTTAGCCATCAGGACTTGGTATGATACAGACATAACAGAATCTCAGCAGGAGCGCAATATATTGAAAGAATGGAATCTAGACCTTTCCTCCTTAGTCAAGGTCATCACCCATCCCTCAAACAGCTCCACCTCCCCGTTATCCTGGTCCCCACCCACTACCAACTCATACAAGCTGAATTTTGACGGGGCGGCCAAAGGTAATCCCGGGCCTGCCGGATTTGGAGGAATCTTCAGAAGCCACACAGGAGCATTATTGCATATATACTATGGATCAATTGGTAAAGACACCAACAATGCAGTAGAATTGGAACGACTCTGGGAAGGGATTTGCATAGCAGAACAAAAGCACTTCTTCCCTCTTGAGGTTGAAGGAGACACTTTCATTCTCATAGCCGCTGCTAAAAGATTACAGGCAGGGGCTACCGCAGTCAAGATCGCATCAAGTTGGAGATTGCTCAGTAGAATGGAATCACTGGAGGAAAAGCTAAAAAATCCTCAAAGCATAACCTTCCAGCATGTAAGAAGAACAGCAAACCAGGTAGCAGACAGAATGGCTAACCAGGGCATATCTCAACAAATACCATACTTCTCAGGTTCACTGGACATGGTAGATGATGACCAACTCAAAAAGGACTGCATCTCTTTAGTGCAAAAAGATCTCTCCCTCCCGGATGCGGGTGTTTAATATGCCGCGCAACCCACAGGTGGTGCGTCACATGGGCATGTGTGAGCCCGGATGTGCCATACAGTACCCTGCAGCCTGTTTCATATGGGCGCATACAGGTGATCCTCCGCAGGTGTTATTACCAGTCTTGTCTGCCTTTATTGTCCTCCTGCAAATCTGTGCAATGGTGCTTCATATCCCGAGAGCCTCTGTCACATTCTTGCATTCATTCAAAGCTGTTGGGCACTCCGCTGCAGCGTTGGAGCATTCTCTGGTGAGGTGGGGGATTGCGCAGGGACATTCTTGCTCTGTGGCAAACTTAGCAATGCAGAGGGAGTGCCTCAGAATGAGCAGCCGACGAGGAGGTTCTCAGGGTCGGGCTTCAGCTCAGAGGACCGCAATTTCTCCTTCTTCCTCTGTCGAGGTAACATCTGACCAGCATTGCTTCCATGGTAGAGCAACGGGACGTGGCAGCGCGCCTTGGAGAGGAGATATACCAGAATGCGGACATGCAGTGCATCCCACAGTCAGGTATAGAATACCTTGCACACTGGCAAACTCCACATTCATCATATCTATTTCTGTCGAGCATTATGGCAATCTCAGAGGTCAAGCTGAAGCAACTCAAGGAAACCCTCCACCGTCTCAAGGGACTGTGCCCATAATTGATATGCAGGTGCCCGCAATTGATCTGCAACGCCCTACTAGGGAAAGTTCCTCCCCAGCTACTCAAGCTGCCCTTGCGGGCCCAAGCGAACCGGCTCAGAGGATCCATACCAGCTCGGTGGTCCCTCTCTCGGACTTGGATGACTCACAACAATTTAGGGGCAAGGTGGAGGAAGAGCCCTATACCACAGACGAGGATTAATTCAACCAATCAGTTCACTCTCAAGAGCCTAGAAAGGAAAGCTACACTCTGTTTTTGTACCTTGTTATCTGTATGTGTTCGGTTTCAGTCTAGATTTCAAAATCTATGTGTCGGCTATAAGGGTTCATATGTTTATCAGTCTTACATCAAGTAATGTCATGTGTCTTTATGTTAGTCCGTCACAGCATGTCCATGCTCAACATCCAATTTTTGTACCTGTTCAATTTTGGGTATGTATAAATTTGGGCAAACTGTTAATCTCTCGGCAGAAGTTACAGGGCCATGGCCTTGTTGTAACACTGATGTAATTTTTTGACTTTTTGTACTACTAATAGAATAGCCTGATTCAGAAAAAAAAAATAATAATATACTATTAACAATTAAAACATGATCAATCATCAAGACATTAATAATAACACATTTATATCAACATTGACTATATTTATTGGCTATTGGAAGAGGTTATTGACTATGTTTGAGTAATGGTTGACTTGATTTGAATATGTTTGTCTATATTTGACTAATGTGGTTGAACATATTTGATTATTAATATTAATTAAAAATATTAAAAGGAGATTATGTTCGAACAACATTAGTTTAGTCTCCTCATTTTTCAATGTTTCATTGCAACATTTCATAAATTACAATGCAATATAACATAAACAATATTAGTGATCATTAATGATTAGTTATCAAAATTAGAATTAAAGTTTAATTTGATATTTTTTTAAATAAAAATGACCAAAAATATATTTTTATTAAATTTTATTCATCCACAGTTTTTTATTTATAAAATAAAAATCCTAAAATTTATATATTTAAAAATACACATATTTACCTGTAAAATAAAAATCCTAAAATTTACATGTTTAAAAATACACATATTTACCTAGAGAAATTATTAAAACAAAATAGATATGAACAACATTCCATTATATTTTAAAATCTCATCTATTATTATTTATTGGCTATTGAAAGAGGTTATTTTAAATAGTTTTATGGTTAAGTAGGGTTGTATGTTTGAGAGTTGTTGTGAGCACAATTTTTTCAGGTAAAAAAAATATCTATTTAAGTATGATTTAAGGGACAAACTTTTTTAAAATGTAAAATACAATATGTTATTTTTCATTGTTTAAATTGTATTTTTGTTAAATAGAGTATATATAAGACCAAATAATATTTTTAACCATAAAGACTTTTTTTTTTCTATGTATATATAAGAAGTTGATATGGACATAAACTAATTAACATAAATCTTCAAATAGTTTATTTAAATCTCTTGTTCAAATATTTTTGAACAGTGTAAAATTTAAACATCCAATTCACACATTTTTTTTTTTACTTCTAATTACTTTACAACATATTCATTATTTTAATTATAGCTAACATTATTTTTTTTTCTAGCGGACATGATTTTTCTATTTAGAAAATAATTTTTATTTGTTATTTTTATTTTAAATGGGAGGGACAAACTTACACATACCATCCAATTCACACATTTTTTCTACTTCTAATTACTTTACATCATATTCATTTTTTTAATTATAATCTACATTAATTTTAGTTTTTTTTTTTTTTGAGGAGGATGGATAGACGAACTTACACATCCATCATAATCAACTATAGAATAAGCCTCTAAACTCAATAAATTTATATATTAAATTATATAAAATACAATATATATATATATATATATATATATATATATATATATATATCTATATATATATATATGATTTCCTATTTATAAATATTAATTTTTTTAAAGGAATGGAAGTAATAAAAGAAAATGCAGACAAAGAGATAGATCAAACGAATATGGAGCAAGAGAGGGCAGAAAGCCCAAGAGAAAACCAAGAGGACCAAAGAGAAATGGAAATAGACCCACAGAAAACAAAAGGAGAAGAAGAAGAACAAGTAATGGCGAAGCTTCTGCAGGAATGGAAGAGGCTCGATGAAAGCTTTATCCCAAAGGATCAGAAACAGATGTACAAAGAAGCTTTCCAAAGATATAAAGAGAAAAAAGGAATAATGGAAGATAGAGAAGACGGGAAAGTGGCGAAGCAGGAAACACAAAATTTAGGAATGAGCAGCATTGGCAAGGGAGGTAAAAAAAGAGGTAGAAGAACAATGAGTGAAACAATTCAAGAAGTTGGAGAGATGCTAGTTAATTCAAGAAGAGTGATACCTCTTTCAGAGGTATTCCAATCCCCTCTGAAACTGTTACGATGATCATTACAAGCTGGAACATAAGAGGCCTCAACAACAGAGGCAAACAGAGGTATTTGAATGACAGACTGAAAAAAGAAAAACCTAGCATAATGATAGTACAAGAAACAAAAATAAGTACTGAGAAAATGAGAGAAATCCTAAATAGAAACAAGAACAGATATGAAATGATGGGACAGGATGCGATCGGGAGCGCAGGAGGTCTGGTAATAATTTGGAACCCTAAAGAAATTCAATTAAGTAACTGGATAAGCTTCCCAAGAATACTAACAGGGACAGCAAGGATAATAGGAACTATGGAGGAGGTTATTATAACAGGGGTGTATGGGCCACATATCCAAGGAGAAAAGGAAAACTTTCTGCAAAATTTAAAAGCATTGAGAAGTCTAATCCCTGGAAAACAATGGATCGTAGGAGGGGACTTCAACCTGATTAAAACCCCAGAGGAAAAAAGAGGAGGGCTAAGGAGAATGGATAAAGCAATGGAACAGTTTGGAGACTTGATAAGGGAGCAGAGACTGATCGATATTCAAACCATAAATGGAAACCACACTTGGAATAACCGCAGAGGGGGAGCTAATCAAATTGCATCTCGACTTGACAGATTCTTAATCTCTGAACAAATAATGATGAAGGATGTATTAATAGAAGCCACTATTCTCCTGGTAATAGGATCAGACCATTGGCCGGTTAAAATGGAAATAGATCTAAAGCAAAGACCACCCAACAAACCCTTTAGATTCGAAGCTTTTTGGCTAAGAAATGAAGGACTAGTAGAGAAACTTGAAGAATGGTGGAGGAAGAGTGACCAAAGAGACAGAAATAAGATGCACACCTTTCAACTCAAACTGAAGGAGATGAAGGATAAATTAAAAAAGTGGAATAAAGAAGAATTTGGTAATATTCTAGAAGAAAAAAAGTGCTTGGAGCAGAGAATGGAAGAGCTGCAGTAGATAGATATCCTAGAAGGCATACAGGAAGAAAGAACAAAGGAAGAAGGAATTATATTGAACCAGTTAGAAGAAAGAAGGAAACAAGAAGAGATTTTATGGAGACAGAAGTCAAGGGTTCAATGGCTTCGAGAAGGGGAAAAGAATACTAAGTTCTTCCATAAAGCGATGGTACAACATAGACAAAGAAACCGAATCTTCTCAATAAAAAATCAAGAAGGTCAGAGAGTCCTCCAGCATGAAGACATCGAAAAAGTGTTGGTCAATCATTTAAAAAACTTATTAAAGGAAACTCAGGATACTAGATCAGAAGCCATAACAAAGATAAGCAGGGAGATCCCAAAACTGGTAACCAGAGATCAGAATCTGGCCTTAATGAGGAAAGTTACGATGGAAGAAGTGGAGGATATAGTCAGGAACATGAAAAGGAACAAAGCTCCCGGGCCGGACGGGTATACGGTAGAATTCTTTCAAGCAGGGTGGCATTTTCTTGCTGAGGAAGTTTTAGAAGTTGTGGAGGAAGCTAGAATCAACCAAAGAATATGGCCAGGAATTAACTCAACCCTGCTAACACTTATTCCTAAAACTAATCAAGCGGATCAAGCTGAAGGCTTTCGCCCTATAGCTTTATGTAACGTTATCTACAAGATAGTGGCATCAGTGGTGGCACAAAGGCTGAAATCGATTCTACCAAGCATAATTTCCCACAGCAAACTGGGTTTGTAGAAGGTAGACAGATCTTGGATGGGTTAGTGGTGGCCCAAGAAGTAATCCACACTATGAAAACGAAGAAAGAAAAAGGAATGCTGATAAAATTAGACCTGTCAAAAGCCTATGATAGGTTAAGCTGGAATTATCTAGAAACTATCCTTAAAGCCTTTGGATTCTGTGACAGATGGGTGAAATGGGTCTTAAGCATGATCTCCACACCGAATTTCTCTATCTTGCTAAATGGGGCACCATCAGCGACGTTCAATGCTACAAGAGGACTTTGACAAGGGGACCCCTTATCCCCCTTTCTCTTCATAATAGCAGCAGAAGGATTAGGTAGATACTTCAAAAAAGAATTAAGAGAAAGGAAAATTCAGGGCTTGAGACTATGGGGCAATCAAACTACAGTCACCCACCAACAGTTTGTGGATGACATCATGATATATTGCAAAGCCTCCATGAAGGAGGTGAGAAGGATAAAGAAAATTTTAGAGGTATTCATGGAAGGCTCAGGAATGGAAGTAAACAATGAGAAATCAAGAACATTTTTCTTTAACACTGTGGAGCCCATTAAAAACCATTTAACGAGGATCTTGGGTTATAGGAAATGAGATCTCCCAACTAAGTACTTAGGAACTATGCTAGATTCCTCATCCCTCAAAATTGGAAACTGGAAGAACATCCTAGAAAATATCATGAAAAGACTGGAAAATTGGACTTTTCGCACTCTGAACTTCGCAACAAGGGTTGTTCTGCTTAAATCCACCATTCAGGCGATCCCGATATATCCCTTATCAGTGATGGTAGCACCAAAAGGAATATGTAATAAGTTGGTAGAGATTTACAGAAAATTTCTTTGGGGAGGACCCAAGCAACAAAAGAAATGGGCCCTCTGTTCATGGGACAGCCTAACCAAACCAAAAGAAAAAGGAGGTCTTGGCCTAAGAGACCCATGGACCCTAAATCAAGTTCTAGCAGCTAAGTTAAGATGGAGATGGATGCAAGGGGGGAAGGACCTGTGGAAAGAAATCTGGACAACAAAATATAATATGCCATCCACCCCGGAAGATTTATTAAGGAAACAAGAAGCTCCCTGAGGATCAGACATATGGAACCTAACCATTCAAAGCAGGGAATTAATTGATGGGCATATTTTTTGGGAAATCAGCGGGGGCCAGAATGCGAGATTTTGGGAGGAAGCATGGAAACAAAGGGAGAAAATGTTGGACCTACAAGGAATGCAAGAAATCTACAGAACAGGTATGGACAAAGACCTCATTAGGGTTAAAGATTATTGGATAGAAGAAAGAGGAAATGAAGAATGGAGGGAATGGAAATCTATGGATGAATGGAATAGGAATGCAATAGAGGATCAAAAAACTATATTTGGCAAGGAATTAGATTCTAGGAAAATAAAAAAGAGAGGAGGTAGGGACATGCCTTGATGGGGAAAGAGGAGAAAGGAGCGTTCACCATAAAGGAAGCTTATAAAGTAAAGATACAGCAAGAGTAGGGGGAGGAAGAGCAGAAGTGGAGGAAGATATGGAGAAATAAATGGTGGCCAAAGATCAAAATGTTCATATGGCTGGTAGGAAGGAAACGCATTTTAACTTGGGATCGAATACAAAAAAGAGGTTTCTCATGTCCATCAATATGCTGCCTTTGTTATCTAGATGAACAAGACCAGGAAAACCTTCTCAATGGATGCAGCGCGGCCCAATTGCAATGGGAAAAGACTAGAAACTTATTCTCGACCACTGAATGAAATCCACAGGATATAATTCAAACCCTTTGTGATTGGGGAGAAGGAAAGTTTAAAAGCAAGGTAGTAAGAAGAGCTTGGAGCATGACAGCAGGCTTTAACGTGTGGAATCTTTGGAAAGAGAGAAATGGTCGAATCTTTAAGGGGAAATCTTCAGATCCAGAAGAAGTTTGGAAAAGAACCCTAAGACAAATTAGGGAATCAATCCTAGCGGGAAATTGGGTAGAAGAAGATTGGAAGACCTCTGAGGCAGAAATAGAAATCCTAAAAAGGCTGAACTTGGAACAAGGGATGATCTACCATCAAAAAGCAAAGCAGCACCAACCTATAGCAGGCCAAAGTCATGCAGTTTATCGTAAGCCACCAGAAGGGTTTATCAAGCTCAACTTCGACGGGGCAGCAAAGGAGAACCCAGGTCCAGCAGGATTTGGAGGAGTCTTCAGAAACAGACAAGGAGAGGTAGAATGGATCTATGCAGAACACGGAGGAACAATGAGTAATAACGAAGCAGAATTTATGGCAGTGTATCAGGGTCTCAAAATTGCCATAAGAAATGGATATAGGAAGATAGAAATCGAAGGAGATTCAACCCTGGTCATTAGTACCATAAGGAAATTAATCCAAGGGAAACAGTGGGAGAAGGTAGTTAAAAGCTAGAGAACAGCGAGTATAGTCCAAGAAATCGAGGAAACCCTAAAAGGGATCGAATACAAGATCACCTCTCATGTCAGAAGAGAAGGAAATAAACCCGCAGATTGCTTGGCTAATTGGGGAAGTAAAGAATCATTGGCAAAAGTGGATGACAGCTGGACTAATCAAGCAGCGATGACAAGATGGGATGGCTTAAAATAGCTCATAAACAACGATAACCATGAAACAGCATAATGGTAATCAAAAATTCGCGTGGAGCGAGAGAAGGAGAATAAGGCAGGTTCATGCGGCAGCAAAGACAGGACAGAAGGACGGTGGCCTTAACTCCCTGACATCAGCATTTAATGATAATTCAGATCAGCAGGGACGTGGCCCAAAACGAAAATCGGAAATCACCGAAGAAACCATCATTAAAGGCGTAAGGGAGATAAGAAGTGGAGAGCAAACCCATCATAAGCGAAAAGGTGGTGAGAATTTTATAAGGCGGAGCAGGAGAAGAATGACAGGCAACAAGAATTGGAAGAAGGTGGCGAGAGAAGGGGAGACCTGGCAGAGGAACCATAACCAACGTCTCAATCGCACCAAAATGGCTGAGAGAAGGGATAAGATAGTCCAGGCAGAGAGGGAGGCAGTAGGAGACAGGCATGTCGAACGGGGCCGCGTAAAAATCGAAATAGAAAGCTCAGATGAAATGGAGTATAGCCAGGGGGAAGGTTTCAGGAGCATGCATTTCGAAACAGGGCAGAGCAGCAAAGGAACTAAGCGAGGCAGAAAGGGCGGAAGATGGAAGACGCATGAACAGAGAGGCAGAGGTAGACCCCGACAACCAACCATCAACGATGAGGGTAATCAGGTGCAGAGAAGACGGAAAAGGGGGAAGAAATCGATCAGCATGGCGGTGCATGAAGCTGAACAGGCTTACAATTTGGAGACAAATGTAGACATAAGGAAAATTATTGATGTCATGGAGGACAGAGTATTAGAGGAACCGTCCGACTCGGACATGGATGAGTGGACCTCGCACCTGCTGGACCCAGGCAACACGCGAGGCAGACTAACCCTGTATCGTCGCGCTCTTCACACTTACTAGGTGCTGAAGCACCTCTTGGCAAAGGCCATGGAGCAAGTCGCCGCTGAGATGGTGGAAATGGCACAGGAAACGGCGACAGCGAAAAAGGAGGTGGCGAACGTGGAAGGGCTGCTTCGTCAACAGAACGAGCAACTCAAGGAAATCCAAGAGATGCTGAAGGAGCTAGGGAAGACCAACGACAGCAATAAATCCGGAAGAGGAAATGCGGCTAATTGAGAGGCCTGTTAACTGTCTTCTTTTTGAATTTAGAATGAAACTGCTCTGGTTTTTGAATATTAGTTTGTATGCCATAGCAGTAGTAGTAAAATTGGGTCTGTTAGTAGTACTTGGAAAGAATAGTTTTATGGAAAAACCTGGCGAGATAGGGCTTAATGTCCTGCAAAGTTTTTTTACATTTTTCAACATGAAAAACTTTATTGACTGTCTGATGAATAGGACCCAACACATCCGGTTTCCCAGTTGGGCAGATTAAGGTTCCTAAGTTTGTACTTTTAAATTTGATGTAGATAATAGAAATTTCGTAGCTTACCAAAAAAAAAATATTAATTTTTTTAAAAGAGTATATACTTTATCCTTTTAAATTTCAACTTGATACATTTTTTTTGAAAACAAATTAATTAAAAATAATAATATAATAATTAATTTATATAAACCTTAGTTAATGTAAAATATGTTTGCAAATATCTCACTGAGAGTAATTGATTAATTTGGAAAACGATAACCAGTCTTTCTGCGATCAAAGTGAATAACAACGTTACCATTAAATTTTTAGCAATTATCGCTGAGCCACAAAGTTATTGGAGTTGAGCCCTTAGATACATAGATAAATATTAATATCAGTTAAATAAAAATATTTAACGAGTATGCTGAATTTACTGCGTTGAACTTGACTTACCGAAAAGTTTGCAAATTTTGAAATACTTCATAAATTTGAAGAAGCACAGTGAAATCAAACAGTTAACTTCGCTTTTATTGATCGCATTTCCAATATATTCTTGAATCTAAATCGTCGCTTCGACGCTCTGGACTTTCCGCAGAGCCGAAAGAATTTGAGGGAGTGTCGGCCATCAACATGAGTTTTTAATGCGGAAACCAAAACCAAAACAAAAGAAACGCAATGAATATATGGATGACAGGTACCTCATGGCGACACGGCAGAACCGCCCCAATATCCGCGGAAACAAGGCAGACGACAGGATGTCCAGACAGAACACAACAGTGGGAAACAGGGCCATGGATTTTATTTTTGGTATGATACAGAAATCGAACCCACATGCTTCCATGCAGACAGGGAGTACTTAACTGAATTAAAGAACCGTTTCATCCATGGATGCCTCCAGTCCTCATTGTCGTGGTTATGGATGATTGTCCGGCATAAATGCTTCCACTGTCATGGTAATGGATGAAAACATGTCCTTTCATACGTTTCAAAATGCAAAGAGACATTACTTTCAAAGGAGCTTCCAAAGACACATGTTTCAGACTAATTTTTTTATTTCATTTTTTCTTAATCCTACATCCTTGTGGAAAGAAATAAGAAGCACAGTAATTTTTTAATGATTATTTGGTAAAAAATTAATTTAAGTAGGGTTTAAACCCTTGATTTAGACATGCAAGGAAGTTATCACTTTCAATTTCATTCATTGATATAGTGACGACTACTAGAATATACTGGCATCTTTCAATTTAGGCCATCCGATCAAAAAGATTAATTAAGAAAATGATTAAAGTGGTCAACTCCAATAAGAGGGACACCTTGGAATTGGATTCGCTTTTAAGATATCCTAGCACATCCAAATGAATAGTTTATGAATAATCCATTGTCATTGTCATCAGGCACCATAAGTCACTCACAAGAATAGTTAGCAAATTGGCTTGAATAGCTTTAAAAATTACAAAAATTCCTCAGTTTTATATCATTTGAGCAAGCTTAATAGTCAAGAGCATGTATTTCCTCCTAAAAAGTCATAGGTTCAAAACCCGAGCGGAATTAGATTTCCTTTCCAGGATAACCTAGCACATCCAAATGAATAGTTTATGAATAATCCATTGTCTTTGTCATGGTCATAAGTCAACATAAGTCACTTACTAGTATAGTTAGCAAATTGGCTTGAATAGCGCCAAAAATTACAAAAATTCCTCAGCTTTATACCATTTGACTAGGCCTAATGGTTAAGAGCATGTATTTCCTCCTAAAAGGTCATAGGTTCAAAACCCAAGGGGAATAGACTAGAATGTGTATGCCTTAGTAAACTTAGTAGCTTAATAGTCAAATAACTGCAGGTAGCTATGACCTTAAAATTGGATTATAATAATGAATACTTTACCCTACTAACACAACCACATTTATATATCAACATGCATTATTTCCGCTTCTAAAAATAACACCTATCTAAATATATCAACCATACTTATTTGATGTAAATAATTTTATACATGTATTTTATTATTATATTAATATCATAATAAAATATTAATAATATATTAATATTTAAATATGCATTATGGTTCTTGTGTCCTCATGGTTAATGTTTTTGTCAATTGGATGGGATTGCAGGTCCAGGGTTAACAATGTTGTTAGGATTTGATTCGAGTCAAGAAAGCCAAGCCTTCTTCCTACAGAGTTGTTTATGGGTAGGAAGATTGTGACATCCATATTTGATGGATTCAAGGGAAAATTGCAATTCCCTAATCTTATAGTGAAATGTGTAAACAAAGTAATGAATCACCATATGAAAATTGTATTTAAAATTAATGATTCATACTTTATTAGTTTAATTTTCTTACAATATGTAGTTTGATTGTAGAAAGTCCACCTAAAGGAATTCATTACCCATGAGCTGACTTTTGAAGATATTATATTTGAATTATTGTTAAAATCCAAGAGTTTGAGATGTGTTCTCCATCTCTAACCAAACATATTTTCCATTTTATCTTAGCCAACAACGATATATGTAGGAGATAGTGAATTTCGTTACTTCTAATAAATTCTTTGACCCCTCTAATAGTCAATTATGTTCCTACTAATAATGGATTTGTCAGCTCACCTCTTAGGATACTATATTATGTTCAGTGAAGGAAGCCCTATTTGTATGGTTTTAGGTTTTAGTCTCGAACCAAGTAAAATGGGCTAGCTAAGGAATTTGTGCCCCTTGAAAGTAGATTACCATTAAATATTAGATTTTTAAGTTATAAATAGTATCTCATGTAGACTTGTGGGGCAAAGCTTTATCATAAGTGTTTAATTCAATTTCTTTAAATATTTTAATGTATTTAATGTCTTAGAATTAAATGGTGTATTGGCATCTTTTATTAAACGTTTTGTGCCCCTTGAAAGTAGATTACCATTAAATATTAGATGTTTAAGTTATAAATAGTATCTCATGTGGACTTATATGGAAAGCTTTATCATAAGTGTTTAATTCAACTTCTTTAAATATTTTAGTATATTTAAATGTCTTAGTATAAAGAAAATGGTGTATTGACGCCTTTTATTAAACGTTTGATTCTATGTAGTTTATTGTAGTTCTATTTTATCATAAGTGTTTAATTAAAATTCTTTAAATATTTTAATATATTTAAATGTCTTAATATAAAGAAAATGGTGTATTGACGCCTTTTATTAGACGTTTGATTCATAGTTTACTGTAGTTCTATTTTGGTTATAATATAATTTATGTTTTATATATATACACATAAAATAAAATGAGTAATTTTCAAAAACTAATATTTAAATTTAATGTTTATATTAAATAAGTTGTTAAAAAATATTTATAAATAATAATTAATATAGATCTATCTTAATTTTGAACTTACTAAATATTAAAAGTGATTGAATCTTTTAAGATAGAAATATTATTTTTAATGCAAAATTTAAGAAAATATTTTCATTCTTATAGAAACTTGAATAGATCAATTTATACTAATTGTTATTAATATTATCTATATTTATATAAAATTCACATTTTTATATATAAAAATATTTTGATTTTTAATTTATTAAACGTTACCTATCTATATTTTTAAATTTATTTTTTTAACATGATATGCATAAAATTGATCGATTGATTGATTGATTGATTAATTATATATATATATATATATATATATATATATATATATATATATATATATATATATACATGTTAATTAAATTTAAATATAAAATTCTAAAATATAATGGTTATAAATATGAATTATTATTTTAATTTATATGATCAAATGGATTGTAATTTCTAACATAAATATATGTCTCATTTCTGTACTTAGAAAAAATTTTATTTTTTAATTATATGTTTATTAATTAAATTTATTATGTTTTTATATGTTTGGAAATAAAGATTATTATGAATTTATTATTTTTCTTTTTATATATTTTTTAATTGAATTGGAATTTTGCTTTTTATTATTATTATTATTATTATTTGGTTTAATGCTTCATTTTACTGACATTGCAATATCTCTTCCATATTAAACTAACATTTAAATTTGACACTTATTTAGAACCACCACAACATCTTCCCCATATTAAGACAACATTTAAATATCTACACTCATTTAGAGACACTATAACATCGCCCATACTGACTCGTGCCTGCCACGATAATAATTATGTTGTTGTTAGTATTTTTTGGAGTAAATTGTCCTTGGTGTTTTGAAATATACACACATGAACAAGGATAAAAAAAACTATAGCATCCAAAGGGGAAGCATAAAGAAGAATGTAAAGGTAAGGCTAAGAAGATGGTAGATAAAGATGATAATATCAATATATATTGTGTAATATTAGAGATTTAGAGCAGGGAAAATTTTAAGAACCCCACCCCCCCACCCTCCCCCTCTCCTCGAAATTATATGTATAATAGATAAGTGAATCCCTGTGCTACATATAAAAATGTACATATTATTTTTTCAATTATATAATATGTATATATAATTTTTTGGAAAATCTTTTATTGAATTATAATTTTTTGTTAAATCTAGTGACAATTTTTTCTCTAAATTATAAAACATTGTAAAGTTATTGCAAATAGTGTTACTCCTCAACATAGTGTTTTGGTGGCTAAGTTGGTGATGCCACGTTCAATGTGTTCAAAACCTTCAAAAGATATATTTTTGCACTGGGTGAGATCAATGCAACAACTTGGAAAAGTTCATAGGACCATTAATCTATGTGACATTATTTCCCTACCCACCGATTTCAAGTTTTGGAGTTGCTCATTTTTAAGAGCATTTTCTTTACTTTTTGAGTTGTACTAGGGTTGGTTTGGTGGCATTTGGGGATAATTAGGTCGGTTAGGAGTTATTTTTTGAGATAAATCTCAAACCCTTATCATGAATAGTACTAAAAATTAGTTTAGGTCACATTGTTCCACTAAATAACCACTGATAATTAAATTAAATTTTAAAAAACCCCATTCTAAAAAAAATCATCTATTAAGATAATAATTAATAAATAATTTTTTTTTGTAAGCTTGGAAAGACCTTTTCATTCATCTTCTTCAAAAAGCAGGTTACAACCAGAAATCAAGGAGTTCAGTAGCCTCAACTTACCCATAGGTAAACCGAGTTTGTCGGTGTTGGAATTTCTGATAATTCTAAACAAAACTCAAAAACAGAACAATACTCTATTTTAACACAGCGGAAATAAAAATCATTTGCGGAATACGATGTTTTAGCAACGCAGTTTCGTCAGTTGTTGTTTGCAGTGTATCAGCAACGGTGTTTCAACAATGCTGAAACTCGTGTATCAGCAACACTCTGTTTTGACGTCAAGACTATTTTCTGGTTACGATGTAACAACAATGCACAAATATTCTGGTTACGATGTAATAGCAACGTGCAAATAAAACTTATATTTATAAACAGTAAACCAACTGATACAAAAACATCTTCCTCTTAACAGAGGGATTCACCAATGACTATGCTGAAAAACATCTTCCTCTTGACAGAGGGATTCACCAGTCTATGTTGAAAAGCATCTTCCTCTTGACAGAGGGATTCACCAGTCTATGCTGAAAAGCATCTTCCTCTTGACAAAGGGATTCACCAGTCTATGCTGAAAAGCATATTCCTCTTGATAGAGGGATTCATCAGTCTATGCTGAAAAGCATCTTTCTCTTGACAGAGGGATTCACCAGTCTATGCTGAAAGGCATCTTCCTCTTGACAGAGGGATTACATCAAGAATGCTTTAGTTCCACAAACCAATTTCTCTATTTGAGAAAATTACAGTTTCAGCACTGCTGTGCATTACAGAAAAGACTCTATATGATTCTTCTCTCTTAAAACAGAACTGTTGTTCATTACATTTATATGTTAACACATATTTGTCTTTAAACAATAAAATAATACAAATATCTTCTAAAGCTTATCTGCATATTGAATGCAGCAAGAGGTGATGCCTTTTGAAGAAATGAAGTCGGCTGTTGCAGGGGAATTTAATGCTAAAAATTTAATGCACATTAATGTGGAAAATATCAAGCACGACTTTGAGGCATCCAACGGTCTGGAATATCTACAACAAATCAGATTTATGTCCAGTTGTTTATGTTGTAGTTGGAATTAAATTCCAACACTCCCCCTTAATTTCAACTGCTGGGTTTTTTTGCATACCCAAGCATTTCCTAAAATGATCAAAACTTTTCTTTCCCAATGGTTTTGTCAAGATGTCAGCGAACTGATCCTCTGTTCTGCAGTGGTGCAAAACAATTTCACCATTGTTAACCAATTCACGTATGAAGTGAAATTTGGTGTCTATGTGCTTTGTCCTTTTATGAAAAATAGAGTTTTTAAACAATGCTATTGTCGAGCTATTGTCACAGTAAATGGTTGTGCCCTTTTCTTGTTCATGACACAAATCTCTGAGAACTCTTCTCAGCCACACTACTTGGCATGCTTCTGCTGTTGCTGCCACATACTCTGCCTCTGCTGATGACAAAGACACAACTGGTTGCTTCTTGGAAGCCCATGATATGGCTCCTGATCCCATATGAAACACATATCCCGATGTGCTTTTCCTATCATCAACACTTCCAGCCCAATCACTGTCAGTGTAACCTGTCAACATGAAACTTTCAAAAGAGGAGTATAAAATACCAAACCCATTCATTTCATTCACATACCTTAGAATCCTCTTGGTTGCCTGCCAATGAGTCTCTTTCGGTCTTTCCATAAATCTGGAGATTAAACTCACAGCGTGCATAATGTCCGGCCTAGTTGCAGTCAAGTACATAAGGCTGCAAACTATTCTCTTGTACAATTTTGGATCAAAATCCTTGCTGCTGTCTTCTTTGGTCAATTTCAACCCCATTACAGTTGGAGTCACAGCTGCCTTGCTGTTCTACATGTTAAATCTCTTCAACACTGCTTCTACATATTTAACTTGAGAAATGAAAACACCATTTTCACTTTGGTCTACTTCGATTCCAAGAAAATATCTTAAGAAGCCCAAGTCAGTCATTTCAAATTCACTTTTCATGACTGCTTTAAAATCAGCAATGAGAGAAGCATCATTGCTAGTAAAAATCAAATCATCTACATATAAAACAACAATAAGAAGCTTACCGTCATTCTCCTTTGTGTAGAGTGTGGGTTCACCATCATACTTATCAAACCCATTCTCAATTAGATAAGCATCTATTCTGTTGTACCATGCTCTTGGAGCTTGCTTCAGCCCATAAAGAGCCTTCTTCAGTTTGCAGACTTTATGCTCTTGGCCTTCAACTTCATAACCTGGAGGTTGTTCAACATAAACCTCTTCTTTTAACACTCCATTCAGGAATGCAGATTTAACATCCATCTGATAAATCTTCCATTTGTGTTGTGCTGCAATAAACAACACTGTTCTGACTGTTTCCATCCTTGCTACTGGTGCAAAGGTTTCATCATAGTCTTTGCCATGTTGCTGCTTGTAGCATTTCACAACAAGTCTTGCTTTGTGCCTATCAATCTTGCCTTCAGCATTGCTTTTGGTCTTATAGGCCCACTTAACTCCAATGGAATCTTTGCCTTCAGGGAGGTCCACTAACTCCCATGTTTTAATCTTCTCAATTGCACCAATTTCTTCATTCATTGCTTCAATCCATTTATCTTCATTTACAACATCTTCAAAATGAACTGGGTCATCAACATGACAATACAAAGCGAATAATGAATTTAGACCGGTATTGTTACTTACCTCCTTTTGTTCATAAATCTCATTCAGATTTTTGAATCTTGGTCTTCTTGGTGTGCTTGGAGTTCCATCCGAACTTGAGCGTATTTCTGATCCCTGTAGTGTGCTTGGAGAAGCACTTCCTTGACTTCTCAAGGCTGTTCGAATTCCAGCTTGTGGTGTGGTTTGTTGTACTTACTGTGGTGGAGGAGGAGCCACCAAGGAAGCATTATTTGTTGTTGTCCCTTCCTCTTCTTCTTCGTGAGACACAATCGTCTTCACATTCACTGTCTTCTCTAAGCTTTTATCACAAGCTTCCTCCTCAATGAACTGAGGTTTTACTGTCTTCACTTTCTCCATGCCTTGATAGGCTGTCTTGAGAGTTTTCCATGCTTCTCTGGATGTCTTGGCTGCTGCTATCCTTGGAAACACACTCTCATCCCCTGATCGATACAAGAAGTAGAGGGCCTTAGCATCCTCCTTATAGTTCTTCAACCGCTCTTTCTCTGCCTGAGTTAAGCTATTAAACTCATTTTCATTTGCTAGTTCTTCAAAACCATCTTCAACAAATTCCCATAAATCTTCTGAGAAAAGCAAAGCTCTCATAACTATTGCCAAATAGTCATAATTTTTTCCATTAAGTAGTGGGAGTTGAGTATTAAAAATACCCATGCTAGTGCTGGTGCTGGCCATTCTTGCAATACTTGACAGTGTATTAAAATAACTAACTGTCTTCAATAGTAACACAGAAAACTTGAGAAATACCTGGATCTTTCTTGACTGAGTCTTCACTCTGCTGGAGAAGCTGCTGCAGCAAGAAACCTTCCTTCAGCTTCTTTGATGTCTTCAAAGAGCCTAGACTAGCTCTGATACCATGTTGGAATTTCTGATAATTCTAAACAAAACTGAAAAAAAAGAACAATACTTTGTTTTAACATAGCGGAAATAAAAATCGTTTGAGGAATACGATGTTTCAGCAACACTGAAACTGGTGTTTCAACAACGCAGTTTCATGAGTTGTTGTTTGCAGTGTATCAGCAACAGTGTTTCAGCAATGCTGAAACTCGTGTATGAGCAACACTCTGTTTTGATGTCAAGACTATTTTCTGGTTACGGTGTAATAGCAATGCGCAAATATTCTGGTTACGGTGTAACAACAACGTGCAAATAAAACTTATATTTATAAACAGTAAACCAACTGATACAAAAACATCTTCCTCTTAACAGAGGGATTCACCAATGACTATGCTGAAAAGCATCTTCCTCTTGACAGAGGGATTCACCAGTCTATGCCGAAAAGCATCTTCCTCTTGACAGAGGGATTCACTAGTCTATGTTAAAAAGCATCTTCCTCTTGACAGAGGGATTCGCCAGTCTATGCTGAAAAGCATCTTCCTCTTGACAGAGGGATTCATCAGTCTATGTTGAAAAGCATCTTCCTCTTGACAGAGGGATTCACCAGTCTATGCTGAAAGGCATCTTCCTCTTGACAGAGGGATTACATCAGGAACGCTTCAGTTCCACAAACCAATTTCTCTATCTGAGAAAATTACAGTTTCATCACTGCTGTGCGTTACAGAAAAGACTCTGTATGATTCTTCTCTCTTAAAACAGAACTGTTGTTCATTACATTTATATGTTAAAACATATTTGTCTTTAAACAATAAAATAATACAAATATCTTCTAAAGCTTATCTGCGTATTGAATGCAGCAAGCGATGATGCCTTTTGAAGAAATGAAGTCGGCTGTTGCAGGGGAATTTAATGCTGAAAATTTAATGCACATTAATGTGGAAAATATCAAGCACGACTTTGAGGCATCCAACAGTCTGGAATATCTACAGCAAATCAGATTTCTGTCCAGCTGTTTATGTTGCAGTTGGAATTAAATTCCAACATCCCCCAAACATCATTGCATTCCATCCAAAAAAGTAAAAGCTTGAGAATGTATAACAGATCCTTATATGGTCGGATGTCTTGCAAAATTCTACGACCTAAGTAACTAAAACATAAAAGTCTCATTGAGAGTTTTAACATATATAGTTAAACCAAAATTAAAATCAAACTAAACGAAGCATAATGATATTTGTCCAAGGAATCCATAGGGGCTAGATCTTTCACACTTGAACCCGAGAGCTTAGACTGCGGAAGACACAAAATGTGTTTCTCAATGCGGCTAAGGCAGACATTTTTCTGCTGAAGTTGTTATTGAATGAGATGAAATTCCTTCTGAAGATCTTGAAAACTAGGGTCAGGTTTAGAGGGAACAACTGGAGGGTTCATGATGGTGTTGGCTACAATGTTCTTCATTAACCAATACAAGTAGACAGTATGCTTATATCGATATGTGCAGCCTCTAGAGTGGCCAAGGTTCGAGACCAGGTCTCTCCAATCTTCTAAGTGAATCTCCATTTCTGTCAGTCGATTAAGCTCTAATTCCCAATTCGATATCAACTGCTGAACCTAAGAATGGGTTCTTGTTTGGTAAGTGTGCGTGACATATTGGATTATCTGAGTTGCAGATTTGTGACCCCGACCCCTCTGTTCATGGGGTTGGGTTGGACTGTTGACGTTGCTCTGTCCCACATTCTTTCCGCGACCACATCCATGCCTTACCGGAGAGACAGAACCTGAGGTGGGGCGATCCATGAAACCTGTCTGTAAAGAAATGATGGGGAAGAGACTCTTGAAACGGATAACCTAAACGCCGAGTGTGAAGCAACCAAGCATTCTCAGGTCCTGGTCATTACACAAACGGTAAATACCTCGAAGATGTACATAGAATAATGACATCAAGCACTGAACATTAGGCCTTAACCCAACCACTACAAAGAGAATAAGATGGGTATGTCACCCAAGGAAAGGAATCGTGGACCCAGGATACCTTAGCCCACTTAGGACCAAACAAAAGGATAAAATAAAAAAAACCAGATGCATAAGACCATGTTTCGTCCACACTTTCATATATAATAATGAAGGATATGGCAAACACAAACAACCAAACATGTAGCATATTGAGAACTCCAAGCTCCAGAAAGACCATACATTCCCATATGGGAGAGTAAAATTACATAGAGAACAAAGACAACAGGATAGAATGCAGAAAATTCATAACACAACCCTTCAAGATCTTTCCATAATTCATGACAGATAGTCCACTTGCTTGCAACACACATTTAATGAAACATTCCTTTTCCAAATTGACATAGGCATGAAGGACGCCGAGAGCATGCGATGAAAAGGATAGAGAGAAATAACATACCCAATTTTTGAGGACATGACATGAAGGGAGTCGGCTGCACCTGAGTAGCCCACCAGCATAGCTTCCTTCTAGAGTGACCTATCCAAGGCCACAAAATCAATATCAGAGATGAAAACCAGTAAACCAATTCCTAAGAATGAGCAAAGGCAGACCCTTGGCCACGGGAATAAGGTAGCACTCAGGCTGGTTCCATCAACATTAACTTCATGCATGCGCACTACCATCTTGATATCCTTACCGTATGTGTGAAGGTGGTGGCTTCGTTGCCTGTCAATACTTTCCTCTTTAAGGTTACACATGGCCTTGATCCCGAGAGATTTGATCTGCCAGCACGCACCCCGATTAGGGAATTAATAAATAATATTAAAAATATTTATTTTTATTATTTAAATAATAATAAATAAATAATAAAAACATTTATTATTTTTTAATATTTACAATAGATGGAATGCTATATGTCTAAAATTTTATATTAAAACATAAATTAAAATAAATAATCTTTCCTATATAAATAATTTTAATTAAAATTTAATAATAATTATTATAATTATATAATAATTCTCTTGATTAATTATATAAATATTACTTATATTTTATATGTTTTTATCTATATTATATTTCATTTTGAGTTATATAAAGAATATCGTTAGCATGTCAAAATAATATTTTGATTTATATACAAATACCATTATAATAATACTTAGTGTATTTAGGTAAAATTTAAAGATAGTAATTATAAATATTATATCTTACATTAACTTTTTTTTCTATAAATAGTTTCATTGTATCTCTACTTCCATTATTTTTTAAGCATTATAGTCATCTGAGGAAAATATATATAAATATAAAGGTATTTATAAAACCAATAATGTTTTAATCTGTGTGTGTTATTGACATTTATGGCATCTCTTTCACTTTGATTAAAAGAGAATGCATTTTTTTTTAATAGGTGATAATCATATAAATATAATTTTAAGTGCATGTATAATTTTTTGTTAGAAAAATATTTCTTTTAATTTTCTAACTTGATAAAAATATAAGTCATTATTAACAATATATATATCTTATATATATATATATATATATATATAATTTAATTATTTATGAATTATAAAAAAAATCCAATTTAATCAAAATATAAATTATATTATTAGTGTTTTTTTTAAATCATTTTTAAATCACTTGTCTTTTTAATTATAAAAATAATTAAATAAGTATGTGCAAATACATTTTTTAATGATACAATACAAAGAAAATTAGACAAGTTAATTTAGATGATGATATTGAAACATATTTGAATATATAATTAATTTTTTTTTGGGAAATCACTAAAAAAATATTGAAATTGATTAATTAATATCTTAAAAAAGAGAACTTACCCTATTAGGTGTTTTCAAATTTATAAAATTATTAATCTTAAATGAGAAAATTAGTGAAACACTTGCTTCTTTTCTTAAAGTAGTGTACCAATAATAATACGAAAATTAATAAAATAAATCACTAATAT